>OY997270.1:492844323-493444323 GCA_963921465.1 Triticum timopheevii | reverse complement strand
TCGTTTGATTTTGAATCATGTGACACTTGCAACTTTCCTCCGAAAAGTGAAGTGACTGAAATACCGTTCAAAGGTCATAAAGAACAAGCAACAAACTTATTGGCGATCATACATTTTGATGTGTGTAGTTCAAGAAATGTTGTTGCAAGTAGTGGATTTATCTATCTTCAGAAATGAGTCAAGTAGATATAAGGATATTTGCTTGATGAGATGTAAGTCTGGATCTTTTGAAATCATTCGAAAGGTTTTCAAAAATGAAGTAGAAGTTATTGTAACAAGGTAATTATGTTTCTACAATTTGATTGCAGAAAGGAATATCTGAGTTACAAGATTAGCGAATGTCTGATGAGTTGTGAAAAGAGTTTCATAACTTACACCTCCCGAAACACCACTATGAGTGGAATGTCTGTGAAGATGTAATCAAACCATTTATGACATGGTAAGATCAAAGATGACATAAATAAATTTGCCATTATCACTTTTAAAGAGGAATGCTTTCGAGACTGCGGCTTTTACACTGAAAAGAGCTCCATCGGGTCTGTTGAAATGATGGTATGGTATGGTACGCCCAAGCATGTTATATCTTTTCTTAACATTTGGAATATGGGGCTTGTGTAAAAGGTTACAAACTTATTCAAAATCAGACAAGTACTACTTTGTAGGTTATCCAAATTATTGGGTATTCCCTCACCACTATACCGAGGCAAAAAGTTTTGCCATAAAGAACGGTATGATTTTGAAGAAAATTATTCTTTCAAAAAGGTGAGTGGGAGGACAGTGCAACTCGACGAGATAACAGTATCTTCGTCATCAGATCAAAGGAATGGAACCTTGGAAGTAATTCCAGAGTTTCTTACTACGACTGATACGAAAGTCTCTACAATAAAATGTATGGACTTCGGTCGAACTTGCAGCTGAACCATGTAGGCAAGGCTCGTGCAAACCTCTCAGGTGCGCAAACGAGATATTGTTGTTAGACAACAGTATACCTACGATACACAAAGAAGCGTTGATGGGCCCTGACTCTGGAATTGGCTAAATGCCAATATAATCCGAGAAAGTTTCCATAAATGATTCAAGATTTAAATCTTGATAAACCCTCTGAAAGACTTAGAGTCTAATGGATTGTAATGGGACTATAAACTGATACGGATAAAAATGGTTTATCCATTAAGCTCGACTTGTTGCAATAGCAAGTTCAAGGGGTTGACTACAATGAGACCGTAGCAATGCTTAGATTCGGTTCGGGTTAAACTAATAATTCATACATATTTGGAACATGAGATATGAAACATGGATGACAAAAGAATTTCCATGAAATGGAAATACAACCTAGGACTTGTATGTAATACAATCCAAAGTATTTTGTCAGTCCAGAGGATGCTAGTAAGTATGCAAACTTCAGAGTTCTAGCAATGGACAGAAGAGAGCAAAATGGAGTTGGAATCTTCGTTTTTGATGGAATGGTCAAAGGGGTTTGATTCCATCAATGGGTAACGAAGGTGCTTATGGTTTCAACAAGTAAGTGGGAGCATAATAATATTTCTAAAAACCTTGTGTTCTTGACACATTGTTAATTGGAAATAAAATTCTTGACACAAATTAGGACTTCATTTGAAAATAGTTTTTCGATGAAGTGCTTGGGCTAAATAGCCTTGATATTAGGCTTAATGATCTATGGAGATAGATTTACCTAATGGGGCTGTGCCAAAATACATATTGACAAGATGCTAAAACTGTTTAGCACTAAGAACGACAGGGAGTGATTCTTGTCGAAGCCACATGGAAAGAGTTTTCGCAAGAATCGGTGTCCCAAAACACTGATGAGAAAAATACATGATGGAGATTCCACACACTCCTGTTCTTGGATTAATCATGTATTCCATGGTATGTAGAACAACTAGATATGTCCAATACTCCCAAGATGTTGCGAGTATAGATACCAAAGTGATCAAAAGTACTGATCATGGGACAACAGTGAAAAAGGGTCATTGAGTACTAAAGTAGCACCGATGACATGTTTTCTCGCAAGTGGAGATCATGAAGAGTTTGTTGTAAAAGGTAACATCGATACAGTCTTCATCATTTCTCCATGCGATTTTTGATTTAAATTGAGGGTTTTGTGTAGCACACAATATGGTGGCACAGTTAGTTGGAAATTATTCCAAACAAGTTACTGTGGCGAATTCTATAACAGAGGCGAAGTATGTTGCTGCTTTACAAGCGACAAACGAGATGTTGAATCATATAGTTCATTCAAGAACTTAAGTATGGTTCCAAGAAGGCTTTGGTCAATGGGACACTATTGCAGATAGTTGCTCCATAGCTCAGTATGAGGAATCAGGTTTCGACCAATGATTCACATATATACAAAGCCAAGTCCGCACAAAATATGAATTTTGTGAAAGCGTGAAAACGTGAGGATATGCAAAGATACACACAGAGCTGAAGTTGTCAGATCCGTTTGGACATCAGGTTATACCACAAGCGAAGCATATTTTCACCGGTGTGCCACAGGTGTGAAGTGCATTAGCATTAAACTAGATTATTGACTCTGGTGCAAGTGGGAGTCTGTAGGAGATATGCCCTAGAGGTAATAATAAATGCTATTATTTATCTCCATGTCCATAATTATATTTATGTTCCATGCTATAATTGCTATGGTTTCCGAGCCCGTATATCCATAAAGGCTCTGGGGAAAACCCATGTGCACGTGTGGAATAATAAACGGTAAAATGTATTCCTAGTCATGCCTCTAAGACTAGCTCAAGTGTTGCATGATGATTATATTTTCCCAACCATGGGCATGTCTATGCCAGCAACTTTGAGGGCACAATGTTAAGAGAACATTTGTGTTGAATCGGCCCGAATTGATGTTATGCTATGAGATACATTCGTCACAAGTTAATGGTTAATAGCACAAGAAGTTTTTGTTTGCATAATTCCTTAATTAGACCATGAGAGTATTGAGTTTCTTCATGCTTGCTTCATGAACTTTGGGGTTTGTTAAACGTCATCCGTAAATGGGCGGCTATTACAACGGCTTACGGGTTCATGGAAAAGTATGTTAAGTAACTTGATAGCTCAAGATTGGGATTTGCTCCTCCGTCGATGGAAAGATATCTCTGGGCTCTCTCAGTGTTACGGTATCCATCATCGTTTGGCCAGACACTTTGTGATTTGATCACGGGGATGCCGGAACACGGTAACGAGAAAAGAGAACAATACCGGTAACGAGGTAACTGGCATAGTGGACAATTTGTTGATCCACGGGAATGCCAACATGTCTCACCTCAGGTATTTGTAACATATCGAAAAGCAAGAGGAATAGCACATGGCAACTGGAGGTTCACTCGAATATTCATTCGTGTGGGTATAGGGGTCAATATGGGTGTCCACGGCTCCGATGTTGATCATTGATCGGAAGGGGTTCTGGGTCATGTCTATACTTCACCGAACCTATAGGGTCACACGCTTAAGGGTCATCTATATGCTGAATACTAGACAGGGAGTCTGAGAGAAAATCACTGAAAAAGTTTCGAACAACGAAAAAGGTTCTGCAGAGAGAGGTCATCGGATGAGTTTCAGTGAAACTGAAAAGTTGTTTCAGTGGATACCATTAAGTCAAATTGGTTTCGTCACATGCTTGATAATTCTTGGAGGGTGCCAGAATCATTCTGGAAGCTTTTTGGAATTTTCTGGGATAATAACCGGATATGCTCCGGAGCTGCCGGAACCACTTCAGATGCTTTTCGCACATGAAAATCACTAAACTGGAATTGTTCTAGAACGCATTGAAAATCATTATGGTGGGTACTGTAAATGTTCTAAGCCCACATGAATATTTTCAGTTCGAACGGACGCTTAAAAATGTCGTCGTGAATAGTGAAAGTGCTTTTTGGGATATTTTATGGAAAGCCTTTATTTTGGGCTTTGTCCCAAGATCTTTTGGGATGACATGGATGGATATGAAGGTGGTGGAGCCACCCAAGAGGGATGCCAATTTCGTTGGTGCCATTGGGGCCCCCCCATGAGGCTTCCTCCCACCATTTGGTGCTCCACTTGCCTCCCCATTTTGCCCTTATGTGTGACATAAAGCATGGGCACTTGGGTATTTGTGGAGGCACACTACCCCTTGGTTTTCCTATAAATACGAGGTGAGGGGCTGCCCAAACCATCATCCCTTTGCTCTCATACAAGTGCCATGCAATGATCTGACTTCTCTTTCCCTCCCAGCGAAATAGTTTCGTAGAGCCGAAAGGCTGTCTGGGTTCCGGTGGGAACTAGTTCTGGATGGCGAACCCCTGTGGATAGATGACACCGTATGTGTGCAACTCTTTAGAGAGATCGTAGTTTCGGTCTTAGTTTGAGAGTGCCTCCCGAAGGGCTGTCCGAGTGACCGTCCGAGTTTTGAGGGTCCTCCCAAAGGGCTTTTTGCGACACCGTCCGCGGGACTGTTTGACCGCCTCCCGGAGGGCTGTCTGTGGGGCGGATGAGGGTATACATCCTCGCGGTTGGGAGGTTGTAAATCCTAGCTTCGGGGATCTGCACCACCGTTCATCATCGACTCTACTTCCACTGCGCTACGAGTCGGAAATGAAAAAGATCAAACCATGTATGCAGTCTCCATAGTGGTCCTGGGCTGGTGTGTTAGTCGAATTTTTTTTGTTTTCTGTTGCGTTACCCTACGCGGACCGCCTCTCTCATGAATGTCAAACAAGGGATTTAACAAGATGGCGCCATTCTGGATGTGCAGAAAAAAATGGTCCCTATTTTTCCTGATCTCATCTACCCTTCTATATGTCACGTTACGTAGTGTCAAAGGATTCAATACTTTTACACAAGAGAACGTGCACATATAGAATGGTAGATGAGATCAGAAAAAAAATAGGGATCAACTTAATTATGCACATCCATAATGGGGGCATTCTTGATAAATCTCTTATAAATCTCGAGAGAGTTTGTTGTGTAGGGACGGGAGGGGGTACGAGATCGACAACATTAAACGGAGACTTGTGCACATCAATAATGGGGGCATTCTTGTTAAACGGAGACCCTCGACCCCTCGGCGATCCTCGACCCTCGACCCCTCGACGACCCTCGAATCCTCGACGACCCTCGACCCCTCGGTGACCCTCGACCCCTCGGTGACCCTCGACCCTCTACCCTAGTTTCTGACACCCTAGTCCCCGACACCATCGTTCCCGATAAAAAATAAGAAGAGGAGGAAGAAGAAAAAATAGAGGAGACGCAGAAGAAGAAAAAATAGAAGAAAAAAAAGAAGAAGAAAAAGAGGAGAAGAAGAAGGAATAGAGGAGAAGAAGAAAAGAAATAGAAAATTTTCTATTTTTTCTTCTTCTCCTCTTTTCCTTCTTCTCCACTTTTTTTCTTCTTTTTCCTCTTCTTATTTTTTTCTCCACTTCTTTCTCTCCTCTTCTTCTCCTTCTTATTCTCCTTCTTCCTCTTCTTATTTTCTTTTTTCCTCTCCTTCTACCACATACATATATACATTATATATATGGAAAAAAGCCATGAACAAAAAAAATAATACACATATAAACAAAAAAATTCTATGCACAAAAAAAATCATATATCAATGCATATACATATATCATGGATCATACATACATCAGCGTATACATATACATACAACATCCATATACATACAATAGCCATATACATACATCAATGAACAAAAAAATATAAGAAAAGAAGGCAGGAGAGGCCGTGGCGGCGACGGCGGCGCGTGGCAAGCAGAGCAGGCAAGGGCAGAGGGGCGGGGGAAGGGAGGGCTCACTGGGCATCGATGACGACGTCGGGGCAGAGGGGCGGCGACGGCAAGGTCACGACAGAGGGCGGGGCAGGGGCGCGGCGACGGCGACGAGGAGGTGTACGGGGCAGGGGCGCGGCGGGCGGGTCAGGGCAGAGGGGCGCAAGGAGTGGCAGCGTCAGGGGCACGGCGTGGCGATGGCGTCAGCGACGGCTAGCTCGGGCAGCCTGCCGGCATCGTGGATTGATTCGCCGTCGTTGGGGGAGAGGAGGAGGAGAGATTGAAGTGGGGTTGAGCAGTTCTGAAAATTCCTAAGTGCTACTTATATACTCAGAGTATTGGTCCCTGTTCATGGCACCAACCGGGACCAATGACTCACTTTAGTCCCGCTTGGTGGCACTAACTAGGACCAAAGCTCTCTTTTCAACAGCACAAAGGGCGGGAAAAGGAGACCTTTTGTCCCAGTTGGTGGCACCAACCGGGATGAAAGGTGGGCATTCGTATCGGTTCGTACCACCAACCGGGACCAAAGGTGGGCATTGGTCCCGGTTGGTGCCACCAACCGGGACGAAAAGGTGGCACAACGGTGGTGTGGTGGGAGTTTAGTCCCACCTCGCTAGCTGAGAGAGCTCAGCACCTGTTTATAAGCTACGTTGCGGTTGAGGTGCTGAGCTCCTCTCTAATTTGCAGGCATCACTTGCCTACCCTTGTCACTGCCATGTTGGGCCTATTGGACCTGCGGGTTTGCATCCTGGCCCATGTACAGATGGGTTTCTAGTCGTATGCAGGCCATGTGGCCCATTTTTAAAAAAAAATTCCAATATTTTTAGTTTGTTTTTTGCATTATTTATTTCCTTTTATTCTTTGCTTTATTTTTTTAATTCTTTGTTCTTTTAGGTAATAAAAATTATGAACTTCTGCTAGTTCCATTTGTTTTCCAATTTGAATAGTTTAAATTTGAATTTTTTGAAATTTGTGTGAATCACTAGTTTTTGAATAACTTTACTATAAAAATAGATTTTTGAGTGATTATTTTTCCTCCTATATAATACTACTGTATTTTATCATTATATTCAAAAACAGATTTTGTTATTTTAGTTTCTAAAAAATCTCTATGATAATTCTTTTTGCTATTAAAGTTTCTAACAAAAAATTCTTTATGAAAATTCTTTTTTGCTTTTAATGTTTTGAACAGAAAATACTTTGATATTTTGGTTGAATAAATTTTATATAATTTTAATTTCAATAATACTAGAGGTTTAATTTTTTTGAGTTGATTCCATTTGCTATTGGAGTTTTATAAAAGCTTTTTAATTGATTCTTTTTGCTATTGAAGGATATTGAAGTTTTGTTTTAGTTGATCATAATAGAATATTTGAATTGATTATTTTTAGTTCATTCTTTTGCTATTAGTTCATTCTTTTTGCTATTAGTTCATTCTTTCAGCTAAATGACCCTTAAATTGAAAAGCACTACAAATGAACTCTGAAAAGGATGAAAGTTGGCATGGTATCATCATTTCACCCACATAGCATGTGCTAAAAAGTTGAGAGGGTTACGACAAAAACTGGATGCACTTCGTGTATAAAATAGACAGTCTCTTTGGAAGTATCAGGGTTTCAGACGAAAACTCATCTGTTACAAAGGGATTTCATTTGTTCACATGTAGCTGCAGTGATATTCTAGATCAAAGGCATCATCATAATAGTTGTGGATAGAAAGTCTTCACTTTTTCTTGGCTTGTGTCCTTTGCTTATTGCGCCATAACCATGGATAATATTCATCGTTTAATAGGGTGCTTGGGTCAGCCTTGACTTTGAAGGGAGGAATTTCATGAAACTTTTCATAATCTTCAGACATGTTTGTCTTACCCTCTGATCCCACGATGTCTCTTTTTACTAAAAGAACTATATGGCGCTTTGGCTCATTGTACAATGTATCCACTTCCTTATATTTTCTTTTTCTCGGTTTGGTAGACATGTCCTTCACATAGAAAACCTGCTCCACATCTTTGGCTAGGAGGAAAGGTTCGTTTGTGTACCCCAGATTGTTCAGATCCACTGTTGTCATTCCGTACTATGGGTCTACCTGTACCCCGCCTCCTGATAGATTGACCTATTTGCACTTAAACAAAGGGACCTTAAAACCATGTCCATAGTCAAGTTCCCATATGTCCACTATGTAAACATAATATGTGTCATTTCCCCTCTTGGTTGCTGCATCAAAGCGGACACCACTGTTTTGGTTGGTGTTCTTTTGATCTTGGGCGATCGTGTAAAATGTATTCCCATTTATCTCGTACCCTTTGTAAGTCATTACAGAAGAAGATGGTTCCCTCGCCAACGAGTACAGCTCATCAGAAACATTGTTGTCACCCCTGAGACATGTTTGCAACCAACTGCCGAAAGTCATGATGTGTTCACATGTAATCCAGTCGTCACACTGGTCCGGGTGTTTGGAGCGTAGAACGTTCTTGTGTTCATCAACATACGGGGTCACCAAGGTAGAATTGTGTAGAACTATGTAGTGTGCTTGAGACCAAGAATGCCCGTCCCTACATATTATTGAGTCCCCTCCTAGCGTGCCTTTTCCACTCAGTCTCCCCTCATGCCGCGATTGAGGGAGACCTATCTTCTTAAGGTCAAGAATGAACTCAACACAAAACCCAATGACATCCTCTAGCTAGCAACTTGACAAGACACTGCGCCACATGACTCCTTAACCTTAGTAGGATTTCTGGATCAATCACCTTCTGAGAGATTGCATTGAGGAATGAACATAGCTTAACAATGGATAATCGAATGTTTTTCGGTAGAAGCCCCCTCAATGCAACCAAAAGCAGTTGCGTCATAATCACGTGGCAGTCATGAGACTTTAGGTTCTGAAACTTTTTCTCTGCCATATTTATTATTCCCTTTATATTCAACGAGTAGTCAGACGAGACCTTCATACTGAGCAGGCATTCAAAGAAGATTTCTTCACTTCTTCGGTAAGAGCGTAGCTGGCAGGACCTTCATAATGCTTTGGAGGCATGCCATCATTTTCGTGCAAATGTTGCAGGTCCTCCCGTGCCTCTGGTGTATGTTTTGTCTTCCCATGCACGCCCAAGAAACCTAGCAGGTTCCCGCAAAGATTATTCATCACGTTCATCATGTCGATTGAAGAGCGGACCTCTAGGTCTTTCCAGTAGGGTAGGTCCCAAAATATAGATTTCTTCTTCCACATGGGTGCGCGTCCCTCAGCGTCATTCGGAACAGATAGTCCGCCGGGACTCTTTCCGAAGATTACTTTTAAATCATTGACCATAGCAAGTACGTGATCACAGGTACGCACGGCGGGCTTCTTCCAGTGATCTGCCTCGCCTTTGAAATGCTTGTCTTTGTTTCGACATTGATGGATGGTCGGAAGAAATCGACGATGCCCCAGGTACACATCTTGTATTTGTCCAGTTATATACTTTCAGTGTCATCTAAACAGTGCGTGCATGTGTGGTATCCCTTGTTTGTCTGTCTTGAAAGGTTACTGAGAGCAGGCTAATCATTGATGGTTACAAACAACAACGCATGCAGGTCAAATTCCTCCTCTTTGTGCTCATCCCACACAACGTACACCGTTTCAAATCCACAGCTGTAAAAGTTCTTCAACTAATGGCCTTAGGTACACATCAATGTCGTTGCCGGGTTGCTTAGGACCTTGGAAGAGAACTGCCATCATAATGAACTTCCGCTTCGTGAACTACCAAGGAGGAAGGTTATAGATACGTAGAGTCACGGGCCAGGTGCTGTGATTGCTGCTCTGCTCCCCAAAAGGATTAATGCCATCCGCGCTTAAACCAAACCATATGTTCCTTGCATCACCTGCAAATTCCTCCCAGTACTTTTACTCAATTTTTCTCCACTGCGACCCGTCAGGGGTGCTCACAACTTCTCGTCTTTCTTATGGTCCTCTCTGTGCCATCACATCAACTTGGCATGCTCTTTATTTCTGAACAACCGTTTCAACCGTGGTATTATAGGAGCATACCACATCACCTTGGCAGGAACCCTCTTCCTGGGGCGCTCGCCATCAACATCACGAGGGTCATCTCGTCTGATCTTATACCGCAATGCACCACATACCGGGTATGCGTTCAAATCCTTGTACGCACCGCGGTAGAGGATGCAGTCATTAGGGCATGCATGTATCTTCTGCACCTCCAATCCTAGAGGGCATACGACCTTCTTTGTTGCATACGTACTGTCGGGATATTCGTTATCCTTTGGAAGCTTCTTCTTTAATATTTTTAGTAGCTTCTCAAATCCTTTGTCAGGCACACCATTCTCCGCCTTCTACTATAGCAATTCCAGTATGGTACTGAGGTTTGTGTTCCCATCTTCGCAATTGGGGTACAACCCCTTTTTTTGATCCTCTAACATGCAATCGAAATTCAGCTTCTCCTTTTCACTTTCGCACTGTCTCTTTGCATCAACAATGACCTGGCAAAGATCATCATCGGGCACATCGTCTGGTTCCTCATGATATTTAGCTTCCCCCGTTGCAGCATCATCAGCTTCCCCATTGCAGCTTCACTGTATTCAGGGGGCACATAGTTGTCATCATCTTCTTCTTCGCTGTCTTCCATCTTAACCCCTCTTTCTCCGTGCTTGGTCCAAACATTATAGTGTGGCATGAAACCCTTATAAAGAAGGTGGGTGTGAAGGGTTTTCAAGTCAGAGTAATACCTCGTATTCCCACATATAGGGCATTGACAACACATAAAACCATTCTGCTTGTTTTCCTCAGCCACTGCGAGAAAATTATTCATGCCCTTAATGTACTCGGAGGTGCGTGTGTTACCATACATCCATTGTCAGTTCATATCTGCGTACATCATGAATAGATAAGTGACCAAATTAATAGAAATTCATCATCACATTAAACTCAAAGTACATATATAGTTCTCATTGAACAACATATAGCTCTCTAGAGCATTTAATTAAACCATACATTGAAACTATGTAAAACGTTTCAATGCAACAACAAATGCGATCATAACTGCAATCAAGGTAATAATTGATCCAACGGCATAATGATTCCAACCCTCAGTATGAATGGCATATTTTCTAATCTTTCTAATATTCAAGCGCATTGCATCCATCTTGATCTTGTGATCATCGACGACATCCGCAACATGCAACTCCAATATCATCTTCTTCTCATTTTTTTTCAATTTTTCCTTCAAGTAATTGTTTTCTTCTTCCACTAAATGTAACCTCACGACAATAGGGTCGGTTGGAATTTCCGGTTCACATACCTCATAGATAAAAAAAATCTATGTCACGTTGCTCGGCATAATTGTTATAAAAGAAAATATATATACCACATCCGAATCATAGACAGGACGAGGGCCGATGGAGGCGGATACCAAAACCATCGCACTATATAATTATAAACAATAATAAGTAAGAAAACTACACAAGTATCTATCTAAATCATACAAAGTAAGAACTTTTTTCTTTTAGAAAGAAGATGAGATCAAGAGGCTCACCACGGTGGTGCAGGCGACGAGATAGGCGCGGGCGAGCAACGGCGGTGAGGACGGGGACGGGACAGGACGGACCGCCAAACGTAGACAAATCTCAAGGGAAATGGAGTTTGGACAAGGAGCTTCGAGAGGAGAAAGCTTAAGTATGGCTCGGGCATTTCATCGAACACCTCATGTGCATAGGAGGTGAGCTAGAGCACAACACACCTCTCCCAAAAAAACAGAGCACTCCACTACTCTGCTCGCGGGCAAGGGGTATATATAGGCATATCATTGTCCCGGTTCATGGCTAGAATCAGGACTAAAGGACATCCTTTGGTCCCGGTTCAAGCCACCAACCGGGACCAATGGTGGTGGGCCAGGAGCGAGGCACATTGGTTCCAGTTCGAGCCTCGAACCGGGACCAAAGGTGCTAGATGAACCGGGACCAATGCCCCACGATGGCCCGGCCGACCCCCTGGCCTCACGAACAGGGACCTATGCCCCCATTGGTCCCAGTTCTGGGCTGAACCGGGACTAATGGGCTGGCCCGCCCTCAACCAAAGCCCTGTTTTCTACTAGTGAGTTGCTCCTACGCGCGTCGGTGCTCCTCGAGGAGGCCGAGGTTTTATGTCTGGTCTGCCTGTGCCTATCAGAACTTTGCCTACTTCTCCTCTTGCAGCATGTCTGTGTAGTTCACACGAGCCTCACCGATGATGATGCCGGCATGCACAAAGGACGGGTGTGGCGTCGACTTTGTATGCCTGCCGTCTTGCCAGCCGGCAGCAATGGCGGCCATCTCCTTCTTCTGCTCGGATGAGAGGTTATCCTAGAAAGTTTTGGAGCGCGAGGAGGCCATGGCGGACGTCGTGCAGAGAGGAGAAAGGGACCGGAGGAGGATGACAATGGCTATGGCCGGGCTGGAGCTTATATAGCGGGGCGGATGGCAATTGTCCACGGTGTTGTGGTTAATGGAGGACGGCAGATTGATGGACGGGTGGCGCCGGAGTAGGCTCCTCGTCAACCGGACATCATTAATGCAGGGCGATAGACCGCCGTGGTGTCATTTGAACATGGATCAGTCACGTGCACCGGGAAGTGTTGCGGGAGACGCTCTCTCGACCGGAGCGCCGCCTCAATGCCTGTGCTAGTGAGAGGTCACGTCCCCTCTGGTTGGGCATGAACGCGAAACTGAAGCTCTGGAGCGGCGCCGACCGTTTCGAGCGGGAAGCAAGCGCGGGCGAGGGAGAATGTTTACGTCTCCAAATTTGCATCTTCTATGGGAGATGCTCTTAGAAATGCTCTTAGTACATAAATTGCAGGACCAAATATTGAGAAAATAATAGAAATTTAAAATATAATGTCTAGTATGTCAGCTGGCAAACCAGTATCACTGTGATAAAGCAATATCAACACTCGCATTGTGCCACTTAATCAAATAATAATAAAGATCAAAAGTCATGTTAATTAGAGGGGACGAATCTACTTTTTTTAAAAGACAGGATACACCTATAAGTAATTAGGATCAAATCGCGCGAGAACTAGCAACTTAGTCCCAGTGACTCAGAGGTGTGTTGGAATAGTGTTTGACATTGGGGTTGTATTCTCTGTCGGTGAAAACTCATGGTTTAGCGCCCGGCCGACAACATCCGCATGACCATTTCCTTGTTGAACGTGTTGGCTCAAAGTTCTACTTTGAGGGTGGCAGCCCTATGTTTGACCAGTAGTTTGGCCAACCAACATTGACATGCGAACGGCGATTCTTGTTGAAGGCGTTGTCTTGGAGTATTGCGCCCTATGGGTTCACGTCACAGCGGTGGATTATGCGTATGGTCCAAGGACACACGGTTTGCAGTAGGATTGTGAAGATGCAGCCACCTGGCAGATGGCTTTAGGTTTTTCTTTCCTTTTTTATATGCTGAATTGTTACTTGTTGATGCTTGACATTTTTTTAATATGAAATATTTTATAACTGCGTGCATCAGTAGATGAATTGGTCTGAGCTTATCCTCATTATTAAGGAATATATTTATATAATTAGGCATTTATCCCAGTGACAAACACTAGTTGGAAATGCTCAATTTATATGGTGCCAGCAATGCAGACTTGTACCTGTAATCAGCGCCATACTACCATATGAACCACAGTTCATAAAGAAGTTTCTCCATATATATATATATGTCTGTCACACGCACCATGTATGTACCATAAAGAACTAATGCTGGCCAGGGAAGTTCTCTTGATATATAGCCAACATAGTTTCTCTTTTCCATGGCATGCAGGGTCCTACTACCATTCACCAACATCCCAGCCAACACGAGGTCTACAGTCACATAGCTAGGACTATGAGGCATCAGGAATGTTCCTGCTACAAGTAACTGGTCTTGGTCCTGATAGCTTCATTTGCTCACATCTAGTCTGTGCTTCATGCTGAGTGTTATCGTTGTCTCAGCGTCGTAAAATCCGGCAAGCCTGCCAAGTAAACCGCTTGTTCACGCTGGAACTAGCCCTGAATCAGCTTTCATGAAGTACCATATCATGGTCGGTGGTTTCAAGCGGCATGCATGTATAATGCAGGTCACAATTTGGGGCGCCTCCGGATTTAATCTATTCTTACCTGGTTAGCAAGCTTGGCAACACTACTATGAACAACATGCTTCACCAGCAGATTGATGCAAATAAAATCGACATGAAAATGTGTACAGTTAATTCCACCATCCATCTGGTTCAAGTTTTTCCCGTTTTATTTACTATTAAGTGTATTAATTGTATCTACGTATCTCTCCCTACAATTCTTCTGAATCTACGATTAATCCATGCTTTTTTTAATATTAATTGCATCTTGCCGTAACAGATCACTCTCTTGCTCGTAACTGATCTCTCGTTGGCAGCTCCTGCTAACCTTAATCGCTCAACATGTCCTATTTTTCTTTTGTAAATTCCACTCTATAATGCAATGTTTTTGTGATCAACAAATTTCACTTGAGGTGGGGTTCTCCCTTCCCGTTCAACATTCAAAAATCAAGTTAGAATTTCCTAGATTTAAGATATATATGTAATTATTTAGGTGGTTATCCATGTGACAAACACTCTTCGGAAATGCTCGGTTCGTATGGTATACCATCAGTGTAAGCATCAGCTTCTACTCTACAGCATACTACAGTATGAATCAACACTTAACTGTTAACACATATGCTTCTCTCTATATGAATCGTCCAGGGGGTGTACCGTAAGGAATTAATGTTAATGCTGCCAAGTGAAGTTCTCTTGATATATAGCCTACACACTTTGTTTTATCCATGGCATGGATGGTCTGATTCTCATTCCCTAACATCCCAACCAACATGAGGTCTACGACGACATAGCTAGGATTGTGAGATATCGAAAATGTTCCTGCTACAAGAACGTCTTTCAGGACACCCTTTGATAGCTTTTGCTCACATATTCTCCGAGCTTCACATCCTGCGAGACTGGATGGTCAAGCCAAGCTGGAAAAACCTTGTATTCATCGGTGTAATATCAAAAGTTACTTCAACGGCAGGTACGCCGAGTACTGCATGCAAACTAGCTAGTGTTGATTGCGGCAATGTATTCAGTGAAAACTAGACATATGGATACAGATCATGGAAAATAACACACAGGATCACTATCGCTACTATTGGTTCTAGTGAGAAAAGGGAAGTACGTATTGTGTTTTTTTTTTGCGGGGAAAGTACGTATTGTGTTTGTAGAACTGTTGAACAGGGCTACAAAATTTGTAATGGCCAAGTATTCATTTGTTGTGTGTCCAGGAAAAAAACGAAGACACCGTTGCTCGCGTACCTAGTATGGCAATAACAACGCAGTGCATGTCACCTAAGGTGTCCGTGGAGGTGAGGCTTTTCCTACTTGAGCGGCCTAACCTGCAAAAATATGTTCATCACAAGAGCTTGCTTCCCATCCACCATCTGGGGCCGTCCTTGTCTTTCTGTGATTTCCTTCATCTCAGAAAGGTATGCACTGATCCTTCGCTGCGCACTTGTGTAGGCCTCCTCGGAATCATCTGGCTGAGCACCACTGCTACTGCTCTCCACGTAAGATTCCCATGACATCATAGTCACAACAATGACCTCGGTATTCATCTAAGATCGTACAAGAACTTTTTGCCATCAGTCTTTAGTTCTTCAGCATCAGTTTCCTCTTCAGCTACGCAGAAGACTTGAATCTTGCACCTTTCAAAGGTTGCTTTTGTGAGCAGGAGTTTTTCTTTTTTGAAAAGGGGTGCTTTATAACTTAAAAGATTTAAGCATTACACCCGACCTTTGCATAACTAAGATGCACACAGCCAAACAATATCCTCTCACACAAACAAAAAATAAATAAAAGGTGAAATGCAAAGAAACATACATACTCCGTATAACGCCTAAAGCGGAGGGGAGCCAATCCTAAGATCATGCTGCCACCCATGTTGGATAAAAGTATCCCTCAAATCGTGTATACACCTCCGTAAACAGGTCTCGATTCTCCATCCGGTCTAGACAGGACCATAAACAAACAGTCCCGGTACATATGTAGATAACCTGCATAAGAGAATTACTTTTGTCATTAAAAACCTTACCATTTCTACATAGTCAAAAGCGACCAAATAACAGCAAGCACTCCCATCCTAAGAAGAGTTCTAATCCTGTGATCAATCTCATGTAGCCAATTGCCAAATACATTGGCAACACCACAAGAAGGATACAAGCCAAAAGCTATTTGGATGACTGGCCATATAGAATGAGCCAATTTGCATTGGAAAAATAATATAATTATTGTCTCATCATGGTGACAAAAGACACATTGCAGACTCCCATGCCAGAAATATTCAAAATTGTTTCAAGACACAAACTTGGAAACTGTACTTTAACATCTATTTGAATTTATTCAATGAAATAAAATTTGGAACAAACTAAATTCAATAGAAATAAATGCTAGACTTAAATTGAGACATGTTAGAACAATAAATAAAATATTTGGAAATAATTTGAATTGTAGTTCGAGTTAATGGAAATTTAATATTAAAGTGATGAACCCTAGTTAGCTTATAATAAGATAATTAATAGGTTCATTTAGTTAAACATTTGAAACATGATGATCTAGGAGAAGTGAACTTAAAATTCAAAACCCAAACCTAGGTCAAATAAATTCAAATAATTTGAATAGTGCAAGTCAAATCTCGAAGTCAAATTTAAATACATTGATGGTTAAATCATTTAGGGATCAAAAATGTTGAACTAGGATTGCCAACTTGAACCTATTAGTATTTGGAAACAAATTAATAAACCCTAGTTGAATACTGTAATGAAGTCAAATATCAACTAAACCCTAAACACAAATTGGGAAGAACAAGTTGAATGAAATCAAACCCAGAACCCAACACTTATGATTTGTGAATTGTGCTTTTGCATTCATGCATATTTTTCCTTTCCATAAATCGAGCTCTTATGATTGCTATGTGTTGTATCTTTTGTCAATCTTAGATTACGAGGACTGCTACCCCTGTGACTATGAGGAGTGCACCAGTGTCAACAATAACTAAGGAAAGTTCCACTTTGATCATGTTACCAAGTATTTTACTTGCATTGTAGTTTTGCCATGTTAGGTGTGTGTTTATGATGCTAAATTCTGTACAACCCAATAGTTGACCACTTAGGTTCAAATTTACCCTGATCTTGTAACCATTGAGTAATTGCACCATACAACATCATGGTTGATTATCTAATTACCACATAATTAATGAATCGATCTGGGTGGACTGGTTTTGGTTGGGTCATCAGACTGTGGTCTTTGTGTGGAATGCCACCCAGGTATCAAAGGGATTGTACGAGCTCAAATTTGAGTAGCTTCCGTGTGTAGCCGTGATGTAATATGCATGGGTTTTGTCTAGACCAAGTAGGTTGGGGAAACCCTCCTGGGTAGACCGGCAGATGGAGGTGTGTAGGTTGGACAGGGTCTGCCATTTCTGAGAGGGCTACTACTTCCCAAAAGTTTTGTCTTGATATACCTAGCTACTTCACAAATAAAGTTTAGTAACACAAGGGTGTGATCGAGGAATCACGGGTAAAGTCCACAAACCTCTGCGAAGTGTATAAAACTGATCATGATTAGCCATGTCCCCGATTACAGATAGCTTGAGCAGCTCATCTGAGAATTGTCAGCTTGATCTCATCACCTCTTATCTAATAAAATCAATGAGTTGAACCAATGGGGAGTGTGGAACTAATCTCAGAGGACTGGGATTACCAGGGTCTCTGGAGAAAAGCTTGGGGCAACCGTGTGAGGCAGGAGTCCACATACTCAAATTGCATTTGGGTGATCGCATGATATGATCCACCCAGGGCTACTATGTGATCTAGTATGTCTAACTATTAGAGTAGACCACTACTAAAATAATAGGGCAAAAATATATTTTCTACAAAGAGCCTTGAAGCCCACCAGCCAAACTGCAGGTAGGTGAAAAAGATTCCAATGAACTATAGACTTGCCAATACATTACAAGTACTGACCCTAGTGGTTGCAATGTATTATGTTGCAGGTAATCACTACGAGGAGTGACTTATGTAGTGTCTCGTGCCTCCACTCGACATACTTCTTCATGGTGTTGATGGAGCTTATCAAGATGTCTACCTTAGACTTTCTTTCGTTTACGGTGTTCAAGTGCCCACAGAACTCCTGCCTCCAGAACTCGAACACCTGCTTCTCAACGGTGTTCAAGTGCACCTCCTTGAAGCCCTTGTCAATCCTAGCTCCACTAGAGATGAGCTCACACATCTTGTTCAGTACGAACGTGGACATGAACGGCTGCCACTTCATGTTGTTCGACTTACCATCCTTCTTTGCCTTTGTTGCTGCTACCTTGAGTGCAGCGGCAGCAGCAGCACTAGCAGAAGTTGGCTGAACAAGCACTACTGGCACATAGAGGGCATCAGACGCGATCACCTCTGAATCAGGTGACATCTCAGACATAGGCTGCGAGTCCTCGACAAACGATGGAGGAAACTGGTTGTCAGACAGGAGAAAGGCTTGACTAAGATCTTGCGTCGGTGTGGTCATCTCCTAAAATCATAGCACACATTAACAATAAGCATAGCATACAACATACCGGACAATCCATGAAATCAGGAGCATACTACATGTACATGGTTCATCACTATCACAACAAGCACATGCTTCATCACTATCATACTAAGCACATGGTTCATCGCTATCATACTAAGCACGTAGTTCATTGCTATCATACTAAGCATACCGGACAACCTATGAGCACGAACATACATCTACAACAAAACAACATGGTACAAGTGTACCACAAATAGCTACAAATCACATATCTAAGCACGAATTAACAAAAGGACAAGGTTTAACCTCAAACTCTACTACTAATCTAGCCTACCACATGCTTGAACATCTAACCCTACCACTAATTGCAACCGCAGCATAGCAATCAACCATATCAGCTCACAGATCAGACCACTAATCAACCTTGCATCTAGATCAAACCCTAGCTGCAGCTCAGATCTAGCTAGAAGGAACAGAGAGAAAGGGGGATTGAACTCACAGAGGCCATGGCTGCAGCTCGAGGACGAGGGGGACGGTCGTGGAAGATCAACGACGGCCGGTGAAGGAGCGCCGATGCCGTGGACCACTGGCCGATGAAGATGCGCCGCTTACCTGCTCGTCGGTGCCGATGCACGTCGGCGGGAAAGCTCGAATGGAGGGAGAATGGTGGTGGGAGTTGGGGCGGTGAGGGAGGGGCTAAATAGGGGTGGACTCCGCGGGAGGTGAGCCGAAATCCTCCCGCCGATATTATGGCGACGCGGGCGAGCTGGCGCCATCTCCCTGCTCGCACGAGGAGAGAAGCGCGTCGCCCTCCCCTGCCTCGCCCGAGTCAGGCTCGCGAGCTACTGGCAATTCGGGCGTTTCCCCTGGGCTTGGCCTAGACGTGCTTTAAGTTTCGTGCGATGTGGGCCACACAGTAAATGCAGGCAACCAAATGGGCCAAATTCTTCCTGTGCAGGCCAGGTTGGGCCATATGCTGGCAACCAAACACGTCCATAGAGATTTTACAAACTCATCTTTTGATATGGTTCTCCAACATCCCAGCCAGCCTTCCCGCAGAGCGCACACTACCTCAGTCTTCGTGTGACCCAGTCGGAGCATCTACGGGCGGCCTCAAGGCCATGCTTCGATCTTAGAGACATGCATGCTTTGTCCTCTAACATTTTTTGAAGGATGTGTTTAATTTGTGAAACATTAATTAAACTTCCTGATACATGTCAGACTAATATAATTGGTGCTTTCGGTTTGCATTTCGGCTAAAGGACCAAAATTTTCAATTTAATTTGTCTAAGATCTAAGAAATTTTTAAAACAAAATTTAAAAATAGTATTAAACATATTTGAATTTGTGTATACTCCTGAAATAACAGAAACTATTTTACCGAAATGCAATTATTTTAGTATGTATGAAAATTGATGAAATTTCATCAAAATTACACCGCTTAAAGCGAGAACCATGGACCCAGGTTAACTGAACCGGGTTGTGTGACTAGAGCTAGTCAGAAGGTTGCGACGAATGGGTATTATATTTCCCATGGCCAATGCACCGCAACTCTGCTACTTTGGATGCCGGCACGACGAATGTGGCACCAGACAAGACCTCACTTGGTATCCATGGAGAATGAATTTATAGTTGGCCGCAGAGAAAGTAGGTGCAGTCATACATGATACATGGTACATGAGAGGAGAAGCGATTGGCCGAGAAAACAGATTTTCAGTAAGGAAAATGCGGATACATATAGCATTGTCATATTGCTGGATCAATCAGTCCTATAGGTCTGATGTAATTTAAAAGGCGTTGGTCCTTTCATATTCAAATTGGTACACATAGGGGCATAGGTTTAGTAGGTCCCAGAAAATCAAATGTCACTAAAGAGCCATTTCTACTAATCAAACCAAAGAATAACATGCCTTTCAGGAAGAGACTGGAGGCAACAACACAGCCAATCATGGAACGACGGCATCTATTGCTATGCTTACCTCTTGGGTCATATCCAAGGAGAGAAATTTGTGGGTCTCCCGAAAGAAATTCGCGGCAATACCCTTCCTATTGTCTAAAATCAAGTGTGAGGCCAGTCTTTGGGCACCCACGGGTGCGGAATACTTGAGGAATATCATGCTACGAAAGTAGCTCCGTTTTTAACTAGGAATTTATTTTTTTAAATCTATATATGTCACTGCTCTATAAGACTACAATTAAAGGACAAAGCAAATATTTTGCCTTTGCTTCGTACAGGTAGATTCATTCCCACATACCTCCCCATGACTGTACCATCAGTATACAAGCATGTACTTTTACTCTGCTACATATATACTACCGTATCAATCAACAATTCCATACATATCTCCCGATCTCTTTATATAAATCCTGCATGGGGCACATACGCATCATGTGTGTGGACGAGACTTGCCTGCTCCTTCTCCATGCTCCCATCCGTGCTCTCGTGTATGTGGCTTGATTTGATTGGAAAAGAAAAAAGCCCGGGCCCACCCCGTCAAAATCAGAAGGGGGGGGGGGAGGGGGATTGTTGATTAGATTAGAAAGGAAAAAAAAAACACAGCCGTAGGTTGAAGTGGGAGCACGGATGGGAGCATGAGGAGGGAGCAGGCAAGCCGGATCCATGTGTGTATCGTAAAAAGTTAATGCAGACCACTGTAGTTCTATTGATATATAGCCTATAGGATTTCTCTTATCCATTTCCATGCCATGGACAACCCCAACATCCCCGCCAACACGAGGTCTACACCTACATAGCTAGGAATGTGAGGTATTGGGAATGTTCCTGCTACACTACCTGCAACATGCACATTGTGCTATCCTCATCCGCTCACATCTTGTCGGAGCTTCACGCAGAGTGGTGAACAAGGCCCTCATAGTCATTCATAACAAACTGCATCATGCTAGAAGGTTTCAAGATACAAGCATGCACTGCCAACCGGACCATCGCATGGCCACATAGTCCACAAGACTGGATGAGCTAGCCATGTTGTCCAGCTCTTGTATTGGTCGATGTTGCTCAAAGCGTGACTGCTTCATAGGCAGCTAGATTCAATATTGTGTAACTGCAGTGGGGAATACAGCAAAACCGGCTGGAGTTTTTTCTACGTAAATACAGAATTGTGCATGTGCGCTCGCTACTCGCCTCGAGCGGCTGGCATCGCACCGTTCGATTGCGTTGGATCGTGCGTTCGCGCGTGACCAGGTGTCATGTCGTCGGTTTTCGCACGCGCCGCATCTCCCGCACACCTGGCCCGGTTGTGCGAAAGCGCATAGTGCGTTCCTCCCCAATGGGCCCGTCCTATCATTGACTGCGTAGGTATGCCCGTTAGTGAGCGTAGACAAGTAGTGGGGCGGTGGGCAGTTTCGAATTTCGTGCCACTTCCTCCCCCCTCCACCGCCCATCATCGCTCTCATTCCATTCCCCTCTCCCCGCCCCTCCCGATTTTCCGGTCGTTGCCGGGCCCGTCGCCGGAGCTGCCGTTGACGCAGTTGGAAGGTGCGCAGGAGGCGGAGGTGTAGCAGGGGGAGGCACCCGCTGCTCGTCGCCGGCTCAGGTATGCTCGCCGCTCATCCGCTCGCTCGTTCTCCCCGCGTCCGTACTGCTCTCCCCGTGCCCGTTCAGAGGGAGCCCGCGGCCGTAGTGCTCTCGACGCGCCCGTAGTGATCCCGCCGCGCTCGTAGCAGGAGAGGCCACACCCGTAGCGCTCTCGCTGCGCCCATAGCTGTGGAGGGCGTGCTCGTAGTGCTCCCGCCGTGCCGCATTCCATTGTGTTGTCGCCGCGCCCGTAGCCGCAGAGGCCGTGACTGCAGCGCTCTCGCCGCGCCTGTATCGAGGGAGGCTGCACTCACTAGACGCGGTCGCCATGCCTGTAGGGGGAGGCCACGCCGACAGTAGATCCAGTAATCCTTTTGCATAAGTGAATCGAAACCCTAAGTATCGTTGCATTTTAGTTGGTAGATATTTCACCATGGTCATTGAACCCCATCGATTTTTGCCTATTTATTATATTATTTTCACGCCCAGTTGCACAATGAATTATTTGCAGTTGGCAATTGCACAAATAGTAGTTGCACAGGGAATGTTTTCATTACCCAGTTGCACAATGAGTTGTTTATAGTTGGCAGTTGCACAAATAGAAGTTGCACAACGAGTTGTGCATTTTTTACTTGACATTTTATCCAGATACCAATTGGTAGTTCCAGGTGCATCAGTTGCACACATCAGGTGCATCAGCTGTCATAGACACATTTTTAGCAGTTATATGTATAATAGTTGCGCACATTCGGGTATCTCTATTATGTGGGTTTTATACTTGCCATTGGACCAGTTCCCAACTGGCAGATCTAGGTTCAATAGTTGCACGCAGCTGGGATTTGTGTTCTTGAATTTTTCACTTGGCATTACCATATCTCAGTTGGCAGAACCAGGGTCCAGTTGGCAAAACCAGGGTCCAGTTTGCCACAGGATTTTTTAAATGTCCTAGTTGAGGGGTTCTGGTTTTTTATGCATTGTTTAACAAGTTTTTTGTTAGTGCTTTAAGTTACAATTTTTTTGTGTGTGCAATGAGAATTGATTTTTTGGGACCTGTTTTTTTTGCAGTGACAATGGTTGAAGAGGGAGATGCCGGTGGAAGTGGGGAAGAGGTTGTTTTATCTAAGCTCAAAGGGAGCATATATGATCGAATATATGTGCTGTTTTCTTTTCCCCCTTTTTGTTTTTCATTTTTGGTTTTTGTTCTTTCAAGCCATGTAGAGGATTTATCAAAGGATACACGGGCGGAACAAGAAAAGGGCTGCTGGGCGCAGTGTTCGTACTCATGTTGACCCCAATGATGGTGAGGAAGTAGGGGTAAGTTTTTAGCGGAGACTTTGACATTTTCTTTTTTATTTCTGTAAATTTTGAATACGAAATGTACAATTTTGAGTATATGTAAAAGAAATTCAATATTTATTTTTTGCTTTCTATTTTTTCATGATTTTTTTAACATGAGGCATAATTGGTTATTGTAGGTCGAGGATGCTACCACATCCCGTGCTGCAAAGCGAGCCAGAACAAAAGGAAAAGGCAAGTCCTCTGATGGGGGTGGCCCAACCTCTGCAGAAGCTGATGAGGTACCTATTTTTTGTACATTTTTCTTTTCAGCTGCACAGTATGTTGGTACTAGTTGGCACCTCTGCTGTTTAGTGTTGCACATGAAAAATATACACTTGGCAGTTTTACGCCATATGTGTGCATACTATTTTAAGATAGATTTTGGAATCACCTTACCTACCTTATCAAATTTGAAAGTTGGCACCCATTCAGCACACAGCTGCACCCAAACATGTACACATTTTTGGACATGTTTTTTTATTTTCAGAGTGTGTACATGCCAGTTGCACAATAAAGGATAATAGTTGCACAACAATCAACTATGTATTTTTTTTTCAATTTCTTATGTATGATCAGTTGCAGACATATGTACACTAGTTGCACAATTTGTCTGTATTCATTTCACTTTTTTTTGTCTCAGGTGGGTGAAGTTGGAGTTGAAGGGAACAAAGGACACATTCCTCAGCGACGTTCACAAGCTGGAAGGATTGGGGCCTCACCAGGGAGGTTTCTGAAGGTGAACAATGATCTGGCACATGTTCAAAGGTCTTTCTTGTATGAGAAGATGTTAGGAGGTTTTGTAAACCTAGCACACACACTGCCTTATGACTTGACGAAGTTCCTAGTCCAGTCGTACGACCCAGGCAGTTCATCTTTGGTATTCCCAGGCAGGGGAACTATTCCAGTAGATGCTGCTAGTGTGCACAGGAAATTTGCTTTACCCAACAGAGGGCCACGGCTGAAATACATTGTTGAAAAGGAGGCTGTGAAGGCTTTCAATCAGATGTTCAACCATACCGGGTCACCCAAACACCCCACGGTTACCGAATTCAGCAAGACGTTGAAAGCTATGAAGGGTATAGCTGATAACAAGTTCCTCACTGGCTGGCTTGCAATTGCTTTCAACACCTTTTTAGCTCCTACCACTAGTCTTTCTCTAAGCCCACGCTGCTACGGTGCTATGCTAGAAACTGATGTTCTGTTGAAGAGCAATGTGAGCTTATTTGTTGCTGACCACATAAACTAAACATTCCGCAACATGGGTGAGGACAAGAAAACAATCTGTTGCTACCTGTATCATTTGATGGTGAGCTCTAATTATGTTTTGTATCTGTTAGACATACTTTTCTACATGTTTTTTGTGCTTTATCACCAATGTTATCATATGTTCGCTTGGGGATGGTGCGTGTACAGATTCTCTACATTGATGCACTTGAAGTTGATGTGCGAGTAAGCCACTGCGAGGTTCGAGCCAATGCCTACGATAAGATTCTAATCAACAAGATAAACAAAAAGGACTTGATTTCGCCTGGCGTCTTTGTGGAATTTCAAGTGAGTTAGACATTCTGCTCAAAGTCTATAATTGCACATTTTTTCACATATCTGTAAGTAGTTGCACAAGTACATATTGATAGTTGGCCTACAGACTTAAGACAGTTCCACACATGCTTGTCTCATATTTCTTGCTACAGTACCACTTTCATTTGGACTTCATATAGTAATTTTAGTCAGTTTTTTTGCTTCGGCATGTGGTAGTTGCTCACATATCTGTAGGTAGTTGCACAAGTCTATGTTGATAGTTGACACACAGACTTATGACAGTTGCACACATGCTTTTGTTTCATATTATGTCTTACAGTACCACTTTACATTGGGACTTCACATAGTAATTTTAGTTACTTTTATTGCTTCTAGGGCATGTGGTAGTTTCTCAGATGTGCGCTTTTTTTCTTTTATAGACCCACACAATAACTTTGTTATTGTTGTTAAATGATCTTTCTTTTTCTAAACGGCTCAATGAGCAGTACAGAAACAAAGAGGATTCAACACTCTTCGGAGGATTGCTTCAGGCAGAAGCGTTTGTGGCGTCAAAGGTTCCAATGAGTTACAATCCCCACGTTAGTTATCCTTTTTGCTGACCCGCTTTTTTTGTACATGAACAAAACTCATGGTTTTTTTATTCTATTATGTGTTAGTTGTACTAATCATGCTTTGTTGTTTATTTTTCCATGCCCAATGCATGTATGAGTTGCAAAGAATTATTATATCAGTTGCAACATAGCTTTTGTTTACCTGCACCAAAGTTACACTTTAGTTGCAGCAGTCACCTTTTTTCTACTTGAATCAAACTTATGCTTTCACTTACACAGATTTCACAACTCCCAGTTACAAATTATGTTTTTTTACTTCATGCAAACTTACCCCCTTTTCAGTTGCACACTTCCATTATCTCAGTTGCACACTACTTTGATATACTTGCACCAAACTAAGATTTGCAGTTGCAAACAGATATACTTTGATATACTTTGATTAACCCCATTTTTCCTTTTTAAATTTAAATTTTTGTTTTTTCCAATGTTATGTAGAAGAAGTTCAAGTTAGCAAGTATGGTTCTTGATCTATGTAAAGGAATATCAGACAATCTTGACAACTTCATCGAAGGTTTTGCCAAGCTTGATGAAGAGGAACCAGATTTGTCTCCTCTCAAGGGCCCGTCAAGTGATCAAACAAAGGCTCAAAGCTCACACACTAGGTGACGGAAGCATCAAACTGCTTCCAAGCAAACAGAAGAGGTGGAGGGAAGTGAAGAAGATGAATTTTTGGAGGAAAGTGAGTCAGAGGAAGAAGATGTTGACCTGGGAGTTGGCAATGATTGTGAAAAAAGTGATGAGTCCGAAGAAGAAGATGAGGATCAAGAGGGAAGGAATGATGATGAACGTGATGATGACAGTGACAATGATGCTGACAACAATGAACACAAAGAAGAATCTGGTAATGATGATGTGGAAGAGGAAGAGGAAGGAGATGGAACAAGCAAGGGGGAAGGTGAGGATGTCGAGAAGGTTGATGTAGATGAGCAAGGAAAGAATGGGGACAGTGATGACGACAGTGAAGAGACACACGATGATGACAGGGGGGCCTTTGATGGAGGCAGTGACAGTGGGAATGATGATGACGATGATGATGGCATGGGCGGTGGTGATAGAAGTTCAAAGAGGGCAAACACTTCTGGAGATGGAGGAAACATAAGTAGCAGCTCAATTGATGATAGTGTAACTCTATAGTTTTTCAATCGAAAAGACATTAATCGCAAGGGTGAAGATCCTAAATCAGTTGGAACCAAAGCTGCTGTGCCAGAGGAAAGTTTCTCACTTTTTGACTATGTAGATCAGAGCCAGCATCCACCAACAGATTTGAAATCCCCTTGCTAGAAACTCATGCAATGATTGACATGAAAGAGAAGGATAATTCCTTTCAAAAAATAATAAACAACGGACTACAAAGCACTGAGGAAGAAATGGAAGAGGCAGGAAAGGGTTTGGACTGGATTGGCTCAAATGCCATGCTTGACAAGATAATGAAGGAAGGTGATGTATTTGAAGATGGTTCATCGTCAAGTGGTAGCAAGAGGATGGAAGCATCCCCACCGCGGCCACCCACTGCCCCAAAGCGCAAGAAGCTCGTGACACTTAGCAAGAACTTGGTATTGGATCAACCAAAAGATAAGATTCCTTGTGTGGGAGAGAAAAATTTGAAGAATGGAAGTAAATCAAAGGGAAAGGAGGTGCCAACTCCAGAGCCCAAGGAGGCAAGCGTTGTTCTACAGGAGCCAACCTCTATGCATGTAGATGCCAAGCACACCTCTACAACATGCAAACTCCCTGGTAAAAAAAGCAACAAAACAGTGTATTTTTCCAAGGACACAAACATTGCAGATATGGGAACAAAGGTACCAAGCAATGCTGTTAAGATTGCATCAAACAGTCAAGATAAAGTTGTCAATATGCTGTGTAGGAAGTCGGCAACCCCAGCAGCTTCTGTGGAAACTCCAGCTTCAAGTGAGCCAACTTTGTGTCCAAATAGGCCAACTACAACATCAACTACGCACAGTACATCAGCAATTAAGGAAAGTGAAACCACCACTATGCCAACAGCAAGAGGAAGTGAGGCATCTGCAGTTGTATCTGTCCTACCCCATCAGTCAACATAGAACCCCAAGCTGTCAGTGTGCCAATCCCAGAAACTGCATTGCCAACACAAACAGTCACTGTGCCAACCCCATCAGTCAGTGTGCCAACTCCAACCCCAACCCATCCAGTCAACACGGGACCCCCAGCTGTCAGTAATGTTGTGCAGGCTTAGAAACAACACTTGCCTACATTTCACGCTCTTGATCAAGAGCACAACTTACACAAGAGCAAGTTTACAACCTTGTTTCCAACTATATTCCGCCAAGACCGCCGCCAGGCATAATTGCACGAACCAAGTCAGTGGGTGATGCACCCAAGGATGTCGAAGGGGAGAACAACAGTGTGCATCCCGTTCGTAGAACATCATCAGCAAGATCATATCACGGCGATGGGTTCTGCGATACTCCACCATTTGACTTGGGTTTGGATCTTGATGATGAGTCCCCAGTTGCCACATTTGACGAGCCTAACAAATCACAAGTGACACCACAGGAGGCAGGGTTATCCAAAAGTAGTGAGCAAGATGATTGGGATTCGGCAAATTTGAGTGGTTTGCGCTGCTGCAGATAAGGTGGTCACTGGAAAGGCTCCAATTCATATCATCCTTTCAGATTCTCCAGATGAGTTTCACATGCCAGATATGACACGTTCTCTAGGGGGTGCAAGTGGGTCTGGCAGTGCCACATCTGCCCCACCAGTGCAAAAACGCACAAGAAGGATAATCAAGCCAGCTGCTGCCTAGAGGTCTCCCTACATCGACTACAATTGACGTTCACTTGCAATGAACAAGTTAACAAGCTTTATGCGGCAGTCCTCTATTATGTAAGGAATTTACCTGGAGCAAACGTCATAGAAACAAGGTAAAACTAATACATTGTGGTAAAGTCTATATTGCCTCTTGTCTTTCTAGTTGCCCAATCAGTCTTTACAGTTGGAGTTTATGTCTATTTGAAATTGCACAAAAATAGTAATACAGTTAAACATCTTTTTTGTCATAGACATATATAATAGTAGCACAACAATAGTATTTTCAGTTTTTTTATAGTTGGAACAGTCAGTTTTTGTAGTTGCAGTTTCATGCAACATCACTTGCACAACAGTAGTTATACAGTTGGCACATCAGGCATGCACACCTAAACATCAATTACTCATTTTTTCATTCACTTTTCATGCGTTTACGGCGACCAGTTAATCCTGTGTTTGTTCTATTCCTTTGTCCTCGTATTTTTTTCGAACAACCCTGACATCATTAAGTATGATGGGTACTTTGTGAGCCTAAATGAGTTGGCTGATTCAATCAAGCCTACCAAATGGCTATCAAATGGTGTTGTCGGAGCTGCACTTATCGGTGTATTAATTTATGTATAAACTTGTATTAATTGGGTCTTTTTGGTGCTATGTAAATAAAGATGGGACGGCAATGGATGTACGATGACCGATGCTCTCCCCAGTTCATTAATGGCATGCATACTTTTCTGCTTGCGGCTGACGCAAACAAGGGGGCAGATGGTTTTATGCCTTGTCCATGTGCTAACTATAAGAATGATTTGAATTACTCTAAGTCAAGAACCATTCATGTCCACCTGTTTGAGTTCGGTTTCATGCCCCACTATAATGTTTGGACCAAGCACGGAGAAAGAGGGGTTATGATGGAAGACAATGAAGAAGAAGAGGACGACGATAGCTATCCTGGCCATGGGTTCCCTGAATACGATGGTACAACAATGGGGGAAGAAGCTGAGCCAGAAATGTGGGAAGAAGCTGAAGAAGAGGCATCAGATGAGCCCGCTGATGATCTAGGTCGAGCCACTGCCGATGCAAAGAGAAACTGCGCAAGTGAAAAGGAGAAGAATAAGTTCCAGCACATGTTAGAGGATCACAAGAAATTGTTTTACCCGAATTGCAAAGCTGACAAGAAAAAGTTGGGCACCACACTAGAATTGCTTCAATGGAAGGCAGAGAATGGTGTATCTGACAAGGGATTTGGAAAGTTGCTGATAATGTTAAAGAGGATGCTTCCAAAGGACAATGAATTGCCCGAGAGTATGTACGAAGCAAAGAAGTATGTCTGCCCTCTAGGATTAGAGGTGCAGAATATACATGCATGCCCTAATGACTGCATCCTCTAGCGCAGTAAGTACGAGGATTTGAACGCGTGCCCGTTATGCGGTGCATTGCGCTATAAGATCAGCCGCGATGACCCTGGCGATGTCGAGGGAGAGCGTCCAGGACAAAGATTCCTGCCAAGGTGATGTGGTATGCTCCTATAATACCACGGTTGAAACTTTTATTCCAAAACAAAGAGCATGCCAAGTCGATGCGATGGCACAGAGAAGACTATAAGAAAGACGGGAAGTTGAGAGTACCCGCTGATGGGTCGCAGCGAAGAAAAATCAAGAGAAAGTACTGGGAGGACTTCGCAGGTGATGCAAGGAACGTATGGTTTGGTCTAAGCACAGATGGCATTAATCCTTTTAGGGAGCAGAGCAGCAACCATAGCACCTGGCCTGTGACTCTATGTACGTATAACCTTCCTCCTTGGTTGTGCATGAAGTACAAGTTCATTATGATGCCAGTGCTCATCCAAGGGCCTAAGCAACCCGGCAACGATATTGATGTGTACCTAAGGCCATTAGTTGAAGAACTCTTCCAGCTGTGGAATGAAAAAGTGTATGTGCCTAGGATGAGCACAAACAAGAAGAATTTGACCTACATGCGTTGCTGTTTGTGACCATCAATGATTAGCCTGCTCTCAGTAACCTTTCAGGACAGACAAACAGGGGATACCATGCATGCACGCACTGTTTGGATGATACCGACAGTATATATTTGTATAATTGTAAGAAGAATGTGTACTTGGGACATCGTCGATTTCCTCTGAGCAGGCATCCCGTAAGAAAGAAAGGCAAACATTTCAAAGGTGAGGCAGATCACCGAACGAAGCCTCGCCACCATACCGGTGATGATGTACATGATATGGTCAAGGATTTGAAGGTAATCTTAGGAAAGGGTCCTGATGGACAATCTGTTTCGAATGACGCTGACGGACACACACCCATGTGGAAGAAGAAATCTATCTTTTGGGACCTGTCCTATTGGAAAGACCTAGAGGTCTGCTCTGCAATCGACATGATGCACGTGACGAAAAATCTTTGCGTAACCCTGCTTGGCTTCTTGGGCGTGTATGCGAAGACAAAAGATACACCGGAGGCACGGGAGGACCAGCAACATATGCACGGAAAGGATGGCATACATCAGGGTCATGCCATCTATGCTTTTGCTAAAGAAGAGAAGGAAATCTTCTTTGAATGCCTGCTCAGTATGAAGGTACCGTCTGGCTGCTCGTCGAATATAGAGAGAATAATAAATATAGATACTATCTTCCTAGAGTTCTTGAAGCGCCTAAATACCAATTGAGATATACTATTTCCTTACCACTTCGGGTGAGTCACACTGTCTTGTACTACAAATTCTGTTTTTGCTTACTAGCTAGATGTTAATTAATAAGTGTATGGGGTTTAGGGTAGTTGATCAGTGTTATGCACTGCCCGCTTAATTTATACATGCAAACGTCTGCACATGCAGTTTCCACTGGATCTTGTTAATCATTCAAGTTGAAGATGGAGAAGTTGAAGTTCTGGACTCGCTACTTAAACCAGTCGAGCAGTACGAAATCGTGAAGGGGATAGTCAACAGGTAATTTCAATCATCATCGAACTATATGTCGGCCTCTTTAGTTCATCATTTCCTGATATCAACTAATTAGTAACTCCTTTATTCATTTTCTTTGCCGGCAGGCAGGGCTTGGCAAAAGTTCATGAAAGAGGTTCCAGGTCCATTGAAAGAAAAGCTGTATTGGTATCGACCCAGGGTATAATTAATTAACTAGTACTAGTTAGCTACCATCTCTTTAATTCTAGATTCAATATACCATTAGTTATCATGCTTGATTAGTTATCTAATTGAATTCTATTCTCGTAAAGTGCATGAAGCAGTTGCCGGGGAATGATCTATGTGCATACTACGTTTGCAAGAACATTCGCATGATGGCGTCCGAGGGGAGCAGAGATGATACACAACAATGGGTACGTTGCCAAAGCACTATTCATAATTTTTACATCATTATCATTATCTCCTACATGGGTGCGATGCCAGGGTATGTATGCATGTATGTGTGTATGTGTCTATATATATATATATATACATATATATATATATATATGTGTGTGTGTGTGTGTGTGTGTGTGTGTGTATGTGAATGGTGGTGCGAGACATTCGATGATATATATATGATCGGTCCTACGAGAAATTATATTTATATATATGCATAACATGTACAATATGTAGTATGTAAAATATCAGCAAATGAAAAAGAATTAAATGGAAAAAACAAAATTAAAGAAAAAAGAAATCATAAACCCAAAACCCCCCTAAACCTTTAGTACCGGTAGTTGTTACCAACCGGTACTAAAGGTCTCCTAGCCCCCGACACGGGCTCGTGCCACGTGGTGGCCCTTTAGTGGCGGTTCATGCTGAACCGGGACTAAAGGGGGGGGGGACTTTAGTCCCCACCCGTTAGTGCTGGTTTCACAACCAGCACTAAAGGCCCTTACGAACCGGTAATAAAGCTTTGTTTTCTACTAGTGCACATAGCCAAGTGATAGTCTGCCACTTTTTAACATGAATACAAATGGGGTGCCAACTGTAAGTTTAAAGAAGACAAAGAAGAAATTTCCAAAGCAGTTTTTTGTTGCTGGATCTTCATAGCTCCATCCATGCCCTAACTGTGCAAGCCTTTCGATGGTTTCCTCATTTATCTATTGCTTCCATGTCACCAAGTTGTCACGCCAACTTCGTAGAGCAGCTAGCGGCATTGTGCTTATCTGAGTTGCAGTAGCTGCACCTGTTTTTTCTTTTCATGTGCAGTTCAAGAGCTGAATGATAGCGTCTACTCCTTGCCCTCCTTTTTGTAGTTGACTTTGGCAGATCCCTAGGATTTGCATCGTCATTGTCGTTGCTCATAGTCAACATCTCCTCAGTGCAGTTAGGATGGCCTTGTGTTGTGTTACCCATGGGAAGAGGTACTGAAGCATTACTCTCACGTGGCCGGCATGACCCATCAAAGGAGGTGGTTCAGCACGACCGATGGGAGGAGGCGCTGGACCAGGAGCAGCTTGACCCATGGGAGGAGATGGTGGACCATGACTACCATGGCCCGTGGGAGTAGGTGATGGACCACAAGCAGCACGGTCCATTGGAGGAGGTGCTCCACCACAACCACCATGGCCCATGGGAGGAGGTGGTCCACCACGGCCCATGGGAGTTAGAGGTGGAGCATGACCAATAGGGGTAGTTGCTGGAGTAGGTCCCGTAGATGTAGGCAGCACGGGAGGATCCTGGTTGTTATCACCAGCAGACGGACCTTCTTCTCTTGCAGCCCTTTTTTCCTTCTAGACTTGTTCAGCTGCACAATCTCTCTGCACGCCGCACGCATGTGCTTATCAACAATGCCTTTTGCTGCATTAGAACCACAATCAAACTTTGCTAGTTTCTGGAAATATGCAGTCATGTTCGCATGCCTAATTTCCTTTAGAGATTGAGGAGGCATTACATCAGGCTGCTGGCTAGTGGCACTTGGCACACTTGAGACAGCAACTGGCGTCCAATGCTGGAACATGTACTGCTCCAGGATGACATCAAGCCCAATATGCGTGAACAATTTTAGTATGTGGCAACAAAGGATGCCATCCCTCTCCATTTTGCAACACTCACACGAATAGTGTCCCTCAGGTATTTTTGCCACCACTAAGTAGTTCCTGGAACCATTCTTCACAACCCATTCTGTATTTGGTCTCAGCTCAAACGTTTCCACACCAATTTGGAATGCATTCTAGCGTCCAATCATCGAAAACTCATCACAGAACTTGCAGTAAAGATCCCTAGTGTATGTCTTGTATGCCTGCTTCTCTATTGGGAATTGTGACCACATGTCAAGATCCACATGTTCTGTCCTGTAGTCATTGCACCCTTCCTTGACGAGGATGTGCGTATGTATTTTCTCGTACTGCTTCACAAAGTTCAGAATTGACTTGTGACGGTTGACATACCGCTTCAAGACTGTATTGAACCCCTCACTTCGTTGTGTAGACTGCAAGAAGCAAAAAAATCTATGCTTGAAGTAACATGGCACCCAAATTTTCCTATATTCGTAAAGTTTCTCAAAATGGGTGTGCGTAATCTCCTCATATTTCATCATCAAATCAGCCCAATTCTGTTCAAACTCATCTGGTGTGAAACTGCAATCAACGCAAAGGATGAAATATTCAGACAATTCCGGGTTCTGGCCTAGCAACCATCCAATTTTCTCTTGAGCTTTTTTCATGGTGTGCCACCGACAACATCGGTGCACACTTGTGGGAAATATGTTCTTTATGGACTCCTTCATTGCCACATCCTGATCAGTAATGATGTTATACGGTGCCCTTCCTTTCATAGCCTCTAGGAAAGCTCCAAAAGCCCAATCAAAGCTGGTCTCCATTTCTTGTCTCACAAACGCGTAGCCCAACATGAAAGATTGCCCATGACGATTGATCCCAATGAATGGAAAAAAGGCATGTTGTACATATTACTCATGTAGGTTGTGTCAAAGGAGACACAACCATGATATGCCTGCGCATAAGCTTTCCGCGCAAAGCCATCCACCCAAAAAATGTTTTCTGCCCTGCCTCCAAGGTCATATTTTATATTACAGAAAAAATTTGGATCATCTTTTTGCAAGTCTTTAAAATGTTCAATTGTCTCAATAATGTCCCCCTCTTTCGTTGAGTCCTTTGAGAAGCCAACACATATGTTTGTTATTGCTTTAGGTCCATATGGTACATTTAGCTCCTAGCCATAAAACTCTGATATGATAGTCATCATATGGCCTGCAGAAACAAAGTTAAGTTAGATAGTGGCACACTTGACAAATAACAGTTGCTGACTAAAGAACAATAGTTGCACAAATGTTGACATGTGGTTGCCATAGAACATTTTTTCATTGTTTACCCCCTTTTTATTCCCTGATGCAAAACAATTTAGTTATTTTTGTCTATCATCAGTTGCAGAGATATGAACTAGTTACAGAAAAGAAGGTACAATTGCATCGATAAGGAACACTAGTTTGCAGAATGAATCTTATGGAGTTGCCATCAAAACTATGACTATTTTGTAAAACTATATCTAATTCAATCAGCAAGTAGTTCCAACTTTGTGTTTTGTTTGTGGTACTAATTTTTTCACAAATATTGAAGCCTGGTTGCACAACACAGTGTATGTACTTGCACAACCCCCTACTACTAGTTGCACACTTGACAGAGTAGAATTAAACAACATAGTTTGAAGTTTGAAGTTTTTGGGAGGTGAATGAGAACACACCTGAAGTCAGGTTGCAGTTGTAGAGTATCTCTAGGAACCTCTTTTCCTCCAGTGGTATACCCATGTGAGATCGCAAGTATTTGGACAGCGAAGGCTTGGTGACCAAAGGATGATTATGATCACGGACAAAGTGGGTTACTTCCCACTGCCCATCCTTCAATTTAACTAGCATTTTTGCCATACATTGTGTTTGCTTTATCCTTTCTCTCTTGCGCTTCTTCTTATTCTTCTTTTTTCCATTCTCCTCTCCATCGAATATTGGCACTTCTTCCATTTCATCTTCTTCACCCAATGGTTTGGGGACTGCTATAGGATCTAGCACACGTGGCAACTCAGCTCCTACATCATCCTCTTTTGGCTTCCTAAACCTGTTACATGCAATATGTTGGTATAAGCATTCCCCCTTGAAGTGTTCACCTTAATAGAGAAAGCCATCCTTAGGTCATAATCATTGTAATGATCCTTACCACCCTGGAGAGTATCAAATCTCATCCCAACAAACGTCTCCATTGGATGAGAACCAGCCTCATCTTCCTCCAAAGCATTTCGATCACCACCAACTGCACCTGCCCTTAGTTCTGTTTCAGTAGGTCCTGCAACTGTGGTGTTTGTTTCCTCTAGTGTATGGCTTTCTGATTGCATGTTGACATCACCATCATCCATCAAACCATGATCTTGATCTGGCTGTGTGTAAATTCCTGGTTTTACAAACTCAACATCATCATTAGGCAACTCGTTGAGATCGGGAGGAAACGCATTGAGGTCTATTATCCTTGACAGCTGCTCCAACCTGCATTTTGCTTCAACAAAAAAGTCATCAACCAGTTGTATTGGGTCATAGTCGCTAGCAAAATGAGGCATGAATTTAACATCGTTAGACTCATTTTTATTTTTATTGTTTCATAAACTGCAAGTAGTCAGTTTTTACATAGAGGAACAAGGAATTTGCACATTGTTATGTTTCTCCAACTTTTCAAGCTTCCACATTCTAGAAATAGGTAGCAAGTATAGTTAGGTGGTTTTTTTTTCTCCAGATACAACTTTTTGATAGTAGTTGCACAAAGGCAGCACAACATTTGCACGAAAGTGTCATAGAATTGCACAAACTTTCCATACCAGTTGACAAATTGTGAGCATTCCAGTCACACAAACACAACTTTGACAAATTTTATCATACAACCTGGATAAAAATGTAGCATAGCAGTTGCACATTTCCAGAATTTGCACATTGTTACGTTTCTCCAACTTTTCAAGCTTGAACATTCTAGAAATAAGTAGAAAGTATAGTTAGGTGTGTTTTTTTTCTCCAGATACAGCCTTTTGACAGTAGTTGCACAAAGGCAGCACAACATTTGCACAAAAGTGTAATAGAATTGCACAAACTTTCCATACCAGTTGGACAAATTGTGAGCATTCCAGTCACACAAACACAATTTGGACAAAATTTATCATACAACCTAGATAAAAATGTAGCATAGGAGTTGAATACAAGTAGTATCAAAGTTGCAACAAGCATCATAGTAGTTGCATAATATAAAAGCATTCAGGCAGTAGCTACATTTTAGTGACCATCCACTACAGGAAATATGTCAACTTGTGACCCTCGCTATTGGTCACTGAAAGGTTATTGTTTTTCATTTGCGACCTTTTTGTGACCAAAAATAGAAGGTCAAAAGCCGGCGGTCGTAAACTAAAATTAGTGATCTTCTTTGTGATATGTAAAAGTTCGTTGGTTCCACGACCAAATTTTTGGTCACTAGCAACCTCCCCAGGCCACGTAGGCATACAGTGTGGCAAGCTGATGTGGCACAAGATTCAGCCCGGTCCAATTCGGTTTTCTACATGGGCCTAGCCCAACAATTCGGCCTTTTACTGTATATTTTCTCCATTAATTTTCTCTAGCTACATGGGCCTGGCCCAACAATTTGGCCTTTTTATTTTCTAGGCATGGCCTTTTGCTGTCCATTTCATTTTTATTTTCGAGGGTTTTTTGTGGTCCAGTTTTTAGATGGGTCCCAATTATCAGATTTTTCCTCACAGTAGATCCACATTTCTTTTTAAGCAGTATATATCAAACAGAAAGAAGAAAAGAATATGAAAATCTTCAAATAACAACCAAAATAGGTTTATTACAATATATTCTGTACAGAACAGAACATGTGAAACTCCATACACTCTGAAAGAACATGTGGTGCCCCCATGTTTGGTTTTGGTAATTGATGACAATCACTATGGACTAATGGTTGCCTTGAGTTATATTTGAAGGTTTTGTCCATAGGATTTTCTTGGAGTCCATTTGTTGGTTTCAAGGAGAGTTTGTGATGACCACAGTGCTATTAAGGAATTATCCAAAGACCGGTCATGTGAGTGTTGAGCTTATTGCAAGTATGTCTTGAAGAAGAAGATTGTGTGATCATTCATGTCCACCTTCAAGACATCATCCAAATGAAGAGAGTTGGAAAGATTCAACACACAAAGCGCACAAGATGTACCGAGGGATCTAGTGATCCCATGGTATGGTAAGCATTGTCCATTACGCCTTGTGTGCTAACCCATGGTCTTCATGAGAGTTCTTTGTGGGGTTAGGTTGCGGTGTGCAAGTTCAAGTGATGCATCACGAAGAGATCAAGTGCTTGAAGCTTTCCGTCCATTGTGGTGATAATGGACTTGTGAAGATGAGCGGAAGAGTGGCTCATCCATAGTGGAGTATGGGGGAGCAATCAACTAGTCTTCATCGAGCCAACACGATCAAGAAAGGTGGTCCATCTTGAGGAGGAGTAGATCATCATCATCTTGCTCAAGTGGACTTTGTGCAAGGCAAAGGTTTTCCCTTGATAGGTTTTCTATTTTACCGGTCTCATGGTAGTTGTGGGAGACCAGGCTATAGGATCGTTTGCCGTACTATCAAGGGGGGCTCTCGATGAGTTGCTTGATCGTATTGTTCGTAGAGAGCTCAAACCATTGCATCCTTGCATCATATTTATTGGTTCTTGTTTGGTTCTTCTCCTTGTGAGATTTGGAGCTTATGGTCATTTTTATGACAAGCTCGAGTTCATCAAAAATGGAGTTCACATGCTTCTTCTATGATGTTTTCGATGTTGGAGGGTATGCCGGTTCTTCTCTGTTGGAGGTTTCACTCTTCTATTGGAGGGTATGTCGCTGTTTTGATGCTACTCGTCTTCCTCTGTCCAGCAAGCTTGAGTTTGCTCAATTCAGAGCTCATTTGCAGAAGTTATGGCAGTTCTGGTTTTATTGTTTCCCTCTGTTGTCTTCTCTGCAAAATGAAGGACTCCTAGTGTTGCTGATCTGGGGCATGCGGTAGTACTGCTCTCCTGAGCGGTAGTACCGCAGTCCCCTGCGGTAGTACTGTAGGTGCTCACGGTAGTACCGCTCTATGGGAGCGGTAGTACCGTGGCCTCAGGCCAAGCGCAGCTGCTCGAGCGGTAGTAGGGGCGGATGTAATTTTTTACATCCGCGCCCTACGTGGTAGTACCGCGCCGTGGGCGCGGTAGTACCGTGGGCTCTGGCCAGGCTTAGCATCATGAGCGGAAGTAGGGGCGGATGTAATTTTTTACATCCGCACCCTACGCGGTAGTACCGCTCTTCATGTGCGGTAGTACCGTGCCAGAGTTTTGCGCAGGTCGTCCCATAGCGGAAGTAGGTACGGAAGTAATTTTTTACTTCCGTGCTTTCTCTGCGCCTAGTGTTGCCTGCCTTACGGTAGTACAGTAGGGGCGCGCGGTAGTACCGCTCCAGCGATTCTACCGCTCGTTGCCCTATGCAACAGGCCTTCATCTGGCCAGTGCTGCACATGCGGTAGTACCGCAACCTGCAGCGGTAGTACCGCAGCAAACCACGGTAGTACCGCAGCTCCGTGCGGTAGTACCGCGTCGTGCGGGCTGAGTGAGGGGATAACGGTTGGATTTCTCCCCACCTATAAAAGAGGGTCTTCTTCCCCATTGAGACTTATCCTTAGAGCTCGTGTTCTTCCCCCATTGTTGACCTTCTTCGAGCTTGCTAACTCTCAATCCCTCCTATGATTCTTGCTAGTTCTTGAGGGAAAAGAGAGAGGAGATCTAGGTCCACGTTTCCACCAATCACTTTCTCCTCTAAGTGAGGGGAACCCCTTGGATCTAGATCCTGGAGTTCTTCGTGTTCTTCTTTCATTCTTCCTCTCATTTTCCTCCCTAGCATTAGTTACTTTGGTGGAATTTGGGAGAGAAGGACTTGGGCACTCCGTGTGCCCTTGCCATTGCATTTGGTGCATTGGTTTGAGTTCTCCACGTGATACGTGGAAGTTACAAGTTGAGAAGCTTATTACTCTTGGGTGCTTGGTGCCCTTGAGCTTGTTCCTCTTGGGTGCTTGGGCGCCCTAGACGGTTGGTGGTGTTCGGAGCTCAATCATTATGGTGTAAAGCTTCGGGCAAGCGTCGGGGTCTCCAATCAGGTTGTGGAGAACGTCCCGAGAAATTTGACGGGTTCCGGTGACGGCCCCCAAGGGTTGCCAAAGTGTACGGGTTCGGTGACCGCCCCCAAGGGTTGCCATTTGTATGGGTTCGGTGACCGCCCTCAAGGGTCCCTTAGTGGAATCACGACATCTTGCATTGTGCGAGGGCGTGAAGAGATTACGGTGGCCCTAGTGGCTTCTTGGGGAGCATTGTGCCTCCACACCGCTCCAAACGGAGATTAGCATCCGCAAGGGTGTGAACTTTGGGATACATCATCGTCTCCGCGTGCCTCGGTTATCTCTTACCCGAGCCCTATACTTATGCACTTTACTTTGTGATAGCCATATTGTTTCTTGTCATATATCTTGCTATCACTTAGTTGTTTATCTTGCTTAGCATAAGTTGTTGGTGCACATAGGTGAGCCTAGTTGTTGTAGGTTTTGTGCTTGACAAATTAACCGTTAGGTTTATTCCGCATTTGTTCAAGCCTCTACCGTAATTATTTTAAAACGCCTATTCAACCCCCCTCTAGGCGACATCCATGATTTTTCACACTCGTTCACATCACAACAACCAGTTTAACCTACAAATATTGCATGCCCAGGAACTTAAAACGTCATGTACATAACCATACAATATTCCACACAATCACAAATATTGTGATTGAAAAATAAAACGCTCTGCCAAGTTAAAGCTAGCTACTCTTGGATACCACGTAACATGCTCTTCAACACAGGAAGAAGTCATCAACGGTGTTCTATCAACAACACAAGCTCTATTCACCTACAAGAACAGAATGGAATATCAAGTACTTGGATCGTTCAGGCAGATTACAACCAACATATATATATATATATATATATATATATATATATATATATATATGTAGAAGTACATCAGGAAATATGATGGAGCAATCGGACAACAAATACATTAAGTAAACAGCCCAACCGATGAGTGATGACGACAAGCAAAGAGTATAAACCCAGGTTTGGACATAAATAGTGTCAACTCAAGCAGAACATAATAAGGCAGTAAACTCAAGCAGAACATAATTAAGCACGATGAAAGGGACCATCTAATTAAATTCCATTCTCATCTTCTTCAGTAAGGACAGGCAAAACATCCCAGCATATCTCAAGTCGATGAATTATTCTAGCAATAACCAAATTAGAAACATCCCTCATTGTTCCATTTAACCATACTACAAGACTATAGAAGAATCACTCTTGGTGAATCAAATCATAACAAATTGAGCAACAGATACAAGAGGCACATCAGGCCTAGCCATTTTCGTTTCAGTAATTTAGAAAGAGGGGCGATGGGGCACAGAACCTTGAGGCCCTGTAATGCGGTTGTGTTTGATGAAGGTTGCCCTTTGGGGCGACAGCTGCAGCTCCGCCAGATGCAGCAGCAGCACCTCCAACCGGCACGACGGCAGCGACAACACAAATGGTCACCTGTGTGACATTTCAGATCATCATTACAGAATTTTATTTATTTATTCAAGACACAAGCAGCAAAGATAGTGTCTACCTTCACATATAGAACCGAGAATAGATTTATAGCACATCAATGATTCAAGTAGTTCAAGACTACTTTTTTAACATCAGGGTAAGAGATATGGAACATAAATGCACAAATGGTGCCTATTGAGTGAGAGCAAACAATATAAAGGGGCACAACTGTGTGGAACTGTTATCAGCATTGTTTCAAAGTTTACTGTGGCATATTTTTCATGATCAGTATGACTTCTTATAAATAATAACCAATAATACTGCCGCCAGATCCTTACACATGTATAATGGCGTGAATAGAGCAATAGAGCAATGCCCAATCCTTACACATGTATAATGGCGTGAATATGCCATTTAGACCTAGATGTTACTAACAAGTGTTATTTGTATAATTAATGAATAAGTGTGGTATTTCTGACTAGCCAGAATCAATCTTTGTGCATACATCCGGCCATGTTGTTCCTTGCCAAATAAGCTTCCGAAACCAGTACCAAAATTGAAACAGAATAACATTTACAGGACTACAGGAACCACAACAAGAAATTTTCTATTGCGAGTAAGCTACTTCCCGTTGTCCATTTGCTCCCACCAAGTCAATCTAATATACATCCCCTGATCATCAGCGAATGGAGTTCCCTTCTTCCAGTGGAAGAAGTTGTATGTAATCTGAAATGAAGATTCAGTTAGGAAAGCAATGACAATAGAGAAATAATTTCTAGATAGTATGTTTCAAGCTATAATCTTATGAGAAAAATAGCAATAATTTGTACTTCCAGAATTGAGGTTGTGCCAACTAGAACTGCAGTATTTACTGCCAGAATGATTTCATGAATTTTGCCACTACATGATTATATTTAAAGTAGCAAAAGAATTATTAAATCCAGGCTATTTATTTGGCTATTATGAAATAGTAAACCTTCAAACTAGAATACACTTTATTAGTTGGCAGGATTGGCGAATGCATCATAGCAATTTAAGAAACAGAAGTGCATTTCTATGTGGTAAAATGATGTGCCTAGTTGCTGAAAAATGATGTTTATTTATGTTGACAGAATGCTTTTGAGGAGTTGGCATCCAGTTCTTATTGAGCTATACAAGGAGGCTAGAATTGAGCACTGCCGTGCAACTAGGGACTTGAGTAGCTACGGCTTCTATGTGCAACATGTGCTCATCAACAACAAAAATTCTCACGCTCATCAACTAGTAGAAATGAAACTGATAGTAGTATAGTAGGTGTTGTCTGGTCCTAGTAGCAAAAAAACTTGTCACTTATGCATCAGAGGGAGGGGGGGCTACCAAATTGAGCTGCTGTTTCATCCATGGTGGCGTCCCTGCATCCATGTAGCTACTGCTGCTGTTGACCTTGAAGATGCAGCTCCTCGTTCTGCTGCTGTACCAAACGAACCTTGTCGCTGCTGCACACATAATAACAAATAAGAAGTGGTTTGTCAGATCAAACCGGAACCTTCCATGAGAGAGAGAGAGGGAGGGAGATTTCAAACCTTCCATGAGCAGTAGGTAGGAGGAGTAGGCAGAGCAGAGGAGGGAGCAGCAGCTAGGAGGAGGAGGCAGAGCAAAGGAGGGAGCAGCAGCAGCACCGGAGCAACCTGCACACAAAACAAACAAACAAACGCATGAATCAGAAGTGAGGAGAAGAAGAAATGGCCGGCTGCCGACTGCCGGAATCGCCGGAGATGGCCGGCTGCCGACTCGCGTTCGCCATGCACGTCTCCGCCACCACGCTATCATCGCCCCGTCCCCATCCATCCATTGGTGGGTGGGTGAAGGGCTACGGTGTCGGGCCTCATCCGCCCATGGGTCGGACGGACCTGAGGGAGGGAGAGATAGGGAGCAAGGGAGGGAGGTCGCGGTGGTGATGTGGTTGGGGGAGACGGTCGCCGGTGGGGGTAGGGTTGGGTGTCGGCGGCAGGATTGGAGATGAATCAGGGGTGGGGGAGAGGAGCTTGAGTGGATCCGCAGCCATGGAGGGGAGGGAAGAGGTGGGTGGCGGAGGCAAGGGGAGAGGTGTGCGGCAAAACGGGGGAAGGAAGGGGAGGACGGAGCGGCGGCGGAAGGAAGAGGAGGACGGAGTGGCGGGGGAAGTAAGGGAGAGGTGCGTGGTGAGGGCGTCGACGAGCTGCCGCGCGGTGCGCGGGGACACGAGGGCGACGGCCATGGTCGGAGCCGCGAGGGGTGTGTGTCCGTGTCTCGGTGGCCGGTCGGAACTTGGGAATGGGGAGGAGCCACCGCGGGGGGGGGGGGGGGGGGGAGCGTGTGCGAGCGGGAGAGGATGAGGGGGAGAGTGAGGCCGGCCGCGAGATTGGATCTGGGGAGGGGATAGGGTTTGGGTGGTTGGAGGGGATGAGGGGGGAGAAGGGGGCGGCGACGATGGATGGGTGGTTGGGCTGCCCGGGGGTGGGGTTCTTTTTCTTTCTTTCTATTTTTTCTTTAGATAAATGGGATGGATGGATGGATGGATGCCATGTCATTGATCCATGGCACAAACATTTCAACCAATAAGAACAAAGCTTATGTAATTATGTTTTTCTATTTGTTTCTCTTGTATTTTTTGCACGAGGGTGCATTTTGAAATGGCATAATTTGTTCAAAATATATCATACATTGCATCAGAGTGCATCTTGGAATGGCAAACAATGTTTCCTAAGGAATTTTTCATTTTATTTACATGGAAAATTCATTTTCCATTTTTTGAGTGCCCGAAATGAGGTTTTTTTGTGAAGGACCTACCATATATTTGTTGCAAAATTGTACCAAATCAATTTTCTAAAATACTAGGACATATTTAATGCACAATTGACCAAATGGTTCGGTGTAAAAAGTTTTGATCCACCTCTCATGAAAAAGACAAATTCCCGCTGATTCAGTAGGAAGCGGGTCAAATTTGAACTATAGCTACCTCGTAGTTTGCTCTTTATTTTTTCCAAAAATCATTTCAAGGTACATAAGTATCTATTTAATCAGAGAAACACCAAAAGAAATTCAAGATTCAACCACTAGCTAGGAACGGTCATTCCCGCCGTTTTGATCGCATTTTCAAACAGGCATAAAAAATTCAAAAAAAATCAAAAAATTGGAAAACCTTCGCATTGTGTCATTATATGTGACCAAGTTACCAGCAAAAATTATGAACTTGTAATACAGTGATTATTTTTAAAAAGTGTTTTCACAAACGAGCTATCAAGCGTGAAGATGCATGGCTTTCAACCCAAATGCTCAATCTTATGGCCACATTCATGGCATAGTTTGTTCAAATGATCTCATATTATGCACAAGGGTGCATATTGGAATGACAAACAATGTTGCCTAAGGAAGTTTTCATTTTCTTTACACGGAAAATTCATTTTCCATTTTCCGAGTGCCCGAAATAAGTTTTTTTTTTGTGAAGGACCTACCATATGTTTGTTGCAAAATTGGACCTAATCAATTTTCTAAAATACTAGGCCATATTTAATGCACAATTAACAAAATGGCTGGGTGTCAAAAGTTTTGATCCACCTCTGATGAAAAAGACAAATTCCCGTCGATTCAGTTGGAAGCGGGTCAAATTTGAACTGCAGCTGCCTCATAGTTTGATCTTTATTTTTTCCAAAAATCATTTATAGGTACATAATTATCTATTTAATAAGAGAAACATCAAAAGTTTTCCAAGATTCAACCACTAGCTAGGAACGGTCAAGTCCGCCGTTTTGACCGCATTTTGAAACGGGCATAAAGTTTAAAAAAATCAAAAAATTGGAAAACATTCACATTGTGTCATTATATGTGACCAAGTTTCTAGGAAAAATAATAAACTTGTAATACGGAAATTATTTTGAAAAAGTGTTCTCGGAAACGAGCTATCATGCGTGAAGATTCATGGCTTTCAAGCCAAATGATCAATCTTATGGCCACATTCATGGCATAGTTTGTTCAAATGATCTCATATCGTGCACAAGGGTGCATCTTGGAATTCCAAACAATGTTGCCTAAGGGAGTTTTCATTTTCTTTGCATGGAAAATACATTTTCCATTTTCCGAGTGCCCCAAAAGAGTTTTTTTTGTGAAGGACCTACCATATATTTGTTGCAAAATTAGACCAAATCAATTTTCTGAAAGACTAGTCCATATTTAATATACAATTGAACAAATGGTTGGGTGTGAAAAGCTTTGATCCATCTCTCGTGAAAAAGACAAATTTCCGCCGGTTCAGCTGAAAGCGGGTCAAATTTGAACTGCAGTTGCCTCATAGTTTGCTCTTTATTTTTTTTCCAAAAATCATTTCTAGGTGCATAAGTATCTATTTAATCAGAGAAACATCAAAAGTTTTCCATGATTCGACCACTAGCTAGGAACGGTCAAGCCCGCCGTTTTGACCGCATTTTGAAACGGGCATAAAAAATTGAAAAAAATCAAAAAATTGGAAAACCTTCGCATTGTGTCATTATATGTGACCAAGTTTTCAGGAAAAATAATAAACTTGTAATACGGTAATTATTTTAAAAAAGTGTTCTAAAAAATAAGCTACCAAGTGTGAAGATTCATGGGTTTCAAGCCAAATTATCAATCTTATAGCCACATTCATGGCATAGTTTGTTCAAATGATCTCATATCGTGCACAAGGGTGCATCTTGGAATTCCAAACAATGTTGCCTAAGGGATTTTTCATTTTCTTTTCACGGAAAATACATTTTCCATTTTCCGAGTGCCTGAAATGACTTTTTTTTGTGAAAGACCTACCATATATTTGTTGCAAAATTGGACCTAATAAATGTTATAAATTACTAGGCCATATTAATTGCACAATTGACAAAATGGTTGGGTGTCAAAAGTTTTAATCCACCTCTGGTGAAAAAGACAAATTCCCGTCGATTTAGTTGGAAGCGGGTCAAATTTGAACTGCAGCTGCCTCATAGTTTGCTCTTTATTTTTCCCAAAAATAATTTCTAGGTAAATAAGTATCTATTTAATCAGAAATACATGGTTTGATGGCGAGATATCGAGGTTTGGACGGTGGCCGAGGGGCCCAACTCTAGAGCGCGTAAGGTCGCATGCCCGCCACATGGTCACCGCGTGACCGTGGCGTTGCCATGTGTTCTGGGCGGCCTAGGCATGTCTAGTAGGTTGGGCACTCCCCAGATAGGTGCTAGGAAGAAAATCACAACATAAGATTCTCACGAGGAGACCGACCGATGCTCAAACATGAATAAGCAGCCAAGTGTTTGATTTGCGGTACAGGAAATGCACATGGCTAATGGGCGTGAGTTTTGGCCGAGGATGATCAGTTACTAAGAAGACCGTCTTCAAAAAAATTCACCTCAAAAGGACGATCCTAGGTGGTACTTGCTTTGCAAAGTACCACACTGGACATAAATACGAATGTTGAAGCTGTGCTCAAAATAATGAATGGATTGAGCTGGCATTTGGTGGAGGATGGTTATTTGGGCATAGGAAAGTACTATAGAAAATGGATACCATTTGGACATGCCATTGTGGTACTTCCTTCACACAGTGCTGCTCTGAACAGAATAGGAAAATGAATATTGTTGAGTTATTTTTGAACTTTGCAAGGAATGTTTTTGACATATTTGAAGAAGATATGATCCCAACAATTTATGAGAATTTTTTGGGGATTTTTGGAATAACAGAAATATAGGTTGCTTCACAACCTAGGGCAAAAATTGACACTTGGACATGACACATAGGCAAAACTGATGAAATGGCGCCTAGTCATCACAACCCACCATAATCTACAAGGCTATGACCATCTATATTGGTCGTTAACAACTAGAAATAAGGCAGCGGACCAGTACTGTTTGCTTTATGACCATTTCGTGTAAGGAAATTACGACCTTTCTGACCAAAATGGTCGCAATGGTTTAGGGTTTGGAGCCCCCCGAACAGCTTTTGATCAATTGGTCTCAAATGGTCATAGATTTATGACCAATTCTTCCAGGGTCACTGACAGAAGGTCACTAATTGACATATTTCTTGTAGTGATCTTTTTTTTGTTTTATGTATTTACAATGTGCAGGTCTGACAAGAAGGGGAGGGCATGATTTTCTGCAGATCAATGCAAGTGAACATATGAAGCAAGGTCTGCTATAGCAACTTCAAAGATAGAACCAAAATCAGATTGCAACTATATTTGTCTATAGCTATTTAGTTAGATTTGCATAGTTAGAACAACGGTTTGATGGCAATGTGTTTCAGATTTGTGAAGGCAGTGTGTGAACTTTTTCTTAAGACCTATATTTGCAGATTGTAGCCGAACATATTGTATATTGGGCGTCATCGTATATTGGTTGTTTTCTTCCAGATTTGTCAAGTTCCTGCCAAGTGTTTTATTCATGCCTTTTTATTTTTTCCGGTTGCACAGTTCGTGCGTGTAGTTGGATGCTACAATTGGGTTAGTTGCACAAAACAGGTTTTAGAGATGCATAATCTACTGAGTTGGCACACAACAATCTTCAGTTGGCTACTTTATCTGGCTTAGTTGCACGGAAGCAACCTACTGGTTGCACAGTTTCTCTACAAACACATTATGTAAGATTCATTTGATTTTTGACGATCAATACATGAGTCAAAGATGCGTGCAAGGAAATCAGTACAAGGGCAAGTCTACTCACCTCTGGATTCCTCTCTTTTTTCCCTCCAGGTATGTTCTCTTTTGTTCATCCTCTCTTGATCTGCTTTTTTTCTGGGTGTTCCTTCTAATTTCTAAGCCCTCTTCTCTTCTCTTTTATTTGTCCCTGGGAGACGCCATGTTCTTCTCTCTTGGAAATGAAGGATTTTGCCCCCGGGCAGATCCTTCTTTCGTGGGGAAGAAGATGGCCTGGGGGGCAGTTGGTCTCGCGCGGTTTCGTCAGGAGGGTGGGTTCGGTCGCGGGTGCACGTGATCCCGCGAGCAGCTGTTCTCGCAAGCGGTTTCGTGCGGGCGGGTGGGTGGGGTTCCTTTTTCGGTTCGGTGGGGATCAGGTGATTTTTTTTTGGGTGGGTGCTGGTTAGCGATCACAGGGCGGTCGGGCGCCCTCTAGACGCGTCCTTTTTTCTATTGACCCGGCCTATGCGTGAGTGTAATGCACACATCCAGGTCGGAGTGCATCCATCAAGACAATCCGTGTTAGTGTTTCCGAGCTAGGCATGCATGGAGAAAGTAAAATGGAGTGGTGAAGTACGGCCTTGCATCAAGATATCACATTTTTAGCCTTTCAATCTCATTTTTGTGTTGTAGAAAAATAACTTAGAAATATGCTAAATTTAGGGAAAGGTAATTGAATTTGCTTCTGCATGTCACGCTAAAATAATTGCTTCATGTGTTTGTTGAGAAGATCAAGTTGTCCTAAACAACGGATAAAGGATTGGCATTACTAGCTACAGGATTGCCATAGATGAAGTAATACGGCAGCTTCGGAGTCACTCGTTACTCTTTGCTAATGTGTCTGATGAGTGTTTTCAAGTTTAAATTTATTATCAAAGCAAGTTCCATGACTCATTAAGCTTTTCAAATACGCTTATTTTTAGAGGTTTGTACAAAAAATATTTTTTTATACGTAAAAATAAAAATATTAGTTTTCTCAACAAAGTGTGGATTTTATTAGCTTAAAATGAAGCATCAAAGGGAGGGTTTTACCAACAAAAAAGGATGCACATAACCAACACCTGCACAGGCATACAAAGAAACACACATGAAAGAGCAAAGTCACACAAGGCCAAACCTATGCAAAATCGGTAGAAAAAGAGAACAAGAAAAAAAAACCGAAGCGATGAAACAACGATTGACAAAGTACATCAGCTACCATCGGCATCAACCATCTCTTGACAACACAAGTACTACGAGTAAGATTCTTCAACAACAACGCCTTTCAGAAGAAAAAGACGCATGCACGCCGGTGATGCCGGATCCAACCACTAAAAGGTCAGATTATGAGTTTTCATTATGAAGATCAAGTCTAAGCAAAGTCCAAGAAATGCCTCCAACAAGATGGTGCTGCAAAAACATCGCCATTGCCAGGTATGGCCAAGAAGGGTCAAACCTATGATTTCCCGCAGAGCTTGAGACCAGGCACTTGAGAAGCACCACCAAATTGAAATCACTTTGTCTTATCGCGCCCACACTCCATGATACCAATAGATCACACACATGAAGAAGTCATTGGCGAGGGAGGAAGGTCACAGACACTAGTAATATGCTGCATACGGACGCTCTGGCAACTTCTCATCCACTAGTAGAAAACGGAGCTTTAGCGCCGGTTCGTAAGGGCCTTTAGTGCCGGTTCCATAACCGGCACTAAAGTGTGGGCACTAAAGCCCCCCCCCCCCCCCTTAGTACCGGTTCGGCACGAACCGGCGCTAAAGTGCCACCACGTGGCGTGAGCTCGCGCCCTGGTATGGGGGACCTTTAGTACCGGTTGGTGTTACCAACCGGTACTAAAGGTTTTTTTTTTGAATTTTTTTTTTTGAAAAAATTTTGGAAAAAAATTTGATTTTTTTCGATTTTCAATTTTTCTGAATTATTTGATGATTTATTCTCTAATCACCTCTCTTAACTGCTCAAGTGTGGATCATTCATTTCAAATCATCTAATTTCCCGACCGGTCACCCATCCCTCTCACTACTCTAGCCCGAGCACGCTTAACTTTTGGGTTCTATTCTCCTTCGTTTCCGAGTATGCACTTGTTGTTTTCCTGACAATAGTAGGATGTCAATCCTATTAACCCTTAGGAGTTTAGCTTGAGCATGAAGTCACACATTTCACCGTTTGAGTTTGAAACTATTATTCTAAAAAACAGTAATTATTTAGTAACGCTAATATTTCTTGAATAAGTTTGACCATATTTTGACCACAGTTTGACCATAGTTTGACCACAGTTTGACCATAGTTTGACCAGATTTGACAAAAAATCAAAAAATTGAAATAATTATTTAGTAACACTAATATTCTTGAATAATTATGTAGTAACATTAATACTTCTTGAATAAGTAGTTTGACCAGATTTAACCAAATTTTTCTAAAAAAACTGAAATTTGAGCATATCTTTTTTTCGTTTTGGAATTTGAGGATTCTAAAAAATTCCAAACAGGCCGTAGGCGGTCTCCATCGGATGCGGATTTTCGTGGTGAATTTTTTGATATATTATACGTTTTTTTCCGACATCGTATGCAAAAGTTATAGCCGTTTTACATTTTCCCTACACTTTTTGCAAAACATGTCCAAATTGTAGTTTTCAAATTTTCCTAACTAGTAGATGTAGTAATATAACTACCTCTCGAAGGATTTTATTTTTTGAAGTTTTTATCATTTTCTTTTGATTTTTTCAGAACTGAAATGGCGACACACCGGGGGGGGGGGGGGGGGTAGAGTTTGAAAATTACCCTATAGTGCCGGTTTGTGTCACAAACCGGTACTATAGGTCAGACCCCTTTAGTACCGGTTCATGGCACGAACCGGTACTAAATGTTAGACCTTTAGTACCGGTTCGTACCACGAACCGGTACTAAAGGTGATCGTGGGGCCCCGGCCTGACGCCAGCCTGCCACCACCCCTTTAGTACCGGTTCGTGCCACGAACCGCTACTAAAAGTTCAACACGAACCGGCATTAATGCAAATCCGTTCGAACCGGCACTAATGGTACCATTAGTACCGGGCCAAAATCAAACCGGCACTAATGTGCTTCACGTTTGACCCTTTTTCTACTAGTGATCATCCTCATTGGTGGCCACTGGTGATAGATCTGCAATAGATGACGCCACCACACGCGGCCTCTTATTCCCTGTCATCACCAGGAATATACTCCTTCCTTTCCAGTTTATAGGGCTTATCTCAACTTTTTTTTTTTCGAATTAAAGGGCTCATCTCCATCTCACTTTTAGTTTCCGAGGCGCATTAAATCTTTTAAGGCAAGAATTAAAAAGAAACACACCAATGCATGTAATGTTCCTACTCATCTAGTGGCCAAGCATGCATGCACTGCAATTAATCCAAGTTAATGCATGAGTTTAATTGGGGTAATTTTGTAAAGTACGAGATACATTCCTCCACTCACAAAATGCCTTGGTTGATGAGATTTCAGATTTGAGCCATATAAACTGGAGAGGAGGGAGTACTTGTTAGGCTTAAGCCAAGTGCATCACATTACAGTTGCTTTAATGCTCCATTATAATCAGCCACTGAAGCCTGCAGCTAAACTCTAAGCACCAAAGCCCATAGACCAGTTTGTGAGCTTATTGGCCTCAATTGTGTACATATATGTCATTCCATCTTTTGGTAATAATCACCGGCCTGTAGACATGGAGATGATTCAAAACTCTTCAAGTATATATGTAGTGATCAACTAACCATGGATGAAATGCATTTGTGTTTTCGGCTGGCCCCCACTTCAGGTCTCAGTGATGTTTATGCAGGGGAGGAGGCGGGATTGGGCCAGGCCCGGGCCTGCTTCACTCTAGCTGCAGCATGCTATATAGTTCTACCGGAAGCCTGTGTGCGGTCGCCGAACCCCGGCATGCCGCATTGTGTGTATGTGTGAACTTACGGCAGTGTTTTCAACCAACGTAGAGTAAAAACAGGTAAAGCAAAAGAACGTGACCAAAGTTGAGAGAAGAAAAGGGTCTTTAAGATAAGCACATGAAGGTTAATGACAAGGCATGGCTCCATGGCCCAGCTGTATAAATCGCCCCACATACCTTGTTCTACTAGGAACCTAGAACGCTAATGAAGCTCATTGTAGCACACACACACGCGCGCTTGTTCTTCCATGGCGGATAGGTAATGCATATGCAAGATAGGAACTGGTTTCGCAAGATAACTATAGATAGGATTGTGAGGCATCAGAAATCTACGTGCTATGCCAGCCCTGGAAAGCCTGGTGGGTATCGATGGATGCCTTGTAGACTGAAATTATAATCGCTTAACCAGCGGAGTAACTAGTACTTGAGCTTGGCATTGGCAGAATGAGTCTTGAACGGACTGAACTATCCACCCTCCTTTTGCTGTCAGTCTTTCCTCTAACACAGGAGCATGGTTAGTAAACAGAATAATACTCCCACCGTAAACTAATATAAGAGCGTTTAGATCATTACTTTAGTAATCTAAATGTTCTTATATTAGTTTACAGAGGAAGTAAACTGTTTAAGGGTGGCTGTTCCTCGGCAAACTGTGACTATGCAATATATACGGGAGCCGAACTATTAGAGTCTAATCTCTAACGGCAGATGATATTCATGAGCCTGCAGCCCTGATACTGTAACACCCCACTATGGGTTGTCAGTATATGTTTGTAACCTGGCCTGAGCTTCGAGATGACTCTGGTCTGGAGTACTAGGCAGGATCACAAAAGTGTACAGAGGTAGTATTATGTAATACATCATGTAGTAACCTAAAACGTGTTATAAAAGTGTACAAAGGTAGTATTAAGTAATACATCATGCAATTCCTCCTACATATCTCTCCCGCCAATTCTTCTTAATCCAAGATTAATCTAAGATTTTGTAATATTGGTTGCATCTTGCCGTAATTGATCATTTTTCATAATTTTGGTCCTAACTGATCGGTGCCTTTCGTTCACAGCTCCAGCTGACCTTAATAGCTCGACACATTTTTTTTGTGAAAATTCCACTGTATATTGCAATATTGTTTATCACTAAATTTATTTGACGTAGGGTTCTCCCTTGTCGTTGAGCATTCCAAATAAATTTAGAATTTCCTCTCGATTCGAGAGGATGTATATGTAATTATTTTGGTGTTTATCCATACGGCAAACACTAGTCAGAAATGCTCGATTTGTATGGTATACCATCAATGTAAGCATGTTCTTCTACGCTGCTGTGCTGCTTACAACAATATCAATCAACACTTAGCACACATGTTTCTCCGTATATAAGTCGTCCATGGACGTAGACGCACCACATGGATGTACCAGAAATAATTAATGCTAATGCTCGCTAGTTGAGTTCTCTTGATACATAACCTACACACTTTCTCTTTTCAATGTCATGCACAGTCCAATTCTCATTCCCCAACATCCAGGCCACCAAGAGTCTACACTGGCATAGCTAGGATTGTAAGGTATTGGGACAGTTGCTGCTGCCAGAATAACCAGTGGGACACATTGTGCTATCTTCATTTGCTCACATGTAGTATGAGCTTCACACGGAGTGGTATCGTTGTCTCGGAGTAAAATCCATATAGTGGTGCAAATCATGTGAGCCTTTGAAATAAACTGCTCCCTCACACTTCAAATGAATCGGAATAGTCATTCATGATGCACGGCAACATGTCTCAAGCGGCTTGCAAGTAGCCCATCAGGCATCCACTGGATAGCACATGCTACGAGATTGGATGGCCAAGCCAAGCTTTGCAAATCCTTGTACTGGTTGGTCTTGTCTCAGAAGTCACTTAACAGTTCGATCTCAAAAGTTACCTTAAACATGTCAGCCTCAAGGCCACTCTTCGATCTTGAAAGGCATGCTTTGTTCTCAGAAAATAAAAAAAAAGGACTCAGAGACACCATTAGTTTAGAAGTTAATTGCATTTTCCGATGCATATCAAACTAAAAATATTGCTTCATGTAAAAATTCCTGAACAATACCCATAACCAAAGGATAAATGATTTTGGTTCCCTGCAATAGTGTCGCCATAGAATCAAACGAGTCACTAGTTACTTGGTTCAAACTCATCTCCTAGCACGTTTAGTAGTTGGAAGTCATTAACAAAACTAATAAATTCCATGGATAATTTACACCAACAAAGTTTATTAAAGGCCCACATTCATTCGGGTTCTCAGTAGTGACATGTATGATAAGATTTGGTTGTACATCGAAACAACTCCATTGATTCGCCTCCCCTCAATTTCCGCAGCTGAGCCTGTGGATATGCCTCCCCTCCGCCTACCGCTCCGGAGGCCGGTGGATGGGAGGGGATTCCTTGTGCATCATCTGTGGCTAGCTTGTACATAGGTCCGATTTTATTCCTCGCAGGGGCCTCACCCGGACGGAGGGCGGCGCTTCTTCTTCAAGTTAGTCTTCTGAGCTCCGATACTCCTTAAGTTTATTTGTCGGGATGGATTAGATGGAGCTCCGACATAGATTCCTGCCAAATCTCGGGGCGGTGAGGTTAGGGTTCTCGTCGTGCTTACACAATGGTGATATTTGTAGTCTGGCTTTTCAGATCATTTCGAGGATTGAACGGGAAATAGTGTGGCGCTAGTCTGTAGGGACACGTGCACGAAGAATTGTCAGTTGTTGTCGTCAATGTCGGGTCGGCTCCGGTATGGCAGCAGCGACAGCGGCATGTCACCGGCTTGTTCTGGCGGCGACAATTGCCGTTTTGGTGGTTCATGGACTTCGATGATTTTTTTAATATGTTTGAGGTGTTTTGTAACTTTCGATGAATCTTTCTAATAGATTTTCAAGAGAAAGTCACAAGTCATGTAAAATCTCATGCGACAAGCTCTTGACGAAAATGTTTCTGCATGCTGCTATCCATGCAAGCATGTATGAAGCCACAATTAATGCACATATAAGTCGTCACACCCACATGTACGTGCGATAAATAATTAGTCATGACCAGCCAAGTTCTCTTGATATATAGCCTACACGGTATCACTTACCCATGGCATGCGCGGTCCGATACCCATTCCACAACATCCCGGTAAACATGAGGTGCACACCAACATATTAGTTAGGATTGTGAGGTATTGGAAATGTCCCCCCTACGCGGACGGACTCTTTGACAGACTATGTTATCTTCATTTGCTCACACCAATTCCGAGTCACACGGACCGATATCTTAATCCCATAGTCATATCCAGACAGGGGTAAAAGTGGGTCGGGCCTACCAAGTAAGCCGCTTGCACGCAACATAACTAATGAAACTACGGGGACAAAATTTTGCAGCGAAGCATTCTGTGGTGAGCACATGTAGTACTCCCTCCATTTTTGTAAACAAGGCGACAAACCCGTATTTCAGGTACCAAGGTAGAAACTAATGCTTACTTAAGTCAATGTTGTAACCTTGTCTTTTCTCCTCGCTCGACGTGTTAATTAATGTGTATTTTTCAATTCAACGCACAACAAGACAACCCTCTCACTCCTCGTTGGTTGATTAATGTGGTAAATGAAAACCAAGCTTCTCACTCCCACATGCATGCAAGGGGTACTAATGTCCACTATCAAGCCGAGTAAACCAGGAAACATGTTATTCGGATTGAACTCATGTCCTGACTCGAGTTGGAAGTCATTAGCGAAATAAGTTAAAATCACTTCATTTCAGAGTTGCATCCTAATAAGTTGGACCACAAGAAAGATGAGGAAACAATACATCAGTACAGGTTAGGAGAAGCTGGTTGGAATACAAACCATAAATGCGAACATAATTTTTTGATCGAACGTCAAAATAATGCCTAAGTCAGTATATACTTTAAAGTACATTTTTTCCAAAAAGGAGATTGAAACCCTCGGCCTCTGCATCAATCGATGCATGCAATCATCGTTATTAATTATTCAATAATGGTCTAATAGGAATGTACATCAAATCACCCGAAGCCACCACTCAGACCTACAAACTTGATAATATGGAGTGCCCTCACTCCCCACCATCTAGAACCGGGGACACCGTCGATCCGCCCGCATGATGTATCAGGAGCCTACATCCCGTGCTGCAGACATAAAGCGTCCACAACATGCACACGTTTTAGAAGCCACCACCACCATCATCTTCATCAGTAACCACATTCCGCCCTGCAGCAAACTTTATGTTTTCAACAATCAATAATACTACAAGACAAAAAACAACCTGTCAGGCATATATGATCCCAACAACATGAACATCATCTATATCATTGAACAAATGGTAATAGATTTAACAAGGAAGAGCAAGCAGGCAAAGGGCATCATTTTTTGAACCTATATCTCAGGAACAGTGTGTTCAGTCCATTTGCAATAGAGAAAAGTTTACTTTTCGTCCCTCAACTCTTGGTGGAGTCTAGATTTAGTTCCTTAACTTGAAAACCGGACAACTTGCACCCCCGATTACCGAAACAGGACAAGGTTCATCTCCGGTCTCGGTTTTGACCGATTTTGGTGCTGACTCAAATTCACGTATTTTTTTCGTATTCATGGACTTTTTGAAATTCACATATTCTTTTCAAATCCGCATTATTTTTGCAAGGTCGCATAGTTTTCTTAAAAATAAGCATACTTTTTTTTCAAATCTGTGGACTATTTTAAAATATTACATCAATTTGAAAAAACTGCATGAAGTTTTGAAAAGTATGAGGATTTGAAAAAAGTACCTGAACTTGGAAAAGTACGTGGATTTAAAAAACACACAATTTTCTTCAAAATTTAACATATTTGGAAAAAGTACCAAAATTTGAAAACATTATACGGACTTGAAAAAAGCACATGAATTTCAGTCAGCATGGTCAAAACCGGGGTGGGACAGCACCAAAACTGATCAAATCCGTGAACAGAGATGATTCTTGTCCCGTTGCAGTAGTTAAGGGTGCAAGTTGTCCGATTTTGAAGTTGAGGGACCAAATCTAGACTCCGCCAAGAATTGAGGGATGAAAAGTATATTTTTTTTCTTTGCAATATGCACTAGTACACTGGATTTGAGGCTAAAATCTTTATGAATTGTATATATTATAAAAAGAGGGAAAACGATCCATTCCAAGCTTTAGAATTTAGAATTTCACTATCAAATTCGCAAGAACATTACAGTTGCAAGATGGCAGTTACAATACTGACACAACAGTTTAAGATTAGTAGTTTGGACTATTTCTTCAAAGTGCGGAAGTAGGGAGTGCATGACAAATGTTTATACAAAACCGGAGAACAATTACACAACCAGACTAAATGGTGAGAAAAGAATAAGGCTCCCAACACAACATGAATGTTCAACCATCTTGTGCTGAGTACCAAAGATAACAACCAATTTACGGCTCTACAGGAACATTGACAGAAACAGTTTCCACCTTGTACCAGTTTCCAATAAAAAGGGGTAAAAAGAATCCATCCGTGGCAATTGGCCACCTCACTATATTTCTAGACTATACACCATAGCAAAGATTATCCAGAAGTAATACTATAGCAAAAAAAAACGATTCCAGTGATATATATCTGACCAAGAAGGAAGCAAGCAAAAAACACACCTTTGGGACCCAGAGTGACGGAGACGGCATCAGCGAGCTTGTGGATGCCGGCGGCGAGCCCGCGGCGGCAAGCGTCGCTGGAGGATATCACCTTGACGTCCGCCCGCACCGCCAGGCGGCGGCAGCCCCTCGCCGGCCTGGGTAGCGGCGGCCAGGAGGAGGATGAGGAGCACGGGGGCGCGGCAAAGGACGCTGTTGTAAGAGGCATGGTGGTGGCGGTGGGAGCAAGAATTTAGTGCCCCGGCGTTAAGGAGAGGGCTCCGGCCGCCGGATAGGGTGGAAGGGGCCCAGGTGCGCGGCGGCAGCTTGGGGCCGGAATAAGGCGTCGCCGCGGGGTGAGAGGTGGGGAAGTCACTGCGTCTCCACGGGGTGCCGGCGGTTGCTGCGAGGGGCCTGGCGCTGAGGGGAGGCGGCACCGGCGCTCGTGAAGTGGGTGGGAAGGAGTGGAATGGGGAAACCCGCGCGGTGCGCGTTGGACAAGGAACTGGTGGCAGCAACCAGAGGGAGACCAGATGGTCGGAAAGAAGAGGAGTGAGGAGATGGCCGTGGGAGGCGGCGAGCGGAGGAGGGGGAGGCGAACGAGTGGAGCTCCAGGGGATGCCGGCGGCGGAGAAGAGTGGGCGAGGGCTCAGGGAGAGATAGGGTTTTTTTGAGGTTTAGGGGATTTCCACAAATTCAGTAGCTGAGGGAAAAAATAAATAATTTAGGCTGGTGGTGGGCCTTGGGCCACAACAAGCAGCCACAAGCAATACGAATGGGGCCTGTAACTGAGCATTTTCGATCTATAAATTTTTGGCGGAGTTTCTGAATATTTTTCTTGTCACATGAAAATTTGGTAGTTGGATATTAAGAAGGGGTACATCAATCCATGTGTAGAGGAAGCATTTGAGTTACCACCCCTTATCCACATGTGGTACAAAGACAGTGCTTTGCAATAAAGTACGATGTATCATCGTGTATACAAGATGGGAGACCAAGCAGTCCGATTTTGTATAAACTCAGTCTCGATAGTCCGACCGCTTGCTTGGTCGATTTGTAGATAATATGCATGTGTTTAAGGTGTATATGTCCACAGCAAGAGGAATACGTAGTTTGAGTAGGATTACGAGGTCTCGGGAAATCAAATGTCTTTGCAAAGTCATTTTCCTACCAAGCAACGAGAAATGCAAGTCCTTTTGCCATCATGGCTAAAAGTAGCAAGAAAACTCGTCGAATCTTCACTTCTCTCCATAGACTAATTTCTTTTCACAGTGTATATTAATTTTGTGCCCACGTGATAGATTCAGGGTTCATTCTCTTACATTAAACATGTCAAATGTACCGTTTACACTGGATCTATACACTACACTCCCTTGATTTTCTATGCTTCTAACTTTCGGGTTCAATTAATTCATCATTTATTTGAGACGGTACACGACTATATCTTTAATTAGGATATACATGCTCGACTATGTACACCTAAATTGCATTACATTGCTTGGCTTTGATCATTGGCATGTTTCAGTGGAGATGATTCAAATAAAGTAATATGATATTGATTTCAATCAACATGGGGAAAAAATTGTAAGGTCGAAGCACATGTCTGCCATTTGTTTGAGAGAAGGAAAAAAATGAACATTCAATATGATAGAAAAATGAGCATACAACGGACACTCATGATTACGATTTCGGTGCCGAAAAATACATCCTCAAGCTTAAATTGTCGTATGTCACAGGAGGTGATTTTATAAACATGAGACCTTGTTGGTGAGAGTTGAGCTACCATGTCTGAAGTACAACTATGGTACCATGGTGTCGGAGTTACCGCAGGCATTACATCTGAAGCGTACTTGGGCAATACACTATTATATTCATAACCGGCGGTGGAAGCAAGACTAAGGATGAGCATGCGCCTTACTGTTCAGCCCGATCGCGAGACCACCGGAATGCCACCTTGAATGGAGTGCGCTAGCGATGGCTACACAGAGGTTCATCAAATCAAGGATGTTCAGCAAAATTCCTGGTTGGGAATACCGCTGTTCCACTTCCCTTGTAAGCTAAGCACACATAATCACTGAATATATATGTACGACTCGATTGGAGAGAAAGCGGTGATCGTTGTTTTGCTTTGCATATCGGCGGAGCACCATCCTCAATAATGATAACGCGCTTGGACTTGCCGCCGCCATGGCTGGGTCTAATGTCTATCTTATCGGCAGTAGCTCTAAATATCAACATGGTAGTCTAAATTTCGTACTCAACTTTCAACACTAGGATATCCTGCATTTCGGTGGCATCTTCCAACTTAAAAGAAACTTTCTTGAGCTCGTGACAAGGATTATGCATACCAGTGATCATCTATCCTGCAATAAGTTACGTTCATCTTATAGCAAGCACAAATTCAGTTTTACAAAATTAACATCAAGACTCATAGCAAGCACTTCTCATCTCAGTTTTTCTTTTTTCCAGTAAAGAAAACAGTGTACAATTGAGGTTGGATGCCTTTCCATGTGGATATGATACATGGGAGAGTCGTGCCACTGTATATGGCTATGAACCTGGTGACATTGTATAGTTCAACATAAATGCCTTCTAAATGTGGTTAGGACATATGGGAGTACACGTAGACAAACTCAACAATTAGGATACACCATATTGAGATAGCACATGACATGACCATAGTCCCAATCAATGATGGGAACATGCCAACTTCCGATATTTAAGCACATGTCCATCTTTTGCTACACATAACTATATATCACCAAGGGAACCAAAGTTTGTTCCGGTACAAACAAGGTAACAACAATTTGTATCACCATACATGGGCAAAAAGCATGTTTCCACCATGATATGGATGCAAGGTCTGCCCCCGCAATATGAAATATTGTATAGGACTGCAAGGTTTCAGGAAATAAGTTGCAAGATGTTAGCACCTCTATAGTTAACAGAACCAAGTTACACCATAGATTATGAGATGCGACTCCACGTCTTCTACGTTTGCTTCTGACGGAAGTTCATGACCTGAACCCAAGAGAACCAGTGCAAGCACTGTAAAAGACATAGATGGTAGACAAACCCAGAAATATTGAGGGTGAGTTTGGACTGCAACCAATAGCAGCCATACCAAAAGATTGACAAGCCCATGAAAATTAGCTAGCGCTTGGATAGCAGGCAAAATTTTGGCTCGCCCGACGTTTCGCCAACGGGCCAGCGCAATTCTTGCCAACTCATGGCACAGCACCGCCAAAAAATTGGCAGCGCCCTCGCCCGCTTTCTCTGTGGGACCGGCTTAATTATTGCAGAAATTAACTTGCGACTTACCCTGAAAGCAATTTCTAGCTCTCCATATTTCTCATGTTCCCTGATCGTTTGGTGGTACTTACTCCTTTTTTGGCTCAACAAACCCTCAGTGCTTGCAGCGAGATCTACTCCCTCCGTTCGGAATTACTTGTCTCGGAAATGGATGTATCTAGAACTAAAATTCATCTAGATACATCTATTTCTACGACAAGTAATTCCGAACGGAGGGAGTACAAATTAACATCAGCTGTTTAGGTTTACTAATCCGCTAAGCAGTAATTAATTTGTTTATTAGTACGGTCCAGTAACAGCCCTACCTCATAGAACTACTTCTGAACAACACGGAAATTTCTTATCTAAAAAGGGATAGTCTTTTTGACGAATGTAGCATACATTTGTGCTTTTGCATGCCCATTTTTACGTTACTTTCTGCGTATTGTAGCCATAAAAAAATAATTTCACATTTTTTTGCGGGGTGTGTCACATTTTTTTACGACCTGGAATAAAATGAAGCATGGATCAATCCTAATTCCCAAAGTTGGCCACATTAGTTGGCAGCAAACCAAATGATAGCTCAATAATTTTGCCAAAAAATTGGTAAGTACAATGGCTCTAAACCAAACAAGAACAACTTACCAAATTTTTGGCCATGCCCTCGCTTTGGTCATGCCAAAATATTGGTGCGGCTAGTTTTCCCCTTAGCAAATAAACACCAAGATGCAATGCAGTTTGAGCCTATTTACGACAAGGCCAGACATGTAACCAGGAAGTCATGTTTGGTGCCACTGTAAGCACATCCTGCGATGGCATGGAGTTCTGGCTGGACGTAGTATACCTTACCGCTTGAGTCATTGTCAGGGGGCGTGTGATTGGATGGAGATGGCTCAGATCATTTTGGATTCACCAAACTCATGCTTTTATAAGTAGTCGTAGATTATTCAAAAGAGTATGACAAAACTTACATGGATCAACCCAAAGCCACCTCCCTTTGGGACTGAGGTTGACGGAGATGGCATCAACAAGCTGTGGATGCCGTTCACGAGCCCGCGACGGCGAGCGTCGTCGGAGGATATCAACTTGACGTCCGCACGCACCATCAGGTGGCAGTAGACCCTCGTCAACCTGTATAGCTGGCAGGGCCATCTGGGTACCAGCAACGGCAAGGGGCCGGAAAAAGGCGTTTCTGCGGGATAAGGGGGAGGTGGGGAGTCGTTGCGCCTCCACCAGGCTGGCAGTTATCTCGACGGGGCCTGGCACCGAGGGGAGGCGGCGCCGACGCTCGTGAAGTGGGTGGGGAGGAGTGGAATGGGGCAACTGAGCGCGGTGCCTGTTGAACCAGTGGCAGCAACCGGAGGGAGACCAAATGGTCGGACACCAGGGTAACGGCGAGATGGTGAGTGGGAGGCGAACGAGTGGAGCTTCGGGGATGCCGGCGGCGGAGTGGTCAATGGAGAAGAGTGGGCGAGTGAGAGATAGAGACCTGGCACCGAGGGGGGCGGCGCCCGCGCTAGTGAAGTGGGTGGGGAGGAGTGGAATGGGGCAGCTGAGCGCAGTGTTCATTGAACCAGTGGCAGCAACCGAAGGGAGACCAGATGGTCGGAAACAAGAGGTACGACAAGATGGGGAGTGGGAGGCGAACGAGTGGAGCTCCGGGGATGCCGGCGGCGGAGTGGTCAATGGAGAAGAGTGGGCGAGTGAGAGATAGGTTTTTTTTAGGGTTTAGGGGATTTCCACCAATTCAGTTGCTGCGGGAAAAATAAATAATTTAGGCTGGCGGTTGGCTTTGGGCCACAACGAGCAGCCACATGCAATACAAATGGGGCCTGGACATGAGCAATTTTATTTTTTAGGGGGTTGGACCTGAGCGTTTTTCAATTTATAAATTTGTGGCAGAGTTTTCGAATATCTTTCTTGTTACAATAAAATTGGTAGTTGAATATTAAAAGGGGAACTTCATATCCATGCGCAGAGAAAGATTTGAGTTACCACCTCCTCTCCACATGTGGTACAAAGACAGTGCTTGCAATAAAGTACGATATATCGTCGTGTATATAAGACGAGAGACAAAGCAGCCCGATTTTGTATAAACGCAATGTCGATAGTCCGACCGCTCACTCAGTGGATCTTGTAGATAATATGCACGTGTTTAAGGTGTATATGTCCATAGCAAGAGGAATACATAGTTCGAGTAGGATTATGAGGTCTCGGGAAATCAAATGTCTTCGCAAAGTCATTTTGCTACTGAGTTATGAGAAATTCTAGTCTTTTGCCATCATGGCTAAAAGTAGCAAATCCAATCACAGTATCTACCTTTCTCTCTGTAGACTAATAGTTTTCACTGTGTACATTAATTTTCTGCCCACATGATAGATTCAGGGATCATTCTCTTACATTAAGCATGTCAAATTTACGGTTTATACTGGATCTGTACACCAACTCGGTTGATATTTTCATGATTCTAACTTTCGTGTTCAATTAATTGCTCATTTGTTTCAGATGGTACATGACGATATCTTTTATTAGGACATGCATGCTACACCTAAATTGCATTACATTGCTTGGCATTGATCATTGGCATGTTTCAATGAAGATGATTCAAAATAAAGTAATATCACATTGTTTTAATCAACATGAAGAGAAAAATGTACATTCAATATGATAGAAAAATGAGCAAACAACGGACATTCATGATTATGATTTCGGTGCTGAAAAGTACATCCTCAAGCTTGAGTGGTCGTATGTCACACGAGATGATTCTATAAACGTAAGACCTTGTTGATGAGAGTTGCACTCCCAGGTCTGAAGCACAGGTACGGTACCATTGTGTTGGAGTCATAGCGGGCATTACATCTGAAGCGTGCTTGGGCAATACACTGTTGTATTCACAACCATCGGTGGAGGCCAGACAAGGCTCAAAGAAGAGGAAGCAAGACTAAGGATGAGCATGCGCCTTACTGGTCAGCCCAATCACGAGACCACCGGAATGCGATAGTGCTCTGTGCGTCACTAATCAGTGACTTGCCACCTTGAATGGAGTGCCTTAGCGATGGCTACAAAGAGATTCATCAAAAGTCCAGGTTGGGAATACCGCTGGTCCACTTCCCTTGTAAGCTAAGCACACATAATCAATGAATATATATGTACGACTCGCTTGGGGAGAAACCGGTGATCATTGTTTTGCTTTGCATATCGGGGGAGCACCACCCTCAATCATGATAACGCGCTTGGACTTGCCGCCATCATGGCTGGGTCTAAAGTCTATCTTATCGGCGGTAGCTCTAAATATCAGCATGGTAGTCTAAATTTCGTACTCAACTTTCAACACTAGGATATTCCTGCATTTCGGTGGCATCTTCTAACTTAAAAGAAACTTTCTTGAGCTCGTGACAAGGTTATGCATACCAATATGTTGTAAACGTGTGATCATCTATCCTGCAATAAGTTGTGTTCATCTTATACCAAGCACAAATTCAGTTTTACAAAATTAACATCAAGACTCATAGCAAGCACTTCTCATCTCAGTTCTTCTTTTTTTTCCAGTAAAGAAAACAGTGTACAATGGAGGTTGGATGCCTTTCCATGTGGATATGATACATGGGAGAGTCGTGCCACTGTATATTGCTATGAACCTGGTGACACTGCACAGTTCAACATAAATGCCTTCTAAATGTGGTAAGGACATATGGGAGTGCACGTAGACAAACTCAACAATTGGGATACACCAAATAAAGATAGCACATGACATGGCCATAGTCGTAATCAATGATGGGAACATACCAACTTCCGATATTTAAGCACATGTCCATCTTTTGCTACACATAACTATATATCACCAAGGGAACCAAAGTTTGTTCTGGTACAAACAAGGTAACAACAATTTGTATCACCATACATGGGCAACAAGCTTGTTTCCACCATGATATGGATGCAAGGTCTGCCCCCACAATAGGAAAAATTGTATAGGACTGCAAGATTTCAGGAAATAAGTTGCAAGATGTTGGCATCTCTATAGTTAACAGAACCAAGTTACACGATATGTCATGAGACGCCGATCCACGTCTTCTACGTTTGCTTCTGATGGAAGATGACACGAACCCAAGAGAACCAGTGCAAGCAGTGCGAACAACATACTGCAGATAAACACCCAGGAATATTAAAATGTGCAATTATATAGTTTATCCCAATCCCATAGGTGTTTTAGTTTTTCACTTAGCAAATAAACACCTAGATGCAATGCAGCTTCAGCCTGTTAATGACAAGGCCGGAACCTGTAGCCAGGAAGACTTGTTTGCCGCCACTGAAAGCGCATCCTGCGATCGCATGGAGTCATGGTCAGGGCGGGGTGTGATGCCACCTCCGAGATAGTTGGTCGTGGCGCAAGAATAGGATCTTTAGTGTTAATCAGCCGGATTGGTTAATGAGACTTTTAAATAAGATGAGCATAAAGCGGAAATGCAGCAATGGTTTTAACCAGCACCAAGAATTCCAGAGTGCGTTTAATTCCAATTAAGGGCTCCTCAAACCAATTAAAATTCAAAGAAAATGTAGCTAATCTAGCAAGCTTGTGAGCAACTTTATTTGTTTCTCTATTACAATGTTTGAATCTAGTAACAACGAAGTCACAAGCAAAATGAAAAAAATCATCAAAAATTGTCGCCGCCGCACCCGCCGACCTTCCACCATATTCATGGTATCAATCACCTCCAGATTGTCTGATTTACTAATATGACGATTATATTCCGTCCTTTGTGAAGTGATAGACCGAATTTGACAGCCATCGCTTCGGCTGTGAGGACATCCGCGCAACAATCTATCTTCACATTGCCCGCGGCAATAAATCTACCTTTGTTGTCTCTTTGTACCGCCCCCATCATGCCCTAAGCAGATCATGGTCAAAAGAAGCATCAATATTAAGTTTAACAGCTAGCCGCCCCTCCCAACCCTAGTCGCCCCGCCTCCTCACCCCCTTCCCTTCCTCGCCGCGGCCTGAGGCAGCCGCCGGGCAATCCCGGGGCGCCAAGGATGGTGGCTGCGGGGCCTCGGTTGCCCTGCTTCTGTGTGGGGAACCCCGGATCTGGAGCGGCGACTCCATTGTCAAGGCACGGGAGGTGGATCTGGTGTCCCGGCCACGCGGGCGGCGGGATCCGGTGGTCATTGGCGGCCGGCGGCGGCTTCTGCGACGGTCGGTGCGCGCGATCTAGTACCTCCCCTCCTCCCATGTTCGGCATGCGGGCCAGCCTGGTCGGGCCGCACTTCCTCTTGGTCGCCGGTTCTGTACAGGAGTCGCTGCTGGTGGCGGGGATCTAGTTCGGGCAAAATCCCTTGTCAGCCATGACCGACCGCGCCGACGGCGACGCCTGAGGGCACCGTTCCCCTCCTAGGAGGCGTCGGTATGGACTGATCTCCTTACTTCACCTTCCCCTAGGTCTCCCGGGCAAAAGCCCTAACTTTGTTGAGCGGCGGCGGCGCTCACAACGTCGTTCCCTTATTGAAGGCGCCGCTTTGGGAAACTTGAGGTTGGGTGGCCCTTGTGGATGGTGGAAGACAGCGGTGGTGCAACCCTATCCTAGCAGGGATTTACGTCCGTTGCTTGGAGATGGACTAGCGTAGGTGTAGGTCATCAGCCGACGTCGTGGTGGCGTCATTGGTGGAGGACCTGCCAATGCTCGCGTAGGTGGAGGTCGTCGTTTGGTGTCGTGGTTGTGGTGATGGCGGAGGACCTGCCAAGGTTGTCGCCTCAATCTTCTCTAAAGATGGACGCGTGAAAGATGGCGGTGATAACACATGTGAGTACGTCAGACCGGTTTGAGCCCCGAACCCGGAAGATGGCTCGGTCGGGGCCTCCGGCTTTAGATGTTAGGCTTAGGTGATAGGTCTAGGTATGTGGCCCAACTTGCACCCCTTCATCATTTGGATAGGTGTAGCGGCAGTTGTTGCCAAGATGGCGGATTCAGGCATATTGTTGTTCTACTTTGTAAGGTCCTCGAGAATAATCAATAAAATTGCCGCATGCATCTCCCAGATGCAGAGGATGGGGTCATCCTCCTTTTCAAAAAAAAAAGATTAAGTTTAACAAAACCCACTGGAGGGCACTTCCAGCCCCCCCTTTTCGTAGGAACCTTTGGGGAAGAGGCAGTAACAAAGTTGTCCATAAGAGCTAGTATCCCAATAGAAATCTGGCTTGCATTCTGAGTTGTTTCCTTGTGCGCAAGTTTTTGTCTTTCCAACCACAAGTACCAGGCTGAAATAACAATCAATTCACGCACATTCTGATGACCATAATACACAATTCTTGTTCTGGCATAAGAGTAAATACTCAAGCACCGCCTCACCAGCATGATTAAGTTCACATTTCTATTGTCAGATTGTATACAGACGAGAGGCCAAGCTGTTGTATAACCGCAGTGTCGATTGTCCGACAACTCGCTCGGCTGATTTTGTAGATATATATGCATGTGTTTAAGGTGTATATGTCCACACCAAGTGGAATGCCTAGTTTGAGTAGGATTATGATGTCTTGGGAAATATGTTGTCTTTGCAAAATCGTTTCCCCACTGGATCAAAGGAAATACAAGTCCTTTGCCATCATGGCTAAAAGGAGCATGTCAAATCGTTGCACCTTCACGTATCTTCCTCTGTAGCGTAGACTAATTTTCCTTCATCGTGTATATTAATTTTGTGCCCACTTGATAGATTTAGAGTTCAGTCTGTTACATGCAGCATGCCAAATATATGGTTTGCACCAAGCCCCAAAAAAAGTGCGGTTTGCACCGGATCTCTACACTGCACTCCCTTTATTTCTATACTCTAAAATTTGAGTTTGATTAATTAATAATTTATTTGAGAAAGTACATGACTAACTTTAATTACTCCCTCCAATGCATATTAATTGTGGCAGCTTTAGTACAATGTTGTACGAAAACTGCCAGAATTAATATTGATCGGAGGGATTAGGATATACGACTCTAAATTGCATTACATTGCTTGACAATGATCACCCCAAAAATTGAGTGGAGATGATTAAAAATAAAACACTATGGCATTGATTTCAATCAACATGGAGATAAAAATTGTAATGTCGAAGCACATGGCCGAAGTTTGAGAGAAGAAACATTAATGTGCAATCAATCGATAAGTATAACTGACAACTAAAAATGAAAACGACCATAGAATAGACCTCTCAAGCCTACGTGATCGCATGCCAAGAGAGTTTTCTCTAAATAAACGTTAGGCCTTGTTGGTGAGAGGTGAGCTATGATGTATCAATCGCAGTTGTGATACTGTGGTGGTGGATCACCACTTGCATTGCATCTGAATCATGCTTGGGTAATACCCTGTTCTGTGCATAAACAACAATAGAGGCAACATAGGGCTCAAATGAAGGTGAGCCCAATCGCCGGACCACCGGAATGTTGCAGTGCTATGTGGGTCACTGATCAGTGATTCACCACCTTGATTGGAGTGCCATTATGGCGACTACATGAAGATTCACTGCAACAAGGATGTTCCTGACAACTCCTTGTTGGGAATACAGCTCGTCTACTTCACTTGTAAGCTAAGCACATCATCAGTGAGTATATACGCACTAATGGCGTGGGGGAGAAATCATATTGAAGGTGATGTATGTGTTGTTTTGGGTTTCGAGTGAGCACCATCCTAGGTCATGACAGAGTGCTTGGATCCGCTGGCGCCATGGCAGGGTCTGAAAGTCTATCTTATTACTGGGTAGATCAAAATTTCAACTAGGATGTCCTAGTTTTGTACTCAACTTTCGAAGCTAGGATATTCCTGCATTTTGGCCGCATCTTCCAAATTAAAAAAAATAGAACTGACTTGGTTCATAACAAGGATTATGCATACGGGTATGTTATAAACCGTGACCATTGTACCATGCAATAAGTGGTGGTTATTTTATGATTATTGGAAATCCCCACAAATTCAGTTTTACAAAATGAACAACACACATAGCAAGCACTTGTCATCTCCCGGTCCTTCTTTTTTTTTCTTTTATAGAACACGGTGTAGAACTGAGGCTGGATTCCTTTCCAAGTGGATAGGATATACTCCCTACGTTTCAAAATAAGTATCTTGAGCTTAGTACAAATTTGTACTACAGCTAGTACAAAGTTGAGACACTTATTTTAGAACGGAGGGAGTATGTGAGAGCCAAGTCACTGCACATAGCTACAAGACAGGTGACACTGTACAATTGAACATGGCTGCACTTTTAATATGGTTAGTGGATATGGGAGTGCACGTAGACAAACTCAACCCTCGGGATACGCCAAACTGGGCTAGGACATGACATGACCATAGTACAGTCAATGATGGGAAGACATTTAATCACATGGCCTGCTTTCACTACAAGTAAATACTCCCTCCGTCACTAGCATGTCCCTTTTTATAAGGCCACGCTTTGGAAAGGTGCATGCGTGCAACCATTTCATTGGTTGCGTTGAAAGCCATTGTTGTTGGTGTCATTGCTGAAAAATTAATACACTTCATGCGTGTTTTTATTGGCTGCATGCATGTGAGAGAGTGCATTGGGAGTGGAATAGAAGAATTTGAGCAAATTATTATGTGTCTTGGTCTAAAAAAAATTGTCTTTAGGCCTAATATATCACCACCAAGGGTGCCAAAGCTTGTTCATGTGGTACAAAGAAGGCCACAACAATACATATCACCATGGGCACAAAGCTCGTTTCCACAATGATATACGTGCAAGGTCTGCCCCTAATCATTGGGTAAACGGTATAGGACTGTGAGGTTTCGGGAAAGATGTTGCAGCCAATAGGCCCCGTCTAGGATAACCGCGGGAAGTTACGGCGTAGGCCCTGAGACACTGATTTGCTTCTTGAAGATCGGCTACTGACAGAAGCTCATGTCACGAACCAAAGCCTGCTAGTACAAGCAGTGCTGATGATTTTCGTGGTAGACACTCTCATCTGGGGTGACTTGGTTGTTTACCAAATGCACATGGAGATGCCGGTTTTTCTAGGTGTTGCTTTTGAGCACACATGGTTAGTAATCATTTTCGGAAGGGGATTATATACGTTCCCTAAACTTCATTTAGGATAATTTCTCAATTTCGAAAACATTTATAAAAACTTGCCAATAATCTATTTGCAATCCAATGCAAACTGTTCAATAGTGCACGAATTGACCATGACCGATGAGATGCCTGCATGTTAGCATATTTTATTTGAATCAGTCTCTGTTCCGAACATTTCCTATATTTTATAAATAGGGCAAGTGAGCACACAAAAGTTCTCTGTTCCGAACATTTCCTGGAAGTAGACGACACGTTTTAAATCTTAATGCTGGCATGGCATATTTCGTTGAATCAGTCTTTTTCGCCACATCGCGTATAAAGGGAATCGAACCCAACTCTTCCACGAACCCCCCACGAATGGCCGAGGAGAGGGGGTTTCGGAAGGAGGAAGGCTCGTTTCATTATCGAATATCGTGTAGAACTCACTTGCCCTGCCTTTTGCTAGGAGAGTGTAGTTCGAGCATTCTATTGTGTGCTCGATCCGTGATACGCAAAGCAATCTCCTGTTTACTATTGATCTAATGACAGTTGATTGAGACTTGCCATTGTCGTCTTTCGAAAGCGAACTCTTATCTGGTTGCACTCGGGTTCTCCTGTCGACTTGTTTTTCAATAGTAAATCACAGGCAGTATGCCCTATTTGAAAACATGCAATGAGGGTACGAGCAACACTCCCCAAACTTGGCATGACTCATCGCCATCTTGTATTCATGATCTTACCTCTATTGGTCACAAATGCATAGCATAGGATCGAGTGGATCGGCACCCAATAGGCCAGATTTTCCTATCTTTGATGTTAGAAGTGATTCCAATCTATTTTTCTATAGTGATAGTTCACACATTAGCAATTAGCACTGCCTCAAAGCAAACATAGGAACTAGGGAGTTCATCGAGAGAAAGTCCCTTTAGTTTCGTACTTCCCTGTTTCGGATTTGCATATGTCTTTAATCGCAATAGTTGTAGAGAAATCCCTCAATCACGGGACAATCCTCCAGGGCAAAGGTACTTCCAAAGCTCAGAAGGTTCATCTGTGCATGAAAGGAATGAAACAAATTCCATAGAAAAAATAGGAAAATCCCCACCGAGATCGGTACCTATCTAGATCCCCAGCTTCGACAACAAAACTCCTTCGCATTTTGCGACCATTCCCGCGAGGACTACGATTCGGATTATCTAATGTCATCCCCAAACAGAATTACACCTCTTAAGAGGAAGGGACGGCCCTCTATCCGGTGTGGGTTCCTACGAATTATTGTATGGTTCCGGATCCAGGTCCCTCTGCCCTTGCTTTTTGTTATTCCATAGGGGTATGGATTGAAGTAATCACTAATCCAGGAAAGATGGATCTTTAGCTAGAAAAACGAAAAGCCAATACGCCATGTATCAAAACAATAGGGATAGGGGTAGTTGTATACCACCTACGAATAGGAAGATCCTGGGTTTTGTAAGAAAACTACGAATAGGAAGATCCTGGGTTTTGTAAGAAATCCAATTTCATCAATTCTAAGCACGGTAACGGCAGTGCTCCTATCCAACGGCCGGGGATCTATTCGATTTCTCAATTTGCTAATGCCGATAAGCTTAGGTTGTTATTTCATCGTCTTGCGCTAAAAAGGCACCCTCCTATTATGCTAACAAAGGGACGGATAACGGCAAAGCGGAACAGCAATAGCGAAAGCAGGTACAGTAACGGCGCAATCCCTAAAAAAAGAATCAAAGTAGAGAAATTTAGAGCGCTGCGAATTTCCTTCTTTTGATAATGCTACCCACACAGTCACGGCTCCTATCCGGTCACCGGGTTAAACAATTGATTCCTCTCAACGCATCCCCGCGGTAAAGAGCTAGTCGTATTCTTTTGATAATTCTCTAGTTGTATTCAAGCAAGAGTCCTCGGCATCCTACGAAAACAAGCGCTAGGAATATCAATAGCGTTAGCGTTAGCGTCCTGGCCTTTGCTTGGGGATTCCTCTATGGAATTCCAAACATGCCATTGCTTTGCCTTTGCTCGTCCCTTTGATTCAATCCTTCTTCTCCTCGAAAGCTACAACTAGAAAATATATTCTTCTTTGCCGGTGCGAACCCTTCTTTTGAATAACAACCATTGGCAAGACCAGCGAAATCCGAATACTAATCCGAGGAAAGCCCATCCCTACTTCCCTTTGCTGTTGTTCCTCGAAATCCTCTACTAGTCATTGGTTTCAAAGCAAAGGTATCCGGTATAGGGGGTCGTGGGCAGGTTAGTGTTTCATTTCGATAGGTGATAGTGGTATACCCAAACCATATGGTATAGGTCTTGGAAAGGAAAGTAAATCAAGTCCATCTTACAGGATTTCTTCACTTGCTTGGGCTTAAGCGGTACCAGTACCCGGAGAATAGTTCCATTCTCTTTCTCCACATGACACCCTTGTGTTGTCAAACTAATGAATCCCTCTCCGCCCCTGCTCCGACAAAGCAATAAGCACTAGGGTATCCACCCACCCGCCAGTTCGAATAGCCGGTTTCCTCCCCTTCCGCTCAAGCTAAAGGTTCTGGGCTACGGCTTCCGGTTCCGTATTCCGATTCGTCTTCGGATAGCATTAGAAAATCCCTTTCATGCCTTGCCAATACAACTATTATTTTTCTTAGCCGAGGAGCCTTTGGAAGTACCGTTGTTGGATCGGATTGAGCCATTATAGGATCGGATAAAGATTCACTCTTTGCCAATGCCTGCTTCCTTGGTTTCCTACTTTCTGCATCGAAAGTGACTTTTTGCTCAGTATCGAGAACCACTTCTTCTCCTTTTCGAGGCGTAGATCGCCCGTCATCTGATTTGCTTCGTCAAAGCGGATAGCATTATGGAATTGATTATATTCGTAGAAAAAGCACCCCTATTTAATAAGTCCTCGGAAATGATCTCATCCAGTACTTCTCTCAGCCTATTTGCCAAGACTTTGGAGCATAGCTTGTAAATGACATTGCACAAAGATATCGGCCTATACTGTGAGATTTCTTGGGGGTTCTACTGTCAGCAAGTGCACTATTATTTACTTCACCGCGTACTTAAAGAATTGTTGGTAGCAAAGAACAGCACCTGATAGAAAGGATGCTAACCAAGCCTCTTCTGTTTAAGCAAGGCTAAGCCAGAATAAGGGGTACAGTAGGCTGGTGACCCTGACGATAGCACTAAGACTGCCTCGGGAATCTCCTCAATCGTTGAAGAGTGCCTCGGGAATTGAATAAAAGCACTGATATCCATATAATCCTACAATTATGCTCTATTCTCTTGAAGAGAAGACACTTGAACTTCGTCATGTGCTATTGATCCTTTTGAACCTAAATTCACATTGGCTCTTTTTGGCATACAGCTTTTGTTTTTCTGTGAAAGTCCTCCTTCCTCTGGACAAAGATTACATTAGAGGTGCCTCGACCCGAAAGAGCATGATACAATCAATTAGGACGTAGCTCTGCTACAAGAAAGGATAGGACTTTTGCCAAGTCTAGAGTTCGACTTCTAAAAAGAGAAAGCCACTAACAAAAAGAAAGAAAAGAGGAGGAAGCTGGACTTACCTCTGTTCGAGATACAATGAATCGAATAAATAAGTCTTATGGATGAATGTTGAAGACGGACGATACAACCCTACTAAAAGTCACAAAGCTCACTTCGCTATCAGGCCTAGCAGCTGCTTCATAATATAGGTGAGATAGATTAATTGATTGTTTCTTTTTTTTTGTTATAGAATTCTAAATCGAGCATTAGTTTGAACGACATAGAAAACTCTTTTCCAACTAAGCACTCTTGAGCATCAAGCAATTATATGGCTTGGATTCGGTCTGTTCCATCTTTTACCTTTGGAAAAATAAAGGGATTGGAGCCGCAAATCCTTGTTGAAGAGGATATCGAGCACAAGAGTGAAGAGTGAAGAGTAGAGGGCGCATTGGATGTGCGCTCCCTATGAACGATGTCCCACTAGAAATGGATCTTCGGAAAGAAGAGTGTTTCTCTTGATATTTCTATTCTATTCTATTTCTATAAGTGAATTATTGATCAAGATCAAATGGAGAAAATGTAGATGTGAAACTATGTTCTTTGAACACCTTCTTCCATGCTATTGAAGCTGGCAAACAGGGGAGTGAGTGAAGAGAGAAGCCATGCCTCTTTCGATGTGAGGCAAGCGATGAACGAGTAGATGCTGCCCTTAGACCAATTTTCTCTTTCGGTAGCTGACACCGAGATGGGCTAGGCTAGGAAACCTTATTCGAGACGATAGGGATGGTAAACAAAGCGATGGGGTATACGTACGAATTGGAATACAAATGAAATCATTGCCTATAAAGATGAACCCGTTAGCGTATAGGAACAACAGCATATGAAAGTTGGGTGGATACTCCTATTTAATTGGTTTAACCAGAAACAGAGGATAGGATTCGAAAAGTCAACCGGAAACCGAGCCCTAACCTTTAATTGATGAGAATTTCCATACCCCTACTACTCGTATGTATTGGCGTGGGTTCGTATGTAAACATTCGTATTGGCTTAGCAGAGCACTTCGTATCCCGCCACAACCGATCCTTTGCTTCCTTCTCACTCAGCTTTTTGACTCAACAGTCGTTCCCCCTGTTACACAAAGCTACGTATACAGGGGTAGTTGTTCATCCCTTTTGCTCGTGACATATCCCCTCGCTCTGTCTTCTATTCCTTCTGTGCGTTACGTTACTAAGGCCATCGGTCTTATGGAAAGAGAAGGCATATAATCGATTCTTTGACCGGCTTTGCTTCTTTCGTGATTCACGTAGATTGGAATTCACTTTCTTTAGGGCATGGCTAGTTTCGGGTTTTCTAAAACCATCGCCCAACTCTTTCTTATTCAGACACGCCAACTGATATGTTGGATTAACAAGCTAGGGAATAATTGGGGCTTATGTGGACCCCTTCCCTTTAATTTAAGAAAGAGGTCTTCCTAGCTGACTTGAAACTAGATCTTCTTCCGAGTTTCGTTCTCTATGGCTTGTGAATTGCTGTACTGCCTGTTTCACTCTCTTCTAAGGGATCTCCTCCTATGGAGGTATGTAAAGTGGGTTCTATCGCATTTTCCATCTTAGGGCGAGCAATATAAGCAATTCTGGTATCAACAGATACATTGTTTGGGAAAGAAAGTGAAAACAATAGATCCAATTCTGGGTTTTGGGGATGGATTTCTCACAACCCTGAGGTGCTTGCTAATCTCTCGGACGAGTCGATGTCAATAGCAATTCTGATGAAACATCTTAAACATCTTTAGTGCCTTTTGCCTTTGAGCTCAATCGATCAGAAGAAAGGGAATATAACCTGCCCCTCATTGTCCTTCAATCATGGTGCAATGAATATCGTAGATAGAGTGATTTCGATCTCATATAGCTAGCTTTCCTTTCAAAGTGAAACGATTTTCCTTTTACGTTGAGATATTTGAATTGGATTTTCTTTCACCACTACTATCGTAACGCACAGAAAACACTGACGTTTCCGCTCGCTTTCAACCACTGCCACTTTACCTGAGCACTGTGACGCAGTCGGTCAAGTATTGAGTTTCTGCTAGTATATCAAGGACTTATGAGAACTGAAAAGAAAAAAACGAAAAAAGGAATTCTCATAGTTCATTGAATTAAGGGAGGGCCATTCGTGGGGGGTTCGTGGAAGAGTTGGGTTCGATTCCCTTTATACGCGATGTGGCGAAAAAGACTGATTCAACGAAATATGCCATGCCAGCATTAAGATTTAAAACGTGTCGTCTACTTCCAGGAAATGTTCGGAACAGAGAACTTTCTCTAATCCAACGCCGTATTCTCCGAAGATTGAGGAACAAGAGGAGATCCATTAAAAGAAATCTTTCTCGGAGAGAAAATCGAAACAGTAACATCAAATCACAAACTACACGAAAGTTGTCTCTTTATTATGGGGATTTACCCATAAGGGAGATGCACAGAGGAAGAGAACGAACTTCATATATCCCTTTTTTACTCAATCAAGAAACAAGATCTCGAAAATGCGTAATATAGTGATGTCATGTGTCTGTTCCGAACTCAAATAAAATATTTTATAAATGTGCCTGCAGGTAATATAGTGCATAAATTGTCTCTGTTAGCATATTTTATTTTTATTTTAGAAAAGGAGGAGGACCCCCGGCCTCTGCATCTGGGCGATGCATACGGCCACTTTATTAATTATCCTCACAAGACCTTACAAAGTCATACAACAGTAAGATTAAAGCCACAATCTAAGCAACAACTATCGCTACTCCTATCCAATTGATGTAGGGGCACTGATAGTCCTAATACCAAACATACATCGCAGCCAAACCTAACCATCTAAGACCTGAGGTCCCAACCAGGACGCCTGCCGGGTATGGGGCACCTACCAGTCCGGCGCACTCCTCAACCAGGACGCCTGCCGGGTATGAGTCCGCCGCAGCCACCTGCCACCAATCCATCTTAAGTGCTATACAGCTACACCACCATGCCCGGCCTCTCTGCCATCGACGCCTCCACGACGCTTGATAACGTCACCCTCTTGCATGAGTCCCTCGCCACACATCAGGCGCCGAGTCTCCACTGCGCCACGCCGCTGAGAAACGGCACCATTAATGTGCGGTATGAAATACCGCCCCACCAATTATTCCGTCCACTGGTCCCTCGAGCCCGTGTACACCTTCAAGAATGACGCCACAAGAGGGAAACGACACAATAATGCCTCCGTCATCCGATCTACTGATTTAGGGTTTTCCCCGGAGGTAGCAGATAGTGGCCTGGAACTTCCCAACAGCGATGCCTTCAACAAGGGAACGACACCGAATAGTGCCGCCATCGCCGGCCTCGGCAGCAGCCGCGAGCAGGTCTTCACCCAGATCTATTCCAATGGCCTCCATCAATTGTCTTGTGGACGGATCGTCCACCACCGCGGCCGCTGCCGCTGCCTGACCGGCCATGGAACCACCACGATACCTACAGCCGGTGCCACCACCAGCCCGCGTGCTGAGCCGCAGCACCGTGCCATACCAGATCCGGCGAATGGCACGCCGGCCGAGACCGAATCTCTCCCCACCATCCACGCCAGCCGTAGCCCGCGAGGACCCAGATCGGGCCCGCACGGGCGGCCAAGACCGCGACCGCACGCCCACGACGGAGCTCCCATCGTGGCGACACCGCGCTGCGCGCCAGCGACCACCACTGCCACGATCAAGGACGCCACCGTGAAGATGCGCTCCGGACAGTAACCAGCCGCCTGAGATCTCCCCATCAAAACAGCAGCCGACGAGGAGCACGAGCCCCGCCGCCGCCAGCTCCGCGCAGGCTTTGCCTGCCGGAGGCCACCGGCGACGGCGAGGGAGTGAATGGGATGGGTGGGGCGAGGAGAGGCTGGGAGGGTTCGCCGCCCGTGTCGCCCCGGGGAGGGAGCGGCGCCGGGGCAGATGGGATCTGTTCGCATATTCTTGATTGGTTTATTAGCTTTCTACTTGAGAAAGTACACGTGCTGCCATGTTATGCCATAATTGAAATTGGCTTTGTGCATAACGAAACAAGCCAGTGTATTGTGCTGCCGCCTCTTTGACTTCTCTCAAATAGAACAATTCAGGAAATTAATTTTCAGACCTCACATTTGCTCAAAAGATAAAACCAATAGTTTCTGATTTCTAGCCTTAGGGTATATCCAACGCTGACCCACAAATTTGCTCCGGCAACCGTCCACGGACAGTGGGACCAGTACGTGGACACTGATGCCGGAGCAGGCCATCCAACGCTGCCTGCATACATTTCAAGCACTGTTTGAAATAACCGAACAAAGTCCATGCAAATACGGCGGATTTTCATATAAATTGAACGAAATTCATTACATTCTGGACACATATCATATAAACTGGATGAAATTCATTACATTTTCATATAAATCAGACTATACCCTGCCATGAGCCCCGAGAACTAAAGCTTCGGCTATTGCCTTCGTTTTCTCCAGTTCCGCCTTGACGCTCTCCAACTCTGCCTCTATAATCTTCGCCTCCGGAGGCCCGGGAAGTGAAACTTTCTGCCTCTATGTCGCTGCCAAATGGCTAATCGACCGACGATGTTCAGCCCACCAAGACTGGCTTCAACAGGAGGGGAGGAGTGGTGGCCTTCATGGGATACAAGCACCGATGACCTCCCATGCGCTACTCTTCCTTGTTGACGGTGGCTCTCGCGGACGTGCCGGCTTTGTTGTCGTGGCGGCGGGGCACGACCGGGGCGGAGCTGCTGATGTCCTCCTCGTTGTCGCTCTCACACTTCATTTGCCGCCTCGTCAAACTCCCTATAGGCGACCGCCAATTCCGTCATATACTGGTGGTGCCGCCAATGGTCGCGGTGCATGTCGCGGGCGGAGCAGTAGGAGTCGACCAACACCTCCTGCTGCGCCACGCCCACGTCCAGCACAATGGACATGCCGGCGATGAGTTGCTCCTTTGCGCACCGGTGCTCCTCGAGGAAGCCGAGTTTGTATGCCTGTTCGGCCTGCGTCTGCGGAACTTGGTCTACTGCACCTCCCGCAACATGTTCGTGTAGTTCGCACGAGCCTCACCGGTGGTGATGCCGGCATGCAAGCCGATGGGCATGATGCCGGTTCCGTCAGCCTGCCGTCCTGCCTGCTGGCGCAATGGCGTCCATCTCCTTCTTCTAGTTGGACGAGAGGTTGTCCTAGAAAGCTTTGGAGCATGAGGAGGCCATGGCGGACGTGGTGCGGAGAGGAGAAAGGGACCGGAGGAGGATGACTACGACAACGGCCGAGGCTGGAGTTTATATAGCATGTCGGATGGCAATAGGTCGTGGCAGTGTGGTTGATTGGATGGCGGCAGACTGACGACAGGTGGCACCGGAGAGTAGGTTCCTCAGCAGTAGCACATCATTGATGTAGGGCGATGGACGTCGTGGTGTCATTTGAACGTGAACCAGTCACGTGCACCGGGAAGCGGCGCGGGCGACGCTCTCTCGGCCGATGCGCCATCTCAATGCTAGCACTAGTGAGAGGTCGCATCCGCTCTAGTCAAGCATGAATGCAGAACTGACGCTCTGGAGGAGCGCTGACCGTTTCGGACGGGAAGCAAGCGCGACCGAGGGAGTTTGCGGTTTGCAGGAAAAAACACATCTGAATCGCTCCGCGGACCGATACCGACCCGCGTTGGATGGCACAACACGTTCGGACCGCGTGATCTGGACGTATGTGTGTGGGTTGAGGGTCGGTGTTGGAGATGCCCTTATCCGGGTCATGTTCCGTAGAAATAATTGTGTCATCAGCATATTGCAAGATAGGAGCCCCCCATCCACAAGATGTGGTACTGCTCCTACGATTTGGCCACCCTGTTTGGTGCTATCGGTCAAAGTAGCCTACATGTTAGTGACAACGTTGAGTTTGATAGCCACACTATCTCCACTAACTGATTTTGGATCCACTCACGCTATCTACCAGAGAAACTTTTCATTCCCAATGTCTGTTGAAGAAACGACCAATTGACTTTGCCGTATGCCTTTTCAGAGTCGATTTTGAATACTATCACACTCATGTTCTTTTGGTGCATCTCGTGAACAATCTCATGAAGGATTACAACTCCATCGCACATTCACCGCGTCCGAAATTATCGGGATGCATTCCACGATCCGATCTAATTTGACGCCCTCGCTCCCATCTTTGCCACGGGAGCTGCCTCCTTGTCCTAAGCACAGCAGGGAGTGAGAGATGAGATGACATTTTCTACGCTTATTTGCTTGATGGTACTCACAGATAAGATAGTTTAGGAAGTGGAAGAGATTGATACCAGTAAGATGAGAGACGAGATGAGATTTACTATGCTGCCCGGCCGGATCTTGTTTTTGCTATTGGTTGTGTGTGAGAGAGAGAGAGAGAGAGAGAGAGAGAGAGAGAGAGAGAGAGAGAGAGAGAGAGAGAGAGAGAGACTTCAGTAGTGCTTTGTTGCTGCGAACAAATGTGCAAGTAACACCCAAAGCTGAGAAGAAAGGTCGAACCAAGATCTTCACCCGTAAGAAACTTGACAATGCTTAATTGTTGGATTCTGTGGCTGCCGCCATAATGGAGTTATAGACGACTAATGCTTAATTATGTCAACCCAATGTATAACTTTGCTGACTCTGTCATACTTATATATATCTGTTAAATCTTTCTTGAGGCATGCCATCATAGTGACAAATCTTTTCTTCTCTTGAAAATTATAGTCTACTAAACAAAGTTAGGTCTAATGCGAACCAATCTGTGGTTGAATAGTTAGGATGACAATGGTTTCCCTAGCCCATCAGGGTTCGCCATTTCCTGGATTTATTTTAGGCCTTTCGGTGATGCGCGTTTAGTGGGAACATACATTTCCATGGACTACAAAGGCGTTTGTGGCCAGTGGTTTGACCGGATTCTATGACACTATTTTTATCTGTTGTGGGGGAAGATATAATGCATATCATCCTTCGGTAATACGGGTACATGATTCGATTGGATGCCCAATGATAGAAGCCGAATATGAGACACTGGTATCCATGGAAAATAAAGTGTGTTTGAAAGGGAGTGGAGGAATTGGGATTGTGAGCCAGATGCACCTTTGACAGAGATGATGAATTTGAATGAGGAATGCGGAGACATGAAGGAAGTGGACGATAAATAAGAAGAGAAAAGTAGCGCCTCATGATTGTTCTAAAACCATTAGAATAGTATATGCCCCGTTGTGACGCACGGGCATTTACCTAGTCAGACTAAAACAATTCCTTCATGTGTATGTCAGGCAGATCAAATTCTCCTAAATATAGCTATTAATCGAAGTGATAAAGGCTTGCCATTAATAGGCAATAGCTACAGGATTGTCATAAATGAAATACGAGTTCTGTAAGCAGACACCATTTAGGCTTTTCTTCGTGTGCTTGGAATAGCACTCTGCACTCACACCTGCGGGTCTTGACTTGTTGGAACAGTTTGGATGTTGTGGTTTCATGCTGGTAATGTTAGCAAGGTGTGGTTTTTTCCACATACAAAACTCCAAGGGGGCGTGGGCATCCATGGATGAAACCGGACAAGTGTTGGCACCGTGGGACGTCATAGACACCAACTACTGCAGTGGAACGGTGATGAGAGACTAACACATATAATAGCGAGTGAGCTAGTTGGATGTGCCTTCGGATGCATGTGGGCTCGTAGTCACTTCCACCAGTTTGATACGATAGTCAATTGGTCCAAAACATAGATTCACAAAACGAAACTACAAATTTAGTAACCATTTGACAAAAGTACACTGCAGTTTCACAAACCAAATGGTGTACTTTTATGATAGTTTTCATGTTTTGAGGAACGTTATTTCTAGCGTCACATTTGCAACTTGTATTCGTTCCCTGTTTTGATCTCGGGCCTCTGACTTCTGTTCAAACATTCCAATGTTCATTGCAGGTCGGAGTAATAAGTAGGGTAAGGAGGATTTGTTAGAGTGATCATCTTAGCCCTCTTAGTCCACAAATGGCAGGATCAAATATTGAGAAAATAATAGAAATTAAAAATATAATGTCTAGTATGTAGGCGTTGTGTTCTGGCTAAGGAAACCGAGCTGGCAAACCAAGTATCACTATGATAAAGCAATATCAACACTCGCATCGTGCCACCTAGTCAAATAATAATGAAGATAGACAGCCATGTTAATTAAAGGGGATACATCTACTTTTTTCGGAAAGAGAGGATACCCTTGAAAAGAGGATACACTTCCAAGTAATTACTCCCTCCGTTCCGAATTACTTGTTTTAGATTTGTCTAGATACGGATGTATCTAGCATTAAAATGAGTCCAGATACATATGTATCTAGACAAATCCAAGACAAGTAATTCGGAACGGAGGGAGTAGGATCAAATCGGGCGAGAACTAGCAACTCAGTCCCAGCGACTCAGAGGTGTGTAGGATTCTGGTTGACATTATGGTTGTACTCTCCGTCGGTGAAAACTCATGGTTTAGCCCCCTAGCAAAATTCCGCGTGACCGTTTCCTTGTTGAACGTGTTGGCTCAAAGTTCTACTTTGAGGGTGGCAGCCCTATGTTTGACCTGTAGTTCAGTCAACCAACATTCACATGCGAACGACGGTTCTTGTTGAAGGTGTTGTCTTGGAGTATTGCGCCTTGTACGTTCAAGGACACATGGTTTGCAGTAGGATTGTGAAGATGCTTCGACGTGGTAGATGGCTTTAGGTTTTTCTTTTTTTTTTGTTCGAAATAGGCTTTCACCATGCTTTATAAATAAAACAACGGTCCATACATACCAAGTTCAACCAAACTCGACATACAACGACTGGGACCACAGCACAATCAAGCCCAAGAAAGCATAAAAGAAAAAGAAAAAACGGCACCTATTGGCGGCCGCGAAGCGCCACTACGAGGGTGAAAGACGACGCACGCCAAAAGCGCATCCATCATCAAACCGAGTCGGTCGCGATCACGCTGCCTCGAGAGCGGGTGCCAGTGCTGTAGGAAAGCAAGGAATTTGAAGGAGTCAGACGCCTTCCTCCGAAAAACCTTCTCAATCACCATCTTATTCCTAGTCGTCCAAAGAGTCCACGACAGCGCCGCAAAAATGAGATAAAATAAACGACGATGCCGTGACGATTGTACTGCTCTATACTAGAGGAACTTCGCGAGATTTAGGGCCTCCCATTCAGGCACCAACGCCTCGCGGACATACGTCCAGAGTACCCTCGCCGCGGTACAAGAGACGTGGATATGGGTCCCAATCTCTGGTACCGCACATAGAGGGCAAATACCATCACCACTACCGTTCCGCTTAAGCACCTCAATCCCTGAGGGGAGGCGATCTCGGAGCAATTGCCAAACAAAGATCTTAATCTTAAGGGGGACGGGTGCTTTCCATAATGGAAACAGCCAAGGAGTGGCCTGAGGCGGGCAAAGGGCATGGTATGTCGTGCTCACAGAAAACTCCGCCGTCGGCATGAGCCACCAAGATACCGTGTCCGAGTCGTCCAAGAGCACGAGAGGGAGGGCAGCCTGAAGTCTAGTCCAGTCGTTATTCTCGGCTTGTCCAAAAGGTGCGGCGAAACCGAATGTTCCACTGTCCATCTTGGAATGCCGTAGCCACTAGGACTGCCGGATCGCACATATCGAGAATAGGCCAGGGAAGGAAACGCGTAGGAGTTCAGCTTCCAGCCAGGGATCCAGCCAGAATTGCATCCCTTTCCCGTTCCCTCTGGAGAAGGAGATCCATAGGCGGATGTCCTCCTTGATCCTTTGGATGTTGTGCCAGAATTGTGAGCCTTCCATCCGGTTGCATGCTAAGAGCGCGTCACCCCTCAGGTATTTTGCTTGAATGAGTTGTAGCCATAATCCTCCCTCGCCGCGTAAGATGCGCTAGACCCATCTTAACATGAGCGCCATGTTCATACGGCAGGAGGCAATGATGCCCAGACCTCCACGGTCCCTGGGCAAGCAAATATCCGCCCATTTGTCCATGTGGTAATTTTGGCGGCCATTGTCCGCCTGCCAAAAGAACCTCGCGAGATCCCTACCGAAGGCACTATGAACGCCCCCACATGTTCGAACTAATAAGACCGATTTACTCGCTTTCGAGGTAAACCGTCCTCGCCAGGGTTCGGCCCGGGCAGCCACTCGATCCACTAACGGATCGAATGCACTAGAAAGGATCTTAGAGTCTCCCAACAGCATCCCCAAATACGTTCTGGCGATGCGGCAAGCCTACAGTTTAGGTTATCCGTGATCCTCTGTTGCTCCTCAGCAGAATATCCCAAAATGATGACCTCGCTCTTGTCAAAGTTGATCTTGAGGCCCGACATAGCCTCCAAGCAGAGGAGTAGGAACTTAAGATTAACTATGTCGAGGGCGGATCCCTCCACCATAATCATGGTGTCATCGGCGTATTGGAGATGGGCAACCCCTCCTCCCGGAATGAGGTGACTAACAACTCCCGAGAGATGGCCGGTCCTACTGGCTTTGTTCAGGATGCCAGCCAGAACGTCCACGGCGAAATTGAAGAGCAGAGGGGATATCGGATCCCCTTGCTTCACTCCCGTAGAGGACGAGAAGAACGGCCCCACATCGCCGTTGATGTTAATCGCAGTCTTGCCAGACCATACCAACTGCATAATCCAGTTGCACCATCTATCGTCTAATCCTCTGCGCTGCATAACTAGCTGCAGGAAGTCCCAGTCTAGCTGACCATAGGCTTTCTGGAAGTCCAGCTTGAGAAAGACACCCTTATGCCCACGTGAACGCACCTCATGAACAATTTATTTCCTCTTTGTATGCTGAATTGTTAGTTGTTGATGTTTGACATTTCTTTAATATGAAATATTTTGTAACTGTATGAATCAATTAATAAAGTTGTCTGAGCTTATCCTCATTATAAAGGAATATATTTATATAATTAGGCATTTATCCCTGTGACAAACACTAGTTGGAAATGCTCAATTTATATGATGCCATCAATGCAAACATGTACTTGTAATCAGTGCCATACTACCATATCAAACCACATTTCATGAAGGCGTTTATAATTGTGTGTACCATATCAAACCATATGTCTTTCACACGCACCATGTATGTATCTTGATATATAGCCTACACAGTTCCTCTTTGCCATGGCATGCAGGGTCCTACTCCCGTTCCCCAACATCCCGGTAAACACGAGGTCTACACCCACATTCCCTTGTTAGAGTCTGAACCGAAATGGAGCTCTCCCGTTCGTTTGGATTTTGGGCCGTCGGATTGGGTGTCCAAACGAGTTTTAGCCGTTGGATCATGAGATGGATCGATCCCGACCATTGGATCTCAAATGAAACGATACGGCCGTCGATCGAGGCTGTGCGCTCCAGTTCATGCCACCGCCTGTAATTACCATGCCCACCAAGGGCATTCTCGTCTTTTTACACGCAGACCTATAAAATCCAGCACGTCTGTGGTGGAACCCTAGCCGCCTATCTCCCTTCCCTCTGCTCTCACGTCTCTCTCTCCCTCACCTCTCTCGCGCCGCCGTCGACATGAGGAGCGCAAAGCGCCGTCCCGCCTTGACTACCGCCCTCTCCCACACGTCCTCCTCCCTGCTCCCATTCCTCCCTCGTGGGAACCCTAGCCGCCGCCCTCTCCCACTCGTCCTCCTCCCCGCTTCCCTTCCTGGCGGCGCTCCCGACCGCCGCGCGACGTCTTCTCCTCCCCACCGTCGAACTCAGGCCGCCGCACCGTCCCGCGTCCCCGTCGCACCTCCCCTCGAGCCGCCGCTCCACTCCGAATCCCCGTCGCACCTTCCCTGCTGCTCGAGCCCCAACGGCGGTGGATCCCTCCATTGGGGTGGACTACGGCGCTCGTATCTCCCGCGCCGACGCTTCCCCGTCGAGCTCGCGTGTCACGTCGTCGGGGGAGGGAAGTTGGCGCTGCTCTTCTCGGAGGAGTGCGTCGTCGCGCCGTCGGCGGGAGGAGGCCAAGCGGGGCGACGGGAGGAGGTCAGGCAGAGCGCCATCACCACCGGTTGGCGCGTCGACTGGAGGAGGCAAGGCGGTGCCCGTCGTTGCCACCAGTTGCGCCCTACGCGGCCGAGGAGCAACAGCCGCAGGCGCTCGATGCAGGCGAGTGCAACGCAGCAGCGACAGAAGCTGTTCCCACGAGGCCGATCTACTTAGCCGATTTCATTGCAGGGTTACTCTTGCCTTTGATATTTTTGACCTTCTTTGTGCTTCAATTATCCAGGTTCAGCCCCTTTCCCTTTTCTGTTCGTCTATTTTGTCCATATGATCTATGTGTACGGTCTGTACATACCCATGGATGTAGTACGTGTATGGTTCTCATCATAGATGTTTACTATGGTGCCTACTACTTTTCACACATATAGGGCTGATATTTGCTTACAAAAAAGGGCAATGGCTCTGAATCAATCATATGCTCTCTACTACATGTATGTGAAATTGCGGTTTGGATTTCTGATGTCTGAACATTAACTCTTGCATGCAGGGTGTGTGAGAACATCTCCATTGTCCTCTGCAGTAATAAGGTTTCTGTGAAGAACCGGCAGGTTAAAGCCAAGAGCACCTACAACTAGGAGAAGCCCTTCCTTTATCTTGCAAGGAAGTTGGCTGGTAATTGTCTCCCTCCCCATTGCTTTCATTTGCCTGTGACCTCACATCATATATGTATTTTAATGTTCTGGTTCAATAAACACATGGATTGTCGATTTGCCTTTGATTCAACTTGTGCAGGCACAAAGCTGAGACTGTGGCGCGGCTACTGCCTGATGACCATGACAATCTGACCGAGTAGATCAATCATGAGTTTTATCATACTTTGAGCCAAATCTTCACGCTTTTTTCTTTTATTTGGTTATACTGTGTAAATAGGAATCAATAATAAAAGTAGATGGTGCAAAGTTGTGCTCCCTAGCTTTTTTCCCGTTGGTTTTGTGAAGCAAGTTAATATATATCTTCATTTATATAGCATCGCTGGTGTTTCATTATGTTCAGCTATGTATGTTCACTTGGTCCCTTAGTTACTCCCTCGGCCCTCTTGTCTGCCACCGAATAGATTTTTATATTTTTTATATCTTGCTCAGGGTCCTATGCTCCATATAGGCTTTTCTATATATTAAAAATAATCAGCTGCATGAAAGTGATACATATATGTGATGATCTCTGACTTGACCTGTGCTGGGATTACTCCTGCAGCAGTCGGTATCCAGTATAGCGGGTTTTGGGACGTGGGGTGGAGTAGCTACGACGGGGAGGGGCCCTGCGATGACCTTGATGCCTACTACCGCTACCACTAGCATCAAGTCAAAAAAGGAAGGTACTAACTAAACTACATAAATATTCCTAGCTTCGGAAAGAAAATATTTTAACTCGAGCCGCCTAGAACAACCATACATCATGATGTGTCATTTGGACATGTGAATTCAATTGGTAGCATTGATAGATAAACCGAAGCAACCATGAGTGCTCTGGCTAGAGAGTTTCTGAATTTTTACGTCCCTGCTAGCTCTTGGCCATATACTTTTAGGTTACAGCTCAATAACGAAAAAACATCCGAAAATAATCAACTGGATGCAAATAATTTCAGTTCTAAAATACAACTTTATCTTTTGGCATGGTCTTATCTTGATGTGATTTCCTTTCTAGAATATGAATTGTTTCCGGAAAGTGTCCTTTTAGTTAATAGACTGCGGTCAATATTATTCTTCGGATGCCTGCAACCTCCAACTAATTGTATTTATATAACCATATCTATATATTTGGGTTGTGCTTGTAATCTAGAAACAAGGCATCAAATCCAGGTATTGAAGCACATACTAATTTCTTCGGACATGCTATACTCTTACTTTCCATGCTATTCTTTTCTTTTCCTTAATAGTGTCGCTTAGAATTTCATCTGGATATATACTAGCTGTTTGTTAGGAGGTGGTATGCTCTTCTTTGTACAAAAATAGTTATTATAGTACTACCAGATATTGGTAGCTTGGGCACTTTCGAGGACTGCTGCTCGGATTCTTCCTGTGATCTGAACAAGCCCGTTTATGTACAATTTGTCGATAAATTGGTGATAGCTTATTTCCAAGCAGTTTAGTTAGTCAAGTATCAGGGTGTTGATTATTCATACCTTTGCTTTCCAAATCGCAAGCATGATACATTCAAACAAAAATCTGTTCCAATGTAAAAAATTGATATGTACAATATGCCATTTCTATTTCTTGAGAATGACATCAGGATAATGAAGTTATGTTTGCAAAGTACTTTCTTCATTAGGTTTCTTCACGTGCATACTGAACCTTTTATTTTATTATACCGTGGCCATAAAACACCATGTCATCTTATGGGAGGTCACAAAAATCTTTCCAGTTCTTAGAATTATATCAAACACATTAGATTATTTTATTCATTGCCGGGGAGCGAACCATCTCTATTCAAAACTGAACCTTTTATTAGTTGCTTGGTACCAATTTGTCTCTATTCTTTTTAGTTTCTTATGATCCCTCCTTATGCCTTCTCTGCAGTATGATCAAAATTAATGTTTGGAGGGTGACGGTCTTAATGTATTGTTGATGGCCAATGTTTGCGACCATTTCTGTGCAACCCCTTGCTTTAAAATTATGTACCTTTGTCATTTATTTTGGATATGTTGTTCTTTCTTACACATCACTCTGATTTGTATGGTTGTGGTGCAAGGCTGCAGGCTAGACTGAGAGGGCGAGACTGGGGAGGCTGAGTAGGAGACCAGATAGCGGTGATGTCGAGGTGGAAGTAGCCATGATCCCTGGAGATGTTCCTCAAGGTTAGTCTCCTTGTGTTTTCACATGCTAAATAAGGTATACAGTTTATTCATTTTTTTCATTTAGGATTTTATGGGTGGTAACTGCTACACTTCATTTTTCTGTACACAATGATTCCTTTTTGTTATTTCCTTTTGAATGCTTAGCCAAGAACTATTTCATTCATGTGGAACTCAAAATTTGATAGTGCCAACCTCAAAGAGATAGTGGTGGATGTAACTCATGATTTGGCAAATAGCTAAATTCCTTATATTCTATTATTTCTTTCTTATTGTCTTTCCTACTTCTGGTTCCTGAACTGAACTTTTATCCTTCTCTGCAAAAAATAGAAGAGCAAATGATGGCTTGGATGACAAGGTGTTTTAACTGTAAACAACTTATCTGAGACTACCACTATGGCCTGCTTTTGATATATTGTACACTGTTTCATAGTGTAATCAAGTTTTTTAGTACTCTGCGCATCTTCCATTTGTCCTCTTTTTTTAACATATGGGCCTCTATTTGATCTGCATGGTATATGTAATTGAAATGGATGTGCAGAACAAACATCAGGAAACAGTAGTAACTGGCAGCTACTTCTGGGTACCAATTTTGCTTTTCTGAATTATTAGATTCCTTTTGTTCTCATAATAATTAGCTTGTGTTCAAATTGATTTGTCCCTGAGTATATGGTATACTCTGTGGCAGTCATCATAATACTTTACAATCATCCTCGTCTTTTGTTTTAATCCCCCGAAATTAATATCTCATTTTTGTTTGTGTAGATTCATATTTATCTGTGCCTATATGGTGTTGCGTGAAAATGCAAGCGGGCCGCAAGGTGCTGGTGCTTAGATCTGGGTTGCACTGGTGATCCATCACTTCTCTCCACCATTCTCTTCACAATTATGGCCAATTGAGCCCAGAGGTACTCGCTGAACTCACATACTTAGGAAACCAAGCTGGATATCATCTGCTGTATAGATCATCAGCTGATGTGCATATGGATATAGTAAATGTGTCATTATTCAGTTAGTTTCTCTGAATTGACCATGATGAGCATTTCACAAGTCACATCAAAATTTAAGCTGTCAGACTCAAAACAACAACTCAACTGTGTCTCTTTCCCCCATGTTGAAGAATCTTATATTTTTATCCAGCTAATGAATCTGAACATATGTATGGTTTCTAAATTTCTGCAAAAACATTGCATAAGTACTTGCTCATATGGTAAGGGTACCCTGGACCGACGAGTCATATTTTCTGTGGAAAGCCACCTATCTATTTTCTTGTAGGATTTTGGTGCAGATAAGTTTACTCGGAAAAATTTAGGCAGCAAAAGAAAAAGGTAGGCATCCATGTACAGTAGATGTTCGCATGCAACATGAAAGGAATAATCCTAAAAAGGGAAAGAAACATGGACTTGTGCCTAACCTATATGTTGCTTCTTGTACACTACACTATTGTTGTAAATTGTAATATGACTGAACATAGATTTTGTGAATAGATGTCCTATGTTTACATGGTACAGTATTGCGTGCTATTGAGTGTCCATTTGTTATTCTATGCTTTATTAGGTAAAATAACTTACTGAGATGTTCATTTATTTGAAATAATTAATAACGTTTGCTTCCTCATGTTAATAGACTATGCTTTTAAGACATAGTAGTTTGTTATTAGGTTGGTTTGATGTTCATGAGTGTAGTTCCTAAATCTCAACGAAACTTTTGGACTAACATCACCTATAATACAAAAGAGCACTAAATTTCATTTGTTGCGCAAGGCCTTTTTTTACCCGGTACTATTTTAATGTCACAGTTGCTATACCACCATTCTTGGCTATGACACTCAGCTTCTTCTCGACAGTCAACATCCGACAAGTGGAGCACCCGACCATAGGAGACGGAAGAGGAGGCGAGCTATCCACAGTATTGTCCTCTCCCTGCGTAGCCACCTACGTACACTGTCCACAAGTTGTATCAACGTCCATGCCCTCCACTTCTCCCGCCAGGTGGAAGCAGCACCATCGACATTCACGCCGCTTTCATCCTTTGCATCAAGAATATGTCATCCTCATGTTGGCTCTGTGGGAGCTGATGGGATTACCATGACACATGCCAATGTTTTGATAGTTTAGCAAGTGGGATTTTCTGATGATGTGGTTATGTCATGTGCTAGCAGATATAAATATTTAGTGATATATGCTGGTTCAGGAAATTGACGTTTGCTTCAGCATGTGCCTAGGTTATGCTTTTAGGAGATAAATGTTCTTCTGTCATTTTAGTTTCAAGTGCTTTTGATTGATAACGTAAGGATGTGTACATATAGTAAGGTTTTCTATTACTAATTGGTTGAGTGATGCAAATTAGTGATTTTGCTCTCGCTTTGTTGTGTACTGGGCTAAGTGTTGGACCTCAACTATTCTATGGTCTTTATTTTTTCATTTTTCATGCAGTATAAGAAATACATGCAGTGCTTCGTCTAAGGTACTATTTCAAATTACTCAGATCGTTACTGAGACCCGTTTTGCTGCATTTTTTCCTTATTATTACTTTACCTTTACACTGGTTTATTTATCAGGCCTGCTTTATGCTATTTCTGTTCCAATATGAAATTTCAATTCAAAGGTTTGCTTCCCGATGTTCTAATTTGAAATTTGTTACCCTACTTTTGGTAGTACCTCCATGAGAAAGGAAGAAGTTTTAGTAATATGGTGTTTTTTGGGCCATGCTCTTTTATTTTGCAAATATTTTTTATATTCCCACTCAAGGTTCACTTCCATCTCTTTAGAATTTTTTTTGTTAATCATATAGAATATATCGGTTCTCTTGGATCATCGTTAGGACTTGCTTTTGTAATGTCATGTTGCATTTCCTACTACATGCTCAAATTGCTGTAGTGAACCAGACCATTACTATTATAAGTGACTAGTTCCTTCTTTAGAGGTGCGGCTTCACCAGAATAGAGGCATTGTAGTTGTCTAAAATTTTCTTTGTCAGTTCATAGATAATAATTTGATATATGGTATTGTATTTAACCAATATCATGCAATTTTTTATATATGCAACACTCCAATGACTGTTATCGGACTGGATATGACTATACCCGGCAGCGGTGCTGTCGGGTGTGGCAAGCCGCACTTCCTACCTAGTAGCTAGGATTGTGAGGCACCGGGAATGTGCCAGCTACAACTATTACGTGTGGGTTATAAGAACTTCATTTGCTCACATCTATTTTGCGCTTCAAACTGAGTTTTATCATAGTCTCAGAGTTGTCCAATCCATACAAGGGCGCCACTTTTCCAAGCCTGATAAGTAAACCGCTTCCTCACGTTGCAATTGGCTCTCCTTTGGCGTTCACGACCCACCACATCATGCTTGGTGTTTTCAAGCGTCATGTATGTAGGGCACAGTTTCTGGCGCCTCTGGTTTCAATTTAGTCCTACCGTGGTTAGCAAGCCAGCCTAGTACCATGAACAACACGCTGCACTAGCAGATCTCGATGCAAATAAACATAAGCAAATACAATCAACATGACAATGTAAAATTAGTTCCACCATCCAGCTGGTTCAAGTTTTTTTGTTTTATTTTATAATAAGCAATACATTATGTTATTCCTCCTACATATCTCTCCCTACAGTTCAGAATCCATGATTAATCCTAGATTTTTGTAATATTAATTGTGTCTTGCCATAATCGATCGCTACCCATGATGTTGATCTGAAATGATTGGTGCTCTCTCATTAACATCTCCGGCTAATCTTAATCGCTCGACATGTCCTTCTTTTGTAAATTACATTGTATAATACTCCATCCGTAAACAAATATAAGACCGTTTAGATCAGTAAGGACATTTTTAACCGACCCTCAATAAATAGTGGAGTATCTGGTAGAGTAAACCCTCAGTGGAGTAAATTTACTCCACTGAGTTTTGGCCGGACCTAGCCGATCCCGTATATATAACGGAGTAAAACTTTTTTTATTTGCATTTCATTTTCGTCCATCAGAACAGATTTCCTTTTTCGTTATTTCATTCAATGACATTTTGATACATTGGAATAGATAATTCACCAATTCTTTGCTACGAGAGCAAGACAAAAGAAAACAAGAACCACAATTAAACATTTTAAAAGATATCCAACTTCCATAACTGCATCCAGTAGTTGGATTAATATCTTCTCTATGTCTTCATTGTTGATTTGAGGCTTCTCGAGTTAGCACACTTCTTTCTTCTTCGATTCCGAAGAAGTAGACGTTGCTTTGCATCTAGTCTTATCTCTATCCTCTATTCTAGCACAATTTCATGAGCATCTATCAATTTTGGTGCTATCAATAGACAAATGTAATCTTCTTCCGATAACAAAACTTGCATCCATCATACACATAAATTATAGAAAACAATGAGCTGCTGAAATTGCGCCGAATCCGTTGAACAATAGAATGAAAAGAAGCACACAAGCCATCTTTTTGGCACTTGAAGAACACACATTCTAGATGTTCCGGCGTGTTAGAAACTTTATGACCAGCAACGGTGAGCGGACGAGCCGATGGGCCAGTGCCTATCCCGGGCTACGGCCGGGCGTGTCTTAGCCGGCGAACCGCCGACGGGAGAGACCTGAGCGGCTAGAGGCGTTTCCGGGCTGTGCGGTTCGGTACTCGGCCAATCCATGGCAAGGCGCAGTCGCCAGCGGCCGGATGCGTTAAATCGGGCGGCGGACGCGGAAGCCACAGATCTACCAGTTGTGCGCCGATGACGGGGCAAGAGGGGCACAAATCAGGGTGGTCAAGGACTGCAGCAAGGCCTAGGAGCCGGACAGTGGACAGTGGCAGGCGGGGGTGGGAGGGGTGGCGCCGGGGAAGATGCGGCGAGGGAATGTGGCAGGGGAGGCAACGGAGGAGAGTGGAGTTTTTACTCAGCCGTTGAGCGGTGGAGTAAATATAGGGAGCCCGGGTGCGACTGAGGATAATTTATTTGAGGTGCGGTCCTCACTCCCAGTAGAGCGTTCAGAAATCAAGTTCTTCCCCTAGATTTCAGAGGATGTATGTGTAATTATTTAGGTGTTTATCCATATGACAAACACTAGTCAGAAATGCTCCATTGTATGGTATACCGTCAGTGTAAGATGTACTTAACACACATGTTTCTCCATATATAAATTTTCCAGGGCCGTACACGCACCACATGTATATATGTAGTATTATGAATTAATGTGAATGGTGACTAGTGAAGTTATCTTAATATATAGCCTAGACATTTTTTCTTATCCATGGCATCCCAACCAACATGAGGTGTACCACGGGATAGCTAGGCTAGTGAGGTACCTGGGAATGTTACATCATTCAGGACACACTGTGATAACTTCATTTGCTCACATCTAGTCCGCGCTTCACATGGAACGGTACCTTGCTATGGCAGTTAAATCAAGATAGGGGTGCAAACTGTGGGAAATTGCCAAGTACTCCCTCCGTCCCACATTATGGGACGGAGGGAGTACATCACCTGCCCACGCTTGAAATGAAATCTTGATTTAAGATGCCCGGTTGTTTCGAATGCCATGCATGTAGCCCACCGGGCAGCTGCATGGCCACACTTCCTATGAGATTCGGTGGTCAAGCCAAGCTGGAAAAACCCATGCGAAAGAAGATCCTTGGGGACCGAACCCCGCGTCAGCCCACACGAGCGACACGGTCGGCAAACCATAGCCGTCACAAACCCTTCTCGTACCCCGACTCCCTCTCTCGCCGCCGCGAGCAGTCAACGTCTGGCAAAGCCCGTCGGTCAGCGGCGGTGGTGGGACTTCCCTTCGTCGTGGATGTTACGCTTCGGAGTGCGGAGGCATGTGGATGTGGCTTCCCACGCAGCAGCCCGGCCGCGGATCTGGCAGGCAGCTGGAGCGAGGAGGGTTAATTGGCTTGGCGAGACATGCTGCACTGGCTAGTGCACGGTGGCATGCGGTTGCTCGTGCCACAGAGGCTGGGGTGGCGGCTCCGGGCAGGTGGATTGCGGCACGGAGCGACGTATAGGCGTTGGCTATGGGGCAGCGAGCGGTGATTCAGCTGATGAGAGTTGCTGTAGCGGGTGGTGTCGGAGGCCCTAAGCGTGGTTGTTCCTCGTGCCCGGTGGTAGCAGGGCTGTGGTTGGTGGGCCCCGGCATGCATCTGGAGCATCTCTCACCTTGTCGTGCTCCTACCCTTCATGGCGATGCTTCTCGGCGCCGTGGATCTGGTGCAGGCGGGCTCGGCCCTATGCCTCCACTTTGGCATGTCTCCCGCTTGGGCCGGTTGGGTGGGTGGTGTGGCCTCGGTCCCTCAACGGGGAGGTGCATGGTGTGCTTGTGGCTGGTGGTGCCGGACGATTTTCTCGTGGGGTGGTGTATGCCGGGTCAGCGGCCCAGATGGCATTTCTTCTTAGTTGAATGTGTGGAGGTGGAAATAGGGGCGGCGGCCTCGAAAAACATCCAGGCGGTGACACCATGAGGAGGCCATACATCAATGTTATTTGGTTCATGCTTATACCACGAGAGCAGCTGTGGTATCGATTCGGGTAGCACATCTCTCGGAGGAGTCGGCTTCGTACACATGTCGGGGCGGCGGCCCTAGACTTGGCATGACGTCTTTCGGATGTGGATGATCATTCAGCTTAGCTAGGGCCGCGGGATGGTTTGTTTGAGTGGCATTACGATCCACATGTTTGGTGGTGGTTTTCGGGGTGGTGGCCCTGGAGGGTGGTAAAGAATTGTCACACAGGCCGTGAGGGCTTGGTGGATGTCAGGGTGGCGGCCCCGGTGGACATGTTTTGTCTGCGTGCCGGATGCTGTGATCGGAGCAGAGTTCTTGAGGCGCGCTTTTCTCTTGCTACCTTTACGCATCTTTGGCTTCTCTCTCATTCAGTGGTGGCGTTGGTGTAGTGCTTTGCGAGGCTTCTTCCATAATCCTTCGGGAGCCTCTCCTGGTCTCCCTGCTACTCCCTGACCTACCATGTAGGATCTCGCTTGTTTAGTGGAGTGTGGTGTTGAGTCCTTGACGTGGCAGAGGTTCTTCTTCGTTAGCTTCTGTTTGGTTGGATGGTGTGAGAAGTGTGTCGTGCGCTCGCAATATCCTTCGCTCCGGCAACTGGTTGGGGCTTCGTACCGTTTGTATATGGCTTTCACCAGATTTTCCTTAATTAACTAGGTAACTCTCTCTTCTTCTAAATGGTATTACAGCAACCCCTGCCCCTCTTGAGATGTTACTCGAAAACTGCTAGAAAAACCTTGTATTGATTTGTGTAATCTCAAGAGTTACTTCAATGATAGGTATGCCTTATACTGCAAACTCGTACGGTTTGTCGCAATGGATCCACTAAAATTTATGGGCATTGGCACTACATGCAGTGACCATTCTTTCAACACATTTAACAAAGCGCAGACAGTGCCAATAGTGATAAACGTGTATCCATAGGGCATAAGTCCATACTTCCTTACAGAATGGTGCCCTCCTGCAACAAGAAAAATGTTTCTGAGTGTGGCATGCTTCGAGATTTTAGAATGGAGCAAGGTACAACCACTCACATTGATGGCACGTCCTCAACCTTTCGGTTCCGCTATCTAACACGCCAGCCGGTCATCTCGCCAATCACACATCCAGGCATCGTTCACCTCACAACCCAATCAAAGCACCTTCAACATGCTAGTCTTAATCCAGGCTTCAATCTTGAAATACATGTCTTGTTCTTAAAAAAAATGAAAATGTGCTAGGACACATGCTTAATTCAGGAGAAGTTAATCATCATTCCCGCTGCATACCGAACTAATTGTTTTCTTCATGTCTGACGGGAGAAAATTGTTTTAAATAGTACTAATTAGCAAAGGGTAAAGGATTGTGGTTCCACGCAATAGGATTGCCAGACAGATGAGTGGAAGTAAAACAGGAAACCTGCAAGTACAATGAGTCACTCATTACTCGGATCGAACTTGTCCGCTAACATGTCGCATCAAGTTGGAAGTCGTTAACAAAATAAGTTAAATGTCTATTAATCTCATCAAACTTACTTCATTTCACGCTAACATCACCACTGTGATTTTTTAGTTTTGTTGGAAGAAATGGTGTGCCCATGGCCTCTCCCGGGCTAACTGAACTGGTTGGGTGACTCATGAGAAGGCTGTGAACTGGGTGCTCCCATGGCTGATCCATGAAGACCCTGCTACTTGGGAGGCCACCATAGCAATCAACTTCTCTACTTTGGAAGCAACCACAGCGAGCTTTTCACGAAAATCGAATGATACTCAGGATCAGTCCCAAGTCCTTATCTGCTAGTGATAATTTTCCATTAGTTCAACATAGTATCCCATCGGTTCAAAACTTAGCTTCACGAAATAAAGCGAAACTACAACATATAGAAACTAGTGATTCCAGGAAATCCAAGTCATAGGTCTAATGTTTAAACTGTATTGTTATCTGGGTAATATTTAAGACACTTGTACATATAACATATTTCTATTATGTTCTTATGTTCACGAAAAGCAGCACACCATACTTAGGAAATTGTACTTTCACACTTAGATTTTTTATCTTTCTGCAATACTTTTCTTAGGAAAATAAACTATGTTTTCTTATGAAACAAATATCCTATTTCGCTTACAGATACAAATCAAGTGTGCATGGGTTTTTCCAGTGGGAGCCTTTGCTGTTGGAAAGTGCCCACGTCCCGCTCGTCAGGTAGCTAGCCATGCAGCCGGCGTCGTGCGCGTCTCCAACCGTCCACATACATCGTGCTTATCTTCTCCTGCATGCTAGCGATAGCCGGCTCATGCCGTTGTACTTTCCCACGTTCTCTGCTTCTCTCTCCTGTAATCTGTATAAATGTACCCTGATAGATGAATAGAAGCAAGTGTGTGAGTGTGACATATCTTAACTTGGTATCAGATACCAGCACCCCGATCCTTCTTTCTCTCAAGGCTTCCGCCATGCATCGTCTTCTCCGCCGCACCCGTTCGGCCGACTTCGACGCGCCGGCGTCCGCTCCGTTCGCCGCTGTTCCCATCCCCGCGGTCGTTCGCGCTGCGGCTGCCCCTTCTCAGGTTGCTCCCGCTGCCGCGGTCACCACCGCCCTGGCCGCACCCGCGCCCCACCGTGCGCACCTCGGCGACCTGGGCAAGACGCCTGTCCCTGACGGTGTCGCATCTCCTTCCTCGTCCACCTCGGCGCCCCGTGCGGCGCCCTCTGTCCAGCCGTCCGCGGGCATCCTGCGCACCGCTGGCAGCACCCCCGTCCCGCGCCTCACGTTGGGCGGCCCCGGCAGCGCCATCGTCAACCACCTCGGCCCGGGGCGCTCCGACGCCGGCCCTTCCTCCACTGCCGGCCTGTGTTTTGATTTTCGGTTTGAGCTTTTTTTTGCCCTAGGCCGAGATGGCCGAATTTCGGCCATTTTCAAAAATTTCGGCTGAAATTTGACCAAATTTTGACTGCAATTTGACTTAAATTTGACCAAAATTTCCCAAATTTGAGCAATTTCGGCCTAAATATACTTTTCGCCTCAGGCCGAGATGGCCGAAATTCGGCCGAAATCTACTTTTTGCAGCCGAAAATCAAAACACAGCTGCCGGCCTCCCGCCCTCCATGGCACACTATTTCACCAGCAAACTTCACCTCGAGTCTGGTAACTACTCGCGCTGGCGTCAACTCTTTTACATCATCGCTTGCAAACATGAGGTTCAGCATCATCTCGACGCCGCCACCGAGCCGCTCGTCCAGAGCGCCGTGTGGCGCAACGACGACTTGTCCATGGTGTTGTGGATGCACGACGCTGTCGCTGAGGAGCTCATGGATGTCGTGGCGTCTCCGGACAGCACCGCCTACAACATCTGGACCCAGCTCCACGTCCTCTTCATGGACAATCAGCCGGGCCGCGCCGTCATCCTCGGCGCCGAGTTCCGGAACCTCGTCCAGGGCGACCTCTCCGTCGCCGAGTACAGCCGGAGGCTCAAGTCCCTGGGCGACGCTCTCGAGGATGTCGGCGAGCACATCTCCGATCAGGACCTCACGCTCCAGCTCATCCGCGGCCTCAACCGGAAGTTCCAGATCATGGCGATGCTCCTCCCGATGCAGTCGCCGTTCCCCACCTTCATGCAGCCCCGCTCTCGCCTCCTCATGGAGATCTCTGCCAACGAGCGGGCTCATCTGGACGGCCGGCCGGAACTCCCCGCCGCTGCACTCACCATCGGGCACGGTCCGAGTGGTGGCTCCTCTCCCTCCTCTGATCGCGGATCAGGCAGCGACTCCGTCGCCAAGGGCAAGGGTGCCGCTGCATCTCCCACAGGCGACAGGGGCAGTGGCTCGTGCGGGCGTGGGCGCGGTCGTGGCCGCGGCCGCGGTGGCCAGACGTCTGGTGCCGCTCCCGCTGGACGCAGCACCGCTCCAGCCGGGTCGCAGCCCCCGACTGGTTTCTTCGCTCCCTACGGCGCCCTACTTCCCGGCCTGCCTGCTCCACGGGCTCCTTGGGCTGCGCCGAACGCCGCCGGCGTCCTAGGCCCACGTCCTCCTGCCCCGCATCAGGCCTACTCCGTGCCATCGACGTCCTCGAGCGGGCCAACCTGGGAGCAGTACAATCAACTGTACGCTGCTCTCCAGGGCCTCTCCATGCAGCAGCAGCACGCCGGACTGGTTCCTCGACACGGGCGCTACGTCGCACGTCGCTGGTAAGACGGACCTCCTCACCTCGTATGGTTCTCCCTCATTGCGTCATTCCTCTGGCATCTTAGTAGGCAACGGTTCTCGTCTCCCCATTACAGCTGTAGGTTCTACCTCTCTTTCAAATTTTGCACTGAATGACGTACTTATCTCTCCTACTATCATCAAAAACTTGATTTCTGTACGTCGTTTCACTCAAGATAATTTTTGCTCCATCACGTTTGCCCCGTTCGGTTTTTCCGTGAAGGACCTAGCCACGGGGAAGCTAATCATGAGGTCCAATAGCCATGGGACCTCTATCCTTTCTTCAACAACTCAGGCGTCCAAGTAGTGCTCCCCGTCGCCACCGATGACATATGGCATCTTGGGCATGCTAGCAATAAATCCGTTTCCATTCTCGCACGTGATTTTCTTTCAAATTGTAATAAAAATAGGGTCGCGCTAATTGCCACACGTGTGGCACGAAGGGAGACGCACCACACGTCTCTAATGTAAACAGATTGCCACGTCATCGCATGCATGCATGCAGGATTCTTTTTGGATTTTCAGTTTTTAAAATGTTTTATCTCTTAAACGAAAAATCCGATTGAAAATCCATTTTCACCATTAAATCCCTCGTGATGAGATCTTCGAAACTAGATCCCATGTTGATATGTTTTGATGAAATTTTTTTTGGATTAAAAGTTGCCATGTCTATTGCATATGAATTGCCATGATGTTTACACTGAAGTTGCCATGATATGTTTCAGCTATTTTCTTCTACATTTAAAAGTAAATTTTGACATTTATAAAACGGGGAATTAAGAAACTAGACTTGCCATGAACCATAAACTAAAATTGACATGATACATGCACATAAAATTGTCATGGTTCATACAAAAAATAATTTTCATGGTCAAAGTACTGGAGTTGCCATCATCAAAATACTAAAATTGCCATGATCTACAAACTAAAATTGCCACATGTCAACTTTAGTTTAAGCCCTATGGCAACTGCAGTGTAAACATCGTGGCAACTTCTGGCAAAAAAAAAATTCGTCGAAACATATCAACATGGGGTCTAGTTTTGAAGATCTCATCGAGACGGATTTAATGGTGAAAACGGATTTTTAGTTAGCTTTTTTATTTAGGAGATACACCATTTTTAAGCTGAAAACCAAAAAAAATTCTGCTGATGTCATCTATTCATACGTGGCAAAATGAGTGGTGATGGAGGCGTGTGGGCGATGTGCAAACGCCCACACGTGTGGGCGTTAACATTTCCGTAAAAATATGCATAGGACTTCTGTTTGCTCATCATGTAAACTTGGCAACCAGCCTCGACTGCCTTTTTTCCATTCCATTACTAAAACAAGTGCGCCCTTCCAGTTAATACATTGTGACTTGTGGGCCTCGCCCGTGCATAGTTTCGCTGGGTTTCAGTATTACCTCGTGCTTCTTGATGACTACTCCCACTACTCCTGGACGTTTCCATTGCATAACAAATCCGACACCGCCGACACCATCACTCGCTTCTTTGCGTATGTTCGTACACAATTTCACGTCAAGATTCAATGTATGCAATGCGACAACGGTGGCAAGTTCCTCACTACTTCCTTACGCGAGCTCTTCTCCAAACACGGTGTCTCTTTCCATTTATCTTGTCCGGACACCTCACCACAAAACGGAAAAGCTGAGCGCCTCATACGCACCACCAATGACGTACTCCGTGTGCTCCTAATCCATGCACACCTCCCACCCCCTTTTTGGGTCGAAGCACTCCATACCATCATCTACATTCTCAACCGCCGTCCCTCCTCAGCCATCAACTTCATGACGCCTCACTTCGCTCTTCTTGGCCAACATCCCTCATACGGCCACATGCGTGCCTTTGGGTGTTTATGTTTTCCCAACACCATCGCTACTAGTTGGCATAAACTCGCTCCCCGCTCATCTTGTTGTGTTTTCCTCAGGTACCCCTTAGAGCACAAGGGCTATAGATGCCTAGATTTATCCACTCGCAAGGTGATTATTTCTCGGCACGTCACGTTCGACGAGAGTGTTTTTCCCTACCTCTCTGCCGATCACCCACGCTCGTCCGCACTGGCCACAGAAAATCCCAACCCAATCCACCCTGTATCCCACGCACCTACCTCGTACCGGCCCTCGGGATCCCTGCGCGCCCCCGAGCCAATCCGGTCTCCCCGCCCCAATCCACTCGGCCCGCGGGACCCGCCACCCCTGCATGCCTTGCCTGCGCCATCCCCTCGACCGCCAACCCCCACGCGCCACTCCCCTGCCAGCCCGCGGGACCCGCCACCCACACCAGCTAGCCCACTGGCCGCCTCGCCCCGCACGCCTCGCTCCCCTCCCCCTGCATGCAGCCCCACCACTCCACCAACTGCCGCCTCAGACAGCTCCCATGCAGCCACTACATGCGCACCAACTGTCCCAGCCACTCCAGTCCATGCAGCCCATCTACCACCACGAGCTGTCCTGGTTACACCACCGGCAAATCTACACGGCATGTGCACCCGTAGCAAGTCCGGCTTTGCACAGCCAAAAGCACTTCACGCCTCGACGCCTTCCATCAGTCCTATCCCCTCTTCCTATCGCGCTGCCCTTCGAGACCCCAACTGGTATGCTGCGATGCTAGAGGAGTATAACGCACTGATGCAGAATAATACTTGGTGTTTAGTGTCTCGTCCTGCAGGTGCCAATGTCGTTATAGGGAAGTGGATTTTCCGGCACAAGTTTCATCCGGACGGCACTCTCGCCCGGTACAAGGCGCGGTGGGTGCTTCGCGGCTTTACGCACTAGGCCGGCGTCGACTATGACGAGACGTTCAGTCCGGTGGTCAAACCGGCCACCGTCCGGACTGTCCCGAGCCTCGCCGTCGGCAAGTCGTGGCCCATACATCAGCTGGACGTCAAGAACGCCTTCCTCCACAGCCATCTTGCGGAGACGGTCTACAGCCACCAGCCTTCCGGCTTCGTGGACGCCACCTCGCCCTCGCATGTGTGCCGGCTGAACTGTTCTCTCTACGGTCTCAAGCAGGCGCCTCGGGCGTGGTTCACCAGATTCACGACGTACCTGTGGAGCCTTCGCTTCGCCGCGTTGTGGGCAGACTCGTCGCTCTTCGTCCTTTGGCGTGGTGCTCACCTCACCTACCTGCTCCTCTACGTCGACGACATCATCCTCACCGCCAGCTCGGGTGCGGTGCTCGACTCCATCATCCAGGCTCTTCGCCGCGAGTTCTCTATGACCGACCTCGGCGTGCTCCACCACTTCCTCGGCATCAATGTCACCACCACTGCGCGTGGCTTGTTCCTTTCCCAGGAACAGTACGCCCTGGAGATCCTCGACCGTGCCAGCATGCTCAACTGCAACCCCATCTCCACTCCGGTCGACACGCTGGCCAAGCTCTCCACCGACACTGGCCCGCTCTTCCACGACCCGTCGCTCTACCACAGCCTGGCTGGGGCGCTGCAGTACATCACGTTGACGCAGCCCGATCTCTCTTATGCCGTTCAACAGTATTGTATGTTCATGCATGCCCCCCGCGACTGCCACTTCCAGCTCGTGAAGCGCATCCTTCGATATCTGCGTGGCACGACTCACCTCGGCCTCCGGATCCATCACGATGCCGGCACCGAGCTCGTGGCTTACTCCGACGCCAACTGGGCTGGCTGCCCCGACACGCGCAAGTCCACCTCGGGCTATTGTGTCTTCCTCGGCTCCAACCTCCTCATTTGGTCATCTAAACAGCAGAGCACTGTTTCTCGTTCGAGCGTTGAGGCCGAGTACAGGACGGTCGCTAACGCCGTCGCCGAGTCGGTGTGGCTCCGCCAGCTCCTTGGGATAATTCCGAGGACGGAGCCAAGGAGTAACTCAAGTGATGGATGTCTTGGGGATGATGACAGAGCTCAAAAAACTTCCTGCTATTAGGAAAAGAGTAGAAAGGGTCGAGACAGGAGTCTCGGGTGTTTGGACGATGATTCTGAAGGTGAATACGTTCATTGTCGCGGTTAATGTTTAGAAGGACGCTAATGGAAATACATTGCTAAGGTTAATCATGTCGCAGCGGGTTGATGTTTCGAATGTCATAAATCAATCTAGTTCAGTTATTGTATGATATGTGCTTGTGCAAGGTATTAATTCATACCATTTTTTATTTAATTAAGTTGCCGTACGTTTTATGAATGCTCAGATGCATAAGACCGAATATTCATTATGTAAGTACCCAAAATGTATCCTGACTATTGTATACCAATATCGTTATTTTACAATTTGTCTCTTAGTGTCTTGCTTCACTAGTAGAAAAAGGGGCAATGGTCGCTAGGTCAGCTCATTAGTCCCGGTTCAATCCAGAACCGGAACCAATGGGAGCATTTGACCCGGTTCATGAGCCTCGGGGGCCGGCCGGGCCATGTGGGCCATTGGTCCCGGTTCGTCTGGACCTTTTGGTCCCGGTTCGTGGGACGAACCGGGACCAATGGGCCTCGCTCCTGGCCCACCATCATTGGTCCCGGTTGGTGGCATGAACCAGGACCAAAGGCTGCCCTTTAGTCCCGGTTCGTGCCACGAACCGGGACCAATTAATTGCCTATATATACCCCTTACCCGCGAGCAGAGCACTCCCACTGCTCTGTTTTTCCTGGCCGGCGAGGGGAGAGCTTTGTGGTGCTCTAGCTCACCTCCCAAGCACACGAGGTGTTCGACGGAATGCCCGAGCCACACTACTTAAGCTTTCTCCTCTCCAAGCTCCATTTTCCTCAATATTTGTCTAGGTTTAGCGGTCCATCACGTCCCGTCCCCGTCTTCACCGCCGTCGATCCCCCGCGCCGATCTCGTCGCCGGCACCACCGTGGTGAGCCTCTTGTTCTTATCTTCTTTCTGAAAGAAAAAAAAATTCTTACTTGTATATTTATATAGATAGTTGTATAATTTTCTTACTTTTATTATTGCATCTTATATAGTGCGATGGTTTTCGTATCTGCCCCCGTCGGCCCTCGTCCTGTCTATGATTCAGATGTGGTATATATTATCTTTTCATAACTATTAATTGGTTCATTTATTGTTTATGACAATTATGCCGACCAACGTGACATAGATTTTATTTATCTAGGAGGTTGTGGAACCGGAAATTCCAACCGACCCTATTGTCGAGAGGTTAAATTTAGTTGAAAAAAATAATTTGTTGACGGAAAAAATAAGAAAAATTGAGGAGGAGAAGATGATATTGGGGTTGCATGTTGCGGATGTCGTCGATGATCACAAGATCGAGATGGATGCAATGCGCCTAAAGATTAGAAAGATTAGAAAATATGCCATTCATACCGAGGCTTGGTATCATTATGTCGTTGGATCAGTTTTTATATTGATTGCGATTATGATCACATTTGTTTTCGCATTGAAATGTTTTACATAGTTTCAATGTATGGTTTAATTAATTTAGATGCTCTGCTGAGCTTTATGTTGTTAGATGAGAACTATGTATGTACTTTGGTTTTAATGTGATGATGAACTTCTATTAATTTGGTCACTTAATTATCTATTCATGATGTTCTGTAATGCACGCAGATGAATCGACAATGGATATACGGTTCAAGACACACCTCCGAGTACATTAAGGGCGTGCATGATTTTCTCGAAGTGGCTGAGTCAAACAAGCAGAATAGTTTTATGTGTTGTCCATGCCCTATATGTGGGAATACGAAGTCTTACTCTGACCGGAAAATCCTTCACACCCACCTGCTTTACAAGGGTTTCATGTCACACAATAATGTTTGGACGAGGCACGGAGAAATAGGGGTTATGATGGAAGACAGCGAAGAAGAAGAGTACGATGACAACTATGTGCCCCCTGAATACGGTGATGCTACTGAAGATCAAGAGGAACCAGACGATGTGCACGATGATGCTGCAACGGGCGAAGCTGCTGAAGATCAAGAAGAACCAGACGATGTGCCCGATGATGATGATCTCCGCCGGGTCATTGTCGATGCAAGGACGCAATGCGAAAGTCCAAAGGACAGGCTGCAGTTCGATCGCATGTTAGAGGACCACAAAAAAGGGTTGTACCCCAATTGCGAAGATGGCAACACAAAGTTCGGTACCGTACTGGAATTGCTGCAGTGGAAGGCAGAGAATGCTGTGCCTGACAAAGGATTTGAAAAGCTACTGAAAATATTGAAGAAGAAGCTTCCAAAGGATAACGAATTGCCCGACAGTACATACGCAGCAAAGAAGGTCGTATGCCCTCTAGGATTGGAGGTGCAGAAGATACATGCATGCCCTAATGACTGCATCCTCTACCGCGGTGCGTACAAGGATCTGAACGCATGCCCGGTATGCGGTGCATTACGGTATAAGATCAGACGAGATGACCCTGGTGATGTTGATGGCGAGCCCCCCAGGAAGAGGGTTCCTGCGAAGGTGATGTGGTATGCTCCTATAATACCACGGTTGAAACGTCCTTTCAGAAACGGAGAGCATGCAAAGTTGATGCGATGGCACAGTGAGGACCGTAAGAAAGACGAGAAGTTGAGAGCACCCGCTGACGGGTCGCAGTGGAGAAAAATCAAGAGAAAGTACTGGGATGAGTTTGCAAGTGACCCAAGGAACGTATGGTTTGCTTTAAGCGCGGATGGCATTAATCCTTTCGGGGAGCAGAGAAGCAGTCACAGCACCTGGCCCGTGACTCTATGTATGTATAACCTTCCTCCTTGGATGTGCATGAAGCGGAAGTTCATTATGATGCCAGTTCTCATCCAAGGCCCTAAGCAACCCGGCAACGACATTGATGTGTACCTAAGGCCATTAGTTGAAGAACTTTTACAGCTGTGGAATGGAAACGTTGTACGTACGTGCGATGAGCACAAACAGGAGGAATTTGACCTAAAGGTGTTGCTGTTCGTGACCATCAATGATTGGCCCACTCTCAGTAAACTTTCAGGACAGACAAACAAGGGATACCACGCATGCACGCACTGTTTACTTGACACCGATAGTATATACCTGGGAAGCTGCAGGAAGAATGTGTACCTGGGCCATCGTCGATTTCTTCCGACCAACCATCAATGTCGAAAGAAAGGCAAGCATTTCAAAGGCGAGGCAGATCACCGGAAGAAGCCCGCCATGCAATACCGGTGATCACGTACTTGCTATGGTCAATGATTTACACGTAATCTTTGGAAAGGGTCCCGACGAACTAGCTATTCCGAGTGACGTTGGGGGACACGCACCCATGTGGAAGAAGAAATCTATATTTGGGGACCTACCCTACTGGAAAGACCTAGAGGTCCGCTCTTCGATCGACGTGATGCACGTGACGAAGAACCTTTGCATGAACCTGCTAGGCTTCTTGGGCGTGTATGGGAAGACAAAAGATATAGCTGAGGCATGGGAGGACCTGCAACGTTTGCACGAAAAAGACGGCATGCCCCCAAAGCAGTATGAAGGTCCTGCCAGCTATGCTCTTACCAAAGAAGAGAAGGAAATCTTCTTTGAATGCCTGCTTAGTATGAAGGTCCCGACTGGCTTCTCGTCGAATATAAAAGGAATAATAAATATGGCAGAGAAAAAGTTTCAGAACCTAAAGTCTCATGACTGCCACGTGATTATGACGCAACTGCTTCCGGTTGCATTGAGGGGGCTTCTACCAGAAAACGTCCGATTAGCCGTTGTGAAGCTATGTGCATTCCTCAATGCAATCTCTCAGAATGTGATCGATCCAGAAATCATACCAAGGCTAAGGAGTGATGTGGTGCAATGTCTTGTCAGTTTCGAGCTGGTGTTCCCACCATCCTTCTTCAATATCATGACGCACGTCTTAGTTCATCTAGTTGACGAGATTTTCATTCTGGGCCCCGTATTTCTACACAATATGTACCCCTTTGAGAGGTTCATGGGAGTCCTAAAGAAATATGTCCGTAACCGCGCTAGGCCAGAAGGAAGCATCTCCATGGGCCATCAAACAGAGGATGTCATCGGGTTTTGTGTTGACTTCATTCCTGGCCTTAAGAAGATAGGTCTCCCCAAATCGCGGTATGAGGGGAGACTGACTGGAAAAGGCATGCTTGGAAGGGACTCAATAATATACAGGGACGGATATTCTTGTTCTCAAGCACACTATACATTTCTACAGAACTCTACCTTGATGACCCCGTATGTCGATGAACACAAGAAGAGTCTGCTCTCCAAACACCCGGAGCAGTGTGACAACTGGATTACATGTGAACACATCAGGACTTTCAGTAGTTGGTTGGAAACACGTCTCAGAGGTGACAACACTGTTTGTGATGAGCTGTACTTGTTGTCCAGGGGACCATCTTCGACTATTACGTTTGGAAAGGATACGAGATAAATGGGAATATATTTTACACGATTGACCAAGATCAAAAGAGCACCAACCAAAACAACGGTGTCCGCTTTGATGCAAACAACCGAGAGGGGAAAGGACACATATCATGGTTACATAGTGGACATATGGGAACTTGACTACGGACATGATTTTAAGGTCCCTTTGTTTAAGTGCAAATGGGTCAATCTGTCAGTAGGCGGGGTACAGGTAGACCCACAGTACGGAATGACAACAGTGGATCTGAAAAATCTTGGTTACACTGACGAACCGTTCGTCCTAGCCAATGATGTGACACAGGTTATCTATGTGAAGGACATGTCTACCAGACCGAGAAAAAGAAAAGATAAGGAAGCGAATACATCATACGATGAGCCAAAGCGCCACATAGTTCTTTCAGGAAAAAGGGAAATCGTGGGAGTGGAGGGCAAGATAGACATGTCTTAAGATTATGAAAAGTTTCATGAAATTCCTCCCTTCAAAGTCAAGGCTGACCCCAGCATCCTGATAAACGATGAAGATTATCCATGGTTACGGCGCAATAAGCAAATGACACAAGCGAAGAAAAAGTGAAGACTTTCTCCCGCAACTATGTGGGTGAATTCATGATACCATTGTAACAGACGAGTATGATACCATTGTCCGTTTTGTACATGCACATGCTATGTGGGTGAATTCATGATACCATGCCAACTTTCAACTTTTTCAGAGTTCATTTCAAATGCTTTAATGTCTTATGGTTCGGCCCTCGTAATACCATTAATCCCGTTTTGCTCCTTGCCAACTATGTTCTCACCAAGAACACTCTCAACAGAAAGTTTATAATTTTTCTAAAACTAATGGCACTAACTGAAAGTTTATAATTTTGCTGACCTAAAAGCAAAAAGAATTAAAAAATAAAGCAAAAAACAAAAGAAAATAAATAATGCAGAAAACAAAACAAAAAAACTGGAAACAAAATAAAAATAGCAACAATAAGTATTTTGTTGGTAGAAACAAAACAAAATAAATAAAGAAAAAAGAAAACAAAAAAAGTGTTTTCAAATTTGAAAACTAATGGCACTAATAAAAAGTTTATAATTTTTCTAAAACAAAAGCAAAAAAGAATTAAAAAATAAAGCAAAAAACAAAAGAAAATAAATAATGCAGAAAACAAAACAAAAAAATTGGAAAAATAAAAAAATAGCAACAATAAGTATTTTGTTGTAAGTAGAAACAAAATAAAATAAATAAAGCAAGAAAGAAAACAAAAAAACAAAAATAGTGTTTTCAAATTTGAAAACTAATGGCACTAACAGAAAGTTTATAATTTTTCTAAAACTAAAAGCAAAAAGAACTAAAAAATAAAGCAAAAAAGAAAAGAAAATAAATAATGGAAAAAACAAAACAAAAAAACTGGAAAAAAACTAAAAAAAACTGCCACCTATTAGGCCACCACGGCCTGAATACGACTAGAAACCCAACCTGGGCCAGGATTCAGGCCCGCAGAAGGCCCAATAGGCCCACAACAGCAAAGTTTGAGATTAAGCCCGAAAGCCTGCAGTTGAGAGGAGCTCGAGAGGGTGGGCGCAGCAGCGTGTATAAACCACTCTCGAGCCCTCTCAACTAGCGAGGTGGGACTAAACTTTGGCCGCGACGCGGGCAGCACAGGGGCCTTTGGTCCCGGTTGGTGGCACCAACCGGGACTAAAGGTGGGCATTGGTACCTGTTCGTAAGACCAACCGGGACCAAAGCCCCACCTTTAGTCCCGGTTGTGGCACCAACCGGGACTAATGCACCCATTAGTCCCGGTTGGTGCCACCAACCGGGACCAAAGGCTTTGCTATATAAGAAAACAGTTTGCAAAAATTTACAATTTCATCGCGAGTTGCCCCCGACGACACTGACCTCCTCGATGCCGCCAGGCTGCTCCACCTCGCCGTCGTCGCCGCCGCCGGCAAGGCCGTCACCTCCCCGAGCCCGTGCCATCCTCGTCGCCGGCCTCCCTGAGCCCGCCCCGTCCTCGTCGCCGGCCTCCCCGAGCCCGCGCCGTCCTAGTCGCCGGCCTCCCCGAGCCCGCGCCGTCCTCGCCGCCGGCCTCCCCGGGCCCCCGCCGTCCTCGTCGCCGGCCTCCCTGAGCCCGCCGTCCTCGTCCCCGTCGCCGCGTGCCTCCCCGAGCCCACCCTCCTCGTCCCTGTCGCCGTGTGCCGTCCGAGACCGCCGTCCCCGTTACCGCGTGCCGCCCTGAGCCCCTGCCCCGTCGAGCCCCCGCGCGTCGGCGCCCTCGCCGCACCCACCGTCGCCATCGTCATCGCTAGCCGCCCCCGCTGTGAGCCGCGCGCCGCCCCGACTCTGTTTTTTTCATTTCTATTAGTTTACTTTTTTTGTTCATATATATATATATATATAATGTATATGTGTATGTATGTGGCTATGTGTATGTAGATGTTCAAAATGTATAAAAAAATTGTTCAGAGCATGTTTTGTTCATATATGTATTTTTTGTTCATATGTGTATTAATGTTTTCATATATGCAAAAGATAGATTTTTAGAAAAGTTAGGATTTTTTTTCTGTTCATAGATTTTTTGGTGATTTTAGGTTAGTGCATTTTAGGTTAGTGTAGAGGAGAAAGGAAAATAAGGAAAAGGAAGAAAAGAGGAAGAAGGAAGAAGGAAGAAGAAGAAGAAAAAGAATGAGAGGAAAAAGGAAAATAAGAAGAGGAGAAGAAGAAAGGAATAGAGGAGAAGAAGAAAAAAATAGAAAATTCTATTTTTTTCTTCTTCTCCTCTATTCCTTTCTTCTTCTCCTCTTTTTTTTCTTCTTTTTTTTCTTCTTCTTCCTTCTTCCTTCTTCCTATTTTCTTCCTTTTCCTTATTTTCCTTTCTCGAGGGAGAAGAAGAAAAAGAAGAGGAGAAGAAGAAGAATAAAATGAATAGAGGAGAAAGAAGAAACTTCAACACGAGGGGAGGGGTACCGATACCCCCTCCCCGATAACATTATTTTCCCATGTATATGTATGTCGTGTTGTTGTCGATATAACCCCCTCGAGATAACTTCGACATGAGGGGGCGGTCGATATATATACCCCCTCTCGACCGTGATAACTTATACCATGGCAGCACCCCCCTCGGCCCTCTCGCTCGACCAAAACTCTCGAGGACACCCAAACCCTAGAGAGAAAATGATGTTGGTCGTCTCCTACCCCCTTCTGCCGCGCCCCTACCCGACAAATTAACTCTCTCGAGGCCACCCAAATTTACCAAGTTTAAAAAAGCGTTGTCGTCGAGGCCACCCCAAACCCTTGAAGCGTTGTGTCGAGGCCACCCCAAACCCTAGAGAAGCAGCATCGAAGCCACTAACATGATTCCTTATTGTGATTAGCTAGCTAGTTCTACGTTTGCCACTAATATATATCCATTTGTACCATGTTTGAATAATAATTGACATGTTGTAAATATTTGCAGAAACTATATATGGAGCACTCCCGAGATGAAGCAACAGAAACGATGTTGGGGGACATAATCGCACAAGGAAGTGATGAAGTTGCGTCATTTCTTAACGACACCGATGGTCAGGAAGGACTGGGTGAAGAAGAGGGCTATGTTCATGATGGCTTCGGCCCATTAATGCCGGTACAAGAAGAGGGCTATGTTCATGATGGCTCCGATGATACAATGGAGGTACAAGAAGGAGACCGTGCTGACTGCTCCGATGACCGAACCGAGTCCGGCCAGGTATATATATATTAGTTAAGCCCGTGCTGACTAGTTAATTCATGCATCCATTGTTTGGTATATGTATACATATTAATTACTCTCGTCTTTCTTCCTTTTAATTTCTAGCCCTCCGGATCGAGCACAACTTCGGTAAGGAGACGAGGCCCGAAGAAAAAGTTGAGCTCGGATGAAACGTTTGAGATCAGAGAAATCGCGCCTGACGGCGAACCGATTGAACTCATTCGGACAAAGAATGTGTTTTCTGCTCAGTGCGGGGTTCTTGTTAGGGACAAGATCTCGATCAGCATCCAGCAATGGTATAAGCCTAAGGAGGAAGACCCTGACGTGTCTTATGTCAATGATATGCAGAAAGTAGATCTTTGGACTCAGCTGAAGGCAAATTTCACCCTACCGCCAGAGGAGGATCCGAAGAAACCAATTAAAGAGTAATTAATCAAGTCTTGTGCTCTTAAGAAGATGGCAACCCTATTCAGGAGGTGGAGAAAAGAGCTGAACAAGTTTGTCGACAAAGAAGAGACACCAGAATTCATCGGCAAATATGAGAAGATCAAAGATCACTAGCCCGCATTTGTGGCCCACAAGACATCGGAAAAGAGTAAGAAGATGTCAGTGACAAAAAAGCTAAATGCTGCGAAGAAGAAGCTTCACCATCGCATGGGGTCAGGTGGCTACCTCAAAGCCCGGCCTAAGTGGTCCAAGGCTGAGAATGATCTGCTTGAAAAAGGGATCGAACCAGAGACAATGAACTGGCCAGACCGTTGCCGAACTTGGTTCTTCGAGGCTGGCGGAACCTTGGACCCTGTATCAGGGAAGTGCCGTTGGACGGACGAGCAACTAAAAATACCTGACAAGAAGCTTTGGCACTATATCAATGCTCCGCAGCGAGGGACGTTCGTTCCAGACAGGTAAAAGGACGAGCTCACAATGGCGCTCGGGAATCCTGAGCACCCTGGACTGACACGAGGCACACCAGGCTCCATTCCGTGGAAGGTTGGTTTTCCGGACGCAGGGGGTTACAAAACCCACAAGAGGAGGAAGAAACTGGAGCAGGGCCAACTGCGGGCGCTACACGAAAGGGTAATGGGGCTAGAGGAACGAGAAGCAGCAGAATGCAGCAAACGACCTGCCAAAGCTTCCCCCGAAGCTACCCCGCCATCTCAGCGGAGAAGCAGCGTGGCTTCCACCGAGCTGCTTCAGCCGGAGCATGTCTTTACAGCTCCTGCCAGCTATCCCGTGGATGCTATCACGGAGTCTCAAAAATTGCCACATTATGACGCGATGGATGAATTTGAAGGTCAGGGCGACTGTTGGCTCTGTTTATCCTACTGGACCCGGCGCAACTTATCACCGTCGGCCGATTCCAGAAGGATATGCTAGGGTGATGGTGGATGAGATAACGGAGGGATTTGAGGACCTCCTGCTTGACCACCCTACCGGTGAAGGGGAGACTATGCTGGGTTCTGCTCTGAAGACTCCATGCTTATGGCGGAAGGAGCTCATCAACCTTCCTAATTGGACGCCTCCGCCTCCTCCTCCTCCGGCGAGTCAGGGCACTCCGCCTCCTCCACCGCCTCCTCCTCCTCCTCCGGCGAGTCAGGGCACTCGGCCTCCTCCACCGCCTACTCCTTTGGCGAGTGACGATCAGGGCACTGGGCCTCCTTCTCCGACGCGTGACAGCACTCCGCCTCCTTCTCCAGCGCGTGGTGGCACTCCGCCTCCTTCTCCGCCTGCGCCGGCGCGCCCGAGCAGCCAGCAGCGTCCTCCTTCTCCGCCTCGCCAGCAAGGGCGGAAGAGACCCGCCGCCGCCCCGGCTGCTCCGGCGCGTCGTAGTCCTTCTCCTCCTCGTAAGCAAGCACGAAAGAAGACAGACGCCGCAATCGCTCCGTCTGGTCCGGCGTCTAGCATCACAACCAGAGGCGGGAGGCAATACAGATACGGTCAACCTCTCAAGCCTCTAGAGAAGTTACCGTACGAGAGGACCGAGGAGGAAAATGCGACGATCGTGCAGACCCACGTGAAGGAGTTCTTTGAAGGGGTGAAAGCAAAGAGACATCCACCTCAAGAGGAGAAGGTAGATCCGATGAAAGCAAAGCGCACTCTCGATGCCCTGAGGAAACCAGCAAAGTCTCCGCCGAGAACCAACTATGAGCGCATTACTGAACAGACATATCTCCAAGCGGAGCAGTCGAAAAGTACTGTCAGACATCAAAGGTCAAGAGAACGAGCAACTGCGAAAAAAATTGACCAGCTCGGCGAACAAGCAAACGAATCATGCCCCCCGCTCAATGTGTCTAGCGGCAACATCGTCGCTAATGCTCCGGGGATGGTGGCCGGTTATGGCAATCTACAAGATTACCTGCCTGACGATCAACTTCCTGATTTCATGGAGGTGGACGAATACAAATACGAGTACGGGAAGCCTCTCGTCAAAGATGAAAAATCTCTAACAACAATGATGCGAAGATTCCATAATTGGTACATGAAAACCTACAGAGAGTTTGGGGGGACGAATAGTTTGTATCTGAACATTAAAGAGGAGCACGACCTCGTTGCAAGTGATCTGTTGTGTGTTCCATTTGAGGAGTTCTTCGCGTTCTTCAATCAAAAGGCCCTCGATAAATTAACGGTCTTTTGCTACTGCCTGTAAGTACTATTTCTGTCATTAAGTCTCTATATATAGCTCGGCTCTTTCATTGCATGTATTTATAATTAATTATCCTCAATATATTATGCAGATTGAAGATCGTCGAGTGCAAAAAACGAGAAATTTATGATATTGGGTTCATTAACACAAATATCATAGATGAATTTCTGGTTAAAAAGCACGCCAAAGAGGTCGAGGACAACTTGCTACAATCGTTGATGAAAAATCAAAACAAAGATACCATACTCTTTCCTTACAACAGCGAGTGAGTGTTACTGTCGTGTGCATATTCGGTTTCCCTTATTACTCGAGCAAGATTATAGTAATGTAATTGATGAGTTATGCATGCGTGTGCAGGTACCACTATGTTCTTCTGGAGATTAAGCTTGAGCGGGGACTAGTAACCGTCTTAGACTCGAGACGAAAAGATCCCGAAACGTATGCGGAAATCACTGAATTGCTCAACAAGTAAGTTCAATCGATCATTATCGCACCATATCGGCAACTTTTTGTTCATTTCCTGATATCTCAAGTAATAATAATTATTTTCTTTGTCTTGCAGGGTTTGGAAACAGTTCACCGCAGAAGCTCCGGGACTGCCGAAGGAGCTGCGATATACATACCCGAAAATAAGTACAACTGGCTAGCTAGTTGCGCGCATCTCCCGTTGACTCTATAGTTATACTTTCATCAATGTCATTTATAATGCTTCATTATCAGTTTGATTGACCTCTATTTCTCGTAAAGTGCTTGTGGCAGGAACAAGAGAATGATTTCTGTGGATACTACGTGTGCGAGTTATCCACAACGCGACTTTGAAAAATAAACGGGGCTACTCTCAAAGACAATATGAAGTGCGTAAGCAATAATATTCACAATTTCATTTTATTACACCATCATTTCTGTTAAGTTTCATTCATATATATGTATTAATTAACCCCCTTCTTCAAATTAGACGTGACAGATGCGGAATGAACTCCTAGAACCAGATCGCATGAAAGCAATTCAAGAGGAATTGGCGGGATTCTTTCTTGACCACGTCATCAATAAAGCCGGAGAATACCATGTGCAAGTTGATTTCAATTGCTAGGGGATTGTAGTTAAGAGATCTTACATATTGTATATGTATGTAGCCAGTAGCGTCGGATAGATAATACGAAAACTTGTTGTTCGACCAATCTCTCGGAGAAGGAGAGGTCGATCGATCACTTCTCTCGGTATGCATGACGAACTTCTGTACTTAATGGTTCCCTTTATTTTCTTACTAGCTAGCGTGTCGAGGGCCTCTCTATGTATAGTACGTAGCGTCGACCAAGCACGGACATAAGAGAGGACACTTCTCTCTATTAATTAATTAGCTAACACAATATATGAAACACATAAATTAACCCCCTAAAACCCCCAACCCCCCTCCCCCCTTTTAAAAAAATAAAAACCCCAGCCACTGGAATGCTGATACGTGGAGGCCTTTTGGTCCCGGTTGGTGTCTCCAACCGGGACCAAAGGCCCCCCTGCCTAGGCTCGGCACACCGGCCACGTGGAGGCACATCTGTCCCGGTTCGTGTTTGAACCGGGACTAAAGGGGAGGTACTAGTAACGACCCATTAGTCCCGGTTCATGAACCGGGACTAAAGGCCCTTACGAACCAGGACTATAGGTCCTTTTTCTACTAGTGCTTGCTTAAGCACTGATTTCAAGTTTTATGTAAACATGTCAATGATGCATTTATGGTAACTTCCGTTATGTTTATGGTGGACACTTCTTGATGGAGCTCGGATGGGAAGAAAACTAAAACCTCCCAATCAACTTTTTGGAAAGGCGCGATTTTCCCTCCTTTCCCGCTCACATGACGAGATCGGTGGCAGCGTTGACTTCTTTTCCCTCTCCACTTTCATCAGTATCTCCCCTGATGCATTAAGGACATACTGACTGCAGTAGTGGTGGTGGGCGTTGCAGCAGCTGCACATGCGTACATGCCGGTGGGCAGGGAGGCACTCCTATATATCACCATTAGTATTAGCTTTCCATAGAGGAAAACTTATTTTATTGCATTAATTTCAACTAGCATGGAGAAAAGACAGTTAAGGTGAAAGCACCTGGCCATGGTTTGAGAAGCACGTGACCATAGTTTGAGGAAAAAAAACGTCCTGAAGATAAGGACATGCATGACATGGCTCCTTGCCCCAACTCTATAAATTGGTCCACTAGGTTCCTGGTACCATGCTGCACTAGGAACCTAGAACCCTAGTGAATCTCTTTGTAGTACATACCTGCTCATGTTCTTCCATTGTACATATAGGTGTGTGCTACAAGAGTGAAGTTGTACCTCAACTAGCTTTGCATAGGTATAATGTTTGTAGATGGGATTATGAGGCACTGGGAATACACGCTCACTGCTAACCCTGGCAAACCTTGCAAGCCAATACTGACAGCTTACACAGTGAAACAATGAATGCTTAACCAGCCAGGTAACTGGTACCGGAGCTTGGCATTGACAAAAGGAGTAATGAACTGCCTGAACTTGACACATCCTTGTGGCTGCCAGTCTTTCCTCTAACACAAGAGCATGGTGATATATGTAAACAAAATAGGATGTGTTAGCTTAATAATCCCTTATGTGTAGCTCTTGGAGCAGCCAAATGTGGTGATTCAATATATATGGGAATCAACCTATATTTGAGTCCATGGAAATAACATGGTGATATATGTATGGCGGATGCTGATCTAGGTTCCCGGTCTGATTAAGCGCAAGGAAATAATACAATGCAAGTAGAACCTTGGGTCACTATGTTGGGTGCCTCTAGCTGGCTCCAATCTAGTCCTACTCTGGTTGGCACGTTCGCCTGTTACTATGAATATCACGTTTCACTAGCAGATTCCAATGCAATATATACATATGAATTGAAAATAAACATGAAGATGTACAGTTAGTTCCAGCATTCAGCTGGTCCATCTTTGAGTGTTTTTCGTTTTATTTTTTATTAACTAAATAGTCCCTCCATCCCATAATGTTTGATCATTTTGCAAGCTATGTTAGATTGCAAAATGATCTTACAAAACAGGACGGAGGGAGTACATCATGCAATTTTTCATACATATGCCTCACCATATTTCTTCTTAATTCATGATTAATCCAAACTTTGATAATCTTAATAGTATACCTTTGATGCATAAATTTACACGTTCAACTCAAAATCGTTTTGCATCACACAACAATATTTGTTCACTTTATGATTACCAAAACCACAAATCGTCTCATAAATTAAACTTAACAGCTGAGCATCCAGTTACGTTGTTGATCATGTTGATATTTACTACTCATATGGGACTGCAGTAACATGTTTTTTTTGCGGAACAGTATTAATTTAATATGTCTTGGGTGTGTATTTAATGTCACAAAGGAAAAAAATGAATGAGCGGATAAAGACACACGATATTGCTGCTAGAAATGTACATTGCTCCTCATGGCTCTGGACAGAGTAATCATGGACACAAACCCCCACCCCCGTGGGACAACATGGGCCCAATCTTTAATTTCAAAGCTCATCTCAGAGGTAATCAACTATTATTCATATTTTTTGTCCTAACTGACTGGCGCCCTCTGTATATAAATCATCCAGGGGTACCAGAGATATGTACTGATTGGTCCCAATTTTTGGTCCTAACTAAGAAACTAATGTTGAATAGCCAGTGAAGTTCTCTTGATATATAGATGGCCTACCTGCTTTTGCATATCCATGTATTGCATGACCCGACTCCAATTTGCCGACATACCAGCCAGCGAGAAGTTTATGGAGGCATAGCTAGGAGTGTGAGCCATTGGGAATCTTCCTACTACATTCACCACATTATCTGACACAGTACTATCTTTATTTGCTCACGTGTGGTTGGAGTTTCACAAGGAGCGGTACCATAATCTCTTAGCCGAATCCAGATAGGGCTGCAAGTGGCTCGCGCCTACCAAGTAAGCTACTTGCCAACGCCGCGGATTAACAATCACAGTCATTAGTGATGCACTACACATCACGCCATCAGGCTTTCTACCTTTTAGTCTGATTCATGCAATTGCAAAGATCGTTGCTAAAATTTTGTCCACCAGGCTCTCTCCCTTTATGAACACGTTGGTGTCCGAAGCTCAGAGCGCTTTCATCAGGGCTAGGGGCTTCCATGATGATTTTCCGTTTTTTCCTTAATTGTGCCTGAAGGCTTCAACGTAGAAAAGCAACGCTTCCCTTGAAGTTAGACATTAGTAAGGACTTCGACTTAGTCTGGTTGGATTATATCTTAGAAAGGCCTTCAGCGCAGGGGTATCCCTCTCCGAGGTTTAGGAACTGAGTGGCTGCCTTGTTCGCTACCTCCTCATCTATAGTCCCGATTAATGAAGTTCGGGGATCACCAATAAGACATTGTCGTGGCCTGCACCAGGGGACCACTTTCCTCGTCGCTCTTTGTGGTTGTCGTGGATCCTCTGCAAAAAATCATTAACCTCGCTACCCATCAAAGGTCACCCTCATGAGCGGTAGGGGAGGGGGCTCAGTTCCACACTTCCTTTCCAATATTACACAACATACACAAATCCTTCTTAGCCATGATAATCTGATTCATAAATGTCTGATAATGACCAGTAGTCATTCTTATTCTTTGGTATTTCTATAAAGTGCGGAACTAAGAGTACATGGAAAATATTTTAACCGAACTGGCGAAAGTAGTTACACACAAGAATAGAACAGTCGCAAGATGGCAGTTAAAAAACTGACAAAATAGTTTATTTCTTCAAAGTGAGGAACTATGATTACATGAAAAATATTTAAAAGAAAACGAACAATAATAACACACAAGAATACCCAGTTTTATTATAGCACAACCAGAGTAAATTGTACCAAAAGGAAAGGGGCCTCAACCCAAACCTAAGAACATTTTAAGCAAGGCCAAGGATTCTGAGGGTGATCAGCGAGGTGTACGCAAGGAGGCAAGGATGGATGGGCGCCGGTGATAGGAAGGAATTTGTGAGCTTGGTGTGAAGATGTAAGCATTCTGACCCAAAAGGAGCAAGCAAAAAACACACCTTTGTGGCCGAGAGTGATGGAGACGGCATCACCGAGCTTGTGGATGCCCGTGGAGAGCCCGGAGGATATCACCTCGACGTCTGCCCGCATTGTCAGGCGGCGGCAGACCCACGCCGACCTGTGTAGATGGCACAACCATCTAGGTAGTAGCTGCCAAGGGGCCTTTGGGTCCGTCTGATTCTCGTGACTCTGAGCCTTCGGGTCCGTCTGATTCTGGTGACTCTGTTCCTGTTGGGTCCACTGGTACAGTTCCGACTACCACTCTTCAGCTTGGTTCGTTTGGGGCGTTCTCGGCGCCGCCTAGGCTTTGGTGCGACCGGGGTGATTCTGTGAGCCCTATGGTGAGTCTGTGTGTGACGACGCATGTTGAGGAGGGAGGTGCTGCAGGGCAGGAGGCCCCGCCCTCTCCTCTCACCCTTCCCTCGCCTTCGGTCGAGGTGGCTGCGCCGGTGGTCGCGTCTGGGGGTGACGGGCAGGAGGTTCGGCCCTCTGAACCCCTGTCGCCGTCGGCGCCGAGAGTCTGCTCGGCGCTCATGACCCTAAGGTCGCCGTCTTGCGGAGGAGCGGGCGTGCAGGAGGCTGCCGTCTCCCCTATTGCTGCGTTGGACGGCGGGCCGAGTGTTCTGGCCGTTTCGTCGCCACACTCCACGGACCGCCCCATGCTGGTATTGCCGGTCTCGAGTCTCAGCGGGACCTTCGTGGACAGGCCGAGGGAGATTTCGTCGTCTCTGGGTGATGCTCCGGTGGTCCCGGCGCAGGTCACCGCTGTTGGGGGATGGGCAGGAGGCCTTTCCCCTAGCATAGCTTCACGCGAGGAGGTCATCGCATTCGGCGGGATCCCGGATCCTGTCTCTGCGGGGAGACGGGTCAGCGGGAGACTGCAGGAGCAGCCGGACGTTGATGACATGCAGCTCAGGTGTGCTATGAGGGCGGCGAAATTGCGTGACATCGTCCACTGGTATGTCTGTTAATAAATCAAATTATATTATGCATTTTACCAACGTTGAGATTGTGCACAATGCGAACCAACTAGGCGTATCACTTGGTAATATTGATTTAGAGATTTCTAAGTCTGTTAATGATATGCTTGACTTGGAAGCTGAACGTGCGTTAGAAATGATTCGCAACATAGCTGCCGTTAAGCCTATGAATGAGTCGGAGATTGATGCGCTTGGGATTAGGGTTCTTGATGGTTTGTGTGCCGATCTTGACCCTACTTTACCGGAGACGGAGGAGGAGGAGGAGTATGCCTATCCTGAAACCTCTAACCATGATGATTAGTATTTGGTGATAGAGGCAGAGCCCGAGTGTGGTGAGCCTTCTGTTGTTTGCGTTAAGCCTAAACGGACCTGGAAATAGAAGGTTTATCCAGTGTCGGCTGTGCGTAGAAGCGCTAGGATCCGTACCTCTAGAAAAATTCATGACGAAATATGAGAGGCATTTTTTGGAATAGCAGAGGTCTTAAAGACTTGGCTAGAAGAAGGTTTCTAGCGGATGCTTCTCTTGAACACCATTTAGACTTTGTTGCTTTGTCGGAGACTGGGCGAGGCAATTTCACTCCACAATTTCTTAGCACTTTATCTGGGGGTAGATTTTGACTGGCATTGCCTCCCTCCTCGAGGAAGATCCGGTGGGGTTCTACTTGGGGTTAAGTGTGAAACTTTTGGAGGTTCGGAGTGTAGTTTTGGGAGAGTTTGCGGTAAAGTTTCGGGTCAGAACTAAAGCCGATGGATTTGATTGGGCTTTGGTGGCGGTCTATGGAGCCGCGCAACCAGAACTCAAGCCAGATTTCTTGGCCGATCTAGTACGTGTTTGCGGTAACGAGCAGCTACCCGTCTTAGTGGGTGGTGATTTCAACATTATTCGAAGAAAGGAGGAAAAGAATAATGACAATTTTGACGGCAGATGGTCGTTTATGTTTAATACTATCATTGAAAGATTGGATCTCAGAGAGATAGAGCTCTCGGGTAGGAAATTCACTTGGGCTAACTCGTTACCGGTTCCGACTTTTGAGAAGCTTGACCGTGTTTTAGCTAGTGTCGAATGGGAACAGAAGTTTCCCCTGGTAACGGTGCAGGCGTTGACACGAGGTATCTCGGATCATACACCGCTACTAGTCGACTCGGGGGCTCAAACTCATGTGGGTAATAAGAATATATTCTCGTTTGAACTTCCATGGTTTGAAAGAGAGGGTTTCCTCGAGTTGTTAGCTAGATAGTGGGCTAAAGACTCGGGTGGAAGGTCACCCATTGAGCGGTGGCAGTGCAAGATTCGTCATCTTCAAAGGTTCCTTCGTGGATGGGCCAAGCACACGAATGGGATATATAAGGCGGAGAAGGAAAGACTCCTCCTGCTTATTCACACCCTTGAGTTAAAAGCTGAAACCTCTATCTTAGATACCAGTGAGCTGGAGACTAAAATGGAGGCCGAGTTGCGGTTGAAAGAGCTTCTCCGCGAGGAGGAATTGAAATGGGCTTTGAGAGCTAAGGTTCATAAAATCATCCAAGGCGAGGATAACACTCAATTCTTTCATATGATTGCTAATGGAAAGCATCATAAGAAGAGAATTTTCCAATTAGAACAAGACGAAGGGACGATAGTTGGTCAGGAAAACCTGAAAGTTTACATTACCAACTATTATAAGCAAATGTTTGGACCTCCGGAAGAGAATTTTGTGTCTTTGGATGAGTCAAGGGTTGAGGATGTTCCTCAACTTGAGACGGACGAGAATGAGATTTTGATTGCTCCCTTTACGGAGAAAGAAGTGTTTGAGGCCATTGCACAAATGGAAAACAATAAGGCGCTAGGACCGGATGGGTTTCCGGCAGAGTTTTACAAAAAGTGTTGGCACTTCATTAAGGGAGACCTGATGCCGATGTTTCATGAGTTTTTCAATGGTCAGCTTCATTTGTTCAAGCTGAATTTTGGAACGATAACTCTCCGTCCTAAGAAGACAGAGGCTATTAGCATTGAGTAGTTCAGGCCTATATGTTTGCTTAATGTCAGTTTCAAAATCTTCACCAAGGTTGGGAAAAACAGAGTTACGCAGATTGCGCATTCAGTTGTGCAACCGTCACAGACTACTTTCATGCTAGATAGAAATATCCTTGAAGGGGTGGTCGTCTTGCATGAAACGCTCCATGAGATTCACTCAAAAAACTAGATGGTGTGGTTTTTAAAGTGGATTTCGAAAAAGCATACGATAAAGTTAAATGGCCTTTCCTTCAACAAGCTTTGCGTATGAAAGGATTTGACACGGCCTGGAGAGACCAGATTGAGTCCTTTACGCAAAAAGGGAGTGTAGGGATTAAAGTGAATGACGATATAGGTCACTATTTCCAGACACACAAATGGTTAAGGCAAGGAGATCCCATGTCACCGATTCTATTCGACACAGTGGTTGATATGCTAACTATTTTAATAGGACGAGCTAAGGATGCGGGGCAAGTAGTGTTGGGGAACGTTGCATAAAATGAAAATTTTCCTACGTTCACCAAGATCAATCTATGAGTTCATATAGCAACGAGAGAGGGGAGTGCATCTACATACCCTTGTAGATCGCGAGCGGAAGCGTTCAAGAGAACGGGGTTGAGGGAGTCGTACTCGTCGTGATCCAAATCACCGGAGATCCTAGCGCCGAACGGACGGCACCTCCGCGTTCAACACACGTACGATCAGCGTGACGTCTCCTCCTTCTTGATCCAGCAAGGGAGAAGGAGAGGTTGATGAAGATCCAGCGGCACGACGGCGTGGTGGTGGATGCAGCAGAGTTCCAGCAGGGCTTCGCCAGGCGACTATGGGAGGAGGAGGTGTAGCCAGGGGAGAGGGAGGCGCCAAGACTTCAGGGTGCGGCTGCCCTCCCCTCCCCCTCCTTTATATAGCCCCCCTGGGGGGGCGCCGGCCCTGGAGATGGGATCTCCCAAGGGGGCGGCGGCCAAGGGGGATGGAATGCCCCCCAAGGCAAGTGGAGGCGCCCCCCACCCTAGGGTTTCCAACCCTAGGCGCAGGGGGTTGGGGCAAGGGGGGCGCACCAGCCCACCAGGGGCTGGTCCCCACCCCACTTCAGCCCACGGAGCCCTCCGGGATAGGTGGCCCCACCCGGTGGACCCCCGGGACCCTTCCGGTGGTCCCGGTACAATACCGGTGACCCTCGAAACACCCCCGATGGCCGAAACTGCACTTCCTATATATAATTCTTTACCCGCGGACCATTCTGGAACTCCTCGTGACGTCCGGGATCTCATCCGGGACTCCGAACAACTTTCGGTTTGCTGCATACTCATATCTCTACAACCCTAGCGTCACCGAACCTTAAGTGTGTAGACCCTACGGGTTCGAGAGACACGTAGACATGACCGAGACGGCTCTCCGGTCAATAACCTACAGCGAGATCTGGATACCCATGTTGGCTCCCACATGCTCCTCGATGATCTCATTGGATGAACCACGATTTCGAGGATTCAATCAACCCTCTATTCAATTCCCTTTGTCGATCGGTACGTTACTTGCCCAAGACTCGATCATCGGTATCCCAATACCTCGTTCAGTCTCGTTATCAGCAAGTCACTTTACTCGTACCGTAATGCATGATCCCGTGAGCAGACACTTGGTCACTCTGAGCTCATTATGATGATGCATTACCGAGTGGGCCCAGAGATACCTCTCCGTCATACGGAGTGACAAATCCGAGTCTCGATCTGTGTCAACCCAACAGACACTTTCGTAGATACCTGTAGTGCACCTTTATAGTCACCCAGTTACGTTGTGACGTTTGGTACACCCAAAGCACTCCTACGGTATCCGGGAGTTACATGATCTCATGGTCTAAGGAAAAGATACTTAACATTGGAAAAGCTCTAGCAAACGAACTACACGATCTTGTGCTATGCTTGGGATTGGGTCTTGTCCATAACATCATTCTCCTAATGATGTGATCCCATTATCAACGACATCCAATGTCCATAGTCAGGAAACCATGACTATCTGTTGATCAACGAGCTAGTCAACTAGAGGCTCACTAGGGACATATTGTGGTCTATGTATTCACACGTGTATTACGATTTCTGGATAATACAATTATAGCATGAATAAAAGACAATCATCATGAACAAGAAAATATAATAATAATCCTTTTATTATTTCCTCTAGGGCATATTTCCAATAGTCTCCCACTTGCACTAGAGTCAATAATCTAGTTACATTGTGATGAATCGAACACCCATAGAGTTCTGGTGTTGATCATGTTTTGCTCGCGGAAGAGGTTTAGTCAACGGATCTGCGACATTCAGATCCATATGTACTTTACAAATATCTATGTCTCCATTTTGAACATTTTCACGGATGGAGTTGAAACGACGCTCGATGTGCCTGGTCTTCTTGTGAAACCTGGGCTCCTTGGCAAGGGCAATAGCTCCAGTGTTGTCACAGAAGAGAGTGATTGGCCCCGACGCATTGGGTATGACTCCTATGTCGGTGATGAACTCCTTCATCCATATTGCTTCATGCGCTGCCTCCGAGGCTGCCATGTACTCCGCTTCACATGTAGATCTCGCCATGACGCTCTGCTTGCAACTGCACTAGCTTACTACTCCACGATTCAACATATACACATATCCGGTTTGTGACTTAGAGTCATCCAGATCTGTGTCGAAGCTAGCATCGACATAACCCTTTACGACGAGCTCTTCGTCACCTCCATAAACGAGAAACATGTCCTTTGTCCTTTTCAGGTACTTTAGGATATTCTTCACCGTTGTCCATTGTTCCTTGCCGGGATTACTTTGGTACCTTCCTACCAAACTTACGGCAAGGTTTACATCAGGTCTGGTGCATAGCATGGCATACATAATAGATCCTATGGCTGAAGCATAGGGGATGACACTCATCTCTTCTTTATCTTCTGCCGTGGTCGGGCATTGAGCCGAGCTCAATCTCACACCTTGCAATACAGGCAAGAACCCTTTCTTGGACTAACCATTTTGAACTTCTTCAAAATGTTATCAAGGTATGTGCTTTGTGAAAGACCTATGAGGCGTCTCGATCTATCCCTATAGATCTTGATGCCTAATATGTAAGCAGCTTCTCCAAGGTCCTTCATTGAAAAACACTTATTCAAGTAGGCCTTGATGCTGTCCAAAAGTTCTATATCATTTCCCATCAAAAGTATGTCATCTACATATAATATGAGAAATGCTACATAGCTCCCACTCACTTTCTTGTAAACGCAGGCTTCTCCATAAGTCTGCATAAACCCAAACGCTTTGATCATCTCATCAAAGCGAATGTTCCAACTCCGAGATGCTTGCACCAGCCCATAAATGGATCGCTGGAGCTTGCACACCTTGTTAGCATTCTTAGGAACGACAAAACCTTCCGGCTGCATCATATACAGTTCTTCCTTAAGATAGCCGTTAAGGAATGCCGTTTTGACGTTCATCTGTCATATCTCATAATCATAGTATGCGGCAATTGCTAACATGATTCGGACGGACTTCAGCTTCGCTACGGGAGAGAAAGTCTCATCGTTGTCAACCCCTTGAACTTACCGATAACCCTTAGCGACAAGTCAAGCTTTATAGATGGTAACATTACCATCCGCGTCCGTCTTCTTCTTAAAGATCCATTTGTTTTCTATCGCTCGCCGATCATCGGGCAAGTCTGTCAAAGTCCATACTTTGTTTTCATACATGGATTCTATCTCGGATTGCATGGCTTCAAGCCATTTGTTGGAATTTGGGCCCGCCATCGCTTCTTCATAGTTCGAAGGTTCACCGTTGTCTAACAACATGATTTCCAGGACAGGGTTGCCATACCACTCTGGTGTGGAACGTGTCCTTGTGGACCTACGAAGTTCAGTAGCAACTTGATCCGAAGTACCTCGATCATCATAATTAATTTCCTCTCCAGTCGGTGTAGGCACCACAGGAACATTTTCTCGAGCTACACTACTTTCCGGTTCAAGAGGTAGTACTTCATCGAGTTCTACTTTCCTCCCACTTACTCCTTTCGAGAGAAACTCTTTTTCCAGACATGATCCATTCTTGGCAACAAAGATCTTGCCCTCAGATCTTAAGTAGAAGGTATACCCAATGGTTTCCTTAGGGTATCCTATGAAGACACATTTTTTCGACTTGGGTTCGAGCTTTTCAGGTTGAAGTTTCTTGACATAAGCATCGCATCCCCAAACTTTTAGAAACGACAGCTTAGGTTTCTTCCCAAACCATAATTCATACGGTGTCGTCTCAACGGATTTAGATGGAGCCCTATTTAAAGTGAATGTAGCTGTCTCTAGAGCGTATACCCAAAATGATAGCGGTAAATCGGTAATAGACATCATAGATCGCACCATATCCAATAGAGTGCGATTACGACGTTCGGACACACCGTTACGCTGAGGTGTTCCAGGCGGCGTGAGTTGTGAAACGATTCCACATTTCCTTAAGTGCGTACCAAATTCGTGACTTAAATATTCTCCTCCACGATCTGATCGTAAGAACTTTATCTTTCGGTCACGTTGATTCTCTACCTCATTCTGAAATTCCTTGAACTTTTCAAAGGTCTCAGACTTGTGTTTCATTAAGTAGACATACCCATATCTACTCAAGTCATCAGTGAGAGTGAGAACATAACGATATCCTCCGCGAGCCTCAACGCTCATTGGACGACACACATCAGTATGTATGATTTCCAATTAGTTGGTTGCTCGCTTCATTGTTCCGGAGAACGGAGTCTTGGTCATTTTGCCCATGAGGTGGTTCGCATGTGTCAAATGATTCATAATTGAGAGACTCTAAAAGTCCATCAGCATGGAGCTTCTTCATGCGCTTGACACCAATGTGACCAAGGCGGCAGTGCCACAAGTATGTGGAACTATCGTTATCAACTTTACATCTTTTGGTATTCACACTATGAATATGTGTAACATTACGTTCGAGATTCATTAAGAATAAACCATTGACCATCGGGGCATGACCATAAAACATATCTCTCATATAAATAGAACAACCATTATTCTCGGATTTCAATGAGTAGCCATCGTATTAAACGAGATCCAGATACAATGTTCATGCTCAAACTTGGCACTAAATAACAATTATTTAGGTTTAAAACTAATCCCGTGGGTAAATGTAGAGGCAGCGTGCTGACGGCCATCACATCGACCTTGGAACCATTCCTGACGCGCATCGTCACCTCGTCGTTCGCCAGTCTCCGCTTATTCCGCAGCTCCTGCTGTGAGTTACAAATATGAGCAACGGCACCGGTATCAAATACCCAGGAGTTACTATGATTACTGGTAAGGTACACATCAATTACATGTATATCACATATACCTTTAGTGTTGCCGGCCTTCTTGTCTGCTAAGCATTTGGGTAGTTCCGCTTCCAGTGACCCTTCCCTTTAAAATAAAAGCACTCAGTCTCAGGCTTGGGTCCATTCTTTGACTTCTTCCCGGCAACTGCCTTACCGGGTGCGGCAACATCCTTGTCATCCTTCTTGATGTTCTTCTTACCCTTGCCCATCTTGAACTTGGTGGTTTTATTGACCATCAACACTTGATGTTCTTTCTTGATTTCTACCTCTGCTGACTTCAGCATTGAAAATACTTCAGGAATAGTTTTCACCATCCCCTGCATATTGTAGCTCATCACAAAGCTCTTGTAGCTCGGTGGGAGCGACTAAAGGATTCTGTCAATGATCGCCTCGTCCGAGAGGTTAATGTCCAGCTAGGACAGGCGGTTGTGCAACGCAGACATTTTGAGTATGTGCTCACTGACAGAACTATTTTCCTCCATCTTACAACTATAGAACTTGTCGGAGACTTCATATCTCTCGACCCGGGCGTGAGCTTGGAAAACCATTTTCAGCTCCTCGGACATCTCATATGCTCCGTGTTGCTCAAAACGCTTTTGGAGCCCCAGTTCTAAGCTGTAAAGCATGCCGCACTGAACGAGGGAGTAATCATCAGCACGTGACTGCCAAGCGTTCATAACGTCTTGGTTCTCTGGGATGGGTGCTTCACCTAGCGGTCCTTCTAGGACATATGCTTTCTTGGCAGCTATGAGGATGATCCTCAGGTTCCAGACCCAGTCCGTATAGTTGCTGCCATCGTCTTTCAGCTTGGTTTTCTCTAGGAACGCGTTGAAGTTCATGTTGACATGAGCGTTGGCCATTTGATCTACAAGACATATTTGCAAAGGTTTTAGACTAAGTTCATGATAATTAAGTTCATCTAATCAAATTATTTAATGAACTCCCACTCAGATTTGACATCCCTCTAGTCATCTAAGTGTTACATGATCCGAGTCGACTAGGCCATGTCCGATCATCACGTGAGACGGACTAGTCATCATCGGTGAACATCTCCATGTTGATCGTATCTTCCATACGACTCATGTTCGGCCTTTCGGTCTCTGTGTTCCGAGGCCATGTCTGTACATGCTAGGCTCGTCAAGTTTAACCTAAGTGTTTTGCATGTGTAAAACTGTGTTACACCCGTTGTATGTGAACGTAGGAATCTATCACACCCGATCATCACGTGGTGCTTCGAAACGACGAACTTTAGCAACGACGCACAGTTAGAGAGAACACTTTCTTGAAATTATTATAAGGGATCATCTTATTTACTACCGTCGTTCTAAGTAAATAAGATGCATAAACATAATAAACATCACATGCAATTATATAGTAGTGACATGATATGGCCAATATCATATAGCTCCTTTGATCTCCATCTTCGGGGCTCCATGATCATCTTTGTCACCGGCATGACACCATGATCTCCATCATCATGATCTCCATCATCGTGTCTCCATGAAGTTGCTCACTAACTATTATTTCTACTACTATGGCTAACGGTTTAGCAATAAAGTAAAGTAATTACATGGCGTTAAATCATTGACACGCAGATCATACAATAATTAAGACAACTCCTATGGCTCCTGCCGGTTGTCATACTCATCGACATGCAAGTCGTGATTCCTATTACAAGAACATGATCTCATACGTCACAATATATCATTCATCATTTATCACAACTTTTGGCCATATCACATCACAAGGCAATTGCTCCAAAAACAAGTTAGACGTCCTCTAATTGTTGTTGCATCTTTTACGTGGCTTTAATAGGGTTCTAGCAAGAACCTTTTCCTACCAACGAAAAAGCCACAACGTGATTTGTCAACTTCTATTTTCCCTTCATAAGGACCCTTTTCATCGAATCCGCTCCAACTAAAGTGGGAGAGATAAACACCCGCTAGCCACCTTATGCAACTAGTGCATGTCAGTCGGTGGAACCTGTCTCACGTAAGCGTACGTGTAAGGTCGGTCCAGGCCGCTTCATCCCACAATACCGCTGAAGCAAAATAAGACTAGTAGCGGCAAGAAAGTTGACAACATCTACGCCCACAACAGATTTGTGTTCTACTTGTGTAATAGAGAACTACGCATAGACCTAGCTCATGATGCCACTGTTGGGGAACGTTGCATAAAATGAAAATTTTCCTACGTTCACCAAGATCAATCTATGAGTTCATCTAGCAACGAGAGAGGGGAGTGCATCTACATACCCTTGTAGATCGCGAGCGGAAGCGTTCAAGAGAACGGGGTTGAGGGAGTCGTACTCGTCGTGATCCAAATCACCGGAGATCCTAGCACCGAACGGATGGCACCTCCGCGTTCAACACACGTACGGTCAGTGTGACGTCTCCTCCTTCTTGATCTAGCAAGGGGGAAGGAGAGGTTGATGAAGATCCAGCAGCACGACGGCGTGGTGGTGGATGCAGCAGAGTTCCGGCAGGGCTTCGCCAAGCGACTACGGGAGGAGGAGGTGTAGCAAGGGGAGAGGGAGGCACCAAGACTTCAGGGTGCGGCTGCCCTCCCCTCCCCCTCCTTTATATAGGCCCCATGGGGGGGCGCCAGCCCTGGAGATGGGATCTCCCAAGGGGGCGGCGGCCAAGGGAGTGGAGTGCCCCCCAAGGCAAGTGGAGGCGCCCCCCACCCTAGGGTTTCCAACCCTAGGCGCAGGGGGTTGGGGTAAGGGGAGCGCACCAGCCCACCAGGGGCTGGTCCCCACCCCACTTCAGCCCACGGGGCCCTCTGGGATAGGTGGCCCCACCCGGTGGACCCCCAGGACCCTTCTGGTGGTCCCGGTACAATACCGGTGACCCCCAAAACTCTCCCGATGGCCGAAACTGCACTTCCTATATATAATTCTTTACCTCCGGACCATTCCGGAACTCCTCGTGACGTCCGGGATCCCATGCGGGACTCCAAACAACTTTCGGTTTGCTGCATACTCATATCTCTACAACCCTAGCGTCACCGAACCTTAAGTGTGTAGACCCTACGGGTTCGGGAGACACGTAGACATGACCGAGACGGCACTCCGGTCAATAACCAACAACGGGATCTAGATACCCATGTTGGCTCCCACATGCTCCTCGATGATCTCATCGGATGAACCACGATGTCGAGGATTCAATTAACCCTGTATTCAATTCCCTTTGTCAATCGGTATGTTACTTGCCCGAGACTTGATCATCGGTATCCCAATACCTCGTTCAGTCTCGTTACCGGCAAGTCACTTTACTCGTACCATAATGCATGATCCCGTGACCAGACACTTGGTCACTTTGAGCTCATTATGATGATGCATTACCGAGTGTGCCCAGAGATACCTCTCCGTCATACGGAGTGACAAATCCCAGTCTCGATCCGTGTCAACCCAACAGACACTTTCGGAGATACATGTAGTGCACCTTTATAGTCGCCCAGTTATGTTGTGACGTTTGGTATACCCAAAGCACTCCTACGGTATCCGGGAGTTACACGATCTCATGGTCTAAGGAAAAGATACTTGACATTGGAAAAGCTCTAGCAAACGAACTACACGATCTTGTGCTATGCTTAGGATTGGGTCTTGTCCATCACATCATTCTGCACTACAAGGATACCCTCCATAAAGCAACACATATTCTACAGTGTTTTAACTGTATGTTGCAAAATTTACCATTGATACGCATATAAGCATTGCACCTTATGCGTTGTATAGTTGTACCTCGTGACCCTATTGTAGTTCGGGATGCAAACGAGTCGAGTTCGAGCGAGTTGGGCTAGGCTCAGCTTAACTCATACTAAAAATCGAGCGAGCTCAAATTAAACGAAGCTCAATGTCGAGCTATAAAAAGTGCCTTGTGCTCAGCTTGTAACGATCTCGAGCTAGTTTCGAGCTAAATAAAATGACATTTTTCTGAATAATTGAGGCAAAATTTCACATAGGATAGGCCACAACATAAAAAATCACTAAATTTTGACTTATTCTTTCTCAACTGAAGATAAGATATCATGGATGAACTAGCAAGAGAAGAAAACAAAGGTGCATCTTCTCTCAAACTTTGGCAAAAATAATAAGATATTTAATGTACGGCTGATCACGCACCATATCGAGGCTAAATTTTCTTCGCACTTAATTAAGCTTCCATGTTTTGTTAATAAGTAAAATGAAGAAAAAATCGCACACAACATATATGGTAATAAACTAACCATTTCTTTGTAATAAACATGAAAATTATTAAATATACTTATATGATATCCAGCTATCGAGCTAAAATCGAGCGAGCCAATACTGGCTCAAGATCGGCTCGTTTCTCGATCGAGCTACATAAAGTGCTCATACTCAACTTATTTCCTTTCAAGTCGATCTCGAGTCGAGCCAGAATTCGAGTCGATCTCGAGCAGCTCACGAGCCTCGAGCTTTTCTTGCAGCTCTAATTGTAGTACAAGTAAAGCCCAGCGCACTGCCCAGCCTTTTTCTTGTAATTGCCCAGCCCAGCCCAAATTGGCTTTCACAGATAATCTAGGTCGTTCTCTCCCCACCCTCCCCTATTCCTTAGGCTCCCACGCCGGCCGCCGGCCCTCGTGGCTGCGACCAACCCGCATCCTGGCGCGCCGCCCCTCTTCACTCCCCCGCGGTCCTCCATCCCGTCGGCCGCCAGTACCACTCCCGTGTGACCCTGCAGCCCGGCGCGCCGCCTCTCGTCACCACTCCCCTGCATGTGGTCCTCTCCACCGTCCCGACGCACTGCCAGCACCTCTCCCCTGCGACTCTGCATCCTGGCGCGCTGCCCCTCGTCACCCCTCCCCTGTGACCATTTGGGAATCCAAGGTACGGCCATGAATCTGCTCAAGCCTGCCCGCCAAGTTTGAGAAATTGTTTTTTTGTCACAAGCCCATGAACGGCAGGAACAAATGTTTGATCCCTAGGTACGCAGTGAAGGTGACGGCCAAAGATTTTGATTTGTTTATCCGGTGTTCCTGCATGATGGTCTTGACTCTTGAGGGCTGACCGGCTGAGAAGATCTGTTTGGGCTTACAAAAATTCTGTAGTTGTTTGTGCACCTGAGTTCATGGTCAAGGTCTCATGGAGGTAAGCTTCTATATGTTTGTTTGGCAGGCGAGCCAATAAGTTACTTAAGCTTATGATTTGTACCTTTTGTTCTTCATCCATTAGGTATATGACTTAAAACCAGAGACTCATACATGATTGTCGTAGTATTCACTGTCCACATATTGCTTAGTTGTAGTATCCTGGATAAAGTTGACATGTTATGTTAGAGATCAAGGTTGTCATTGTTGGAAATATGTCGTGGCCACTGAAATTTCAAATAGACAATGCATCAATACAACACATAAGTTTAATTGCCATGGATGGTCACCTGAATCAGCATACCTATAATCTTATTTTTTTTATCTCAGCACCAAGTGTGTTGTTCAGTGCCCTGTTCCCCTGGCCAGATTTAATATTGAGAATGTTATTTCCTCCAATGGAATAATGTTGGAAGCCCATGGTGTCCATTGAATTTCATTCATCTGCTACTAGCTGGATTCCAAGCATTGTAGGTACTCCAGTGAGAAGTTCATCATACATTGGGTAAATATCATTGAATTGCACAAGCAGTGCACATTCCGGCCTACTGTGCTTATAAAAATTAATGGTTCACACCATCTTCTTAATGTTGTATCCATTTTTGAAGAAGCTTTGGTAGTTATGATACTGATATACTTGTGATAGATGATTCATGTATGCTGCTACTTTAGCTTCCAATGCAATAAAAGGTCCAACATTTATATTCGTCTAAATGAAGAAAATATATGTACATGGTTTATTGGTTCATTTTTCATATCATAAAGAACTTTTGTTGAAGGAAATTCTGAGTCTTGTTTTCCCTGATTGATAACACTTCTCAGCATGCTTGCTTTCTAGGAAGATTGATTATTTATTCATATCTTGAAGTTTGATAGAGCTGTCCAGCACACAATGATTGTCCACTACTATTTCTATTATTTGCTCATAAACATGCTAAGAATGCTCTTGCTTTCGTACAAATGTCATAGCAGACAACACACATTGCTAATTTGAATACTGTTTGCAGTTTTGACCCTCGTAAAGCTGATGAATGTGAATGAAGATTATGGAGAACTTTCTTCAGTAGCAAGGTCTGTACTCTGTACTGATTTTCATCATGCAGCAACACACTGTTTGTGGTATTTTCTTGATGATATAGCAACGATATTACTTCATTTTACTAAATAATAAGCTAGCGAACTTATGTCTTGCTTTACTTATACTTTTCTCAGGCCGACAAATTTCATAATGCAGGCAGGGGTTTGGAAGTGCATGCCGCAATATATATGGTGGATTTTGTGAAATGGTGTATGGCAAAAGTAAGTTTCCATATGCTGCCTAGGAATAAATCGTACATAACTTATTGATTTACACGTAATAGGACGTGTTGGTCTAACTCTCCTATCACCTGATTATATACTATTAGAAAGTTTGCTTATAGCTGCAAAACACACTTGACTGAAAGGCTGCATGCCTCCCCTATCATTCCATGGTACCATAATTTTTCCGGTATATTGATGCTGACATGTAATTGAGCAATGGCCTATATTACAAATCTGCAACTTCACCCCACAACTTTTGCTTCTCTAACATGTGTTTGTTGATTGCGTTTTCTTGAAATAAAATTATGCATTCAACGCCATTGTCCAGTATATATATATATATATATATATATATATATATATATATATATATATATTATGTGGCACAAAAATATATAAGTATCCTTCTGTTTAAATGTAGTTTGATAAGTTTATATAGCTAGAACTGTTTGTGACTCCCCAACTTTGTCTTTTCTTCAAGATATTCAGTATTTGTGCACATTTATGAAGCAAAAAATAGAAGATACATGTGTGAGCTGAAAACTAATGTATCTAATGTATTAAAAAAATCACTTCACTTATTTATTTATAGCAAGTTCATTGTTTCCTAGAGGGAAAATATGCATAGTAGAATGACCTTACTAGCCTTTTTTCCAATGTTTGAAGAACGGCAATAGGAACTTAAATCACAAATAAAATATTTAGAAGCTAGGATTTTGTAATTCTTTCATTGTTACAATTGCAGTAATATTTGCACGTGACTAATATCTTGCCGCTATCACTACTTGCATCATATCAATGCCTTATGTGTTAACGGTTCATTTTGTTTTTATGTTTGTAGATTCAAAAGAAAACCCGACTATAAGGGTGCGCGGAAAGTCTAGTGCAATGATGATGATGATGTTACTGTCCATGATGAAGATGATGATGGATGCTTTCAATATTAGTTAAGCTATTGGATGGTGTTAAGTTTTAGTTAAGTTATAGGGATGTTGATTGAGACTTTCAGTTCAAGTTTCGCTGTCAAGAAAATATTTAAATTATGCATCACATTTGGATGATGTTCCTCCTGCAATATCCAGTATTGTAATCCAACAATTTTATTTGATATACAATTTCTTCCTCCCGTGAGTATATTCTCGTCTTTTCTTCACTTCAAATACATAAATGTCACCATTACATGGAGCATTAACTTAATCGCCGGCAATAAATAAATATGAAAAATAATATTATTCACATTATATATGTACCAACGCTCAAAGCATTGCACGTTGTTTGTTGCCAAGCAATGGGATTTTGATTCCTATGCATTAAGTACCAACATATATAAGCGTTGCGTGATTCTATTTTATGTGTTGCATTCTTGCAACGGTTCAATTTACCAACGGTGGTATAAGCGTTGCACTATGCTCTAGCAACACTGGATAAGGCAACGCATCCCAAACCGTTGGTAAAGGGGCTAACAACGCATATATGAACTTGGATACGGATAGAAGTGTTGCTATAAGGGGGGTCATGTTGTAGTGCTCCTAATGATGTGATCCCGTTATCAACAACATCCAATGTCCATAGTCAGGAAACCATGACTATCTGTTGATCAATGAGCAAGTCAACTAGAGGCTCACTAGGGACATATTGTGGTCTATGTATTCACACGTGTATTACCATTTGGAATAGCTCCAAGTGGAGCATGGAAGCAACATTTACAATATGACCTAGAGACTTGCGAAGTACATACGGATCTGAATGTTGCAGACCCGTTGACTAAAACCTCTCTCACAAGCAAAACTTGATCAAACCCCAGAACTCATTGAGTCTTAATCACATGATGATGTGAACTAGTTTAGACACTAGTACACTCTTTGGATGTTGGTCACATGGCGATGTGACCTGTGAGTGTTAATCACATGGCGATGTGAACTAGATTATTGACTCTAGTGCAAGTGGGAGACTGTTGGAAATATGCCCTAGAGGCAATAATAAATTAGTTATTATTATATTTCCTTGTTCATGATAATCGTTTATTATCCATGCTATAATCGTATTGATAGGAAACTCAGATACATGTGTGGGTACATAGACAACACCATGTCCCTAGTAAGCCTCTAGTTGACTAGCTCGTTGATCAATAGATGGTTACGGTTTCCTGACCATGGACATTGGATGTCGTTGATAACGGGATCACATCATTAGGAGAATGATGTGATGGACAAGACCCAATCCTAAGACTAGCACAAAGATCGTAGTTCGTATGCTAAAGCTTTTCTAATGTCAAGTATCATTTCCTTAGACCATGAGATTGTGCAACTCCCAGATACCGTAGGAATGCTTTGGGTGTACCAAATGTCACAACGTAACTGGGTGGCTATAAAGGTGCACTACAGGTATCTCCGAAAGTGTCTGTTGGGTTGGTACGAATCGAGACTGGGATTAGTCACTCCATGTGACGGAGAGGTATGTCTGGGCCCACTCGGTAGGACATCATCATAATGTGCAAAATGTGATCAAAGAGTTGATCGCGGGATGATGTGTTACGGAACGAGTAAAGAGACTTGCCAGTAACGAGATTGAACAAGGTATCGGTATACCGACGATCGAATCTCGGGCAAGTACAATACCGCTAGACAAAGGGAATTGTATACGGGATTGATTGGGTCCTTGACATCGTGGTTTATCCGATGAGATCATCGTGGAATATGTGGCATCCAACATGGGTATCCAGATCCCGCTGTTGGTTATTGACCGAAGAACGTCTCGGTCATGTCTGCATGGTTCCCGAACCCATAGGGTCTACACACTTAAGGTTCGATGACGCTAGGGTTATAAAGGAAGTTTGTATGTGGTTACCGAATGTTGTTCGGAGTCCCGGATGAGATCCCGAACGTCACGAGGAGTTCCGAAATGGTCCGGAGGTAAAGATTTATATATGGGAAGTCCTTTTTTTGTCACCGGAAAAGTTCCGGGTGCTATCGGTAATGTACCGGGACCACCGGGAGGGTCCCAGGGGTCCACCAAGTGGGGCCACCGGCCCCAGAGAGCTGCATGGGCCAAGTGTGGGAGGGGACCAGCCTCAGGTGGGCTGGTGCGCCCCCCCCCCCCACCAAGGCCCAAGGCGCCTAGGGCTTGGGGAAACCCTAAAGGGGGGGCACCCTCCCTTGCCTTGGGGGGCAAGGCAACCCCCCTGGCCGCGGCCCCCTCCTCAGATTGGATCTGAGTGGGCCAGCCCCCTCTCCCTTGCCCCTATATATATGTGGGGGGTGGGAGGGCAGCCGCACCCAAGTTCTGGCGCAGCCCTCCCCCTCTCCCAAGTACTCCTCCTCTCTCGCGGTGCTTGGTGAAGCTCTGCAGGATTGCCACGCTCCTCCACCACCACCATGTCGTTGTGCTGCTGCTGGATGGAGTCTTCCTTAACCTCTCCCTCTCTCCTTGCTGGATCAAGGCATGGGAGACGTCACCGGGCTGTACGTGTGTTGAACGCGGAGGTGCCGTCTGTTCGGCACTAGGATCTCCGGTGGTTTGGATCACGACGAGTACGACTCCTTCAACTCCATTCTCTTGAACGCTTCCGCTTAGCAATCTACAAGGGTATGTAGATGCACTCTCCTTCCCCTCGTTGCTGGTTTCTCCATAGATAGATCTTGGTGACACGTAGGAAAATTTTGAATTTCTGCTACGTTCCCCAACAGTGGCATCATGAGCTAGGTCTATTGCGTAGATTCTTTGCACGAGTAGAACACAAAGTAGTTGCGGGCGTTGATTTGTTCAATATGCTTACCATTACTAGTCCAATCTTGTTTCGACGGTATTGTGGGATGAAGCGGCCCGGACCGACCTTACACGTACACTTACGTGAGACAGGTTCCACCGACTGACATGCACTTGGTGCATAAGGTGGATAGCGGGTGCCAGTCTCTCCCACTTTAGTCGGAACGGATTTGATGAAAAGGGTCCTTATGAAGGGTAAATAGCAATTGACATATCACGTTGTGGTTTTTGCGTAGGTAAGAAACGTTCTTGCTAGAAACCCATAGCAGCCACGTAAAACATGCAAACAACAATTAGAGGATGTCTAACTTGTTTTTCCAGGGTATGCTATGTGATGTGATATGGCCAAGAAGAATGTGATGAATGATATGTGATGTATGAGATTGATGATGTTCTTGTAATAGGAATCACGACTTGCATGTCGATGAGTATGACAACCGGCAGGAGCCATAGGAGTTGTCTTAATTTATTGTATGACCTGCGTGTCATTGAACAACGCCATGAAATTACTTTACTTTATTGCAAACTGGTAGCCATAGTAGTAGAAGTAATAGTTGGCGAGACAACTTCATGAAGACACGATGATGGAGATCATGGTGTCATGCCGGTGATGATGATGATCATGGAGCCCCGAAGATGGAGATCAAAAGGAGCAAAATGATATTGGCCATATCATGTCACTTTTTGATTGCATGTGATGTTTATCATGTTTATGCATCTTATTTGCTTAGAACGACGGTAGTAAATAAGATGATCCCTCATTAAAATTTCAAGAAAGTGTTCCCCCTAACTGTGCACTATTGCGAAAGTTTGTCGTTTCGAAGCACCATGTGATGATCGGGTGTGATAGATTCTTACGTTCACATACAATGGGTGTAAGCCAGATTTTTACACGCGAAACACTTAGGTTAACTTGACGAGCCTAGCATGTACATACATGGCCTCGAAACACAAGAGACCGAAAGGTCGAGCATGAGTCGCATAGTAGATACAATCAACATGAAGATGTTCACCAATGATGACTAGTCTGTCTTACGTGATGATCGGACACAGCCTAGTTGACTCGGATCTTGTAATCACTTAGATGACTAGAGGGATGTCTATCTGAGTGGGAGTTCATAAGATGAACTTAATTATCCTGAACATAGTCAAAAGATCTTTGCAAATTATGTCGTAAGCTCGCGCTTTAGTTCCACTGTTTAGATATGTTCCTAGAGAAAATATAGTTGAAAGTTGACAGTAAGGATTATGCGGACAGTAGAAAGCTTATGTACATGATGCACCGCTCAGTGTGCTGAACCCCAAACGTCGTTTGTGGATGTTGCGAACATCAGACATACATGTTTTGATAACTACGTGATAGTTCAGTTAAACGGTTTAGAGTTGAGGCACCAAAGACGTTTTTCGTAACGTCGCGGAACATATGAGATGTTTCGAGGGCTGAAATTGGGATTTCAGGCTCGTGCCCACGTCAAGAGGTATAAGACCTCCGACGATTTTCTTAGCCTGCAAACTAAGGGAGAAAAGCTCAATTGTTGAGCTTGTGCTCAGATTGTCTGAGTGCAACAATCACTTGAATCGAGTGGGAGTTGATCTTCCGGATGAGATAGTGATGTTTCTTCAAAGTCATTGCCACCAAGCTGCTAGAGCTTCGTGATGAACTATAACATATCAGGGATAGATATGATGATCCTTGAGGTATCGCGATGTTTGACACCGCGAAAGTAGAAATCAAGAAGGACCATCAATTGTTGATGATTGGTGAAACCACTAGTTTCAAGAAGGGCAAGGGAAAGAAGGGATACTTCATTAAACGGCAAATCAGCTGCTGCTCTAGTGAAGAAACCCGAGGTTGAACCCAAACCCGAGACTAAGTGCTTCTGTAATAAGGGGAACAACCACTGGAGCAGAATTACTCTAGATACTTGGTAGATGAGAAGGCTGGCAAGGTCGATAGAAGTATATTGGATATACATTAAGTTATTATGTACTTTACTAGTACTCCTAGTAGCACCAGGGTATTAGATACCGGTTCGGTTGCTAAGTTATAGTAACTCGAAATAAAAGGCTACGAAATAAATGGAGACTAGCTAAAGGTGAGATGACGATATGTGTTGGAAGTGTTTCCAAGGTTGATGTGATCAAGCATCGCACGCTCCCTCTACCATCGAGATTGGTGTTAAACCTAAATAATTGTTATTTGGTGTTTGCGTTGAGCATAGGCATGATTGGATTATGTCTATCGCAATACGGCTATTCATTTAAGGAGAATAATGGTTACTCTGTTTATTTGAATAATACCTTCAATGGTCTTACACCTAAAAGGAATGGCTTATTGAATCTCGATCGTAGTGATACACATTTTCATGCCAAAAGATATAAGATAGTAATGATAGTACCACTTACTTGTGGCACTGCCATGTAAGTCATATTGGTATAAAACGCATGAAGAAGCTCCATGTTGATGGATCTTTGGACTCACTCGTTTTTGAAAAGTTTGAGACATGCGAACCATGTCTGTTGGTGTATACGCATGAAGAAACTCCATGCAGATGGATCGTTTGGACTCACTTGCTTTTGAATCACTTGAGATATGCAAATCAAACCACATGGGCAAGATGACTGAAAAGCCTCGTTTTCAGTAAAATGGAACAAGATAGCAACTTGTTGGAAGTAACACCTTTTGAAGTGTGCAGTCCAATGAGTGCTGAGGCATGCAGTGAATATTGTTATGTTCTTACTTCACAGATGATTCGAGTAGATGTTGAGTATATTTACTTGATGAAACACAAGTCTGAATTATTGAGTGGTTCAAGTAATTTCAGAGTGAAGTTGAAGATCATTGTGACAAGAGGATAAAATGTCTATGATATGATCATGGAGATGAGTATCTGAGTTACGAGCTTTGGTACGCAATTAAGACATTGTGGAAATTGTTTCACAATTAATACCGCCTGGAACACCATAGTGTGATGGTGTGTCCGAACATCATAGTTGCACCCTATTGGATATGGTGCGTACCATGATGTCTCTTATCGAATTACCACTATCGTTCATGGGTTAGGCATTAGAGACAACCGCACTCACTTTAATAGGGCACCACGTAATTCCGTTGAGATGACACCATGAGAACTATGGTTTAGAGAAACCTAAGCTGTCGTTTCTTGAAAGTTTGGGGCTGCGACGCTTATGTGAAAAAGTTTCATCATGATAAGCTCGAACCCAAAACGGATAAATGCATCTTCATAGGACACCCAAAACAGTTATGTATACCTCCTATCTTAGATCCGGAAGCAAAAGTAATTGTTTCTAGAAACGGGTCCTTTCTCGAGGAAAAGTTTCTCTCGAAAGAATTGAGTGGGAGGATGGTGGATACTTGATAAGGTTATTGAACCATCACTTCAACTAGGGTGTAGCAGGGCACAGGAAGTTGTTCCTGTGGCGCCTACACCAATTGAAGTGGAAGCTTATGATAGTGATCATGAAGTTTCAGATCAAGTCACTGCAGTACCTTGTAGGGTGACAAGGATGCGTACTACTTCGGAATGGTACAGTAATCCTGTCTTGAAGGTCATGTTGCTAGATACAATGAACCTACGAGCTATGGAGAAGCGATGGTGGGCCCAAATTTCGACAAATGGTTAGAAGCCATGAAATCCGAGATAGGATCCATGTATCAGAACAAAGCATGGACTTTGGTGGACTTGCCCGATGATCGGCAAGCCATTGAGATAAATGGATCTTTAAGAAGAAGATGGACGTGGACGGTAATGTTTGAAGCTCGACTTGTGGCGTAGAGTTTTTCACAAGTTCAAGGAGTTGACTACGATGATATTTTCTCATCCGTAGCGATGCTTAAGTCCGTCGGAATCATGTTAGCATTAGCTGCATTTATGAAATCTGGCAGATGGATGTCAAAATGAGTTTCCTTACCAGTTTTCGTAAGGAAAGGTTGTATGTGATACAATCAGAAAGGTTTCGTCGATCCTAAGGATGCTAAAAGGTATGCTAGCTCCAGCGATCCTTCTAAGGACTGGAGTAAGCATCTCGGAGTTGGAATGTGCGCTTTGATAAGATGATCAAAGATTTTGGGTTTATACAAAGTTTATGAGAAACTTGTATTTCCAAAGAAGTGAGTGGGAGCACTATAGAATTTCTGATGAGTATATGTTGTTGACATATTGTTGATCAGAAATGATGTAGAATTTCTGGAAAGCATATAGGGTTATTTGAAAGGTGTTTTTTCAATAGAAAACCTGAATTAAGCTACTTGAACATTGAGCATCAAGATCTATGAGGATAGATCAAAATGCTTAATGGTACTTTCAAATGAGCATATACGTTGACATGATCTTGAAGGTGTTCAAGATGGACCAGTCAAAGAAGGAGTTCTTGCCGGAGTTGTAAGGTATGAAGTTAAGAGTTAAAGCTCGACCACGGCAGAAAAGAGAGAAAGGACGAAGGTCGTCCCCTATGCTTTAGACGTAGGCTCTACAGTATGCTATGCTGTGTACCGCACCTGATGTGTGCCTTGCTACATATCTGGCAAGAGGGTACAAAGGTGATCAAGGAGTGGATCACCACATAGCGGTCAAAATTATCCTTAGAGGAATAAGGATATGTTTCTCGATTATGGAGGTGATAAAGAGTTCGACGTAAAGGGTTACGTCGATGCAAGCTTTAAACACCTATCCGAGTGACTCTAAGTAGCAAACCGGATACGTATAGTGGAGCAACCATTTGGAATAGCTCCAAGTGGAGCGTGGAAGCAGCATTTACAATATGACCTAGAGATTGGGAAGTACATACGGATCTGAATGTTGCAGACCCGTTGACTAAAACCTCTCTCACAAGCAAAACATGATTAAACCCCATAACTCATTGAGTCTTAATCACATGATGATGTGAACTAGTTTAGACACTAGTAAACTCTTTGGATGTTGGTCACATGGCGATGTGACCTGTGAGTGTTAATCACATGGCAATATAGATTATTGACTCTAGTGCAAGTGGGAGACTGTTGGAAATATGCCCTAGAGGCAATAATAAATTAGTTATTATTATATTTCCTTGTTCATGATAATCGTTCATTATCCATGCTATAATTGTATTGATAGGAAACTCAAGTACATGTGTGGGTACATAGACAACACCATGTCCCTAGTAAGCCTCTAGTTGACTAGCTCGTTGATCAATAGATGGTTACGGTCTCCTGACCATGGACATTGGATGTCGTTGATAATGGGATCACATCATTAGGAGAATGATGTGATGGACAAGACCCAATCCTAAGACTAGCACAAAGATCGTAGTTCGTATGCTAAAGCTTTTCTAATGTCAAGTATCATTTCCTTAGACCATGAGATTGTGCAACTCCCGGATACCGTCACTACAAGAAATATGTCAACTAGTGACCTTTTGTCAGTGACCCTGGAAGAATTGGTCATAGATCTATGACCATTTCAGACCAATTGGTCAAAAGCTGTTCGAGGGGCTCCAAACCCTAAACCATTGCGACCATTTTGGTCAGAAAGGTCGTAATTTCCTTACACGAAAAGGTCACAAATCAAACAGTGCTAGTCCCCTGCCTTATTTCTAGTTGTTAATGACCAATATAGATGGTCATAGCCTTGTAGATTGTGGTGGGTTGTGATGACTAGGCGCCATCTCATCAGTTTTGCCTATGTGTCATGTCCATGTGGCGGTTTTTTGCCCTAGGTTCTGAAGCAACCTATATTTATGTTATTCCCAAAATTCCCAAAAAAATCTCATAAATTCTTTGGGTCATATCTTCGTCAAATATGTAAAAACCTTCCTTGCCTAGTTCAAAGATAATTCAAAAATATTCATTTTCCTATTCTGATCAGAGCAGCACTTTGTGAAGGAAGTACCACTTTGGCATGTCCAAATGGTATCCATTTTCTACAGTGCTTTCCTATGCCCAAATAACCATCCTCCACCAAATGCTAGCTCAATCCATTCATTATTTTGAGCCCAGCTTCAACATTCGTATTTATGTCCAGTGTGGTACTTTGTAAAGCAAGTACCACCTAGGCTCCTCCTTTTGAGGTGAAAATTTGTGAAGATGGTCTTCTTAGTAACTGATCATCCTCAGCCAAAACTCACGCCCATTAGCCATGTGCATTTCCCGTACCGCAAATCAAACACTTGGCTGCTTATTCATGTTTGAGCATCGATCGGTCTCCTCGTGAGAATCTTATGTTGTGATTTTCTTCCTAGCACCTACCTGGGGAGTGCCCAACCCACTAGACATGCCTAGGCCACCCAGAACACATGGCAACGCCACGGTCACGCGGTGACCACGCGGTGGGCATGCGAGCTTACGCGCTCTAGAGTTGGGGCCCTCAGCCACCGTCCAAACCTCGATGTCTCGCCATCAAACCATGTATTTCTGATTAAATATATACTTATGTACCTAGAAATGATTTTTGGAAAAAATAAATATTAAACTATGAGGCAGCTACAGTTCAAATTTGACCCGCTTCCAACTGAATCGGCGACAATTTGTCTTTTTCACCAGAGGTGGATCAAAACTTTTTACACCCAACCATTTGGTCAATTGTGAATCAAACATGGCCTAGTATTTTATAAAATTGATTTGGTCCATTTTTGCAACAATTATTTGGTAGTTCCTTCACAAAAAACCCTCATTTTGGGCACTCGGAAAATGGAAAATGAATTTTCCGTGCAAAGAAAATGAAAACTCCCTTAGGCAACATTGTTTGGAATTCCAAGATGCACCTTTTTGCACAATATGAGATCATTTGAACAAACTATGCCATGAATGTGGCCATAAGATTGATCATTTGGCTTGAAAGCCACGAATCTTCACGCATGATAGCTCATTTCTGAGAACACTTTTTTAAAATAATTATCGTATTACAAGTTTATTATTTTTCCTGGAAACTTGGTCACATATAATGACACAATGCGAAGGTTTTCCAATTTTTTGATTTTTTTTGAATTTTTTATGCCCGTTTCAAAATGCGGGCAAAACGGCGGGCTTGACTGTTCCTAGCTAGTGGTTGAATCTTGGAAAACTTTTGGTGTTTCTATGATAAAATAGATACTTATGTACCTAGAAATGATTTTTGGAAAAAAAATAAAGAGCAAGCTATGAGGCAGCTGCAGTTCAAATTTCACCCGCTTCCAACTGAATCAACAGGAATTTGTCTTTTTCACCAGAGGTGGATCAAAACTTTTGACACCCAACCATTTGGTCAATTTTGAATCAAACATGGCCTAGTATTTTATAAAATTGACTTGGTCCATTTTTCCAACAATTATTTGGTAGTTCCTTCACAAAAAAACCTCATTTCGGGCCCTCGGAAAATGGAAAATGAATTTTCCGTGCAAAGAAAGTCAAAACTCCCTTAGGCAACATAGTTTGGAATTCCAAGATGCACCCTTGTGCACAATATGAGATCATTTGAACAAACTATGCCATGAATGTGGCCATAAGATTGATCATTTGGCTTGAAAGCCATGAATCTTCACGCATGATAGCTCATTTCTAAGAACACTTTTTTAAAATAATTGCAGTATTACAAGTTTATTATTTTTCCTGTGAACTTGGCCACATATAATGACACAATGCAAACGTTTTCCAATTTTTTGATTTTTTTTAAATTTTTTATGCCCGTTTCAAAATGCGGTCAAAACGGCGGGCTTGACCATTCCTAGCTAGTGGTTGAATTTTGGAATTTTGTTGATGTTTATATGATTAAATAGATACTTACGTACCTAGAAATAATTTTTGGAAAAAATAAAGAGCAAACTACAAGGGAGCTACAGTTCAAATTTGACCCGCCTCCAGCTGAATCGGCGGAAATTTGTCTTTTTTGACCAGAGGTGGATCAAAACTTTTGACACCCAACCATTTGGTCAATTGTGCATTAAATATGTCCTACTATTCTAGAAAATTCACTTGATACAATTTTGCAACAAATATACGGTAGGTCCTTCACAGAAAAACTCATTTTGGACACTCGAAAAATAAAAAATGTTTTTTTGCCAAAAAAACTCATTTCTCATTTGTCAAGACACATTTAAAAAGATATTTATCTTATTTATTGTTTGTTATTTTTCCTGAAAACTTGTTCATATTTAGTGACACGATGAGAAGGTTTTTTCATTTTTTTTGAATTTTTCTGGTCATAAAATAGCTGACATGATTTTAACACGTTAATTTTAGTCACCCATGACCAATTTAAATGGTCATAACATCATACTGTAATCTGATTGGTTCGTGGACGTGTCACACGGATCGTGCATCAAACACCTTCGGATGATCGGGGATCCAACGACAGCCCTTCCACACCATCCCCGAAACCCTAGCTCTGTCCTGTGGTTATTTTCCATCCACCCCCCCCCCCCCGCCTCCTTTCTTTCCCTCGCTCTCTCCTCTCCCCGCCAGCCGCCGCCCCCATTCTCTCCAGATCCAATCCAATCTCCCTCGTGCACCGCCCCCTTCCTCCCGTCACTACACCAACCTCGCCGTCGGCCCACCCCTGGTCCTCCCGCAACTGAGCGCGCCACCCACCGCATCCACAGAGACTGTCATGGACCTGCGGTGCGCGAGCTGGAGGACGGCGGGGGAGGCCAACAACCTAGCGCCGTGGGCCGCCGTGCCGAAGGACTGCGTGCTGCACGTGCACGCATACCTCACCGGCCCCGCCTACCGCTCCGACCTTGACCTCGTCGGCGGGAGGCCTCTGCCTACGCCCGCGCCGCAGCCGCCTCCACCGGCGCCTGGGTCTTCGCGCTGCTCTACAACCTCCCCTACTACGCGCAGCACGGATATGGGAGGGCGACCCACGCTTGTCACATTCTGAGATCGCGGGCGTGCTATTAACACGCGCGGTTAATTTGCTGTTCGATTGCAGGCTGGAGCTGTTCGACCACCGGGAGTTCGACCGGTGGGTGGAGACGGGGGAGGCGCCGGCGATCCCCTCCAGCCTCCGCCTTTACAGGGAGGTACGCGACCTCGGCTTCAAGACCTTCCTACTCACCGGCCGCAGCGAAAGAGCTGCCGTGGACCTGCTATGTACGTACACCTCCTCTCCTAACCCCCACACTGCGTTCAGGTTTAGTCAGGAAGTGTCAAGACCATTCAGGTTCGGGTTCAGTTAGGGGCTGTCGGACATTAAATTCTCAACATCTGCATCGTGAGTAACACAATAGCGAGACCACTTTGTCAGTTTGGCTGCAGCTTGTTAGTCTCAGCAGGTTTCAGTCGACATCTAGCCGATTTAATTTCTGGGTTTCTGTTGTACCTCAACTTGGACCATTAAACTGGAGCTATACTACCGTATCTCTGCTATGTTCCATCCACTGTATCTGTTTAACCAACCTGATCCTCCAAACATAAAAGCTCAAGTGTGTACTGATTTAATTTAATTTAGTACACAGGCAGTATAACTGTTAGTCGAAACCATGAATTACCCTACTGTTAGTCTAGTTACCTTGACCATAAAAGCTAGTTAGAGCAGCAGCTAGCCAGCATTAGGAACACTGAATCTTATGTTCACTTGCTTCCTAATCCCACACATCAAATCTCTGAAAGGCTCTTATGTTTTCTGCATTACAAAAGATTGCAAGGCTGACTTCACAAATACTTCCTTTGACATGTGATGTGGTTTCCTGCCATGCATGAGCAGCTACAACCGATGGTCCGGCGGATGCGCGAGTCCACTGAGGACGGGAGCGGCGGCGAGGACGGCGAGACCGTCAAGCAGCGCTTCGCGAGGATGTCGCACATGTTCTGCAAGACGCTCACCGCCTCCAACACCAGCACCCACGGCGGCTTCTTCGTGCCGCGCCGTGCCGCCGAAGACTGCTTCCCCCCTCTGGTGTGCTCATTGGCCTGCCAGGCCCCTCTCTCCATTGATTCTGCCATTGGTTCCTGCTATGTTTTCAGTCCACTGGCTTGCTGAAACTCTCTAGTTTGGTTCTGGGAATGCAGGATTACAGCCAGCAGTGGCCGTCTCAGGAGCTGGTCGCCAAGGATTTTGGTTCTGTGTAGCAGAATGTGTATAAATTTTTGCTCTAGTCTGAATCTATTGAAGTCTGAAACTGTTAGGTGTTAATCTACTTGTCTTACTGAAATTGCTCTAGTCTGAATCTGTTGAAGTCTGAAACTGTTAGGTGTTAAAACAGTTCACTGAAATTGGTGTAGTCTAAAAAATAGTTAACTGAATCTGCTGAAGTCTGAAAAACTGCTAGGTGTTGGGAATTGTCTGCAACTGCTGTAATCTTCTTTTTAGAACAGTATTCCAGCACCTCATATCGTACAGAATTATAGCCTAAAGTGATTATGCTTGATCTTCAACAAACACTACCTCATAACAATGCCTCAAAGTTCTGCGCCCCATCTCCCCTCTTTCTAAATTACTGAAATAAAAACATTGTAAATACTAGTAGTTCCAAATGCAGTTAAAATATAAAAAACATTGTGCACTAAATATGTCTTGTGCCCCATCTCCCCTGTCGTACTAATCTCACAGTTAGTATACTTTGAAGGTTACTGGACTGATATTTTGTTTGCCAACTACTGCAACTGAAGTTTCAAAAATTTCTTGCAGTACCATCGACCGAATGTCTTGGTGTTATTCTGAACTGTTTGCATTTGTTGTATCTCATTACCAGTGTTCATTCTTCATTGGTCCATGTCCATGTCCGCCGCCACGGCCGCCACGCTACAGCCAGGCCACCCACCAACACATCGAACTATTTCAGTTGATTGAGTTGTTCTGAACTATTTCATTGCTGTGAAGGTGATTGAATTGGTGTTCTATACCAGTTCCTTATTTACTTTGATGGTTCTTGATACGTGAACTGTTTCATAGGGCATAGTTATCCATGTTGCATTCTAATTCCTTATTTGAGTAGATGCTTCCTGATTATCCATGTTGCATGTGAATGGGTTGAGTAGATAGAATTGGAGTGAGCAGATCACTATATGACTAAGGAAAAATCAAAAAGTATGTGTAGGAAAATATCATCGTTCTTGCTCACTTTGCAAAAATGACGAGTACTAGAAATTGTCCTCTTTCACTAATATTTGCTGTTTGGTGATGGTTATATGTCTTTTGCTTGATCTATTATGATTCATGCACACAGGTTGGCTAGAAATAGCCCTGGTTATAGATATTTTTATTATTTTATACATTAATGTATGCTGTGAAAATGCCAAGTGTGAGATAATTAGACCAGCTGTCCATTTCTTGCCTGAATGCATTCTTCAAATGAGATGATGTGCTAGAGACATGCTACTTACTATAAACAAGATGGTGTTTACTGTATTGTCTTTCATGCACATTTGGTGTATTATCTTCTGACCTGCTGGTGTCATATGTACTGTACACATAGAAGGTGAACTATCTTCACTGAAATTCAAGAACTATCTTCACTGTTTCTCCCTGCTGCATTGCCTCACCCGTTCTCCTTCTTAGTCTTGATATAACTCTGCAGTTACTTTCAAATGTATATGCAAAGTGTGTGTGTGTGTGTGTGTGTGTGTGTCCAGTGAGCAAATCTGTAGTAATTACTGAGTATACTATCTGCTTTCTTTTAGTGGATATTTTCTCCTCAGTTCTCTTTTGACATATAGCTTGTTCTCTTTGAATGTACAGGCAGTATACTCTGCTGGTGATGTTTCTTCGTTGCTGGGATCATTTGAACCTGGATGTCATGTGTTATCTGATCTGAGCCATATGGCATATTGTAAAAAAATTATGTATGATGTTTTTTTGTTGCTGGGATCATGTGAAGATGTACGTTTGAAATGCTGCTTTGACAACAAACTTGTATTCATGTGTACATCCTGCTTTGACAGCAAAATTAAGAAAATGTCTCAACAATATATATTGGTTAAATATCTGTTTTGCAATTTCTATGCTTAAAATTGTACTGCACCTAAAAAGGCCACCCTAACTGATGATGTTGTTGTGGAATTGTTTATTTTATTTAAAATAGCGAAAATAATAAAATTTCTGCCAAAAGTTATAAAAAACAAAATGAAAAGGCCAGCAAAAACAAAATGAAAAGGCCAACAAACAAAGAAATTTACTAGAAAAAGGAAAGGGCGAAGAAAAGAAAAAGGCCGTAAAAAATTTGGCTTGGCCCATTTAGTTGACCATGAAAAACACACAAATTGGCTGAATTAATGGGCTCGGCCCATGTAAAACACCCAATTAGACCAGGCTGAATCTTATTAGTGACCTTTTCAATAGGTCGCAATATTGCCACGTCAGATTGCCACGTCGGATCCGACGTGTCCTGGGCTGACAGCTAGTGACCAAAACAAAAGGTCATGGGTTCAACGACCTTCTGTTTTGGTCGTAAATGTCTACGACCTTCTCACAGAGAAGGTCGCTATAGTCAATTAATGACCCCCAGCTTTTGACCTTATGTTTTTGGTCACAAAAAGGTCACAAATTGAAAACTATGACCTTTCAGTGACCAATAGTGGAGGTCACTAGTTGACATATTTCTTGTAGTGCGTAGGAATGCTTTGTGTGTACCAAACGTCACAACGTAACTGGGTGGCTATAAAGGTGCACTATAGGTATCTCCAAAAGTGTCTGTTGGGTTGGCACGAATCAAGACTGGGATTTTTCACTCCGTGTGACGGAGAGGTATCTCTGGGACCACTCGGTAGGACATCATCATAATGTGCACAATGTGATCAAAGAGTTGATCGCAGGATGATGTGTTACAGAACGAGTAAAGAGACTTGCGAGTAACGAGATTGAACAAGGTATTGGTATACCGACGATCGAATCTCGGGCAAGTACAATACCGCTAGACAAAGGGAATTGTATACGGGATCGATTGAGTCCTTGACATCGTGGTTCATCCGATGAGATCATCGTGAAACATGTGGGAGCCAACATGGTTATCCAGATCCCGCTGTTGGTTTTTGACCGGAGAACGTCTCGGTCATGTCTGCATGGTTCCTCAACCCGTAGGGTCTACACACTTAAGGTTCAATGACGCTAGGGTTATAAAGGAAGTTTGTATGTGGTTACCGAATGTTGTTCGAAGTCCCGGATGAGATCCCAGACGCCACGAGGAGTTCTAGAATGGTCCGGAGGTAAAGATTTATATATGGTAAGTCCTGTTTTGGTCACCGGAAAAGTTCCGGGTGCTATCGGTAATGTACCGGGACCACCGGGAGGGTCCCGAGGGTCCACCAAGTGGGGCCACCGGCCCCAGAGGGCTGCATGGGCCAAGTGTGGGAGGGGACCAGCCTCAGGTGGGCTGGTGCGCCCCCCCCCCCCCCCCCCCGCACCAAAGCACAAGGCGCCTAGGGCTTGGGGGAAACCCTAAAGGGGGGCACCCCCCTTGCCTTGGGGGGCAAGGCAACCCCCCTGGCCGCCGCCCCCTCCTCAGATTGGATTTGAGGGGGCCGCCCCCCCTCTCCCTTGCCCCTATATATATGTGGGGGGTGGGAGGGCAACCGCACCCAAGTTCTGGCGCAGCCCTCCCCCTCTCCCAAGTACTCCTCCTCTCTCGCGGTGCTTGGCGAAGCTCTGCAGGATTGCCACGCTCCTCCACCACCACCACGCCGTTGTGCTGCTGCTGGATGCAGTCTTCCTCAACCTCTCCCTCTCTCCTTGCTGGATAAGGGCATGGGAGATGTCACCGGGCTGTACGTGTGTTGAACGCGGAGGTGCCATCCGTTCGGCACTAGGATCTCCGGTGATTTGGATCACGACGAGTACGACTCCTTCAATCCCGTTCTCTTGAACGCTTACGCTTAGCGATCTACAAGGGTATGTAGATGCACTCTCCTTCCCCTCGTTGCTGGTTTCTCCATAGATAGATCTTGGTGACACATAGGAAAATTTTGAATTTCTGCTACGTTCCTCAACACCCCCACCCTAGGGTTTCCAACCCTAGGTGCAGGGGGTTGGGGCAAGGGGGGTGCACCAGGCCACCAGGGGCTGGTCCCCTCCCAACTTCAGCCCACGGGCCCTCCGGGATAGGTGGCCCCACCCGATGGACCCCCGGGACCATTCTCGTGGTCCCGGTACAATACCGGTGACCCCCGAAACTCTCCCGATGGCCGAAACTGCACTTCCTATATATAATTCTTTACCTCCGGACCATTCCGGAACTCCTCGTGACGTCCGGGATCTCATCCGGGACTCTGATCAACTTTCGGTTTGCTGCATACTCATATCTCTACAACCCTAGTGTCACCGAACCTTAAGTGTGTAGACCCTATGGGTTCGGGAGACACGTAGACATGACCGGGACGGCTCTCCGGTCAATAACCAATAGCGGGATCTGGATACCCATGTTGGCACGAGGTATCTCGGATCATACACCGCTACTAGTCGACTCGGGGGCTCAAACTCATGTGGGTAGTAAGAATATATTCTCGTTTGAACTTCCATGGTTTGAAAGAGAGGGTTTCCTCGAGTTGTTAGCTAGATAGTGGGCTAAAGACTCGGGTGGAAGGTCACCCATTGAGCGGTGGCAGTGCAAGATTCGTCATCTTCGAAGGTTCCTTCGTGGATGGGCCAAGCACACGAATGGGATATATAAGGCGGAGAAGGAAAGACTCCTCCTGCTTATTCACACCCTTGAGTTAAAAGCTGAAACCTCTATCTTAGATACCAGTGAGTTGGTGACTAAAATGGAGGCCGAGTTGCGGTTGAAAGAGCTTCTCCGTGAGGAGGAATTGAAATGGGCTTTGAGAGCTAAGGTTCATATAATCATCCAAGGCGAGGATAACACTCAATTCTTTCATATGATTGCTAATGGAAAGCATCGTAAGAAGAGAATTTTCCAATTAGAACAAGACGAAGGGACGATAGTTGGTCAGGAAAACCTGAAATTTTACATTACCAACTATTATAAGCAGTTGTTTGGACCTCCGGAAGAGAATTTTGTGTCTTTGGATGAGTCAAGGGTTGAGGATGTTCCTCAACTTGAGACGGACGAGAATGAGATTTTGATTGCTCCCTTTACGGAGAAAGAAGTGTTTGAGGCCATTGCACAAATGGAAAACAATAAGGCGCTAGGACCGGATGGGTTTCCGGAAGAGTTTTACAAAAAGTGCTAGCACTTCATTAAGGGAGACCTGATGCCGATGTTTCATGAGTTTTTCAATGGTCAGCTTCATTTGTTCAAGCTGAATTTTGGAACGATAACTCTCCGTCCTAAGAAGACAGAGGCTATTCACATTGAGTAGTTCAGGCCTATATGTTTGCTTAATGTCAGTTTCAAAATCTTCACCAAGGTTGGGAAAACAGAGTTACGCAGATTGCGCATTTAGTTGTGCAACCGTCACAGACTGCTTTCATGCCAGATATAAATATCCTTGAAGGGGTGGTCGTCTTGCATGAAACGCTCCATGAGATTCACTCAAAAAACTAGATTGTGTGGTTTTTAAAGTGGATTTCAAAAAAGCATATGATAAAGTTAAATGGCCTTTCCTTCAACAAGCTTTGTGTATGAAAGGATTTGACACGGCCTGGAGAGACCAGATTGAGTCCTTTACGCAAAAAGGGAGTGTAGGGATTAAAGTGAATGACGATATAGGTCACTATTTCAAGACACACAAATGGTTAAGGCAAGGAGATCCCATGTCACCGATTCTATTCGACACAGTGGTTGATATGCTAACTATTTTAATAGGACGGGCTAAGGATGCGGGGCAAGTAGTGTTGGGGAACGTTTCATAAAATGAAAATTTTCCTACGTTCACCAAGATCAATCTATGAGTTCATATAGCAACAAGAGAGGGGAGTGCATCTACATAAGCTTGTAGATCGCGAGAGGAAGCGTTCAAGAGAACGGGGTTGAGGGAATCGTACTCGTCGTGATCCAAATCACCGGAGATCCTAGCGCCGAACGGACGGCCCCTCCACGTTCAACACACGTACGGTCAGCGTGACGTCTCCTCCTTCTTGATCCAGCAAGGGGGAAGGAGAGGTTGATGAAGATCCAGCGGCACGACGGCGTGGTGGTGGATGCAGCAGAGTTCCGGCAGGGCTTCGCCAAGCGACTACAGGAGGAGGAGGTATAGCCAGGGGAGAGGGAGGCGCCAAGACTTCAGGGTGCGGCTGCGCTCCCCTCCCCCTCCTTTATATAGGCCCCTTGGGGGGGGGGCGCCAGCCCTGGAGATGGGATCTCCCAAGGGGGCGGCGGCCAAGGGGGGTGGAATGCCCCCCAAGGAAAGTGGAGGCGCCCCCCACCCTAGGGTTTCCAACCCTAGACGCAGGGGGTTGGGGCAAAGGGGGCGCACCAGCCCACCAGGGGCTTGTCCCTACCCCACTTCAGCCCACGGGGCCCTCCGGGATTGGTGGCCCCACCTGGTGGACCCCCGGGACCCTTCCGGTGGTCCCGGTACAATACCGGTGACCCCCGAAACACTCCCGATGGCAGAAACTGCACTTCCTATATATAATTCTTTACCTCCGGACCATTCCGGAACTCCTCGTGACGTCCGGGATCTCATCTGAGACTCTGAACAACTTTCAGTTTGCTGCATACTCATATCTCTACAACCCTAGCATCACCGAACCTTAAGTGTGTAGACCCTATGGGTTCGGGAGACACGTAGACATGACCGAGACGGCTCTCCGGTCAATAACCAACAGCGGGATCTAGATACCCATGTTGGCTCCCACATGCTCCTCAATGATCTCATTGGATGAACCACGATGTTGAGGATTCAATCAACCATGTATTCAATTCCCTTTGTCAATCAGTACGTTACTTGCCCGAGACTCGATCGTCAGTATCCCAATACCTCGTTCGGTCTCGTTACCGCCTTACCGGCAAGTCACTTTAATCGTACCGTAATGCATGATCCCGTGAGCAGACACTTGGTCACTTTGAGCTCATTATGATGATGCATTACCGAGTGGGCCCAGAGATACCTCTTCGTCATACGGAGTGACAAATCCTAGTTTCGATCCGTGTCAACCCAACAGACACTTTCGGAGATACCTGTAGTGCACCTTTATAGTCACCCAGTTACGTTGTTACGTTTGGTACACCCAAAGCACTCCTACGGTATCCGGGAGTTACACGATCTCATGGTCTAAGGAAAATATACTTAACATTGGAAAAGCTCTAGCAAACGAACTACACGATCTTGTGCTATGCTTAGGATTGGGTCTTGTCCATAACATCATTCTCCTAATGATGTGATCCCATTATCAACGACATCCAATGTCCATAGTCAGGAAACCATGACTATCTGTTGATCAACGAGCTAGTCAACTAGAGGCTCACTAGGGACATATTGTGGTCTATGTATTCACATGTGTATTACGATTTCCGGATAATACAATTATAGCATGAATAAAAGACAATCATCATGAACAAGGAAATATAATAATAATCCTTTTATTATTTCCTCTAGGGCATATTTCCAACAGTCTCCCACTTGCACTAGAGTCAATAATCTAGTTACATTGTGATGAATTTAACACCCATAGACTTCTGGTGTTGATCATGTTTTGCTCGCAGAAGAGGTTTAGTCAACGGATCTGCAACATTTAGATCCATATGTACTTTGCAAATATCTATGTCTCCATTTTGAACATTTTCACGGATGGAGTTGAAACGACGCTCGATGTGCCTGGTCTTCTTGTGAAACCTGGGCTCCTTGGCAAGGGCAATAGCTCCAGTGTTGTCACAGAAGAGAGTGATTGTCCCCGACGCATTGGGTATGACTCCTAGGTCGATGATGAACTCCTTCATCCATATTGCTTCATGCGCTGCCTCCGAGGCTGCCATGTACTCTGCTTCACATGTAGATCTCGCCACGATGCTCTGCTTGCAACTGCACCAGCTTACTGCTCCACGATTCAACATATACACGTATCCGGTTTGTGACTTAGAGTTATCCAGATCTGTATCGAAGCTAGCATCGACGTAACCCTTTACGACGAGCTCTTCGTCACCTCCATAAACGAGAAACATGTCCTTTGTCCTTTTCAGGTACTTCAGGATATTCTTCACCGCTGTCCATTGTTCCTTGCCGAGATTACTTTGGTACCTTCCTACCAAACTTATGGCAAGGTTTACATCAGGTCTGGTGCACAACATGGCATACATAATAGATCCTATGGCTGAAGCATAGAGGATGACACTCATCTCTTCTTTATCTTCTGCCGTGGTTGGGCATTGAGCCGAGCTCAATCTCACACCTTGCAATACAGGCAAGAACCCTTTCTTGGACTGATCCATTTTGAACTTCTTCAAAATCTTATCAAGGTATGTGCTTTGTGAAAGACCTATGAGGCGTCTCGATCTATCCCTATAGATCTTGATGCCTAATATGTAAGCAGCTTCTCCAAGGTCCTTCATTGAAAAACACTTATTCAAGTAGGCCTTGATGCTGTCCAAAAGTTCTATATCATTTCCCATCAAAAGTATGTCATCTACATATAATATGAGAAATGCTACATAGCTCCCACTCACTTTCTTGTAAATGAGGATGTGAATTGGGTTCGTTACCGTTCACGTACTTAGGTATACCCATTCATCATCGTAAGCTGACTAACAAGGAGTGGAAGTGCATCAAGGATCGTTTTGAGAAGAAACTGGGCTGTTGGAAAGGGAAGCTCATGTCATATGGAGGGCGATTAATTCTGATTAATTCGGTCCTCACCAGTATGCCTATGTTTCTCCTATCCTTTTTTGAGGTCCCGGTGGGGGTCAGGAAGAGGTTAGACTTTTATCGATCACGATTCTTCTGGCAGAATGATGAGCTTAAACGAAAGTATAGGCTTGCAAAATGGGACATCATATGTAGGCTGAAGGACCAAGGGGGTCTAGGCATTGAAAATCTGGATGTCAAGAACAGATGTCTCCTCAGCAAGTGGCTATTCAAACTTTCGTCCGAGACGGAGGCTACTTGGGCTCAGATTTTGCGAAATAAGTACCTTCACTCTAAAACATTGGCACAGGTGACTATGAGACCGACTGACTCACCGTTTTGGAAAGGGTTGATGAGAGTCAAGCCACTCTTTTTCAACAGGGCTATATTTTTGTCGGAAATGGAGCTAATACGAGGTTCTGGGAGGATACGTGGCTTGGGGAGACGCCCCTTGCACTTCAATATCCTACACTATACAACATAGTTCAACGGCGAGAAGATTTCGTTGCAAACGTTTTACAATCCACTCCCCTAAATATTAGCTTTCGGAGGATGGTAGTTGGCAATCGTTGGGAGGCCTGGCTTCATCTTGTAAGACGGTTGATGGATGTCCAGTTGTCTCAGCAGCCAGATAAGCTGTATTGGAAACTGACCAAGGACGGCGTGTTCTCTGTCAAATCCATGTATCTGGATGTCATAAACTCTAGTGTCATTACCTCCTCGAAGCACGTCTGGAAAGTAAAGGTACCTTTGCGAATCAAAGTGTTTATGTGGTTTGTGCATAAACAAGTCATTTTGACAAAGGATGATCTGGCAAAACGTAATTGGATGGGTTCTGCTAGGTGTAGTTTTTGTGACCATAACGAAACTATCAAACACCTCTTTCTAGATTGTCTGCTGGCTAAGATTCTTTGGCGTTCGATTCATATTGCTTTTAATATTACTCCGCCTACCTCCATCAACATGTTATTTGGAACGTGGCTTGACGGGGTTGACTCAGATTTAGCGAGGCACATTCGTGTTGGAGTTTGTGCCTTATTATGGGCAGTCCAGAACTGCAGAAATGATTTGGTTTTTCACAGATCAACGAACATTCACTTTTTGCAGGTTATCTTCAGGGCCACAGCATGAAGGAAATACGCCCTAGAGGCAATAATAAAGTTATTAATCAAAGATGGTTATGTTTCCTAACCATAGACATGTGTTGTCATTTGATTAAAGGGATCACATCATTAGGAGAATGATGTGATTGACATGACCCATTCCGTTAGCCTAGCACTTGATCGTTTAGTATATTGCTATTGCTTTCTTCATGACTTATACATGTTCCTGTAACTATGAGAATTATGCAACTCCCGTTTACCGGAGGAACACTTTGGGTACTACCAAACGTCACAACGTAACTGGGTAATTATAAAGGAGTACTACAGGTGTCTCCGAAGGTACATGTTGAGTTGGCGTATTTCGAGATTAGGTTTTGTCACTCCGATTGTCGGAGAGGTATCTCTGGGCCCTCTCGGTAATGCACATCATTATAAGCCTTGCAAGCAATGTGACCAAATGAGTTGGTTACGGGATGATACATTACGGAACGAGTAAAGAGACTTGCCGGTAACGAGATTCAACTAGGTATTGGATACCGACGATCAAATCTCAGGCAAGTAACATACCGATGACAAAGGGAACAACGTATGTTGTTATGCGGTTTGACCGATAAAGATCTTCGTAGAATATGTAGGAACCAATATGGGCATCCAGGTTCCGCTATTGGTTATTGATCGAGAATAGTTCTAGGTCATGTCTACATAGTTCTCGAACCCGTAGGGTCCGCACGCTTAACGTTACGATGACAGTTTTATTATGAGTTTATAAGTTTTGATGTACCGAAGTTTGTTCGGAGTTCCGAATGTGATCACGGACATGACGAGGAGTCTCGAAATGGTGGAGACATAAAGATTGATATATTGGAAGCCTATGTTTGGACATCGGAAAGGTTCCGGGTGAAGTCGGGATTTTCTGGGAACACCGGGGGGTTACCGGAACCCTCCCGGGGGTTAATGGGCCTTAGTGGGCCAGGAGGGAGAAGAGGAGGGCTGGCCAGGGCAGGCCGCACGCCCCCTCCCCCCTAGTCCAAATAGGACAAGGAAGGGGGGGGGGGGGGGCGCCCCCCTTTCCTCTTTTCCCTCCCCCCTTTCCTTCTCCACCAAGGCAAGAGGGGGGAGTCCTACTCCCGGTGGGAGTAGGACTCCTCCAGGCGCACCCCAAGGGGGCCGGCCGCACCTCCCCCTCCCTCCTTTATATACAGGGGCAGGGGGGCACCCCACAACACACAAGTTGATCTACGGATCGTTCCTTAGCCGTGTGCGGGGCCCCCTTCCACCATATTCCACCTCGGTCATATCGTCGCGGAGTTTAGGCGAAGCCCTGTGCCAGTAGAGCATCATCATCGTCACCACGCCGTCGTGCTGACGGAACTCATCCCCGAAGCTTTGCTGGATCGGCGCCCGGGGATCGTCATCGAGCTGAATGTGTGCTGAACTCGGAGATGTCGTACGTTCGGTGCTTGGATCGGTCGGATCATGAAGACGTACGACTACATCAACCGCGTTGTGCTAACGCTTCCGCTTACGGTCTACGAGGGTACGTGGACAACACTCTCCCCTCTCGTTGCTATGCCATCACCATGATCTTGCGTGTACGTAGGAATTTTTTTGAAATTACTACGTTCCCCAACAGTGGTATCAGAGCCTAGGTTTTATGCGTTGATGTTATATGCACGAGTAGAACACAAGTGAGTTGTGGGCGATACAAGTCATACTGCTTACCAGCATGTCATACTTTTGTTCGGCGGTATTGTGAGATGAAGCGGCCCGGACCGACATTACGCGTACGCTTACGCGAGACTGGTTTCACCGTTGCGAGCAGTCGTGCTTAAAGGTGGTTGGCGGGTGTCTGTCTCTCTCACTTTAGCTGAATCGAGTGTGGCTACGCCCGGTCCTTGCGAAGGTTAAAACAGCACTAACTTGACAAACTATCGTTGTGGTTTTGATGCATAGGTAAGAACGGTTCTTGCTAAGCCCGTAGCAGCCACGTAAAATTTGCAACAACAAAGTAGAGGACGTCTAACTTGTTTTTGCAGGGCATGTTGTGATGTGATATGGTCAAGACGTGATGCTATATTTTATTGTATGAGATGATCATGTTTTGTAACCGAAGTTATCGGCAACTGGCTGGAGCCATATGGTTGTCGCTTTATTATATGAAATGCAAACGCCCTGTAATTGCTTTACTTTATCTCTAAGCGGTAGCGATAGTCGTAGAAGCAATACATGGCGTAACGACAACGATGCTACGATGGAGATCAAGGTGTCGCGCCGGTGAAGATGGTGATCACGACGGTGCTTCGAAGATGGAGATCACAAGCACCAGATGATGATGGCCATATCATATCACTTATATTGATTGCATGTGATGTTTATCCTTTATGCATCTTATCATGCTTTGATTGACGGTAGCATTTCAAGATGATCTCTCACTAATAATCAAGAAGTGTTCTCCCTGAGTATGCACCGTTGCGAAAGTTCTTCGTGCTGAGACACCACGTGATGATCGGGTGTGATAGGCTCTACGTTCAAATACATGGGTGCAAAACAGTTGCACACGCGGAATACTCAGGTCATACTTGACGAGCCTAGCATATACAGATATGGCCTCGGAACACGGAGACCGAAAGGTCGAACGTGAATCATATAGTAGATATGATCAACATAGTGATGTTCACCATTGAAACTACTCCATCTCACGTGATGATTGGACATGGTTTAGTTGATTTGGATCACGTGATCACTTAGATGACTAGAGAGATGTCTGTCTAAGTGGGAGTTCTTAAGTAATATGATTAATTGAACTTAAATTTATCATGAACCTAGTACCTGATAGTATCTTGCTTGTCTATGTTTATTTGTAGATAGATGGCTCGTGCTGTTGTTCCGTTGAATTTTAATGCGTTCCTTGAGAAAGCAAAGTTGAAAGATGATGGTTGCAATTACACGGACTGGGTCCGTAACCTGAGGATTATCCTCGTTGCTGCATAGAAAAGTTACGTCCTGGAAGCACCGCTGGGTGCCAGGCCTGCTGCTGATGCAACTGACGACGTTAAGAACGTCTGGCAGAGCAAAGCTGATGACTACTCGATAGTTCAGTGTGCCATGCTTTACGGCTTAGAACCGGGTCTTCAACGACGTTTTGAACGTCATGGAGCATATGAGATGTTCTAGGAGTTGAAGTTAATATTTCAAGCAAATGCCCGGATTGAGAGATATGAAGTCTCCAATAAGTTCTATAGCTGCAAGATGGAGGAGAATAGTTCTGTCAGTGAACATATACTCAAAATGTCTGGGTATAATAATCACTTGATTCAACTGGGAGTTAATCTTCCTGATGATAGTGTCATTGACAGAATTCTTCAATCACTGCTACCAAGCTACAAGAGCTTCGTGATGAACTATAATATGCAAGAGATGAACAAGACTATTCCCGAGCTCTTCGCGATGCTAAAAGCCGCGGAGGTAGAAATCAAAAAGGAGCATCAAGTGTTGATGGTTAACAAGACCACCAGTTTCAAGAAAAAGGGCAAAGGGAAGAAGAAGGGTAACTTCAAAAAGAACAGCAAGCAAGTTGCTGCTCAAGAGAAGAAACCCAAGTCTGGACCTAAACCTGAAACTGAGTGCTTCTACTGCAAGCAGACTGGACACTGGAAGCGGAACTGCCCCAAGTATTTGGCGGATAAGAAGGATGGCAAAGTGAACAAAGGTATATGTGATATACATGTTATTGATGTGTACCTTACTAATGCTCGCAGTAGCACCTGGGTATTTGATACTGGTTCTATTGCTAATATTTGCAACTCGAAATAGGGACTATGAATTAAGCGAAGATTGGCTAAGGACGAGGTGACGATGCGCGTGGGAAATGGTTCCAAAGTCGATGTGATCGCAGTCGGCACGCTACCTCTACATCTACCATCGGGATTAGTTTTAGACCTAAATAATTGTTATTTGGTGCCAGCGTTGAGCATGAACATTATATCTGGATCTTGTTTGATGCGAGACGGTTACTCATTTAAATCAGAGAATAATGGTTGTTCTATTTATATGAGTAATATCTTTTATGGTCATGCACCCTTGAAAAGTGGTCTATTTTTATTGAATCTCGATAGTAGTAATACACATATTCATAGTGTTGAAACCAAAAGATGCAGAGTTGATAACGATAGTGCAACTTATTTGTGGCACTGCCGTCTAGGTCATATCGGCATAAAGCGCATGAAGGAACTCCATACTGATGGGCTTTTGGAATCACTTGATTATGAATCACTTGGTACTTGCGAACCGTGCCTCATGGGCAAGATGACTAAAACGCCGTTCTCCGGAACAATGGAGTGAGCAACGGATTTGTTGGAAATCATACATACTGATGTTTGTGGTCCAATGAATGTTGAGGCTCGCGGCGGGTATCATTATTTTCTCACCTTCACAGATGATTTGAGCAGATATGTGTATATCTACTTGATGAAACACAAGTCTGAAACATTTGAAAAGTTCAAAGAATTTCAGAGTGAAGTGGAAAATCATCGTAACAAGAAAATAAAATTTCTACAATCTGATCGTGGAGGAGAATATTTGAGTTACGAGTTTGGTCTACACTTGAAACAATGCAGAATAGTTTCACAACTCACGCCACCCGTAACACCACAACGAAATGGTGTGTCCGAACGTCGTAATCGTACTTTACTAGATATGGTGCGATCTATGATGTCTCTTACTGATTTACCGCTATCATTTTGGGGTTATGCTTTAGAGACGGCCGCATTCACGTTAAATAGGGCACCATCAAAATCCGTTGAGACGACGCCTTATGAACTGTGGTTTGGCAAGAAACCAAAGTTGTCGTTTCTTAAAGTTTGGGGCTGCGATGCTTATGTGAAGAAACTTCAACCAGATAAGCTCGAACCCAAATCGGAGAAATGTGTCTTCATAGGATACCCAAAAGAGACTATTGGGTACACCTTCTATCACAGATCTGAGGGCAAGATTTTCGTTGATAATCGGATCCTTTCTAGAGAAGGAGTTTCTCTCGAAGGAAGTGAGTGGGAGGAAAGTAGAACTTGATGAGATAACTGTATCTACTCCCTTATTGGAAAGTAGTTCATCACAAGAACCGGTTCCTGTGACAACTACACCAATTAGTGAGGAAGCTAATGATATTGATCATGAAACTTCAGATCAAGTTTCTACTGAACCTTGTAGGTCTACCAGAATAAGATCTGCACCAGAGTGGTACGGTAATCCAATTCTGGAAGTCATGTTGCTTGACCATGATGAACCTACGAACTATGAGGAAGCGATGATGAGCCCAGATTCCGCAAAATGGCTAGAGGCCATGAAATCTGAGATGGGATCCATGTATGAAAACAAAGTATGGACTTTGGTTGACTTGCCCGATGATTGGCAAGCAATTGAGAATAAATGGATCTTTAAGAAGAAGACTAACGCTGATGGTAATGTAACTGTCTATAAAGGTCGACTTGTTGCGAAAGGTTTTCGACAAGTTCAAGGAGTTGACTACGATGAGACTTTCTCACCCGTAGCGATGCTTAAGTCTGTCCGAATCATGTTAGCTATTGCTGCATTTCATGATTATGAAATTTGGCAAATGGATGTCAAAACTGCATTCTTGAATGGATTTCTGGAAGAAGAGTTGTATATGATGCAGCCAGAAGGTTTTGTTGGTCCAAAAGGTGCTAACAAAGTGTGCAAGCTCCAGCTTCCATTTATGGACTGGTGCAAGCATCTCGGAGTTGGAATAAACGCTTTGATAGTGTGATCAAAGCATATGGTTTTATACAGACTTTTGGAGAAGCCTGTATTTACAAGAAACTGAGTGGGAGCTCTGTAGCATTTCTGATATTATATGTAGATGACATATTATTAATTGGAAATGATATAGAATTTCTAGATAGCATAAAGGGATACTTGAATAAAAGTTTTTCAATGAAAGACCTCGGTGAAGCTGCTTACATATTGGGCATCAAGATCTATAGAGATAGATCAATACGCTTGATAGGACTTTCACAAAGCACATACCTTGATAAAATTTTGAAAAAGTTCAAAATGGATCAGGCAAAGAAAGGGTTCTTGCCCGTACTACAAGGTGTGAAGTTGAGTCAAACTCAATGCCCGACCACATCAGAAGATAGAGAGAAAATGAAAGATGTTCCCTATGCTTCAGCCATAGGCTCTATCACGTATGCAATGCTGTCTACCCGACCTGACGTATGCTTAGCAATAAGCTTGGCAGGAAGGTACCAAAGTAATCCAGGAGTGGATCACTGGACAGCAGTCAAGAACATCCTGAAATACCTGAAAAGGACTAAGGATATGTTTCTCGTATATGGAGGTGACAAAGAGCTAGTCGTAAATGGTTACGTCGATGCAAGATTTTACACTGATCCGGACGATTCTAAATCGCAAATTGGATACGTGTTTTTATTAAACGGTGGAGCTGTAAGTTGGTGCAGTTCTAAACAAAGCGTCGTGACGGGATCTACATGTGAAGCGGAGTACATAGCTGCTTCGGAAGCAGCAAATGAAGGAGTCTGGATGAAGGAGTTCATTTCCGATCTAGGTGTCATACCTAGTGCATCGGGACCAATGAAAATCTTCTGTGACAATACTGGTGCAATTGCCTTGGCAAAGGAATCCAGATTTCACAAGAGGACCAAGCATATCAAGAGACGCTTCAATTCCATTTGGGACCAAGTTCAAGTGGGAGACATCAAGATTTGCAAGATACATACGGATCTGAATGTTGCAGACCCGTTGACTAAGCCACTCTCACGAGCAAAACATGATCAGCACCAAGACTCCATGGGTGTTATAATCATTACTATGTAATCTAGATTATTGACTCTAGTGCAAGTGGGAGACTGAAGGAAATATGCCCTAGAGGCAATAATAAAGTTATTATTTATTTCCTCATATCATGATAAATGTTTATTATTCATGCTAGAATTGTATTAACCGGAAACAAGATACATGTGTGAATACATAGACAAACATATAGTCACTAGTATGCCTCTACTTGACTAGCTCATTAATCAAAGATGGTTATGTTTCCTAACCATAGGCATGTGTTGTCATTTGATTAAAGGGATCACATCATTAGTAGAATGATGTGATTGACATGACCCATTCCGTTAGCCTAGCACTTGATCGTTTAGTATATTGCTATTGCTTTCTTCATGACTTATACATGTTCCTGTAACTATGAGAATTATGCAACTTCCATTTACCGGAGGAACACTTTGGGTACTACCAAACGTCACAACGTAACTGGGTGATTATAAAGGAGTACTACAGGTGTCTCCGAAGGTACATGTTGAGTTGGCATATTTCGAGATTAGGTTTTGTCACTCCGATTGTCGGAGAGGTATCTCTGGGCCCTCTCGGTAATGCACATAATTATAAGCCTTGCAAGCAATGTGACCAAATGAGTTGGTTACGGGATGATGCATTACGGAACGACTAAAGAGACTTGCCGGTAATGAGATTCAAGTAGGTATTGGATACCGACGATCAAATCTTGGGCAAGTAATATACCGATGACAAAGGGAACAACGTATGTTGTTATGCGGTTTGACCGATAAAGATCTTCGTAGAATATGTAGGAACCAATATGGGCATCCAGGTTCCGCTATTGGTTATTGACCGAGAATAGTTCTAGGTCATGTCTACATAGTTCTCGAACCCGTAGGGTCCGCACGCTTAATGTTACGATGACAGTTTTATTATGAGTTTATAAGTTTTGATGTACCGAAGTTTGTTCGGAGTTCCGGATGTGATCACGGACATGACGAGGAGTCTCGAAATGGTCGAGACATAAAGATTGATATATTGGAAGCCTATGTTTGGACATCGGAAAGGTTCCGGGTGAAATTGGGATTTTACCGGAACACCGGGGGGTTACCGGAACCCTCCCGGGGGTTAATGGGCCTTAGTGGGCCAGAAGGGAGAAGAGGAGGGCCGGCCAGGGCAGGCCGCGCGCCCCCTCCCCCCCTAGTCCGAATAGGACAAGGAAGGGGGGGGGGGCGCCCCCCTTTCCTCTTTCCCATCCCCCCTTTCCTTCTCCACCAAGGCAAGAGGGGGGAGTCCTACTCCCGGTGGGAGTAGGACTCCTCCAGGCGCACCCCAAGGGGGCCGGCCGCACCTCCCCCTCCCTCCTTTATATACGGGGGCAGGGGGGCACCCCACAACACACAAGTTGATCTACGGATCGTTCCTTAGCCGTGTGCGGGGCCCCCTTCCACCATATTCCACCTCGGTCATATCGTCGCGGAGTTTAGGCGAAGCCCTGTGCCGGTAGAGCATCATCATCGTCACCACGCCGTCGTGCTGACGGAACTCATCCCCGAAGCTTTGCTGGATCGGAGCCCGGGGATCGTCATCGAGCTGAACGTGTGCTGAACTCGGAGGTGCCGTACGTTCGGTGCTTGGATCGGTCGGATCGTGAAGACGTACGACTACATCAACCGTGTTGTGCTAACGCTTCCGCTTACGGTCTACGAGGGTACGTGGACAACACTCTCCCCTCTCGTTGCTATGCCATCACCATGATCTTGCGTGTACGTAGGAAATTTTTTGAAATTACTACGTTCCCCAACACATCATTGATCCGTATGTGGTCGCTACTCACTCCGACGGAGGTCAGGGGGCGTTTGGCTACTGCCTTTACCCGATGGGAGATGGTAGCTCGGGTTATTTTCAACCGGTTTGGATGGCGGTCATGTAATAGGATAGGCATGTAGTGCTCCTATTTTATTTGCCAGCCGGTTGTGGCTTTCGATTAGGCTCTTATGAGCGTTTTGTTTTATTTCTTACTTCGAGACTTGGAGACTTTGTTGCCGGTTTCCTTTTAATAATATGAGCCGTATGCATATTTCTGATGCAGAGGCTGGGGTAAAACCCCTTTTCGAAAAAAAGGTAGCAGCTGCCAGGAGGAGGATGAGGAGCAAGTGGGCGCAGCGAATGATGTTGTGGTGAGAGACATGCTGGTGGCGGTGGGAGCACGAATTTAGTTCCCTGGTGTTGAGGAGTGGGCCCCGGCCGCCAAGTAGGGTGGCAGGGGCCCAGGTGTGTCGCGGCGGCTTGGGCCTAAAAGAAGGCGGCCCCGCGGGGTAAGGGTGGTGGGGAAGTCGCTGTGCCTCCACCAGGCTAGAGGTTGCTGCGATTGGTCCTGTCTGCGAGGGGAGGTGGCGCTGGTGCTCGGGAAGTGGGTGGGGAGTAGTGGAATGGGGACAGACCGTGCGGTGTGCGTTGGACCCGGTGGCAGGAACTGGCGAGAGCCCGGATGGTCGGAAATGAGAAGAATGATGAGACGGCTGTGGAGGACGACAAGAGCGAGGGAGAGGGAAGGTGAGCGAGTGAAGCTCCAGGGGATGCCGATGGCGGAGTGCTCAATGGAGAAGAGTGGGCGACTGAGAGATAGGGTTTTTCAGGTTTAGTGCATTTCGACCAATTCAGTTGGTGAGGAAAAAGTAAATAATTTAGGCTGCCGCTAGGCTTTGGACCTCAACGAGAAGCCGGAAGCAATACGAATGGGCCTGGAACTGAACAATTTTTTTCAGTTGGATCTAAATTTTTTTGGCGGAGTTTTCAAATATTTTTCTTCTCACACGAAAAATTGGTAGTTGGATATTAAGAAGGGGTACATCATAGCCATGTGCAGACATAGAATTCGTGCTACCACCTACTCTCCTTGTGGTGCAAACATAGTGCTTGCAATAAAGACGAGAGAACAAGCAGCCCAATTTTGTATAAACGCAATGTGGATAGTCCGACCGCTTGCTTTGTTGATCTTGTAGATAATATGCATGTGTTTAAGGTTTATATGTCCATACCAAGTGGAATACATGGTTTGAGTAGGATTATGAGGTCTCGGGAAATCAAATGTCTTTGCAAAGTCGTTTTCCTACTGGGCTATGACAGATACAAGTATTTTTGCCATCATGGCTAAAAGTAGGAAATCAAACCGCAGGATCTACAATTCTACACTTCTCTCTGTACACTAATATTTTCACCATGTATATTAATTTTGTGCCCACTTGATATATTCAACATTTCGTCTCTTACAGAAGCATGTCAAATGTACGGTTTAGACTGGATCTCTACACAACACTCCCTTGATTGTTGTATGCTTCTAACTTTCGAGTTCAATTAATTGATCATTATTTGAGATGGTACACGATGATATATTTAATTAGGATATACGTGCTTGACTATGCACACGCTAAATTGCAATATGTTAGCATTAATCTTGATGCATGTAGTTAGCTGGTTAGTGGCCCGCCGTTGAGGAAAGCTAGCGCGTAGTAGATAGGGATGCATGCAGGGGACGTGAATTTTTGGGACATGGTGGCACACGATGCCATAATCCTGGGCGTTCACATGGGCATCACGATTACTAATTAATATAGGGCTTTTTGCAATACGATGGCATTAACTCAATGATACATAGGAATATACAGCCATGGGTGGGCAATGACGCTTTAAATTCGTATGATACAACATTGCCTGGTAGTTGAGTTCTGGTGCCCCGTACATTCACAGATGTGTTGAATTAAATTGGTGCTGGGTAACTTGATGGCCTGCATGTCGGTCTTTGCAGTGAATTAAATGCAGCATGTACTAGTTAATGGAATGTGGTGTGCGAGGCCGGCATTTTAAACACAGATTGGCTGGAGACTTGTTCTCCAGGGCAAGAAGACTAGTGCTAGCAAAAGATGTATCCGACATCAGATGGGCTGGACAAATCATATTGGTTCCGAATTTGTTCTGCTAGCAGGAGTTGGTTCTCAACTTGTGATATCTGTGCCCAGGAGTTGATTTGCACGGCGCAAAATCTTATCATCAGATTGGCCGGAGACTAATTCTCTCGGAGCAGGTTCCAAATAATGAATGCTCCTCAACCCGTTGCTGAAATTTCATCAGCAACAACGGGTTCCAAATAAATCCATTTCAAAATTAATAATATAGAGGGTCGCCATGGAAGGGAAACATGGAAAAGAACACTTGAGGATGCAGAGGATCCACATGAACCTCAACTTATGGTAACTACTACGAGTAGAGCAAGCTCGTTGCCATGGGTGTCGCTAGAGGAGCAAGAGAGAGAGAGAGTGTGTGTGTGAGAGAGAGGGAGAGGGAGAGGAAGAGGAAGAGAGAGAGACCATAGATGGACAGTAGATCAACAATGCCCTATCTACAAAAAAACCCAAAAGAAACTCTACATCTTCATCTATTTGTTCTGGCTAGCAATGGCATGAACATAGAGCAAGAACTAGAGAAGCATGAGAGTGAGAGAGAAGTTACGCAATGGACAAGAAATGGGGAGAAGATGCATGTGATGGTGTTGGTCGCTCCTGGATGTATGCTGCAAATAAATAAGATATTCCCTCCTCTAATCAATAGCATGGGATCAGTGTAGTTATTATGTGGTGGGCATGCTCACTTATTGGTTGTGGAATACTGAAACTATACCGCGCTGACACCGTGTGCATAAATCGCTATACATACTCGTCGTACAAAAATTGCACGAATCACATGGGAATGAGCGGACATGATATCAACCTCGCGTGGCTGCATGTCCACTCATGATTTATCGTGCATGCAGGTCGTTGGCTTGTTAGCTGGCATAGTGGCCACGGTAGGCAGGCTAGGTCGTTGATGATCTGTTGGAGCGGCCGCAGTGTGCGCCTTGGTTGTGTTGTGAGCATGCACGAGCATGCAGATCGTGGACGCGGCTGCGTAGGGAGGGTGGGCAAGGCCCTGTGCGTGAGTGCGCCTGGGTTTTAAACCCGTGTACTGCTGCCTAGTGTGTGAGTAGAGCCAGTTGAAAAGAGAAAATATTTGGGCTCTGGTGCGCCCGTGGCGGCGTTCGTCGCCGGCAAAACTCTGTGCTGGTCTCCTCCGGTTCATCTTCTACCTTTGTCCGCGCGAGAGAGAGGCCTGTGGCAACAACAATTGGTATCATGAGCTTGGCGTCTTGGGCGTGCTTACCGTGTCGGAGGCGTGGCGGCGGTGGGGGCGTTCGCCGGCGGCTGCGCGGTGAAGCTCCGGGCCGTGTATCGGTCTATGGAGGTGCGCGGCGCGGCGAGGAGGCCGCGGTGGCCGCGGCGTCCGCGGGCGACATGGAGGCATCGGCTGCGGCGCGCGGCGAGCGCGTGGTGACGGCGACGCGTGGCAAGTCCGCGGCTGTGCGGTGTGATGTCGTGCGCGCGAAGAGCACGGTAGTCGCGGAGACGAGGAGGTCGCGGAGGACCTGCGTGGTGGCGCAGAGGTCGCGGCGGCTTGACGCGACAACCGTGGAGGCGCGTGGCATGGAGCCGCGGCGGCCTCGGCGGACCTACGCGGTGGCGCGGCGTGGAGGCATGGAGGTGATGCGCTGCGGTTGAGGCTGCGGCGGTGCAGGGCAATAAGACGCGGCGGCGAGTCAGGCGCGACCGGTGCGTGTTATGGGTGCGCACTGGACGCGTCGGGCGCGTCGGGACCGCGGGCGCGCGTACGAGCGTGCGGTTGACGTTGGGAGGAGGCGTATGTCGCCGTGGTGCTCGAGTCCGTGCTCGAGTTCGGCTACATCCTTCCGGCGTTTGTCACTGGCGGCTGCCATGGCGGATGCGGAGGCGGCACGCGGTGAGCGTCTGGTGCTGTCGGGCTCGTCGGGCGCGTCGGATGCGCGCGGGACGTGCGGGACGCACTGGTGCGGTTGGGCTCGTCGGGCGCGTCGGGTGCGCGCGGGACGTGCGGGGCGCGGAGGGACGCCAGGCGTGTGTCGCCGGCGGAGATGGAGCTCAGTGTATGTCGCCGGGGTCGTGACGGAGCACGGTGCGACCGGCGTCAGTGCTCCAGGTTGGGGTCGTGACGGGAGCTGCAACAACTCCGGGGACGGCAATTCAAGATTAGGAGGGAAAATGTTAGCATTAATCTTGATGCATGTAGTTAGCTGGTTAGTGGCCCGCCGTTGAGGAAAGCTAGCGCGTCGTAGATAGGGGTGCATGCAGGTCGTTGGCTTGTTAGCTGGCATAGTGGCCACGGTAGGCAGGCTAGGTCGTTGATGATCTGTTGGAGCGGCCGCAGTGTGCGCCTTGGTTGCGTTGTGAGCACGCACGAGCATGCAGATGGTGGACGCGGCTGTGTAGGGAGGGTGGGCAAGGCCCTGTGCGTGAGTGCGCCTGGGTTTTAAACCCGTGTACTGCTGCTTAGTGTGTGAGTAGAGCCAGTTGAAAAGAGAAAATATTTGGGCGTTGGTGCGCCCGTGGCGGCGTTCGTCGCCGGCAAAACTCTGTGCTGGTCTCCTCCGGTTCATCTTCTACCTCCGTCCGCGCGAGAGAGAGGCCTGTGGTAACAACACAATACATTCCTTGGCATGAAGATGAATCAAAATAAAGTAATATGGCATTGATTTCAAACAACATGGAGAAAAACGTTTAAGGTCGATGCACATGTCTACCATTTGTTTGAGAGAAGGAAGAAAAAACGTACAATCAATATGATAGAAAAATGAGTATAAAACGGACACTCATGATTATGATTTCGGTGTCGAAAAATACATCCTCAAGCTTAAGTGGTCGTATGTCACACGAGATGATTCTATAAACATGAGACCTTGTTTGTCAGAGTTGAGCTACCATGTCTGAAAGCACAACTATGGTACTATGTTGTTGGAGTCACTCCGGGCATTACATCTGAAGCGTGCTTGGGCAATACATTATTGTATTCACAACCAGCGGTGGATGCAAGACAAGGCTCAAAGAAGAGGAAGCAAGACTAAGGATGAGCATGCACCTTACTGTTCAGCCCGATAGCGAGACCACCGGAATGTGATAGTTCTCTGTGGGTCACTAATCAGTGACTTGCCACCTTGAATGGAGTGCGTTGGCGATGACTACACAGAGATTCATCACATCAAGGATGTTCATCAAAAGTCCTGGTTGGGAATACCGTTGGTCCACTTCCCCTGTAAGCCTAGCACACGTAAACACATCCAATGGCCAACTTGCCTAGAGCTGACTGATCAAGTTGCAATAATTGATGACACTGACCTGGTTAGCGTGCTAGCAATACGACAACGAACTCATGTTGCATGGTCGCATGATGTACACGTCCTAGGGCGCAATGTGCTTTCCTGCGTTAAACTTTTCATGTACTTGCTCCCAGAAGGGCGGCCCTCTAGTCCTGCCTATTAAATCTGCTGATACGGCCAGCCACGCATCGCACAACAACGCATCCTTCATGGTCAAGCAGCTCACCGTCCTTCGTACTCTAAAAAACGACTTAGCATTTCAAAATAAGCTCAAGGACATTTGAACACCTGCCAGACGTGGTGTCCTCCATGGAGGTCGTCGACAGGGGCGGAGTGTACCTAGGTACAAACGGCTCCATGGCTGAAAGCTCCATCGGAATGGCGAGCGGGCGCGTCGGTGCTGGTTGCGGACGTCCGGCAATGCCTCTCTGGCGGCCGGAGACGAACAGCAGCAGCGGCCGAGGTCGAGGGTGCGGATGGAAAGCAAGGGGGAGATGGGGCGGAGTGGAAGAAAATGAGAGCGGGACGGAGGATTGGGTGGGCCAGAGGTGTCGGAGTCCTATGTTTCGGGTGTCCGGACTCCCGCAAACCTCCCACACTTTTGTCTCTAATTTGCGGGAGAAATTACGTCCGCACCGCCCCGCAGACGATACAGGTCGGCGTTGGATGACTTCCGTGGTCCGGACAGCACGGTCCGAGCGGTTGTAGGAGGTTTATGGGTCGGCCGTGGAGATGCCCTAACTAAGGGCAGCAAAGTTGAACGGGTACAAACAAGCTAACAATTAGTTTACACCTTGAGATATGCATGAAAGGCCTGCCCGTACCATTAGGTGGATGATATAGGATTGCAAGGCTTCGGGAAGTTGCTAACTGTCCATCCTGTTGAGATTAAGCACAAGAAGTTACGGTGTGGCCCTCGGACCCTGATTTGGTGCTTGCACGTTACCTTCCGAGGTGAGGTCAAATGATGGATAGAAGCTGGCCGGTACAAGCAGCTGGCGTGTCCAGTACTGCTGGCACACATCCTCACCCGCGGAGACTTGGCTGTTTGCCAACCTGCAAGAGGGCGCGGAGATGGAAAACTTTGGTTACTGACATGGTGTAAATAGAGAAAATATAAATTCAATCTGCAAGTATTTTGGAAAAGGCTCTGGTCCCTCGAGATGATGGGAGGATAAAAGGTGCGGCGGCCGCAGCGTTGGCAAGGAAGCACGATGAGTGGGATTTTTTTTTTTGAGGTTTAGGGGATTTCTAGTTCGAATGCTGAAAAAAAAAATTAAGCCTGGCGGTGGGCTTGGGCATCACAACAAGTGGCTGAGAAATATGATTGGACCTGGACTTGAATATTTAGGAATACATTTTTTCGCTGGAAAATCGAAATCTTCTTCTCACAAAAAAGGTAGTTGGATATTAAGAAGTGGCACTTCATAGCCATGTGCAAAGGAAGGAGTTTGAGTTACTACCTCCTCTCCACTTGTTGTAGAAAGGAAGTGCTCGCAGGGTAGCACGATACAGGTCTCACGATATCAAATGTCTTTGTAAAGTTATTTTCCCACTGAAACACCAGAAAACACAGGTAATTCTGCCATTGACAGTTTGATATAAAAGGCGACATCGATAGTCCGATGGATCGCTCATTCAATCATGTAGATATGCATGTATTTAATGTATATGTCTACACCAAGTGGAATACATGTTTTGAATAGGATTATGAGGTTCAGGAAATCAAATGTCTTTGTAAAGTTATTTCTCCATTGAGGGCTTTATCGGTTTGGTGGGGGTTCAAGGGGATTGAAAAGGATTGAGAGGGATTAAATCCCCTAGAAGTCAAAATCCCCTCTAATCCACTTCAATCTCTTTAGGAAGGTAACTAACCGAACATGGCATCAAAGACCTGAAATATTTGTCTTCCTGACATCGCATGGCCAAAATGAGGAGGCAACAATTGCATATTCACTTCCCGCAGGATAAAAAAATAATTGCATATTCACTTCCCGCAGGATAAAAAAATAATTGCATATTCACTTCTCTGTCAGTAGGCTAACTTTTTGACAGCATGTATTAATTTTGTGCCCGGTCGACAAAATCTGAGTCGGTCTCTTACATTAATCATGCCAAATGTATGATTTGCGGCTTCACTCCCTTTAATTTTCTCCACTTCTAGATTTCAAGTTAAACTTCACTCCCTAAGTGGTCGCATGTCACCCGAGATGATATATAAACATGTGAAAATTTTGGTGAGAGCTGACTCTGTTATCTCAATCCCAGATGTGATATAGTGATGGTGGAGTCACCGCGGGTATTACATCTCCGCCTTACTGGTGAACCCGGTTATCAGACTATCCGAATACAGTGGATATTCATTACAATTCCTTATTGGGAATATGTCTGGTCCACTTTCCTTGTAATCTAAGAACAAAATCATTGAGTATATATGTACTACTGGCTTGGGAAGGAATTGTATTGAAGGTGATTGATGCGGGTTTTTTTGCGCACCGCGGGAGCACCATCCTCAATCATGATGGCACATACTGCGTGCTTTGATCCTCCAGCTCCATGATGGGGTCTAAAGTCTATGTTATGGTCACTAGCTCTAAATATCCGATGGGAGACGGTAGCTCGGGATATCTTCAGCCGGTTTGGATGGCGGTCATGTAATAGGATAGGCAATTAGTTTACCTGTCTTTTGTTGAGCCAACCAGCTGTGGTTTATCCTTTGTTGGGCTAGCTTATGTATCTAGCCTTTGGGTTCTGTGTGAGCCTTTTCGTCCTCTCTTTATTTTGCTACTACCGAGGCTTCGAGACTTTGTGGATGATTTATTTTTAATAAGATGGCCGTATGCATCATGCTGATGCAGAGGCCCGGGATACCCCCGTTTCGAAAAAAAAAGCTCTAAATATCAATCTGGTGGTCCAAATTTTGTACTCGACTTTCAGTGCTAGGATATTCCATTATTTCCACTGGATCTTTCAACTTAAATAAACTGACATGAGTTCATGATAAGGATTATGTTTGGGCCTACTGATATGTTAGAAATGTGTGACCAACGTGTCCTGCAGAGTTGCAATCATCTTATAATTATTGGAAACCCTTGCAAACCCAGTTTTACAAACTCAACAATTCAAATACACTAAACTCAGGCAGCAGTACATGACATGGCCATAGCCCCAATCAATGACGGGAACAGGCCAGTTTCTGATATAAGCACAGGTCCAGGTTTCACTACACATAAATATATATCACCAATGGCACCAAGCTTCCTCCGGTAAAAACAAGGTAACAACAATTTGTATCACCATGCATGGGCAGTGGGCACCAAGCTTGTTTCCACATGATATGCATGCAAGGTCTGCCGCTGCAATAGGATGCATAGTATAGGATTGCGAAGTTTCAGGAAATAAGTTGCTAGATGTTGGCCCCTTTGTGGATAACCGTACCAAGTTGCACCATAGGTCACGATACACCGATCCACCGCTTGCAGTTTTGCCTCTGACGGAAGTTCATGTCACGAACCGAGGACAGCCAGTGTAAGCAGCATCACTGATCCCGGGTGTAGACACTGACGCATGGGGATTTGGCTGTTTGCAAACGGCAGAGAAGGTGCCAGTTTTCCTATTGCTTTTGACCTCATAAGGTTAACAATCGCTTACCACAGGGTGGGTATTACAAGTACATGCAGCAGCTAGGGGCACCTAACCAAAGCTGATTTGCTCATTCCGGCGCTCCTAACGCTGGGTTCTTGGCACAAACCATAGATAAATTGCTGCTGTGGGAGCCCAGTTAAAGAGGAGATAGAGCGCTGTGGTATATTACAGAGGATAAGTCTCTTGGTTCATGGATCCATACGGAGTATTTAGAGCATGGTTAATAATATAGCCATCTACTGGCTATATGCAGCTGTTATATCATCTAAAACCATTATGTATAGTTTCTGATGAATAAGGTTGGCTATTAGAATAGTATTTTATTTTACCTTCTCCTTTTCTCTTTCATTGTATTTATTACCTTTGTCTAGACGCACATAACTAGGCTGTTGCATGAGAGTCCATTTTCATCATTTTTCCATGTCTCCTTCCTTCATATAGACAAGAATGCCAAGTTAGTGGGCTATAAGCATATTATTGTACTTGCTCTTAGTGTACCGATCATGTGCAGCCAGCCTCCTTAGTTTTCTTTTCTTTCCTTTTGTCTGATATCTCCCCGCTGCCTCGTCACTTTATCGTCGCGCCACCGCTGAGGGCCTTTCCTCCCGCTGCCGCAACACCACCTTCACCACATGATCTCCTTCCACCGCCACCTCACTCCCATCAACCGCATCTCCCACGCGGGTGCTCGTATCCACGCCCTCCCTATAGTGACCTCTTCTTCCCTACTGACCAATGGGTATGCGAAGATAAGCAAAGGGAAAGCATCTACGGCACCAGTTCCACCGCCGACTTCGATGCACTTCAACTACGTCGTTCTCGATAACTCCTCGAGCTCAAGACAATCAAGATAATGTTAATGAGCCTTTTGATTTAAGCCATTGCTTTGATGTTCTTCAGTAAATTCGTTAAACATTCGTGGAGATCTCCAATACGTTTACATGCTAATACAAACTAGCTATGTTTATTTATTCTATGAGATGAAATTGTTGTTTATCCCTGATGTGAAACTGGTAGAAGATAGAGATGGTTGCTATATCAGTTTCTGCATGGTAAATTGTAATGTCCTTGACTCCCAAGAAGTCCATGATTATTTAAAAAAATACATCTAAAGAAGGATCCTTGAATAAAAATCAAAGATTGTTCATCTTAGGTTCTTCTGTTAGATCAGTATGTTGTACCCGGCTTGCAGATTTCTTGTTGCATCTAAGATCGCATATGTTTGTTTCCTCAAAACAAAAGTCAGATACGTTTATTGTAGACAACAAAGGCAGTAGCTCTACCTTATAAGCAAAGACGTAAAGTGATTTTATTAATTATTTTAAGATAGTGTTAAGGAGGATGACCCCCACCTCTAATGCATATAACGATTTTATTAATTATTCACTGAGACCTTACAAACAGGGTCGGGCCCATAGTAGCAAGGACCGTGCGGCCCGCACAGGGCCCCAAAATTTGAGGGGCCCTAAAATTTCGTTAAGGCCTATATATGAAAATTCATCCACTGGCGTTGAGGCGTGGCTTCCTGCCTTAATTGGGCCGACATAACTTGGGCCGCTAGTGGCTGCCGGTCAGGTCCCGAGTCCTGGGCTCATGGTCCTATCCCACTGTGCATCGTCATCAATCAATCGATTATGTTCTTCCCGTCTCCGATCTAGAGCCTCGAGCAGTATGTGTTTTTTCTAGGCAGACCGGCAAACAGAAAAGGTGTTCCGATCGGTACATCGACCAAATAATGCGCAGTGCAAGCGCCCGGTCATATTCATTTCGCCGGCAGCCGGCCCGCCGTGATGGCCGATCTTGATGCACTCGTCTTTACCAAGTAAGACCCCGTCACCGAGGCGTTTGAGAACTCGACCTGCAGAACAATGCGGATCAGCCGAAGCACTGCTTCCACTGCCATCACATCGGCACACGCCCGCACCAGCGTTCTGCTCATCGCCTTCAAGTGGCTGGCCTGGTAATTTATCTGCTTGTACAAAGTCTAGGACCTATGCCCGTGGCCCTTGGACCTCAGATCCAATGGGTTGCGGGGGCCTATTTCATGCAAGAACGTAAGCTCCTGTATCACCTGATATTCCCCCGGACTAAGAAACAGAGTTGAGTTAAATGATTTAAAGAGCAGTGGGATTTTATTGCAAAGTTGCTGGAGATCTGCCCGTGGCCCTTGGATCTCAGAACTAATGGCTCGCGGGAGCTCATATCATGGCAGCACCTAAGCTCCCGTATCACCTGATACTCTCTCTCTCTCCCCCTCCCTCTCTCTCTCCCTCCCTCCCTCTCTCTCTCTTATATACTTTAGTTGTGTTCAAAGAAAATGCCATGCACATGGCCTCTCCTGGTCTGACTGAACTGCTTAGTGACTCGGGAGAAGGATCTGAAATTGGAGCTCGCATCATGGACTCTGCTACGTAGGAGGCCACCACAACGACATTTGGACGAAAATGGAATGATGCTCTGGGTTGTTCCCAAGCCAATCCATTTAAAAGTTAGCTTCATAAAATGAAACTACACCGGTAGCAACCATTTCACGGAAGTACACTGCAGCTTCGTGGTAGAGGTTTGACAAAGAATCGTTGTATGATGGTTTAAATGATGAAGGAAAATCCAAATTGCTTAAAATCCCCCATAAGTTATGTTTCCTTGTCAGTTTTGATCTCAAGCATCGACCTGTGTTCAAACATTCTACTTTCCTCTGCATGAAAAGATGCAGAGCGAGGAGGATTTGCTAGGGTGGTCATCTCTTAACTCTAGCAATCTAAGAAGAACTGCAGGATCAAATGTTGAAACAAGAACAGGATGAAGAATTCAAAAACATAGTCAGTGGAAAATATAATCCTGGCCAGTGACCGTTGTACGTATTCAGACTAATGAAACTGAGCTAGCAAACCCAGCGTCACTTCGGTAAGCAATATCAACACCATCATCATGACACTAAATCAACTAGTAGAACAATGTATTATCTCAATAATGGAAAATCCTAGACCCTTGGACCAGCAACTTGTGCACAAAAAAGGATAGTATTCACACATCAGACCAATAATTTTTTTAAACTTTTGTTGTGAGTGTATGCCTAGGCGTATCATATTTGAATAGAATATATCAGACAATTACAAGAGACTACCTCTCGCTGCAAACAACAATAGTAGTTCAAACTCCACACCCAATCTAATATAGGTATTGGCCACCGCACACATTACAAAGTCGTGCCTCGACCTTCACCGATCACCTCGAAGAGCAACAAGATCCACTGAAATTCACTTGTGGACGCACCAACCACCCTTCAATGCCTAAGAGGAGGCGGTGAGTAGATGGCGGCACTCGGTCAGTCCCAAGAAAGCCATCGTCTTGGACTTGCCGACATCATCGCACACTGCGCCCATAATGATCTACCCAGACCAGCGGCAAGCACAGGCAAACCGCAACATAGAACCTCCAAATCGTGTCTCCATGCGCGAAGCTCCCAACAGAGGAATGAAGCAAGCGCCACCTTCGTCGAACCTAGGATTTCGCCCAAACACAATAACCCTAACGAGAAGGAGATGCTGAAACACCACAAACACTGCCAACGAGGGGAACAACACCCACAGGCGCCCTCTCCGCCAGCACCGACCAACGACGGGCACGATTTTTCATCTGTAACATCGCACACCTCCGTCACTTCCCATATGAATGGGGCAACACTGTCCATGTTGGTCACACCGCTGCCGCATCAGCACCTCGCCATCGAAACCATAACATCGTGGTGCACGACACCCTACACGACCGAGAGCAACCCATCTTCCACATTGTGCACGGTCGAAACATCGCAACTCCGGGCCATCCTCCATCTCTAGCACGACCAAGGGCGGTAGGCACACACCCTATATACAAGCCTACCCACCAACTTAGGCGGACAATCAAGCGGCGGCCGTTACTTGTGACCCAGATCAGATGCCGAAAAGAGTCAGATCCAGTCCCCGCAGCCGCCTCCAACACCACGCGTGCCACCACCATGAGAGTACATCACCCAATTGTTGCTCGCATAGCACTCCTGGCCGAGCTCCGCTGCATCGCATCCATGGCCGCGCCGCGCCGTTGGCTCCATCTCCCACGATGGCACGTCCAGGAGGACTCCGCCGCACACTATCGCCACCTCCATGAGTCCCCGAGCATGCTTCACTGAGCCGCTCCTCCCCACCGTGCGCCATCACTCCGGAAGGACACCGCCGTGCCGCCGGCTTGAAATCTCTCCCCCACGCGAGGCAGGCCCACCGGGGAGCCACGGCGTGTGGTGCCTGGGAGGAAATGGGGAAAGTTCCCACAGTCAAAAATTTATTAAAACTCACATTTAACATTACCTTCAACATATCCACGGCGAGGAGGAATCCAGATAGTGATAGTGTTCGAGCTGATCTGCTAGTGATAGTATTCCATTAGTTTGGCAAGGCATCATATCGGTTCAAAACTTAACTTCACAAAGCAAAGCTAGCCATTTAGCAACCATTTCATGGAAGTAAGCTGCAGCTTCGTTGTAGTTTGACAAAAAATATCGTCTAGTTCGACAAAAAGAAGTGGTGTAGTTCTATGATGAGTTAAAAGATGAAGGAACATTTGAATTTTTTTTGAAAATTACCCGTTAAGTTAGTTTTCCTTGACAGTTTTGATCTCGAGAGTCGACTTGTGTTTAAACATTTCACTTTATTTTGAAGAAAATATGTAGAATGAGAAGTATTTGCTAGGGTCATCATTTCCTAAATGTCGAGAAAATAACATAATGACGAATTAAAAATATAACAGTGTAGTCAGTAGGCATTATATTTAGGCTAATGAAACTGAGCTAGCAAACCGAGCGCCAGTCTGATAAACAACATCAACATCATTGTGCCACTAAACCGAGTAGTAGAACAATATATTGTCTAAACAATGGCGAAATCAACATATTCATGCTGACATCATATCGCAGTACCACTGTAAATATATATGCATAATAACAATAGAGCGGGGATGACCTCATTAAGCATTAGTCCCATTGTGCTAGCTTCATTTGCTAGTTTCTAGTTTGAGCTTCACATGTAGTAGCAGAGTATCATAATCTCAGAGTAGCAGACGAATGGAATGGTCTTAGGTTGTACTCATCAAGCCAATTAATGGCAATGACTCTTGCCGTTCCTTGCTTCATCTTCAGAACTCGCAAATGGATGGCTTTGTGGTTTGTGCACGTTGTGCTTTGCATATGAGTTGAAATGAGATCTTGGCGCTCGATGGCGCCTTCCTTGTGTTAAAAAAACTCCAACGAATGGCATGATTATTTCGATAAGAAACTATACAGCTCAGGCCATACTTCCCCGACATGTTTCTTTTTCCTCAAATACATGTTTAATCTAGATAAAATTAGTTAAACTTACAGATTCGTGGTGGACTGAAATAAATGTTCACATAAATGTCCATCGAAAGAAAAATTATCCTTGACATTATGAACAAAATCATGATAGCATTGTGCTCCGATTTTACACTCAAGTACCGTAGGATCTAGCTCCAAACTGCCTATATATCGCTCTCTTCTTGTCCAGGAAAAAGGTGATTATGGGCAACGGTTTCTCAACTGGTAAAAGCTTGTGAAGATCATGGTTTCCGCCTGCTCTGTCCGCTGATCCGGTGGTGGGTGGATTAGAGGGTCCCATTTCTTTCGTTTTCTGTTTCTATTGGAAAGAGCACCTAATCCCACCGCCCCAACTGACAGTGGAAAGAAGAAGCTATCTGCTTCTTTGCTGCAATGAAGAGTGTTGACGTATAAATGTATTGCCTAGCCTCTTTCATCAGATTGATCTTTCGATTGCATTGGCTAGAGCATGCACTTCTACATGGTATCGGAGTCAAGAAGTCTTGAGTTCAAGACCCGGCTGGCGCATTTAAATTGCAGCCCACTTTCGGTCCACGTTTAGGCATGAGGGAGCCACGCTTGAGGGAGTGTTGACGTATAAATGTATAGCCTAGTCTCTTCCATCAGATCGGCCTTTCGGTTGCATTGGCTAGAGCATGCACTTTTACAAAAAGGGTTGTCGCGGTGAGGAAACTGTTGTTCTTCGCAGTTGCGTTGGGGACCATGACAAAAAAATGTTTCTGGAGTGCGTTTGATGGTTCTGCGAACCTGCCGTTCTTCCCAGACTACATCGGTGGGATGCCGCGGATTCAGGTCCAGGTCAGCACAGTGATGTTCCCCTGTCGACATGCCATGACGACATGTGGCTTGTTGTTTGCAGCAGCCTGTTCATAAACTCAAAAAACCATTATGGCGATGATGTTCCCCAGGATCTAGCGACGGTTGCACCCATTATTTTCGGTGTGTGCAAGGCCCCCTAAGGAACTATCGTATTTTTCTATGTCTTGGTGTTCTATTTGCATAGTTTTCTGGACATCTATCAACTTCTGGTTTCTCTAGCTGTTGTCGCGTGAACAACTACACTCGCTTGTACTTCAAACTTTAGTTTCAAATAACTACACCATCATTTATCTTTCTGTACCAATGACCAATGATGATTGATGTTTATCATCAACTAGGACATGCCTGATCGTGTTCACGCGACATACATGCTAGTGACCATACCACAATGAAAATATGCATCCCTACAAAAGTTGATATTTTGTCCAGAAAAAATGTAAATTTGTGCCAGTTTTTCTAGGAGGGTATGTATGATCAGGTGATGAAGAGAGATACTTGTTTATATATAATAAACGGCCACTGAAGCTGTAAAAATGGCCAAGAGTATTACTAGGACAAGACAGTTCAGTCCACATGGTTGGAAAAGGTAAGGTTATTGAGTACCTAATCATAGTTTCAGAAAATAAAGAGAGGTACATTATAATGACACACATTGATCTCCATACCAAGCTCTATAAATGAGCCAGGCCGCTGCCACACCACGAGGGAGAAAGCTAGCCCAGCCCACGCATGTTCTTCCATGGCAATGCATGCAAGCTAATGCTTCCCGTTGGCATTTCCAAACCTCGATGCTGGGATTGTATGTATTGATATAAGGTATAGGATTGTGAGATATCAGGAATGTATGCGCTACAATACCGTCGATTGTTCCGACCGAATTTGAGCTTGTTCTTTACTTGTACTACTCCATTCCAATGCCTCCTACAACTGCCCACAGTACCATTGCATCTGATTGATCGATTGTATGAGGGAGCGAGCAGTTCAGATCAGGACTCGTACATGGACGCGAAGGCGAAGGCAGAGCAGCCAGCGATGAGGTGATCCCAGAGGCCCCAAAGCAGTCCATTAATGTCATGTCCACCAGAAACAACCACTCCATCGCACAGCTCTCTAAATCGCGACTCCTCTTGTCTTGGGCACACCATGTCTCTTCATCGCCGTTCGTCGAGCAACTCTCTGTCAGCTCTGATGGAGCGTGCATGGTCGCTCTGGCTCGGTAGTCTTGCAGCGTGCAAGGAACACAGCGGCAGCAGTTCGTCGGCAAAGACGGAATTCATGGCGATCCTACGTGGAATAAGCGGGCTTCTTAGTGGGTAAAGCAAGCGCTCGTTGAGTCCCACAAATGAAAACTCGTACACCTGGGGCTTGCTTAAGTTCTTATGTAGGGCGGGCTTCGCAGAACCGCGGGCGTCCCGCTTCCACTGCACCCTGATTCGCATGAGCTTGGCTGACAACTTCTACAGTAGGCTAGCGTGTGCGTGTACACTTGCAGATGTTGAGGTCCTTACTTGGTGTTGATTCTTCACACGAGCTAGCCCTAACAATAGAATGGAAAAAACATCATGATATTTGTACGTTTCCAGAAAAGTTTATTAATCATAGTTTTTAATAGGGCAGAAGAGTATTCGAGTACATGGTTGCTTCATTGCCACAAAACTGCACACGAGCTCTTCGCATGCCTTAATCAAGCCATATCAATATTTTGGAGAGACGAAGTAATGAAGATAGAAATTCAGGATAATTAAACAGTTTACAAATAATTAGGATCAACTAGAGCCAGAACTAAGTGACTAACTACTCGATCCGAAAATGTTGTTGTGCCACTTTGTCATCCTCGGCAGTGGCTCGAGAGGTGAATTGTAGTCGCAACAATATCTTCTCCCTCTACCGTATCTCTCACTTGCCTCCACCAGGCAGTGACTACATGGTTGTGGCAGCAGCGAGACCTTCGTCTTGGAGCCGAGTGTTTTGTCCCTCCTGAACTGATGGCACCACCACGGTGCTTGGTGGCGATGAGTACCAGCACTGGGGGCGGGGAAGGCATCTGATGGCATGGCCATGGTGGTCGACTGCGTGTGGAGACGCGACTCTATAGGCTCGCGGGAAGCACATGTGACGCCTGGTTGGATCTTGACCTAAACCGAACGGATTTTGTCCCTAGAAGATCGTGGTGTGCAACTGCCGCATCTGGTGGCAGAATTGCTATTTGTTTTTGTGTTGTGCTTTAAAACAATCATCATGGACCGATGCGACATGATAATGTCTTCTCTCCCAACAAATTCTCCTTTGGCAAAAATGTATGTTAGGAGTTGGGTACTCTTGTGTGAGCTGGCCAGTAGAGAAGTGGATAGCTACATCGTGGTTGTATTCTCTCCTACCGAAAACTCTTGGTTTGTCCTTCTGGCTAGACAAAGAAGCACAGGCGTCCGATATATCATTATTTGGGACGTGGCTTAATGTAGTAGACATACACATAGCTAAACATATTCGGATAGGGATATGTGCATTATTATGAGCTATATGGAACAATAGAAATGATATGGTTTTTAATGGGACAAGATTCACTAATTTTTTGCAGGTTATCTATAGAGCTACAACATGGATCTATATGTGGTCGTTACTCACTCATGCGGACTACGGGGAGCTTATGGTTATTGGATGCAGCCGCTGGGAGATGGTAGCATGGGTTATCTTTAGCCGATTTGGATGGCGAGCTAATATTAGGCTAGGTGTGTAGGCATCGTAGCATGTTCTTTATCGCCGGATGTGGTGCTTTCTTGCCGGAAGTGGCGCTTTATGGATTTATTTTCCCTTTTTTCCTCGGATTCTAAGACATGGTTACACTTTTTAATAATATGGCTGCATGCATCGACTAATGCAGAGGCCGAAGGCAATCCTCCTTTTCCTTAAAAATTAATTAAACTCCTTGTTGAAGGTGTTTGATCGAAGTTTTACTTCAAGGGTGATAGTCTCATGTTTTACATGTAGTTGGACCAACCAAAATTGGCATAGAAACCACGATTCCTATTTGAAGGCATTGTGTTGGAGTCTTGCGCCTTTTGTTAGGCCACAGGTTTTCAGACCGAGGAATTATGCTCGAAGGTCAAAGGATTTGTGATAGCATTATGGATGTTGCCATGAGGATTACGGCTTTGCGGTGTTCTTTCCCCTGTTAAAAACTAAATTATTCTGTTTACATGTTTAGTACTATTTATAACATTAAATAATATATAATTATGTACATCAATCAATGGAGAGGTAGGAGGTTATCCTCCTTTTTGAGAAAATATTTTATAATTAGGTGTTTATCCCTGTGACAAACAGAAGTCAGAAATGCTGAATTTTATGGCGCCAACGATGCAACCATTTACTGGCACCCATCTCAAACCACCGTTAATTCACATATTTCTCCGTATATAAGTAGGCACCATAAAGAATGAATGCTAACCAGTGAAGTTCTCTCTATATATAGCCCACACACTTTCTCTTTTCCATGGCATGCAAGGTCACATTCCCGTTCCCCAACAACCTGGTCAACACGAGGTCTACTTTAAGTCTCCAACATTTTTTTTAAACCAGGGTATAACCCCTTTCCATTGCAAATGAACGGAAATACAATAGTTTCAGAAGCATTTTACGGGGAGGGGAAAGAGTTAAGTCTCCAACATAGCTAGGAATGTGAGGTATTGGGAATGTTCCTTCTACAATTCCTACATCGTGCACTTAGTGCTATCCTCACATGCTCACATCTTTGCGGAGCTTCACACGGATTTGTATCATGACCTTAAAGTCGAATCCAGATAGGTGCACAAGTACATATGGCCTGCCAAGTAAGCCACCTCCCATTTGTGGCAAACAAAGACCCCCATAGTCAATCCCGACACACCGCATCAGGTCGGAAGGTTTCAAGTCGCATGCATGCATTGCAAAATAGGCTGTCGCTTGGTCGTGTAGTCCGCAAGACTAGATCAGGGCTTGTAGAATGGTGTTATTTTAGGATTATTATGTTGAATAAATGTTGATGTGGAGGACGGAGAAACCAATAGAAAATGTTTGTCTTCTCTTAAGAGATGATCTCTTAGAAAGCATATCTCTCAACACATATTTGAGGCTATCAATTTATTAGAAATAAGACTAAGAGATAACTTATTGTACATCATATTTTATTGTCTTTTCTACATTACATGTCAGGGTTTAAATAAGACTACGTTATCGGTCATTGCACATGTCCTGAGCTAACCATGTTGTCTAGCTCTTGTGTTGGCCGATGTTGCCTCAAAGCATGAGTACTTGAAAGCCACCAAGATTAGTTACTAAGTGCTAGTGCCGGTTGCCCCAAAACCGGCCGGAATATCTTTTCTTTCTTTCAATGGGTTGACATGCCCTGCATTATTGTGATGCACACAGTCAGACAGGAGTGCATCCATCGAAACAATGTGTGTGAGTGCTCCCTTGCTCGGCATGCTTGGAGAAAGTGAAATGGACCAAAGTACGGCCTTCACCAAAGATGTCCTGTCCTCAGCCATCGGGTCTGCCTTTTTTTTGGTCTAGAAAAAAATATATGAGAGACAAGCTTTATTTAGGAAAGGTGATTAAACTTGCTCACCATGTCTGCCTAAAATAATTGCTTCATGTATTTGTCAAGAAGATCATATTGTCCTAAAAGGTTAGAGGATTGTCATTACTAGCTACAGCGTTATCACAAATGATGTTAATTCAAACAGCAGCATGCGAGTCACTTGTTATTCTCACTAACAAAACAAGTTCAATATCTTGTTAAGCTCGTTAAACACACTTCATTTTAGATGTTTCTATCACAAATAAGAAAACTTGCTTAGTTGTTGTGTTGAAAGAAATGTTGTGCATGTAGCCTCGCCGGTGCTAACTAAACTGTGTTGAGTGACTGGAGCTCAGAAACAGGTTGCGAAATGGGAGATCTCTTGCCCAATCCATGCCAATTCTTCTACTTGGGAGGCCACCATGGCAAGCCTGGCAGAGGATGGAGGCTATCTCTCCTCGGCTAGTGCAAGATGAAATTATCCTCCTAGAGTATTGATCAGCTCTAAGCCAGTCGCATTTAGGCCATCTTTCCTTCCTTTACTCGGACTGGGACTCTGCTTTTACCTGCAGGGCTTGATTTGTTGAAACAGTTAGATTTTGTTGTTTCGTGTTGGTTATGATAACAAAGGCGAGCCTTTTTTCCGTAAGGAAAAAGCACTCATTTCCTGCCAGACTATCACCAAGCAAGCTCATCAACAGTGATGTCATCCATGAAATGTGGACAAGTGCTTGCATTGCAGGACGTCACAGGCTCCAACAACACTGCAGTGGCACAATGACCAATTGGATGCGTCTGCCACCGGTCCAAAACTTGGATTCAAAAAACAAAACAACACATTTAGCAACCATATAATTTCACATAAGTATATGCCGCTTCTTGGTAGTTTAACAAAGAAAATGGTGTAGTTTTATCATAGTTTTCAAGTTGTGAGAAGGGTATTTCTAATGCTAGTGTGACATTTGCAAGCTTCTATTCCTTTCTGGTTTTGATCTCGAGCATCATGGACTTCAGTAGAACATTCCTTTATTCTCTCGAGATAATATGGTAGAGTATGGAGGATTTTCTACAGGTGGTCGCCTTAACGTTTGCAATTGAAAAATTGCAGGACATAATATCATAAAAATGACAGAATGAAGATTTTAAGAATATAAGGGTGAAAACCTAAATCCTGGCCTTGTGGTTGGATCTGTGACGGCGACGCTTGAGTGTCGCTCCCGTATTTCTATAGAAGAACCTCGTCTTTCATGTCGTGCCATGAGATGATTGGTGCGGATATGGTCTTTGTTGTAGGTTGCCGATCCTAGATCTATGAAGTCATGTGTGATGTGCAACATTGGCAAGTGCTAAGTAAAACATTGATATGGATATTTTGGGTGATATGGATACTTGTGCGATGTGATATGGATACTTGTATTGGGCTGAATACTTTGCTAATGGTGTGCTGATCCATTAGTTTCTTGTGTGAAAATATGGCGTGAGTTGTGTGAAACTTACCCTGAGTCAAGTCGTGGACTTGTGCTCGTTCTGGTTATTTGTTGTGTTCACTTTCAGGTGTTGCCAAAGCTGGAGGAACGTGGTCGATGACAGGATCGAGGGACGAAGCTTGGGAGAAGCTGAGGTCTGGGGATCATGGTCATGCGGGGCGTTCGTGCGAAGGAACAATGGAAGTGAAGGCTACGATGATCCGGGAGGGCACCGGTTTGTCGTACATGGCTTGTACCGGAGATGTACGGTACTGAAGACGTCACGAGGTGCAAGGTGTGCACATGTGTTTGCGCGCACGGCAGCGGCAGCAGATCGATCGGGCGAGTCGAGCGGGTGCGGCCCAGTCCAGCGCGGGCCGCCCGTGTGGCAGGCGTGCGGATCGATGGAAGGCGGCGTGCGCGACGGAGGCGGTCAGCCAGGCTCACGCGCAAGAGCAGATTTTGCTCGTTGCATGTGTCTGCAGCTGAGCGTACGTAGGCTAAATGTCAGGAGGAGCAGGCCCAGCGTGGCCCATGCAGCAAACGAGGTGAGTGCTCACGCACGAGAGCAGACACAGCTCGTTTCCGTGTCTGGTGCTGAGCGTTCGGTCCGGCGCAGCCAGCTCGGACGTCAGTTTTGTTTTTGATATGGACTCCTTTTAGGTGTTGCCTAGTTCTATAAATAGAGGAGTCCAGGCCACGGTTTAGGTGAAAAAAACGTGAGGGAACTCAGAGTTTTAACCTAGAGCTATTCTTGGAGAGTTCTTGGATGCACGTTTGCATCTTCTGTAATCGATCGACATCGTTGCAATAAAGTGATCTTTGGCGGTGTCATCTCTGGGCTTCTCTAATCTCGGTGAAATCTTCGTGTTAGATTTCTCTAATACTTTGCTGCAGGTTTTTCACGAGATCGAGGGAAGTTTGTGGTGCGATTAATCTATCTTTCTTGCTAATTCTCGAAATTAGATCTAGATTGATTTTCGCAGTCTTCTCTCAGCTGTTACTGTCCTGATCATAACTTTTGATTGGTAACTCCGATTAAGCTGATTCTTGTTGCGTTGATTAGATAATTTCCGTAGCTTTAATTGGAGTATTCATACGCAATTTTTGGTTCAGCAGATCTTGATATACAACTGTTTTATCATCACGAACAGATTAGAGTTTCAGGGTTTGAAATTTGGGAAAAGTTGTAATTTGCTTCTGCGCAATCATTCACCCCCCCTCTGATTGCCTATCTCGATCCCTCAATTGGTACCAGAGAAAGGTTTTTCTAATATATCTTAACCGGTTGATTAGAATTGCTAGACATGGATAGGTATTCTACCAAACCCTGTATTTTCGATGGTGTTGATTTTCAGTTCTGGAAGGCGAAGATGAAGGCATACATCATGGCGCAAAGTTACGCCATCTGGGAGAAAGTCGCCAAGCCCTACGTGCTTCCCGCAGACGATGCAATCACGCCAGCAAACTTGGTTCATGTGGAGAACAACTACAAGGCGAGGAACTTCATCATCCAGGGTCTACAACGGAGTGACTTCGACCGTGTCTCTCACCTTGCATCCGCTCATGAGGTATGGAACGCACTTTGTAGCTATCATGAAGGATCAAACTCAGTTAAGGAAGTGCGTCAGGACATGTATAAAAAGGAGTACATGAGGTTTGAGATGAAAACAGGTGAATCTTTGGATGAATTTTTTGCTTGCTTTAATAAGATTCTTAGCAATCTACGTGCATTAGGTGTTACCTATACTGATGCTGAGACTTCTAGGCAGCTTTTAAGTGCTTTAGATATGTCCATCTGGGAGATGAAAGTTACATCTATTAGAGAGTCTACTGTCATGAGCACACTTACACTTGATATCTTATATTCAAAACTGAAAACTCATGAATTAGACATTCTTGCTAGGAGAACTGGTTCTAAATCAATTGCTCTTGTTACTAACCCTAGCAACTCTAATGATGGTACTTATTCGCATTGCTATGCACTGTCTTCTTTGTCTCAACTAACCGATGAACAACTAGAGCAATGTCCAGAAGAAGAGTTGGCACTCCTCACTTCTCGTTTTTCACGTGCCCTACAAAATGTTCGCTCGAGGAAGAGAGGTGGGAACAACGTTCCAAGGTGTTTTGAATGTGGTGATCCCAACCACTTTCGCCAAAGCTGCCCCAAGTTTTTATCCAAGATGGCGAAAGAAGGGGATAGGGATAATTCTGTCAAGGAGGACAAGAAGAATAAGCGCACTTTCAACATTAAGAATAAGAAGAGGGGTGACTTTGCTCGAGCGGTGGCTCACCGTATTTTCTCGGTCATCAATGAATATGGTGAACCATGCTTGAGTGATGTGGACATCGAATCCGATGATGATGATGCAACCAAAGCCAAGCGCGACATTAGTGGGATGTGTCTTATGGCTGGTAGCAAAAGTGCTACCTCCTGTGATGACTACGACAGCGACAACAACAATGAGGTAGAACTTTCTTATGATGAATTACTTGAAAGTGCCAGCAAACTGAGCTCCTTACTAGATCATGCCACTAAAAGAATTAAGAAATATGACTTGAGAATTGCATCTCTGAATTCTGAAATTACTAGACTTAAATCTATGATTCCTGATGATGATTCTTGCAAGTCTTGTAATTCTATATATTCTGAGCTTACATCTTTGCGTTTTATTCATGATGATACTCTTGATAAGCTTAGAACTGCATTAGAAAACAATGAGAAGCTTGTTGTGCATAAACGTAAAGAAATTAATGATGTTAGCGTGGATACTTCTGATTTGACAGATTCAACTTCTTGTAATAATTGTCATATTCTTGAATTGAAGTTGAAAGATGCAAATGCTAGGGTTTCTCATGTTGAAAATGCTTTACATATCCATGAGGTTTTGTCGTGTGCTAATTGTAAAAATGGGAAACAAGCCATGGTTGCTGCTTGTGATAATTGTCTTGCTTTGTCTCATCAAGTTAATTATCTACAAGCTTCTTTGCAAAAGTTTTCTAGTGGGCATAAAAATCTGAATATGATCTTAGATAAGTCTAAAGTGAGTAAAAATAAGACAGGACTTGGTTTCAATGCTCATGCTCACTTCAAGGCTAATCCACCCACTATTGTTAAATCACTTGGCAATGGAATTTTTGAAACATCTGATAAGCCAACCAATGTGATTTTTAAATCTGCCGGCATCATGTCTAATGCTCCTTCACCTAGTGCAAATGTAGCTGATACACCACATGATAAACCTGAAAGTAGGTACAATTGCACTTTTTGTGGTAAATCTGGACATGTTGTAGGTTCCTGTTTTAGACTAGCTAAACTTATTAAGAAAGAAAGAAAGCAAGCTAGATCTAATTTCTTCAAGGCACATTATGCTCAACATAATTCTGTTGCTCCTCAGTTTGTGCCTAGGGTGAATGTTTCACCTTCTACTACTACGTGCATGAGACATGTAAAATCAGTCCCAATGTATAAAGAAACTCGTGCTTTGCCTTCTCGCCGCATGTCTTAGTACTGGATACCTAAAAGTTTTTTATCTAACCCCAGTACTGAGACCTCGGCATGTTGTTTATAGGCACTTCGCGCGAGGAAGGAGAACATATGGCTAGTGGACTCCGGTTGTTCTCGTCACATGACCGGTGATAAAAATTGGTTCTCCTCCCTCACACGTGCATCTCGGGCTGAGAGTGTAACTTTTGGAGATGCTTCTACTTCTACTGTTGTGGCGAAAGGTACAGTAAAGGTAACCGACAAATTTATGCTCAAAGATGTTGCTTTGGTTGAAAATCTGAAATACAACTTGTTGTCGGTGTCACAAATGATTGATGAGGATCTTGAAGTTTCTTTTAAGAAAAATGCTTGCAAAGTTTTAGATGCTTCAGGTGATCTTGTATTTAAGATATCACGTTTTGGGAGAGTTTTTAAGGCTGATTTCCATGCTTCTTCAAATGATAAGTTTAGGTGTCTAGTTGCCAATACATCTACAGAGTTATTCTTTTGGCATCGTAGACTTGGGCATATTGGTTTTGATCATCTCACTCGTATAAGTGGTATGAATCTTATAAATGGTTTGCCTAAACTTAAGAAAGAAAAAGATATTGTATGCTCTCCTTGTAGACATGGTAAGATGGTTGGAGGTTCACATGCACGCATTACCAGTGTCATGACTAACGCTCCAGGACAGCTTCTACATCTTGATACGGTTGGTCCATCAAGGGTACAATCTTTTGGTGGTAAGTGGTATGTTTTGGTGATTGTTGATGATTATTCAAGATATTCTTGGGTTTATTTTATGGCATCTAAGGATGAGGCTTTTAGTCACTTTAAGAGTCTTGTGCATAGACTAAGTGTTGAGCACCCAGGATCTTTGAAAACAATAAGAAGTGATAATGGAACTGAATTTAAGAATTCATATTTTAATCACTTTTGTGATGAATTTGTCATTGAGCATCAATTTTCTTCACCTTATGTACCACAACAAAATGGTGTAGTGGAGCGTAAGAATAGAACTCTAGTTGAGATGGCCCGTACTATGCTTGATGAATTTTCTACTCCTAGAAAGTTTTGGGCTGAAGCTATATCTACTGCTTGTTATGTTTCAAATCGTGTGTTCTTGAGATCTAAAATTGGCAAAACACCATATGAACTACGATTTGGGCGTAAACCTGTTGTATCTCACCTAAGAGTTTTTGGTTGTAAATGCTTTGTGCTTAAATCTGGCAATCTAGATAAGTTTGAATCTAGATCATATGATGGCATTTTCCTTGGATATCCTACTCATTCACGTGGTTACCGTGTTTATGTTTATGAGACTAACCGACTAATGGAAACCAGTGAAGTGACTTTTGATGAGGCTAGTTCTGGCTCTAGTCCTCGTATTTCTGATGCAGGAACATATGTTCAGGGGGAGGAAATCTTTGTAGATGATGAAGATGACGAGGAGGATGGCGTGCCCCCTGCTGTCCCTGCGCCAACTGCAGCTGTTCCTACACCTACACCTACTACTACTACAGCTGGACATCCTCAAGAGACTACTTCAACTACAAATGTTGGGGATGAGCATGCTGCTGAGTCAAATATTTCAGCACCCCGACATATTCAGAAAAGGCACCCTCCTGAGCAGATTATTGGAAGCATGGATGAGAGAGTCACACGGTCAAGGTTTATCGATTCTGACTATCATACTCATTCAGCATTTGTTGCTTCTTTTGAGCCCAAAGATATATCTCATGCATTAACTGATGAATCGTGGATCAATGCCATGCATGAGGAATTAGAAAATTTTGAGCGTAACAAAGTTTGGACTCTTGTTTCACCTCCTTCTGGTCATACTCTTATTGGAACTCGTTGGGTTTTCAAAAACAAACAAAGTGAGGATGGTGTTATTGTTCGCAACAAGGCTAGGTTGGTTGCTCAGGGTTTTACTCAAGTTGAAGGTCTTGATTTTGACGAAACTTTTGCTCCTGTTGCTAGATTGGAAGCTATAAGAATTTTATTGACATTTGCTGCATCTAAAGGTTTTAAGCTTTATCAAGTGGATGTTAAAAGTGCTTTTCTTAATGGCTTTATTGATGAGGAGGTTTATGTTAAGCAACCACCCGGTTTCGAGAATCCAAAGTTTCCCAACCATGTTTATAAACTTTCAAAAGCTTTGTATGGTTTAAAACAAGCCCCACGTTCATGGTATGATAGGTTGAAAACGTTTTTAATTGGAAAGGGGTTTACCATGGGAAACGTTGATAAAACACTCTTTGTACTCAAACATGGCAATGATCAACTTTTTGTACAAGTTTATGTTGATGATATTATCTTTGGGTGTGCTTCTCATGCTTTGGTGTCAGAATTTTCAGAAACTATGAGCAGGGAATTTGAAATGAGCATGATGGGTGAACTTACTTACTTTTTGGGACTGCAAATCAAACAAACAAAGGATGGCACCTTTGTGCATCAAAGTAAGTATACGAAGGATCTTCTACGACGCTTTGGGATGGAAAACCTCAACCCTATTATGACACCAATGGGATCTACGGCGTCACTTGATCTTGATGAGGAAGGTGAAACTGTTGACCAAAAGATGTATAGGAGTATGATTGGTTCACTTCTTTATCTCGCCGCTTCTAGACCGGATATACAATTTTCTGTATGCTTGTGTGCACGGTTTCAAGCTTCTCCACGTGCATCACATCTACAAGCTGTCAAGCGGATCTTCAGGTATCTACATGGCACCCAATCTTTTGGCATTTGGCTTTCTGCTTCCTCGAGTATTTCATTGCGTGCATTTTCGGACGCTAATTTTGGAGGTTGTAGAATTGATAGAAAGAGTACATCTGGCACATGCTTATTTTTGGGTGATTCATTAGTACTTTGGTCTTCTAAGAAACAAAGTTTTGTTGCACAATCTACTGCTGAAAGTGAATATGTAGCTGCTGCTTGTTGTTGCTCACAGATTTTATGGATAATAGCTACAATGAAAGATTATGGGGTTACTCTAGAAAGTGTACCACTTTATTGTGATAACACTAGTGCTATATGTATTGCTAAAAACCCTGTGCAACATTCTCGAACTAAGCACATAGACATAAGATATCATTTTCTTAGAGATCATGTTGAAAAAAGAAATGTTGTGCTACATTTTATAAATACTGAACGTCAATTGGCAGACATTTTCACTAAACCATTGGATTCTTCTCGGTTTGCTTTTCTTCGAGGTGAACTTGGAGTAATCAAACCATACGGGATGGTTTGAGGGGGAGTTGAGTCTTTTTGTAACATATGTAAAATACTTTTTCACTTGTGTGTTTCTAGTTATAATTGGTATTTTCATGTTGTTTCTTTTTCAGTTTTTTTTATCTTCGATAAATGAAAACAAAAAAAAAATCTGAACAAGTAATGAGTATTGTATTTTATCCTGGAATGACATTTTGCAATCATGTTTATGCTTTGAGGAAATTGTCATTTTATATGTATGCTCGTGTAAGGTAGTTTATCACATGACTTTCTAATACGACTGATAACTTGAACTAAATCTTGTCATGGTTAAACTTTGTTAGCTGTGTTGGTCTTGGTTACACAATTACTATCAATGATGAATCTATTAAAGTATCAAGATTAAATATGTGCAAATGACACGTGGTGTCAAGCAAGTTTTATAAAAGATATGCCAATGTCACAGTGCATCTTCACGAGACTGCTTACCATTGCACTTTGGTATGAACTTGGAAGTTGTTGTTGTTCTTGAAACCTTTGTCTTAAGCTTCTGATTGCCTACCATTGTCTTAAGCTTCTGATTGTTATTGTACTTTAAACATAGGCTTGGCATGGTACTTTGAATATAGGCTTGGCAAGGTTGAATTGACATGGCATACAACTTCTATGGAAATTAAGTTTCATTTTTTTAAAATGCTATTAATATAACTTGCTCAAGTGATTGTGTATTCAAGTATTGGCATAGTTGATAAAGGAAGACCATGCCTTGCAATAAATCGTAACAATACTTGATTCTTGGTCATGTGTGGATTGCATTATACTTGTATACATGTCGAGTACAACTACTTTTTGCATGACTTGGACGTAGAATTGTCATTTTCATGATGTCTTATAATGCTCATTACAACAAAAAAATTGAAACATGACAAAAAAATATTTTCCCTTTTCTAGCTTCTAGAATTTCTTTTTAGAGGGAGAGTTTGTTTTGTGGCTTTGATGAAATTCATTGTCAAAGGGGGAGAGATTTCCACCACATATTCACACCACATTTTTACACAATTTTTCTTTTGTGTTCTTATTTTTGGATCTTTTGTTGATCTTCAGCTTTTTCACTTTTTTCTTTTCAAAACCTTGAAAATCTGAAAGTTAAGTGAATGTGTATGCCAATCAATGTTTGGTGTTTATGTGATGTTGCCAATGTTTTCATCAAGGGGGAGATTGTGAAGTCATGTGTGATGTGCAACATTGGCAAGTGCTAAGTAAAACATTGATATGGATATTTTGGGTGATATGGATACTTGTGCGATGTGATATGGATACTTGTATTGCGCTGAATACTTTGCTAATGGTGTGCTGATCCATTAGTTTCTTGTGTGAAAATATGGCGTGAGTTGTGTGAAACTTACCCTGAGTCAAGTCGTGGACTTGTGCTCCTTCTGGTTATTTGTTGTGTTCACTTTCAGGTGTTGCCAAAGCTGGAGGAACGTGGTCGATGACAGGATCGAGGGACGAAGCTTGGGAGAAGCTGAGGTCTGGGGATCATGGTCATGCGGGGCGTTCGTGCGAAGGAACAATGGAAGTGAAGGCTACGATGATCCGGGAGGGCACCGGTTTGTCGTACATGGCTTGTACCGGAGATGTACGGTACTGAAGACGTCACGAGGTGCAAGGTGTGCACATGTGTTTGCGCGCACGGCAGCGGCAGCAGATCGATCGGGCGAGTCGAGCGGGTGCGGCCCAGTCCAGCGCGGGCCGCCCGTGTGGCAGGCGTGCGGATCGATGGAAGGCGGCGTGCGCGACGGAGGCGGTCAGCCAGGCTCACGCGCAAGAGCAGATTTTGCTCGTTGCATGTGTCTGCAGCTGAGCGTACGTAGGCTAAATGCCAGGAGGAGCAGGCCCAGCGTGGCCCATGCAGCAAACGAGGTGAGCGCTCACGCACGAGAGCAGACACAGCTCGTTTCCGTGTCTGGTGCTGAGCGTTCGGTCCGGCGCAGCCAGCTCGGACGTCAGTTTCGTTTTTGATATGGACTCCTTTTAGGTGTTGCCTAGTTCTATAAATAGAGGAGTCCAGGCCACGGTTTAGGTGAAAAAAACGTGAGGGAACTCAGAGTTTTAACCTAGAGCTATTCTTGGAGAGTTCTTGGATGCACGTTTGCATCTTCTGTAATCGATCGACCTCGTTGCAATAAAGTGATCTTTGGCGGTGTCATCTCTAGGCTTCTCTAATCTCGGTGAAATCTTCGTGTTAGATTTCTCTAATACTTTGCTGCAGGTTTTTCACGAGATCGAGGGAAGTTTGTGGTGCGATTAATCTATCTTTCTTGCTAATTCTCGAAATTAGATCTAGATTGATTTTCGCAGTCTTCTGTCAGCTGTTACTGTCCTGATCATAACTTTTGATTGGTAACTCCGATTAAGCTGATTCTTGTTGCGTTGATTAGATAATTTCCGTAGCTTTAATTGGAGTATTCATACGCAATTTTTGGTTCAGCAGATCTTGATATACAACTGTTTTATCATCACGAACAGATTAGAGTTTCAGGGTTTGAAATTTGGGAAAAGTTGTAATTTGCTTCTGCGCAATCATTCACCCCCCCTCTGATTGCCTATCTCGATCCCTCAAGATCTGATGGTTTTGGGGCGTTATTCGATTTTTTTTCCTTGCATACGATACCTTTGATCTTATATGACTTTGCTAGTTGCTAGTGTGTTTTTGTGTTTGTGTGTGTGAGTTGTTGTTGGCTATTTGCATCCTAACTATGCAGAAGCCGGGTGTGTGCTTATTGTGTTATGTATCTTCTTTGATGCTTCATTTTGAGGACATAAAATTCACCTTTGTCGAAAAACTAGTCAGTGGCATCGTAATCTGGTTTATCCGATGTCTTATAATAATTGATCTAATATAAATTAGATTTCTTTTAAAAGGGAACAAAGCAAGCTTCTTATTACGCACGTGGCCATTACATGTCCAACTTCATTACATATAAATATACTATACATCACCAAGGGCAACAAGCTTGAACCGGTACAAACAAGCTAACTACTAGTTTCTACCTTGAGATATGGATTAAAGGTCTCACCGTACCATTGGGTGGGTGATATAGGATTGCGAGGCTCTGGGAAACAAGTTGCTAACTGTCGACCCCGTCAAGATTAAGTACACAAAGTTACGGTGTAGACCTGAGACGCCGATTCGGTGCATGCACATTACCTTCAGAGGGGAGCTCACGTGAAGGATGGAAGCTTGCCAGGACAAGCAGCTGGCGTGTTCGGTACTGCTGGTGCTGGTACACACTCACCCGCGGAGACTTCGGCTGTTTGCCAACCGCACACGAAGCTCTGGGTATAACAGTACCAAGTCGAAAAGCCAACCATCTAGCTCTAACGCCTCGGTCGAGTGACATTCGGCGCCCCTCTAAACCAAGAGCGCGTGGAGAAGGAAAACTCTAGTAATGCACATGGTGCATTTAGAGAAATACAAAGAGAAGGTAGTTAGATAATTAAGAAGTGGCACTTCGTATCCGTATGTGCAAACAAGGGAGTGCTTACGGCATCTCCAACGGCAACCCGCAATAATTCTCCCGCATCCGTCCGTGGATAGGATGGTTCAGTCCACGGACATGGATGCGGGAGGGCGTCATCCAACGCTAGCCGCATACATTTTCACAATAATTTGAATTAACCAGATGAAATTCATGCAAACCCGGGCGGATTTCATATAAACATAACGGATTTCATATAAAAAAATTAAAAACATGTATTTTCATATAAACATGACATATTTTATGACATCTACATCAACTAAGCGGTGCTAGTCTGGCTCTGGCTCTGGAGCGATAATAATACCTAACTAGATCGGCAACGTGCCTTGGCGCGAGGGTGCCGGTCCTAACCTTTTGTCAAGCAGGTAATGCTAAATCGGTAGGAAGCACGCCCTGAAGTATGTAATCAATGCACGGTTCAACACCAAAAGCAATGCAAATCTTTAACCTCGTGAATTTTCCAATCAAAGTACATATCACAGATTACAATTTAGGCACATCAAACTCGGCACAAAATAAACTTCAGAACACACCATTCCACTTTCCATTGAAGTGGTGTTAACCGCTTGAGGCCCTTCGTCCCGTTTCATAAATTAACCTTCTGAAATGAACTGTATAATATGACTAACATTGTTGTGACTTTACTGTTACCAGATATACACAGAATATTCTATCAATGTCGGTTATCCTTAATCCCAGGCAATCTGCATATGTACATGCCTCTCCAGAGTCCAGACAAACAACTACAGGAATAGCAAGATCCTGAAGGATTGCCAAGGAAACCCATATGGTACTTACACCCAAAAAAGGATTCTGAACATGCCCTGACATCTAACCACATAAATATCATCTATTACCATTAGAACAGGGCATCTCCAATATAAGAAACAAACAAAGATGAAGGCGCCTTACCTCGGGTCGTCTCCTTCCCAGAGGTGCACAGACGCAAGGATGAAGGTCCAGTGCTTCCTCGGCGTGGTCGAACTTAGAAACAGTGTCGGGAGCTTAGCCGATGCTGCTTCAGGAAGGCAGCCCAGTGCTACCAGAAGGGGTACTGGAGCCTCGAGCTTCCGGTGCCGCTGCCATAAAACAACAGTCTAAAGTAACTGCTTGATTTTATAACATATCAGCTGCCATAAAACAACAGTACCCAAGTGCAGACACCTCATAGCCATCACCAATCACACTTGCTAGCATACATATCTATAGACGTTCTGCATTTGTCGTCCTAAACCCAAACATATACAACAGTTGTACATTTACTTAATTTTTTAGCCATGGTCATCTATCATGTGAATACCCATCCATCATCTTAAAATCATCACAATTCAGTTTGATTCTAAGCCATACACCTAAACCATCCAACTATGCAAGGTGAACACTCCAGTACTTCAGGAGGTACCTAGTGTACTATCAATATAGCGATGCATCAAATAAAATGTATACATGCTAGCAGGTAGTATTCCCATGGAGAAAATAAACAATCTCCTACTGAATCATTCTAATACAGGCAGCCATGAATATCTATACAATAACCCGGTTCAAAGCAAACAATCACCAATCTAGCAAGCAGCCATGCGTTCATATGAAAGCAGGCAGTCAAACATTTACAAATAAAACATCATACTTAAATCTGGCAATATTAGCAGAGCCCGGACTAAAAAAGGGTGCGCTAATATTAGCAGAGACGGAATGTTTTATCTTTTTCCTAGGATAAAGAAAGGAGGAAACAGAAAACAGGCATTTGCTGCAAGAAGGTGTACATGGTTCAAGGAAAAGGTGTACACCAATTTAAGAAGTCTGGGAGTATATCCCAAAAAAAAGTTTCGGGTGTACATATCGTTACAAGCTTCAAATACGACATAAAAGCTTGAAATATGAGATTGTGCATGTATAAATAAATAAGAAATTATATGTCAAACAAATTTATGTTTTCTTCCATTCCAGATATTCTAATTTCTAAATGAGCCGACTTGCACACGTCTCTCTCCGAAGGAAAGACCATTTCTTATTACAGAAAAGGGATATGTACAATGCTAGACATATGTGTTGGTCGATAATACCTCAAATGGCTCACCACTGAGATTTTCCATCACCAGCTTCTTATGGATCAGTGATACGGAGCTCTCTGCTTGTGCCTGGCCTGGCAGCTTTCTCTAGACCAGCAATACAATTAATAGATCAAGAGAGTACCTCAGCAAACTCAAGATTAATTTATAAGTTTACGGAGGGAGTAGTTCCTAAACAGATCCATAAAATCTTTTTATTCTTTCTAAAAAATATAGAATTATCCAACATGTAAGGGGTGAACCACCATTACGACACCAGCATCTAGAATAAGTTGATCTGCAGAAGCATTGCCACTAAGAATAATGCATAACAATGATTTTTTCCCCTAGATATAAGGGAAGGCCTCAAACTTAATCCTTTACTTCCATAGCACATCATACAATGCCCCATTAAAAGAGTTCTTCGAAATACCATGCAATCGCCAGATCGAATGGGGAGCAACGGAGGAGGCCACCCGTGACCACGGCGAGCGACCAAGGCATCGTTGTTCCGTCCAGCTCGGCCATGTGCAGGGCGTCGACATCATTGTGTAGGTACCGGTGGTCGTCCTCATCCATGGAGGATTCCTGTTGCTCCGATTCAAAGAAAACAAGTAAGGGGACCAATCAATCCATGGAGAGAAGGAAGACAAGGAGACACGCACGTACACGTACTGCTGCTAGTATATAAAGAAATCAATCAAGCCGTATGTGTGTGTGGTTGGGCTCCTGGAGTACACGATCTAGTGTTCTAACTAAACTGAAACAAAGCATGCCATAGGAGAGCAACCTAGAGCAGAGCAACTCTTGGAAAAAATCTCACAACCGAGAGAGAGGGATGGACCTAGTTTGCCGATCTACCATGCATCGTTACTATATAATCTGTAGAGCTGGCAGCCTAAGATGCTACTGCCATCAGCGGTAATCAATGAAATTAGAAAAGCACCGAAACTACTGATTCTAACCGAAGAAGTTTGAGGAACATATATCACATATCATAGGGCAGTTATAAGAGAATGCATCAAGCTTAAACAGGAAGTCTGAGATGACAGCGCTGCTACACACTGTATATACACATACCTTCATTGTCGACTGATGTATATCAGGTTGTTGTTGCTCGGCCCTTTCACAGTGTGGCTAGCTTGGCTGGTTGGCTTTTTGGCAGGGCGGTGTTTCCCTCAAAATCTAATCATACAAAAAGTCAAACAAATTTCACACATCGCATCATTGTCATAAGAACATGCACATAGGTTAAATTAAGAAGTCAAAGACAAATGGAATTTAGAATCTATATTTTTAGAACAACCAACCATTATTTGTAAGACAGTGCATGGACTTTTGTGCCACAAAGCAATCTATAATGTTGAGGGAGACATATAAAATTAGTTGCCACAAACACAGACCTAAACAAACTAATAAATGAATACCAATGACATTGCTCAGAAATTCTTCGAGATCATCACAATTATTTTAGTGCTCGCATGAACCTACCAAATGTGGTGGTCAACATTTGCATCATTCAGAACATAAACAGTCAAGTTTGATTGATACCTAATATTTTCATAGATCAGCGTGGATGCGAGACCATCTCGCTCAGCTCTAAAGTCTACTGCAAGCACAATTTGCAAAAAAAAAATATATTACCAGGTCTACGATCTGTAGCCCCATATCCAAGTCCGTGAAGGTCCGGGCTAGCCTAATCGATATCTCCTCACCCCTGGCCGTGGCCACGGGAGAAACATACATATATGATTGTGCGTAATATCAGGGGTACAGAATGAAACCCCACCTTCTCATGTTTTGGCTGTCCAAATTATAAAAAACTACATACGTTAATCTTTCTTAGTGATGACTACACGACTGAGATACTAAAAGAAAAAAAAACTCAAATATTCATGACTGATGAGATATGATATATAATTAAGAGTGTTTCTTCCACCATTATCACGACATCCATGTTTTGCTTTTGAATTCAGAAGTTGTATCCAAACAAATAAAATCTTTAGGTAAATATATTTTCATCAAGGTGGTGTATCCCGTTCTCTGAAATAGCAAAAATAACAAAACAAAGATAGGAATAGTGGAAGGACGTAATTATTTCTCGAAGATTGCATCTAATTCAGTATTTTATCTGAACAGAAACATCCACATACCCTTTGTCCTAGACCAAAAGAAATGAAAAAAGATAGCATCATATTGAAATGAAGAAATGGCTCGCATAATATAGAATGGATCTCAGCCCGAACAAATTGATTTTAAATACATTTTGATCCTGGGTACTGCAAGAATCAAAAGGGCCTTTTCTCTCTTTCAGCAATGCTAACACTGACATGAATGCAGATGGATACTTTATTACCTTGAATGGAAAAGAACATTCAGTTACACAAGATCTAGCAGCACCCATGATAAAAAATGAATGGTGTCAGGTTTCGAAGATTTTTGGTTCCATATGTCCATGCAAAATTCCTTTCTTTTAAGAACACATGACTAAGGAGCATGACAATATCAGCTTTTATGGGACTACAAACCTTGCTCATTTTGCTCCGACAGCTCCTTAATCTTCCCTTCCAGCATGGCGAGCTGCTCGGTGTTGTCACCGCGGGTAGGAGGCTGCAACTCAACTGCGTCTTCAAGCATCGCCAGCCTGTCGCAGACCCACCGGACCTCCTATCCAGGCCTTGCACCTGCAGCAAAAGATAGGTTGGACTCAGTATAATTCAACCACAACACATAGTAGCGCATGGCAATCTTATCGATGCAAATGAGCTAAACACATTTACGTTTATCCAGTGTCGCAGCAAAAATAAGCATTATTGATACATGGCCAATGACAAAAGAAAGATGCAAAAGAATAAGTGGCAGGCAATGCTAACACTAACATGAATGCAGGTGGATATTTTATTACCTTAAATGGAAAAGAACATTTAGTAACACAGGATCTAGCAGCACCCAGGAGCAAGAGATTCGACAGCGTACTTCCCCTAAGCTGGTACTGAAGGCATATAATATATTCGTCAAATTTAGGTATTCTGTGATGGCCAGGTTATCAATGTAGATGCTTTACAAATGTGTCAAAAGTGTTCTGTCTCAATGTAGATGCAGTAACATATATGTATTCTGCACATGCAATATTCTTCATATATTCTGCAGATACATCAACCCTATTCTTATTATAAAGATGGCCAGTTTATCAGTATTCTTGTTTTAACACAAGTTCAGTGAAATGAGTACAGATAGATGTGAGCTACTAAAACATGGTGGTGGCATCTCACCTTTAGAACAACACAGAGCATGTTGGACTGCCATCCCCGCTGGGATCTGGGCGACCACCATGAGTGCCAGGAGGGTCTCCTCTTCCTCCTTCCTCACCCTCTCTTCTTACCACCCCATCTCCCTCTCTGCCTCCTACTCTGACACAACAAGAAGTTAACAACATCAACACTGCAGAATCCAACCAATATATCTGCATCGTCAAACAAACATCCTACCAAAAAATTTAACTGTCAGTCGGCTATTTCAGTAAATAAATCATGAACCATAACTTTCTATTAATTACCTTCCATTAGTAAGAAAAATGGCCCAGTTACCATCATAAGAACGGTAGGCTTGAGCCCCAAAAAATTTCAAGCTTGACCAAAGAGTGCCACCAAATAACAGGTTCCTAGTACTACAGCAAAAACTAACTTCAGTCGAGGACAACAATGAGAAGAAGCACCAATTGAGACACACAACCACATAGATTCTTGTAAGCCGGAAACGACAACACTGAACCTCACAAGCTTATGCAGAGAACGCCATGTAAAATGAGCAACGATTTCCGCTACAACACTGAACCTCACATGCTTATGCACGGAACAATATACAGAATGAGCAAGCGCTACTACACACTGATTTGTACTATTTCCATCCACACTTGGCCTCAACGCCAAAATTCATGGCTGGAAAGAACTGAGCCTGGCACTACTCCCCTGAGCAGGAAACAACAACACCGAACCTCGCAGGCTAATGCAGAGAACGAGCTTGGCACACCCAAGCCGAATTCCCGGTCTACAGAGCTCAAATCAAGCGAGAAAAATTAGCAAGAGGGGGGAAATCAACCTTCTGGTCACCACCTCCCGTGGCGAAGCGGAGGCCGCTCGGCTGGATGTTGATGGAGAAGATCTGTAGGCCGTCATGGCGAACCCAGCTGGGCTTCTCCGTCAGCATCTCCGTGCCCTCGAGGTAGCGAAGAGGAGGAGTCCTGTCTACACGGGTGACGGACGCGTGCCGTTCTCGGTGAAGACGCAGATGCGGTGGCCGGTGTCGCAGGAGAGCACGTAGCGCGCCTCGAGGTGGAGCACGGGGGCGCCGTCGAGGCCGCGAACGAGGAGCCGGGAGGAAGCTGCGGTGAGGCACGGGCGGGAGGAAGAGGAGAGGGGGCGACGGCGGCGGCGCGAGTGCGGGCGGGTGCCCACCTTGGCCTGCCGCTGCTGCTCCCCGCCGCCGCCACCGCCGTGCTCCTCGTCCTCCCTCCGCTGCCGCCGCGTGCCCCTCCTCCTTCTGGTGCTCCTCGGAGGCGGCCGTCTCCTCGTCCTCCCCGAGCGTGAGCTCCTCCTCGGCGACGGGGACGGGGTAGGCAGCCATGGCAGGCAGGGCGGGACGGCGGGGAAGGAGGAGAGGGAGGCGCTGGTGGGGAGGAGGAGGCGGCGCGGGCGGGAGAGGAGCCGGCCGGAGGGGTGGAAGGAGGAGGCCGGGCGGCGGCGGGGAAGGAGGAGAGGAGGCGCGTGGGAGGGGAGGGGAGAGGAGGCGCGCGCGGGGTGGGGGGGGGGACGGCTAGGTCATCCCACAGGATCGGGGCCCTTTTATACCCCCTGTATGCGGAATGACCAAAATGCCCTCGGCGGGGCAGCAAAATTATAGGCGGTGGCACGCTGGAGAGGGCGCTGCATCTCATTTTTTGTCCGACGGTGGAGGGCGTTCGGGAGGGGGATCGGACGGCCAGAAACGCATCAAGGGAGAGATCCAACGGCTGAAAAGTTCAAATCACTGAGAGAGCTCAGGCATCCATCCCTCTCATATTTCTGGATTTAAATGGCTACCCGCAGATCCCTTTGTCTTCCTCATGTCCAGCAGCCCGACCATTGGACTGCCGGGAGTCCTGGAGGTATATGCTTCAGCATAAAGGATGACTCGCTTTCCCATCACTCATCGGAGTGTAACCCCCGGCAGATGCTTCAGTGGGAGGGGAAGGTGACACCTACGCTTCCGTGGAACCCATGTGGGACCGACGGAGGACCTCGCAAGAGAAGAACCGGGCCAGACACAGATTGTTTATGTGGGCGTCGCCTCAAGCGGCGCTCTTCATGGGACCCCAGGGCGGCGGTCTTCCGTGTTCTACTTCTCCTCGATGATGGTGGCGGGCACAGAGGCGCTAGCCACTGACTCATCGCTCTTCGCGCACCCAGCTTCTGTCTCTGCCTGTATGGGACGACCGCAGGAACCGGAGGCGCGGTCGCAAACACGGGAGGCGTGGTACGGGGCGGTATCATCGACAACAACGACGACTACCTATTCGGCGTGGAGCAACTCGCCACTCCTCACCGAGACGGCCTGGAGTGGCGAGTTGTTGTACCACGCTCCAACTTGGGCCCGGGAGGGGGGAGGTGGGCTCAAGTAGCTCCATCAGGCTAGGCGAGGGAGGTGGAGCAGTGAGCTACCACACTCATATCTGGCGGACTTGGCGTGCCACCCAACCATCTTGTATGTCGGAGAACTGCTCTTCGAAACCCATCAGAAGAGTGGTGAAGGAGATGGGGGAGCAGCGGAGGGGTGCGATTCTTGCCCTGCGTCTAGCCTAGTTTAAATAGAGGGCAGATGGGAGGAGCTCAGCCGGCTTTGTGTTTAATGCCGACCCGCTCATGAACGGACGTGTGGACGGAGTAGGTTTCTCGACTTCCACGCAGGTTTAATGAAGGCGTTCGAATGTGGCAAGGAGGCGTGTTTTGCCGGGCATGCAGCGGGCGGCGCCTTCGGCTGACGGCTTCCATGGCGGAGGCGGTGAGAGGTCACATCCGCCCTAAACTGCCTTCAATGCGGAGCGACGCGCTCTATAGCGGCGTGAATGTGGGAAGCTGTCGCCGGGCGGGATGAGCGCGCGGAAGGGGGGATGGGTTTTCGTGGGCCAGGGTGGTCAGAAGGAGGCTTGGGATCGGTCTATACTCCTGCGAACCTCCCCCACTTTTGTCTCCAATTTGCGGGAGAAATCGCATCCGGACTGCACCGCGCACTAATACAGGTCGGAGTTGGATCGCTTCCATGATCTGGACAACACGATTCAAATTGTTGCGGGAGGTTTGATGGTCAGCGCTGAACATGCCCTTGCTACGAAGCACCATACATCACCGTATGTAAAATCAGAGACCAGAAAGACTAGTTTTACTAGAAGAACACCTGTACGTTGCAACGGGGCCACATTAACTTTATGGGTTCAATATTAATATTCTCATACATATCAAGTGACATTGGCGACCTTTTTTACCATCAATCCTCACACACACACACACACTCTCCCTCCCTCTTCCTCACTCTCTCTCCCCCCTCTCTCTCTAACACACACACACATCCATCTTATTGGATACGCGACCATAATCCATCTATGTCACACACACACATACACACGCTAGTGCATGCATAACAACATGGACTATATGTATTATATTTGCCACCACAACTGAGGGAATTAATTTCATGTAAATCGGCCAGCCACAACTCCAATAATACGTGGAGGAGGTGGCCTGGGTTGGCGCCGTTCGGCGCGGGCCACGAGCCCGCTTCCAAGTGTGTCTGCGCGCCGGCCACCCACGCCGGGTCCTTCAAGTGCCGCTTCCACCGCACCAACTCCCAGGGCCACGGCCAGGGCCAGGGAAGCCGCCCTTCTTCGCCCCCTTCACCGGTCACGGCCAACGCGGTGCCGCGGCACCCGGCCACGCCGTCCTCGTCTTCCGGCACCATCGCAACCCAGTGACGCAGCCCAAGCATCGGCCTCGAGAATCAAGAATGCTTGACAACGGAGAGGGAAGGGAAGATCATATACATGTCATAAGAAAGAGAGTTTATTTACTGCTCCCTCGATGTATTGTTTTCTTTGTTTGGAGATTGATTACCATCCATGAGTTAAGGTAAGATTAACGTGATTGAGCGATTTTTCTGAAAATGAAATATTTGTTTTCTAATTAATGTGATTGAGTGATTTAAGGTAAGGTTAATTAATTTAGATTTGATCTTTAAAGATTGTTCGTGATTGATTCTACATTACTAAATAACTTGTGTCAGTATGGAAATTTCTGATCTGTTCAAATTTCTTTCGTTGTGTGAGAGGGTGACGCGAAAATAAACCGATGAAGTGGTGGGAAGGGACGAAAAAAAATCTACGAAAAAAACCAGCAAAGGTGGGAGGAGGTACCAAATAAAACCATGTGAGGTGGGACGAAACAAAACCTGGAAGCGAGACTACCAACTGCTCCATTAAGAGTAGAGATCTAATGGCAATGACGAAAATCTAGTGACTCGTTCCATCTTGTAGGTATATGCATGTATTTATTTTAAGGTCTATATGTCCACACCAAATGGAGTGCATAGTTCAAGTAGGATTATTATGAGGTCTTGAGAAGGCGGGTTGTGGCTGGACATCATCCGGCAAAGTACCTGCTCGGCCAGCCTCTTGCTTCTGCCCGGCGAGCGAGAGGATTCCTATTCTGGCAATCTATAATCCAACTCCTTCCCGTGCTTTGTATTGGTTCCTCAATCACGGTTGAATCCGAAGTCAGCACCTTATTCTGGCTAGACCGTTGGTCGTGCAGCGGCTGTTCACCTCGCGCTTCTAGGTATTATTCAACATTTGCACCATCCCCGACATTACGGTAGAAGCTGCCCTCGCAACCTCAGCAACCTGGCCTTTAGGCGCACCTTTGGTCCCCCGGAATGCGAACAATGGGAGGAGCATGCGGAATGCGTGGCACTTCCTATGCCGAGTAAATAACATAACACTACTACTTTATAGGTTAGGGTTTTAAAAAACTATCGGTTTTTAATTTTTCACTGATAACTATCAAGTCAGGGGTTGGCTGTTTCAAAAAACCCTAAACATTCGTTGCTAGCGATTTAAACCGTTTCATGACAGGTTGGGCCCACTCCTAAACAATCTGTTTGTTTGACCGTTTTGTTTGACCGTTAACTTACATGTGGGACCCTCGTGTAAGTTGCCTCTTCTTCCTCTTATCTTCTCTTTCCTCTTCCTATCTCTTTCTTCTTCCTCTCCCTCCCGGCAACCACCACCCACCGACTGCCACCTCCACCTTCCGTTGCGCGCCACAAGCTCGACCGCGGGATCGAACATCGCGAGGAGGAGCAGCCCCAGCGCAGGAGCACGGGCCGCGCCATGGCCAGGGGCTCAGGTCGTCGCGAGCCGCGCGCCATGGCCAGGAGCGCGCTCAGGAGCAAGGGCCGCCTCGAGCCGCGCGCCATGGCTAGGAGCGCGCTCAGGAGCTAGGGCCGCCCCGAGCCGCGCCATAGCCAGGGGCTCGGGCCGCCACCAGCCGCGCGCCATGGCCAGGAGCTCCTCCACCTAGCCCGTTCACCGACGAGCTGCTCCACTAGAGAACCCCGCCTTCGCGACGAGGAACGCGGCGGCCGAGCCGCCGCCTTACCCATGGCCGGCGAGCTGCCGGCGCCGTTCCTGATTGCTTTTTCCAGAAAACATCAAGGACCCGATTGCTTTTTCCAGAAAATATCAGGGACCCGATTGCTTTTTTAAAAAAGTTACAGGGACCTGATTGCTTTTTAAAAAAACTTACATAGATACTTACATGTGGGCCCTACATGTAAGGTAACAGTCAAACAAATGGTCAAAAAAACGGTTCTCTTATGTGCGGGTCCCAACTGTCATAATCATGATCAATTTTAAAGCACTCCATGATTAGAGTTTTTTGAAACAGCCAACCCTCGACTTGGTAGTTATCAGCGAAAAATTAAAAATCGGTAGTTTTTTGAAACCCTAGCCTGTAAAGTAGTAGTTTTATGCTATTTACTCTCCTATGCCCTCCCTCAAGCAGGATTTCATCTCTTGACACGTGTAGCCGAGTGGATGTTGTTTTCTGCTAGACCCTTGTATAAGGCCATTGCGGCCACCCCTGGGCCGGACGAATCAAATCTCCTTTGGGAGATAAAGTTGCCTATGAAAATTGGAATCTTTCTTTGGCAACTGGTCCGTGGGTGTCTCCCATCTGGTATTGACGTGCTAAAGCGAAACGGGCCAAGTGATGGGGCAATGTCCCCTGTGTGAGACTCCGGAAGATTCAACCACATTTTGCCCTTCAGCTTTTTTTCTCTTGAGCTGCCTTAGGAAGGCGGTGGGTGGTATTTGGTGCCACAATAACCTATCGGACATGTTTCAGGAGGTCCTTAGTTTCCACCCACCCTCGCGGCTTACCCTTTGGGTAGTTGTGGGTGTTCTTGTCTGGACGCTATGGAACGTCCACAATAAGTTGGTGATTGGACATGTGGTTGGCTCTCGTGCGACTGATGCAATCTGTAAATTGTGTGATTTCTTACAACTCTAGAGACCGCTTAGCAAGCGGCATGCTCGAGACAACATCGACAGGATCATCGCCGAGCTTCGTTCCTCCACATTGCGTCATGCACCTCCGACTCCCTCACCTCCGCCTGAGCCGGATTAGCGTGCCTTCTATTTATCGTTTTAGGGGTGTTATGTGTTGTGCCCCCAGCTTGACTCTTTTATTTTCCTTTTCTCGCACTTTGGTTCCTGTATTCTGGGAATGTTTGCTCGTCTTGAACTTATGTTTTTGCTCGGTGATTGCTTTATATAATGTAAAGCGAGGGAGCCCTTTTTTGCCGTCGTTATGAGTATGGCTAGTCCACTTCCCTTGAAAGCCAAGGATGGAATCATTGAGTATATATGTTAATATGTAAAACTGGATTGGGTAGACTCATGCTGAAGGTGATCTACGCGTTGTTTTGCGTACCGGGGGAGCACCGTCGTCGATCATGCATGACCACAGTGTGATTAGACCGGCATATCATCTTGAGATTTACGAAGCCACAGTAGGCGCTTCGTCGCCGACGGGAACGTCTCCTCCCACTGAAAACACATCACCGGAAATCCTGAAATAAATCCAAGAATAATGCGAGCACCAGGACCTGAACCCTGGTGGGTTGGGGGTACCACTGTCCACCTAACCATCTCAACCACAGGTTGGTTCGCGGATATACCTGCATTTTGGCTGCACCTTCCGACTTAAAAAAACTGTCTTGAGCTTGTAATAAGGATTATGCATATTGATGTGTTATAAACGAGTGATCATCATATCCTATAATAAGTTGCATTCATCTTATGATCCTCACAAATTCAGTTTGCAAAATTAACATCAAGCCTTACAGCAAGCATTTGTCATCTCGGTTCTTCATTTTTCAGTAAAGAAAATAGTGTACAACTGAGGCTGGATGCCTTTCCATGTGGATAGGATATATGGGAGAGTAATAGTGTCACAGTGCATGGCTACAATACTTGTGACACTGTACAACTGAACATGAATGCATTTTAAATATGGTTAGGAATTGTCTCTCTTGGACCGCGGAACTTTCCCCTCCCTCCCGCTCGCCCCCTGCGAGGCGACGGGAGGAACCCTACCGCGCCGCCACCAGCTCCTTCTCCGCCCCCTCCTCGTCCCTCGCCGCCGCCAGAGGGCGCGACCGGGCGAAGCCTGGCCGGCGCCGACGGCGGCGAGGCCTCCTCGTTCCCCCTCCCAGCGGCCTTGGCGTGGGCCGGCGTGGCTGGTTCGGGGTGCCTCGCTGTCCCAGGGCGTGGCGGCGCTGTGGCATGGCGGCGCTGCGGCGCGGCGGCGTGGTGTTGGCGCTGCTCGTGTCGGTGGTGCGACGGGCTGGGCGTCGGAGGACGCGCCGGTGCGTGGAGCGGCCGGGGCGGCGAGCGGCTGGTGCGGGCAGTCATGGCGGCGGGCGGATCTGGCGTGGTGGCGGGTGCGACGAGGCAGGGCCTCGGTGGCGGGCTCCGGTGGCCTGGGCCGGCTCCTGGCTTGGCGCTGTGGTGGTGCGGGTCGCGGGCGACAAGGATCTGTGGGCGGCCGCCCCTGCCCTGGCTTCGGGCTGGTGGGGGTGGCGGCGCAGTGGTGGTGGCTGGCGGGGCGTGTTGGTCTAGTCTGCATCAGATCCTTCCTGGTCTGGAGCTTAGACGTCGACGGACGACGCGAGGAGGCCTCTCCGGTGAGTTTCCATGGCTGCAGCTGCGGGTTGATTTGGTCTCCCTCGTCGGCGGGCTCGCGGTTGCCGATGGCCTCGCGGAGATTTGTGTCAGCTACCATGGTGGGACGACATGGGGGTGCTCGCGGGGGAGCTTGGTAGGAGGGATAGGTGGCCTCGATGCGGTCGCGCCACCTGTCGCCGGCACGATTTGCCGGTCCGGATGCGTCCGCTCCTCCTTCTCCCCCTTTCCCCGTGCTCGGCGGGGAGCTTGGTTGGAGGGATGGGTGGCCTCAATGCGGTCGCGTCACCTGTCGCCGGCACAGTTTGCCGGTCTGGATTCGTCCGCTCCCCTTTCTCCCCCTTTCCTCGGCCGTGGGCGGGTTGGCACACGTTTACCAGCGGTGCGTCTGCGGGTGGTTCCGTCGGTCGAGGGCCATCGGTTGGTCCAAAGTTGGGGCCTTTGTGTGGGTCTCGGGGTTGTCTGGTTGCAGGGCGGCGGCTCTGGCGGCGGGAGGCGCGACGTTCGTGGGCGGAGCGTGCGTCTCAGGTGCGGGCAGGCAAACATGGCCGCGTGGGTGGCGTGGTTGCGGGCGGATGACGGAGTTAAGGTTCATCGGTGGGGTGTGAGTGCCGGGGTACACCACTTGTCCAGTCCTTTGACTGGCCGACGGTGCGGTGGCCGTTGCCGCCGTACCCTTCCTGAAGGCCCCGTCGCGGCATTCACACTCTTGTCCTCTTGCTCCGGGTGAAAACCTGATCTTCGCTGATCGGGCGGTGGCGGCTTCCCATGGTCGTATCCTTCTTGGAGGCACCGCTTTGGAGGCCTGGCTTCGTTTTGGTCCGGTTCACCTCTCTATTGGTAGTCGGTGGGGTGGTGTGTTGGTGCCTGGCACCTTTGTATCTTGCCTTGGGTGTGTGCGGTGTGTGCGTTGTGCGGTATCTCGGATGTACTCGGTGATGTTTGCTTTATAATATAAAGCGGGGAAAACCCTTTTTCGGTAAATATGGTTAGGACATATGGGGAACATCGAACTTAGATAGAACATGATATGGCCATAGTCGCAATCAATGATGGGAACAGGTCAGCAACTTCAGATATTCTAGCACATCTCCTGCTTTCACTGCACATAAACATATACTCCCTTCGTTCCTAAATATAAGTCTTTGTAGAGATTGCATTAAGTGGACTACATACGGAGCAAAATGAATGAATCTAAACTTAAAATGCATCTATATACATCCGTATGCGGTTTATGGTGAAATCTCTACAAAGACTTACATTTAGGAACGAAGGGAGTATATCACCAGAGGAACCAAGCTTCTTCCGGTACAAACAAGGGGAAAACAGTTTGTATCGACATGCATGGGCATCAAGCTTGTTTCCACCATTATATGCATGCAAGATCTGCCCCTGCAATAAGATGCGTGGTATATTGATATAGGACTGCGAGGTTTGGGGAAAGAAGTTTCTAGCTGTTGGCCCAGTTGAGATTAACGACACGAAGTTACGGTGTAGGCCCTGAGACGCTTATTCGCTGCCTATTGAATGGTTTCTGACGGAAACCCGCGCCACGAACTGAAGCTGGCCAATACAAGAAGCCTGACTGAGCTAATGGGTAGACACCCGCACGCATGTTGAAGTTTTAATCATGTTGTTTATCCACTTGACAAATAAACTGTAGTCATGCATCATGAGTCTCTTCATGACATGACCGAACCTGTAGTCGGATGGACATATCTCTGCCGCCACCGTGAGCGCACAAAGACTTGCCTGTTTTCAAACAATAGAGGATGTGGCCGTCTTTTAATAGGAAAATTTAGGTTTGTTCCACTGTCCCATCACCGAAATTTGGAGACTTCCACAAAAATACCCAAATTACGGTTGTGTCATCAAGATCTACTCGGTGGTGAATTGGCACTCACTCTCTTTGTGCGCATGGTCGTTGAGCCAGGGTCTTGTCCGCCGTCATTCTCACCTCGCCACGGGCAATGAGCTCGCCATGGGAAATGACCATCCAAATGCTCAGCCTTGGCATGCAGCTCCTTGATGATGGCTCCCTGCGTTATCCGTTTTCAGTGGTTTTGGCAGTGCTCTTGTTGGACTACAATGACCTCTAAGTTTACCTCCATGTTGCCTTATTGTACGTTGACCTGCCTTCTCGCTCTCTCCTTTGTTTGTGGTGTAATATACAGCTTATGACATAACCGGTGCTGCATCTCTCAACCACAAGGCGTTGGAGCGGCTGGACAAATCAGGTGTAGGAGAATCGGCAAGTTAGTTGATCAAGTTGTTAGTGCATGCATGGGCTGTTAGTTGCATAGGCGTGTCGTACTGGATGGTGGAATGATTCCATGGAATAGTTAGTGCATGGGTTAGTGCCTTACTAGATTAGTGGCCGTAATAGTTGAGCCGGCTGGCCGAGTCCAGCGCAGCCTCAAGTCTAGGAGGTGGGTGTAGTGGCGTGAGTGCACATGGCATGCGTGCCTATGTCCTTCTGTATATATGTCATATTGAGTAATGAGAAATTGGCCATGAGGGCTAGAGAAAAACATGTAGCCACGGTGGTGACCAATGGAAGTGTTTGTGACAAAGCTGTTCCTCTTCCTTGGTTCATGCGTTCTCTGCGTGTGTGTTCTTGTGCTGTGAGAGAAACCACCGAAAAAGAGTAGATTGAGAGACATGAGCGAGTTGTGTGAGGCAACGAGAGGTAGAAGATTGATGCACCATGCTTCATCATTATGGCATGCTTTGATTTGCCGGAGCCATGGTGGGGTCTAAAGTCTACCTTATCACTGGCAGCTCAAACGTTGCAGTCTATTTTTTACTCAACTTTCAATGCTACGATATTCATGTATTATGGCTACATGTTGCAACTTAAAAAAACACTGACATGAGCTCATTAGTCATGATAAGAATTATGCATACTGATATGTTAGAGCAACTCTAACTGATCCCCTATAACCAGTTAGTGGAGTACAATTTCCAGTTTGCTCCTCTAACTGCCACCTAGTTGAACTCGTATAACCGTTGTTGGGGAATAATTTATACTCCTCGGCACCACGGACTCCTAAATTTACTCAGCCTCCAACCGATGCTGCTGCCGGCGATTAACCACCGCCTCCCTTGCCTCGCCGTCCTTCTGCCCTAGTCCGAGCTGGTCGCTTAAATCGAGCTCAAACACCACCGCCACCACCACTACATAGATCCCGTCCCCGAAAAACGGCTCGACTGTTTTTCCTCGTAGCCTCACCGGCACCTCACCGTCCTCTGCCGTCCATCTCTATGCCATGCCGACCGTTATTATCGGCTCAACGTCACCGGCCAGCCGTGACACCTGCTCCTCCTTGCAAGTATTGGATGGTTTGCCTATGTGAATTTTTCTTTCTTTTATGTATTGTTTTTTCAGTTGCCAATTGAACTGAACCGAGTCATTTAAATTGAAGATGAAGAGGCTCAGAGAGATAATCTTCGAGGACTCTCTGACATCGGAGGAAGAAGATGACGATGACTTTGTAATTGTCGTTCGCAACTACGAATTTGAATAATTTGGTTTATAAACTATAAATTTGTAATATTGATGAATTCAATGAACCTTAATTATTATGTTTGGATTTAGTATGCATGCAAATATATAGTTGAAATGTACTATGTAAACTAGAATTGAAATTTTTTGGCAAAAGCAAAAACTTACCGCGCTAAGTTTAGGGGATCGGTTAGAAAACGACCATTTTTAGAGGAGTAAAAGTTTACAAAAACAAAATTTATTAACATGCCGCAATCAATTAACGAACTCTCAGATGTGACACTTTGGCACAGAGGACAAAAGCAGTGCAATACATGATAGGGCTTGATAGTATATATCAACACAAGTCATGTGACAAAAACTAGTTGGAAATGTTCTTTGCATGGTGCTATAAAATGCAAATATGTACATGGCCCTTGCTACATACTACCGTATCAAACCACAGTAATGCACATATAAGTTGTCACACCCACCGTATGCACCATAAAGAATTAATGATGACCAGCTAAGTTCCCTTGATATATAAGCCACTACCCTTGGCATGCACGGTCCGATTACCATTCTCCAACATCCCAGCAAACATGAGGTCCACACTGGCGTACTAGCTAGGATTGTGAGGTATTGGGAATGTCCCCCCTACAGTAGTGGATCGCCCCACAGACTGGGTTATCTTCATTTGCTCACACCTGTCCTGAGACACAGGGAATGTGATCGTAATCCAATATTCGGATCCAGATAGGGGTGAAAGTGGCTCGGGCCTACTACCAAGTAAGTTGATTGCCCGCACTGCAATTCATCGAGTGAGAGTACGAGGGCATGCATTGCTAGCCCTGCATTATGTGGTGAGCACCTGTAGTTTAGCTGGCGCAGAGAACCACAACTCGCCGCACTTGTCGAATCATTAAACCCGGACATGGTCTCCTCTTGCTGCAAGACTAGTGTTTAGACGGCCTCTCACAGATTGAGATGTCACATTAGTTCATCTAATCGAGCGCACCCGAGAGCACCTTAAACAGTCTTCGATCTCACAGACACAATTTGTTCTAAAAGTGATATATCAGATTTTTTTTGGGAGGGGGGGGGGGGGGGGAGGAGGTTAAACCCCCGGCCTATGCATCAGTCGATGCACACAGACATCTTTATTAATTATTCCGCAAAGGTTTGACAAGAACATACATCAATCCATCCGAAGCCACAACTCACACCTACAAATTCGATAATGTGAAGTGCTCTCACTCGACATATTTAAAACCGGTGTTGTCGCCAATCCATCCACATAACATATCGGGACTAACAACCGGTGCAGCAGACCTAATGCACACACCTCATGCACATGTTTTAGAAGCCACCATCTTCATCGGACCACTGACCCATCTTCAGGAGAGAGATCCACATCATCATTGCCAGCGCAAGACATCCGTCGACGCCACCACGGCGCCCAACGGCGCCACCGCCCTGCGCTCATCCGTCTAGACGCAAAGGATCTGGAAGATCTGCCAACCTGCTAACCAGGTATGACTCGGCATAGCACCTGTCGGCCAAGCATGACTTGACAACTCCACCAAAGCTTCGTACAAGACGAAGCCGATCCACCTCCTGCCACTGTCTTCCAGCGCTGCTCCACAAATGATGCTCCCAAGAGAGAAATGGCACCACAGTACCGCCATCGTCGGATCTGGAAGACTAGATCATAGGGTTTCCCTCGAAGTAGTGTCCATCACCAGCAACCGTCAAGGACCCACACAGTGCCCACCACCACTCAGCCCTCAAGGCGACGCCTTCAGGAAGGTCACGACGTCAAGGACGCCACTACCACCCACCGGAGTTAGGGTTTTCACCTGAGAGGCAGGTAGGGGGAGTGGAGGAGCAGGCATAGACTGACGTCTCCAATAAGAAAAGCGGCACGGCCGGCCTGAAGCGACCAAAGGGTTTCCCCCAATCTGGTTCTCTTCCACCAGCTTCACCCGCGGCAAGGGTCCTGGCAACCATGCCGGCATCGCCAGGAACTCGCAGGAGAAGCCCACCAATCAGTGCCAGAGAACAGGGGCCAGATCTGGCGCCACCGGCCGCAAAAGCAGTCATGCCAGGCCCTAGTCCACCGATGATCCGTCAGGTTTCCGACCAGACCACCGGCACCACGCCAGCCCCGCCGCTCGCTGCATCATGGAGGGGCCTCACCGGAAGGGCCGCCGCCCCAGATCCAATCGCTCTCCAGCGCTAGGCGGAGCAGCAAGGGCCCTGCCGCTGCAGTCCCCGGCTGCGCCATGGGCTTGCGCGGAGCCAGCTTCATGCGGCGGTGTTGGGGATATAAATATTTGTGTAAGTCGCCCAAGAGGGGCCGGGTTTCGCAAAGAAGACTCATCAGAAAGAAGCCCAAGACCAAGCATGAAATGGCGGTTCAATAAAGGGTCTAAGGCCCACAGGCGGCTTAAGGCCCATAGTGGTAAACCGTCATGATGATATGACTTGTAACATAAGGTAGACTTAACTAGTCACTGAGCCGGACACTGTCTATAAGCCGGCCGGGACTCTGTAGGCCGCAGGGCGTCCACCCGTGTATATAAGGGGACGACCCGCTGGCGCCTTAGGGTAGGAAACAACTCATCGAGAACCGGGCATAGCGTATCTTGCTCCCTGGTCATCGAAACATCACGCAATACCAACCAACCTAGACGTAGGCCTTACCTTCACCGTAAGGGGCTGAACTAATATAAACCTCTCGTGTCTCTTGTCCTAATTAACCCCTTCAAGATTCCTATTTGCGATGGCTCCACGACTAAGTCCTTTCACTAGGACATCTAACATGACAATTCCACGATAGTTGGCGCCCATTGTGGGGCCCGCGCACGGTGGATTTGAGTCCTTGAAGGGCAACTTCGAAGGGCTCAAGGGATACGCAGTGGGTCGGATGACCAAGAGTCGTCGTGGCAAGATCTACATCGACGATGAAGGTTGGGGCCCCGACGCCGGCTCAATTAAGTACGGGTACCGGGTCCCCTTTGGCGGAATCCACGTCTTCATCGGCCGGATTGGTGAGCCGGGCACTGAGCCGGACAACTGCACCGACCTCGTTGAGACGGCTCAGCATGCGAGACCCGCCCGGATTCAACCCGTCATGAAGCGTGCCTTCGTGGGCTTCATCCACGGAGAAGAACTTTCTAAAGGATCTAAAGATGGTGGTGAGATGGTCGTCCTCTCTGACAGTGATTCGTCCGCCAGTTCAAAAGATTCACTGTATCAAGTGCAAGATGGTGTGCTTGGGGGCTGTTCCGATGGCTCTAGTATTCCGAACCCCTACGAGCCGCCAAGCTGGGCAGGAGTCTTCATGACAGGGACTCAACCCGGCCAAAACTCTACAGCCGCTGCTGCAATAACGGCCGGGTCAGGAGCGGCCGGGGCAGGAGGCCCTGTGCGCCCGCCGGCTCAGCTACTGATGGATCTCATGGATATGCTTATGGTCCTGTTAACCGCCACAGTTATTCCTGCTAATCAAGATGAGCATAACGCGGAGGTGGCACAGGTGCGCGAGGCGATAGCTCAGGCCAAGGAGGCCTTGGCAGCTGAGGACACTAGGTTAGCTATAGAACAGGCAGCTTTGGATGCACGGGCGCAGCAGCTCCAGTCAAAGGCTTTCCAGCTTACGATGAACCTGAACGCATCTAATGATGTGATGAGAAGGAGGCACCAGAAAATACAATCCCGTTTGCCTCCGATTTACGACCCTCGGAATCTTTTCGCTACACCCGGTGCCGGCCCTAGTAACCCGCCCGAAGCAAATCAGTTCATGACAGCCGGAGCGGGAGGACCGGCTCAGCCTTGAGAGATGGCACCTCTTCATGGGGGTACGGCTCCGCCCCGTTATGTACCAATACCGTCGGGTCACTTTTCCAACCCCATGGAGAACTTAATCGCAACATCAGCGCGTCTGGCGGCTCTCCCAGTGGACGGTGATGATCCGACAGTGATGGAGACCCGGAGGATCAGAGAACTTGTCCAGACGGCCCTGGCTCAGCAAGAGACTTATTCTTATAGCCGGGACAGGATTCATTCGACTCCTCCGCTTTGGTTAGCACCGCCTCTCCAAAACCAGAGTCCAAGTTACAGCAGGCACATGGAGTCAGAAACTTTGTCAAGCAAAGCCCAGCGCCGTAACCAGCCCGGTGGCTATAACCCGGTACAAGACCGAATACGTTAGGAGAACGAGCGGGCGGCTCAGCTAGCGGCTCAGCAGACGGCTCATCAAGATTTTCAGAGTATCCGGCGACTTCTGTTGAGATGGGAGTGGCTACTAGAACCGGCGGTGTTCCTTGTTTGGTGCCGGCTCTATGTAATTTACGTTTACCCAAGGACTTCAAGGGACCGCGGAAGGTTCCAAATTACACGGCCGACTTACAGCCCGGAGCGTGGATCGAAAGTTATGAGATGGCCATGGAGTTGTTGGATGTCAGCGACGCATCGATGGCTAAGTACTTCACCATGATGTTAGATGGAACGGCCCGGTCTTGGTTAAAGGGTTTGCCACCCAATTCCATTGGTTCGTGGGCAGAGCTAAAGGCCCGTTTCATCCAGAACTTCAAGGACACCTGCAAGCAATCTATGTCGATTGTGGACTTGACAAATTCTAAGCAGGAGGAGGGTGAATCCACGACTCATTGGGTACGCCGGATCAAGGAGATAATACATTCGTCTGATAAGATGGATGCCGGCTCTGCATGTCCTCATGTTGGAGAAGAATTGCTGCTTTGAGCCGCTAAGACAGAAACTGGGGCGCCTTAAGCGTGATTGCAACGATATGGGTACGCTGATGGCAGCTTTAGTCAAATACGCCGACTCTGATAGTACCAAGGATCCCGCGTCTGATGAGGAAAAGACAGGGAAGGGAAGGAAGAACGGCAACGGAAAGGGTCAGCAGCATAACCCAATGAATCAAGGGGGCAATAAGCGTAAGGCGGAGGGTAACCCGGAGTTTGTAGCCAATGACAATGCACAGGGTAACAATCAGAGACGTAAGGGCAAACCGCCCCCTCGATCTGGCGGGTCAGGCCCATCTCTTGAGCAGCTACTCAATGAGCCTTGCCCAAGACACGGCACCCGGGAACGACCCGACACTCACTTATGGAAAGATTGCGCGATTATGAAGGCCTTCAAGAATTCCAACGCATTTGATGGAAATCATGGGTCGGGCGGCGGCTCAGGAGCTGGCGCTTTTCATGGCCCGGGCGGCGGTTCAAGTTCCGGCTTTCAGGGACATCAAGGCGGTTATAATCAGCAGCAGTCTGGTCAAGGGGAGCAACAACAGTAGCAGTCGGGTTATCAAAGCCATCCGAAGCAGCTGAATAGTGGGCAGTATCATGTGTTCACCACCAGCTTGTGCAAACGTGACCAGAAGGTTCATAAGAGGGTCGTGAATTCTGTTGAGCCGGCGGTTCCCCATTATTTGAGGTGGTCAGAGCAGCCCATTGTATGGAGCAGGGAAGATCACCCCCTCCGGGTTGACAATCCGGGTCAGTTAGCCTTGGTGGTAGCACCTCAGGTTGGTGGATATAAATTCAGTAAGGTACTCATAGACGGGGGTAGCAGCATCAATATCCTCTACTATGAGACCTTTCAACGCATGGGGTTAACTGATAAGAATTTAAAGACATCCAACACTGTTTTTCATGGAGTGGTTCCTGGTAAGTCGGCTTATCCAGTTGGCAAGATTGAACTGGAAGTGGCCTTTGGAGATGAGTATGATTCCAGGGCTGAGAAATTGACGTTTGAGGTGGTAAAAATCAGGAGTCCATATCATGCTCTGTTTGGGCGGCCGGATTATGCCAAGTTCATGGCACGGTCGTGCTATGTTAACCTGCGGCTTAAGATGCTGGGTCACAAGGGCACCATCACCGTGCATGGAAGTCGAAAGGTAGCCCTGGAATGTGAGGAGGGCGACGCGGCTTATGCTGAGTCTGTTTGTGCAGCAGAGGAACTGAAGTTTTATCAAAACAATGTTGACCCGGCAGATATGACCTCTCTAAAGAAGCCAACCACCGAGCATGACCCGGCGATGAAGTTTAAGTCGGCTGCTGAAACCAAGCTTGTGGATTTCAATCCAGGTGATTCATCTAAGCAGTTCAGTATTAGTGCAATTTGGATCCTAAATAGGAAAGCGCGCTCATCGAGTTCATCCGTGATAACCGGGACATCTTTGCATGGAAACCTTCCGACATGCCGGGTGTACCGAGAGAACTCGCTGAGCACACTCTCAATATTGATCCGAGGTATAATCCAGTCAGGCAGTTTCTTCGACGGTTCAATGAAGAGAGACGAAAAGCTATTGGAGAGGAAGTCGCCCGGCTCTTAGCGGCTGGGTTTATTGTTGAAGTTTTTCACCCGGAGTGGTTGGCTAACCCGGTGCTCGTGCTCAAGCAGAACGGCACCTGGGGGATGTGTCTGGATTACACGGACTTAAATAAGGCTTGTCCGGCTGATCCCTTTGCTCTCCCCGTATTGATCAAATCATTGATGCTACGGCGGGTTGCAGCGTTTGAGCTTTTTGGATGCTTACTCTGGTTATCATCAGATGAAAATGGCAGTTAAGGACCAGAAGAAGACGGCTTTCATCACTCCGTTTGGAGCCTTCTGTTATGTATCTATGCCATTTGGGCTCAAGGGTGTTCAGGCGACTTATCAGCAATGTGTACAGAACTGTCTCCACGATCAAATTGGGCGCAATGTTCATGCTTATGTGGATGACATCATGGTGAAGTCCAGAGAGAAGGAAACCTTGATATCTGACCTGAAAGAGACCTTTGATAATCTCCGGGTTTATAAGATGATGCTTAACCCGGACAAGTGTGTATTTGGTGTACCTGCAGGCAAGCTCTTGGGTTTTTTGGTCTCAAACAGAGGCATTGAAGCTAATCTGGAGAAGATCAAGGCAATTACCTCTCTGGCTAAACCGGTGTGCATCAATGATGTTCAGCGACTGGCGGGTCGTGTTGCTGCTTTAGGCTGGTTCATAAGCCGGTTAGGTGAGAAGGCCCTACCGCTGTATCATATGATGAAGAAAACGGACACTTTTGTCTGGAGGGATGCTGCTGATACTGCCTTTGAAGTTTAAAGAGATAGTTGTCTGAGCCACCGGTCCTTGCGGCTCCCATTGATAAAGAGCCGTTGATGTTATATGTGGATGCTAATTCACGAGCCGTCAGTGTTGCCATCGTGGTAGAGCGTAAGGAGGCAGGCAAGGAGCATCTGGTTCAACGGAAGGTTTACTACATCAGTGAGGTGCTCATTGAGTCTAAACAAAGATACCCACATTGGCAGAAACTTGTTTACGGAGTGTTCATGGCAAATCGGACGTTGAAGCAGTACTTCCAAAGTCATCCTATAACAGTGGTAAGTTCTACCCCCTTGGGAGACATCATTCAGAACAGGGAGGCCACAGGACGAATCGCCAAGTGGGCTATTGAGCTTGGGCCTCTTGGTTTGAAGTATATGCCATGTACTGCTATTAAATCTCAAGCCTTGGTGGACTTTATCAATGATTGGACAGAGTTGTAGGCACCTGATGAGAAGACAGATAACACATATTGGACTATTCACTTTGATGGGTCCAGGCAGTTAGAAGGCTCAGGGGCTGGAGTTGTTTTAACTTCCCCTCGAGGTGACAAATTTTGTTATGTGCTACGGCTTATGTTTCCTTGTACTAACAATGCAACTGAGTATGAGGCCTTACTCCATGGTCTCCGGATGGCCAAAGAGATGAATTTGAGCCGGGTAAGGTGCTTGGGCGATTCAAATCTCGTGGCTCAATAGGTGTCAGGCAAGTGGGACTCCAAGGATCCCCTTATGGCGGCTTACCGTCGTGAAGTAGATGCTGTGGCTAGGCACTCCAAAGGTTATCAAGTGGAGCACATTGATCAAAGGAAGAATGAGGCGGCTGATGCTTTACGCCAGTTGGGATCTCAGCGTAAGACGGTGCGGCCTAACACCTTTCTCGATGTTTTGCATAATCCATCTGTCAAGGTACCCACAGAGGAAGAACTAGCAGTGCCAGACCCGGAGGCACAGCTGGTGGCAGCCCTTCATGTCATCCCGGATTGGACAGTGCCATATTTGTCCTATATGACCCAGGGAGAGTTGCCTGAGGATGAGACCTTGGCAAGACAAATCATCAAGCGGTCCAAATCTATGACGATTGTACATGGCGAGTTACATCACCTCAGCGTTACTGGGGCATTTCAATGTTGTGTGTCGCCTGCGGAGGGTCAAGAGATACTTCGTGAGATCCATGAAGGAGACTGTGGTCATCATGTCGGCTCAAAATCTCTTGTGGCCAAGGCTTTCCGTCATGGTTTCTATTGGCTGGCGGCTCACGCTGATGCAGTGGATCTAGTCAGCAAATGTGACGGATGTCAAAAATTCTGACGACGAGCTCTTATGTCGGCTCAAGAGTTGAGGATGATTCCAATTACTTGGCCGTTCGCAGTCTGGGGGCTTGACATGGTTGGACCTTTCAAGAGGTCTAAGGATAAAAAGACACACCTCCTGGTGGCAGTGGATAAGTTTACAAAGTGGGTTGAGGCAGAGCCGGTCAGTAAATGTGATGCAGCCACGGCGGTTCAGTTCATCAAAAAGGTGATCTTTCATTTTGGTTTTCCACACAGCATCATAACTGATAATGGCACTAATCTCTCCAAGGGTGCCATGGAAGAGTTCTGTCAACGAGAACATATCCGGCTTGATGTTTCGGCTGTTTCTCATCCGCAATCCAATTGTCAAGCAGAAAGAGCTAATCAGGAGATCCTGAAGGGTATCAAACCCCGGCTCTTAGTCCCTTTATAGCGGACTCCGGGTTGTTGGGTGGAGGAGTTACCCTCTGTACTGTGGAGCATCAACACTACGCCTAACAGATCTACAGGTTACACACGTTTCTTCATGGTATATGGAGCAGAGGCAGTCCTGCCAAGTGACATCTGGCACGACTCACCCCGCGTGGCGGCTTACGTTGAGGCTAATAACAAAAAAAGCTCATCAGGATGCACTTGACTTGTTAGATGAGGAGCGAGACTTAGCAATAGCCCGCTCGGCGATTTACCAGCAGGACCTGCGCTGCTATCACATCCGCCGAGTTAGAAGCAGAACCTTTCAGGAAGGCGACTTAGTGCTCCGGCTCATCCAGGATCAGTCTGATATGCACAAGCTATCCCCTCCGTGGGAAGGACCCTTTGTGGTCAGCAAGAATCTGAACAGCAGGTCATACTACCTTATCGATGTTCGAGAGCACAAAGACTCACGTAAGTCGGAGGAGGAGACCCGCCGGCCGTGGAATATCGCCCATCTTCGGCCTTACTATACCTGAGCCACCGGCTCTCAAGATGTATATATTTTTTGACCATGTATATATTATATAAAGCAATAAAGCAGGACCTCTGTTTATTTTCACCCTCAAAGGTTTACATGTCTTCTTTATCAGATGGTGGAAACAACCAACAGGGAGCGGATCATATCTGAACCCGGCTTTCCCTTTGGTCCGGCTTATGATCATATCTGAATCTAGCCATGATCACTTGGGGGCTTCCTGTTCAAACATAGGTCGTATTCGAACCTAAGAGAGCATAGTTGTCGATACCCCACTACTAGGAAAATGCCTACTAATGGCGCACCGGTTTTGCCTACTAATGGCACACTACCGGTGCACCATTAGTAGCACGCCACTAGAATTTTTTACTAATGGCGCACCACTAGTGCACCATTAGTATCTGGTATACTAATGGCGCACCAAGCAGTGCGCCATTAGTATGTTACTCCATGCGCCATTAGTATGCCTCCCGGGGGGCCATATGTAATCATGTGCTTTGTCATACTAATGGCACACTCTGCCTTGATGCGCCATTAGTATCCTTTGGCATACTAATGGCGCACTCTGCCTTGATGCGCCATTAGTATGAATATTTGGTTTTTTTTGCTTTTCTGATTTTTGCACAGGTTACAAAATATATTATTGGACAAAATATAGACAGCAGCACACAGCAATAGCAGATTCATCGAATACAATGGAAGATTAGTCTCCGAATACAATTCATCATATTAGTCTTCGAATTCAAAAGACCGAACAAAGATAAAACATTACAAGTCTCAAGACAGCGAGTATCGAGTTTGTCTTCACATTACAAGTCGATATCGATCATCTAAATTACCATCACATAAAAGAGAGCTGCGGTCATCACGATGAGCATCATCGCGATCAAACTGGTCTTCATCTGGTTCCTCCAACGCTCCCTCCTCTCTCCCGCTAGATAGCGGGCGTATCTAGATTCGGCCTCCGCACTAGTGGTGTACCCTTTGTAACTATTACCGCTGAAACGGTGAACCTGTCTCTGGCACTCCTCCCAGTTGTCGTAGACTCTGGGAACCGTACCCTTGTACACGACATACGACGGCATCTCTATGCACAAGCCAAACAACAGACAATACATAAGCAATATGTAAGTATGCAACAAAAGGATCGGAAGAGAAAAGCAAGACATTAATAGCACGATTCATGATCCTACTAATAAATAGCATCGATTACATCTAAGTTGAATGACTGTCCAAACCAAAGAGACATACGAATTCATTAAAGTTTAATTACAACATGAGCCAATCAATGTTTCAGAACTACACATCACTACTTTCGACTCAACTCATCAGACAGGAGCGTGGATGAAGCCGCCGTCTGTCGTGATGGTCATGAAATCGCGGTTGTTGTCACCCTGCATTTGTAGCGTTCCATCTATCTCATTGTTGGATGGTTGATATCTGAGGTAGAACTGCCCCGAGGTATGAAGGACATCTTGCTGGATGATGTCCGCAAACTCCGACTGGATGCGAAAGAATTCTTGTCCGAGGTCCGCGTCCTGGGTTGCTGACAACCTCGTGGCCCAATCTTTGAGACTATCTGGTAGCAGAAGTTGATGATGGTCCCTTACGATCGCCCGCATGTGATGGAGGGCGTAGTAGGCATCCTTCTGACCGCCAGGCGGCTGCTTGACGCAGCAGAAATTCGTATTTTGTGAGAAGGTGTGCTTGCCGTACTTACGAACTGCCCTGGTGAAGGTGCCTCCAGATTTGGCGTAGCCGGGGAGAACATCATCAAGAACTTTCTTGACATTTGTGTAGTCTATCTTGGAGTTATGGTTCGGGTCGAAATACGTGGCCACGGAATATTTCGGGCTTAAGAGGATGAGTGTGCAATGTGTGTCAATGCACAGAACACGGAATGTTAGAAAAAAAGAACGATCGAAATCTAAGAAATCATATGTTACGGGGCGGTTAAGGGATGACTTACTCGGGAAAGTAAGTGAGGGAGTCCTGGACTAGGGGGTGTCCGGATAGCCGAACTATCATCATTGGCCAGACTCCAAGACTATGAAGATACAAGATTGAAGACTTCGTCCCATGTCCGGATGGGACTTTCCTTGGCGTGGAAGGCAAGCTTGGCGATACGGATATGTAGATCTCCTACCATTGTAACTGACTCTGTGTAACCCTAGCCCTCTCCAGTGTCTATATAAACCGGATGGTTTTAGTGCGTAGGACAACAACAATAACAACAATCATACCATAGGCTAGCTTCTAGGGTTTAGCCTCCTTGATCTCGTGGTAGATCTACTCTTGTAACATCCACATCATCAATATCAATCAAGCAGGACGTAGGGTTTTACCTCCATCAAGAGGGCCCGAACCTGGGTAAAACATCGTGTCCCTTGTCTCCTGTTACCATCCGCCTAGACGCACAGTTCGGGACCCCCTACCCGAGATCCGCCGGTTTTGACACCGACATTGGTGCTTTCATTGAGAGTTCCTCTGTGTCGTCACCGATAGGCTAGATGGCTCCTTCGATCATTAACAACGACGCGGTCCAGGGTGAGACTTTTCTCCCCGGACAGATCTTCGTATTCGGCGGCTTTGCACTGCGGGCCAATTCGGTTGGCCATCTGGAGCAGATCGAAAGCTACGCCCCTGGCCATCAGGTCAGGTTTGGAAGTCTGAACTTCACGGCTGACATCCGCGGAGACTTGATCTTCAATGGATTCGAGCCACAGCCGAGCATGCTGCACTGTCACGATGGGCATGATTTAGCTCTGCAGCCGGACAGTGCCCTGGAGGCCGCACATGAGTCCGGTCCGATCTTCTATTCGGGGCCGGCTGTGCAGATCGAGGACGTGTGGTTAGACACCGCCTCGGGGGCTGCAACCTCTACGGCGATAGAGCCGAACACTGACTTTGTCCCTTCTGAAGCTCGTGACTCCAAGGTGCCGGACTCTGAACCTCCCGCGCCCCCACCAATCGAATCCGATTGGGCGCCGATCATGGAGTTCGCCGCCGCGAACATCTTTCAACACTCACCTTTTGGCGACATTTTGAGTTCGCTAAAATATCTCTCGTTATCAGGAGAGCCCTGGCCGGACTGCTGTCAGGACAGTTGGGATGCGGACGACGAAGAAATTCAAGACCCACCCACCACCCACTTAGTAGCCGCTGTTGATGATTTAACCGACATGCTAGACTTCGACTCCGAAGACATCGACGGTATGAACGACGATGCCGGAGACGACCAAGAACCAGAGCCTACTGGGCACTGGAAAGCCACCTCGTCATACGACATATACATGGTGGATATCCCAAAGGATAGGAATGGCGAAGGAACAGTGGAGGAAGACCCCTCCAAGAAACAGCCCAAGCGCTGGCGTCAGCAGCGCCGCTCTAAATCCCGCCACAGCAAGAATGGCGATTCCGGAACCGGAGATAATAATACCCCAGACAGTGCCGAAGACAACCTCCTCCAGCAAGATTCAGCGCAGGAGGACGGGGATGCCAGCCCTCACAAGAGGGCAGCAGACGAAGAGGTAGAGGAAGATATTTACATGCCTCCCTCTGGAGACGAGGCAAGCCTCGACGACGACTAATTTGTCGTGCCTGAGGATCCCGTCGAACAAGAGTGTTTCAAACGCAGGCTTATGGCCACGGCAAACAGCCTCAAGAAAAAGCAGCAACAGCTTAGAGCTGATCAGGATCTGCTAGCCGACAGATGGACGGAAGTCCTGGCGGCCGAAGAGCATGAGCTCGAACGTCCCTTCAAAAGCTACCCCAAACGCAAGTTGCTCCCCCGATTAGAGGAGGAGGCATATAAGCCTGCATCACCAGAGCACAGTATGGCTGACCGGCCACCTCGTGGCCGCGATAGAGAGGCCTCTAGGCCCTTCACTAGAACCGTACCCCGGCACCGCTCGAGCAGCACAAGGCCATAGGGGAATGCTCCGGATTTGCGAGATATATTGGAGGATAAGGCAAGACAATCAAGATCGATCTACGGATCGCGTGGGCGCCCCATGATACGTGACGACAACCGTCGCGCCGGACATATTAAGTCCGGCCGGGCCGAACACAATAGACAAAGCTCGTTGGAGCTTCGTCGCGATATAGCCCAATACAGAGGCGCCGCACACCCACTATGCTTCACAGACGAAGTAATGGATCATCAAATCCCCGAAGGGTTTAAACCCGTAAATATAGAATCCTATGACGGCACAACAGACCCCACGGTTTGGATCGAAGACTATCTCCTTCATATCCACATGGCCCGCGGTGACGATCTTCACGCCATCAAATACCTCCCACTCAAACTTAAAGGACCAGCTCGGCATTGGCTAAACAGCTTCCAGCAGAATCAATTGGATGTTGGGAGGACCTGGAAGCCGCATTCCTTGATAACTTCCAGGGCACGTACGTGCGACCACCAGACGCTGACGACCTAAGCAACATAATTCAGCAGCCAGACGAATCGGCCAGACAATTCTGGACACGGTTCTTAACTAAGAAAAATCAAATCGTCGACTGTCCGGATGCGGAGGCCCTCGCGGCCTTCAAACATAACATCCGCGACGAGTGGCTTGCCCGGCACCTCGGACAGGAAAAGCCAAAATCCATGGCAGCCCTCACATCACTCATGACCTGCTTTTGCGCGGGAGAGGACAGCTAGCTAGCTCGCAGCAATAACCTGAGCAAAAACTCCGGCAGTCCGAATACCAAGGATCGCAATGGCAGGTCACGTCGCAACAAGAATAAACGCCGCATTAATGGCGACAATAATGAGGATACAGCAGTCAACGCCGGATTCAGAGGCTCGAAACCCGGTCAGCGGAAGAAGCCATTCAAAAGAACTACTACGGGTCCATCCAATTTGGACCGAATACTCGATCGCTCGTGCCAGATACACGGCACCCCCGAAAAGCCAGCCAACCACACCAACAGGGACTGCTGGGTATTCAAAAAGGCAGGCAAACTAATTGCCGAAAACAATGACAAGGGGCTGCATAGCGATGACGTAGAAGAGACCCGACCGCCGAACAACAGAGGACAGAAGGGTTTTCGCCCACAACTGCGGACGGTGAATATGATATACGCAACCTACATACCCAAGAGGGAGCGGAAGCGTGCACTCAGGGACGTATACGCGATGGAGCCAGTCGCCCCGAAGTTCAACCCATGGTCCTCCTGCCCGATCACTTTTGATCGAAGGGACCACCCCACCAGCATCCGCCACGGCGGATTCACCGCATTAGTTTTAGACCCAATCGTCGATGGATTTCACCTCACCAGAGTCCTAATGGACGGCGGCAGCAGCCTGAACTTGCTTTATCAGGACACAGTGCGCAAGATGGGCATAGACCCCTCAAGGATTAAACCCACAAAGACGACCTTCAAAGGCGTCATACCAGGTGTAGAGGCCAATTATATGGGCTCAATCACACTGGAAGTGGTCTTCGGATCCCCGGATAACTTCCGAAGTGAGGAGTTAATCTTCGACATAGTTCCGTTCCGCAGCGGCTATCATGCTCTGCTCGGACGGACCGCGTTTGCAAAGTTCAATGCGGTGCAGCACTACGCATATCTCAAGCTCAAGATGCCAGGCCCTCGAGGAGTTATCACGGTCAACGGAAACACTGAGCGCTCCCTCCAAACGGAGGAACATACAGCGGCTCTCGCGGCAGAAATACAATGCAGCCTCTTAAGGCAATTCTCGAGTCCGGCCGTTAAACGACCGGACACAGCCAAACGCGCCCGAAGTAACCTACAACAAGACCACCTGGCGCGTTCAGCACGCGTAGCAATGCGACCCCAACCCCAGCCCTCGCAAGATCGCAAGACTGGTCCTTCGCGTACATCATTATGCTCTGGAGATACCATGGGCACAGGGGAAGGGGAACGACCACGACAGGCCCAGAATGCGGCTCAACCACATCAGGGGCCCCCAAGTGTGTCATTTCTTTTTTTTCCTTTTTTTACCCACAGGACTCCATTTACCAGAGGCCCTGTCCGGCAGTAGACCAGTCGAACTCACGATGCAGCAGCCAAGGAAGAAGAAAGGCTGCGACAAATATCCAGGTGGTCTCCCTTACGAGCATTAAATATATTTTATACACCACTCCGCGGCCTACCCCTGGAGGGGGACACGTTTAATAGTCCCGTCCCTTGCTTATCGCACTATTTGTATCGTTCTGCATTCATAGCAGTACTTCTTGAATAAAACAATACAGCACCTTTTTGCTTATAATTGCATTTCCTTCTTATACATATGTTTATTTGCGACATGTTGCTTCCGTACACTTTGGTACGGCTAAAAACACCAGGGGCATATGTTCCCCACATCATGATGTGATAAGTCCGAACACTTTCACAAGTGCGGCACTCCGAACTTATAGCATTATATGCATCAGCTCCGAATCATGTCTTGGGTCAATAGTTGGGTTTTCCCGGCTCCCATGTTTTGGTACCTTATGTTCCGTTGTATCGGCTAAGGTAGCAATGGGAGAACCACTGCGATTGCGCCCCAGTTGAGCTGGGTTAACGCCTCAGTGGAGAAAGCTAAAATTGACCGTCATGATGAGGCGAGAGCCGGTCGCTGTTCGAGAGGATTTTTTGAGTCCCTAAAGACTTATGCCGCTTCGAGCGAGGAACCGGCTTTCTCCGGCCCAGGCGTGGATAGCGCGCCAAATTCGGCCTTCCGAACACTAGGGGCTTCACCGAAATTTAAAATTATAGAATTCTATGGCTAAGTGAGAGTGTTCAAGCATTATATGTCCGGTTGCCTAGTTCGTTGTGTTGAGCGCCTCCCTAGATGGACCCAAATATGGGAACAAGAGTGCTCAAATTTATACCGAACACCCGAGCACTCGTGGCATGGGGGCTGAAGCCGACGACTTGCCATCTCTCAGATTTGATAAATAGCCGCACAAAAGGTAATATTTTAAATCAACAAACGTTGCTTAGCGCATATGAACAAAGTTTTCTGCGCACAGGATAACAAAATGCGAGTCTACTCAAATATTACATTATTGGAGCACTCACCCGCAATAGTGCGGGCACCCTTCAGGACACTCTTGTAATACATCTCGGGCGTGCGATACTCCTTGCCCGGCGGTGGCGCGCCCGTCACAAGCTTCTCAGCATCCATCTTGCCCCAGTCCACCTTAGCACGGGCAAGGGCCTGACGGGCACCTTCAATACAGGCGGATCGCTTGATGACCTCAACCCACGGACACGCATCCACCAGCCGCCGCACCAGGTCGAAGTAGCTCCCAGGCATGGCCTCATTGGGCCACAGCCGAACTATGAGGCCCTTCATGGCCCGTTCGGCCACCTTGTGGAGCTCGACCAGCTGCTTCAGCTTGTCGCTAAGGGGAACCGAATGTCCGGCCTCAGCATACTGAGACCAGAAGACCTTCTCCATCGAGCTCCCCTCCTCAGCCCTGTAGAACGCGGCAGCATCGGACACGCTGCGGGGCAGATCTGTGAACGCTCCTGGAGAGCTCCGAATTCGGGTAAGTAACACGTAATCCACATCCACATGCTTGCTTTGCATGAAAAATGCCTTACCCGACGCTATTTTCTTCAACGCCTCGATTTCCTGGAGGGCCTTGTAGGCTTCGGCCTTAGCAGCCTTGGCACTCTCAAGAGCCGATGCAAGCTCGGACTCTCGAGTCTTCGAGTCACGCTCCAAACTCTCATGTTTTTCCATGAGAGCCTGGAGCTCTTGCCGTACCTCCGCCACCCGCGCCTCCTGCTTCTCCCGCTCGGTGCGCTCCGCGGCCGCATTACATTTGGCCATGGACACCGCCTCCTTCAGGGTTGCCACCTCGTTTGTGGCCCCTGCAATACCCACGTTATCCTTGTCATTCTTTTTGCAACCAAATCCTTTTCTGTAAGGTACAACTTTAATAAGGTGCTACTCACCTTCTCTGTCCTCGAGCTGCTTCTTGGCACGGCCGAGCTTGTTCTCGGACCGCTCGAGGTTTTGCTTCAAAGCATTGACCTTCGTAGTCAGTGCGGCAGAGGTTAGCAGGGTAGCCTGCAATCCCATATCGACATATTTTTATGACTCCTGCGTATATCTTTTTTAGATCCTCAGTCCAGCTTTTCTTTCCGAACACCGATCCGAGCATCAGGGACTACTGTCTATGCGGTACTATTTTACATATATTAATATTCTTACCTCAAAGCCTGATAGAAGGCTGCTGCAGGCTTCGGTCAGCCCGCTTTTGGCGAGCTGGACCTTCTGAATCACCGCACTCATGACAGTGCGGTGTTCCTCCTCGATGGAAGCGCCGTTGAGCGCCTCCAGCAAGTTATCCGGCGCCTTCGGTTCGACGGAGGCCGCCGGTGCCACGGTCTTGCCCTTCTTGCGAAGGGGCCGCACGCCGGACTCCAGAACCACTGCAGGTTCCGGTGCGGAGTCCGGTGCGAAGTCCGGGAGGTCGCCCTGTGCCACCTCCGGGTCCTCCTCCTCCGGATGGGTCCCTCTCTGGGATCCCACCTCGACGTCGTCAGCGTCACGGGGAGAGGATGCAGTTGGAAGTGAAGTGCTGTTCACATCCGACGAGCCCAAGGACCCGCTCGACAAAGCGGGAAGATAGTCCTTGGGCGGACTGCAGGGTTGTATGTGGCGTTAGAAAGACACCAAGTGGCAAACAGAAAGGTCATGAAGTCATTCGGGAGTCCGGATACTTACGATCTCGCTAGGGGCTTGGCCCTTGGAGGCCAATCCTCGTCGTCGTCACCGGCGTTGGCGGAATAGTCCGGGGGAGGAGCCCTTCCCTTCTTGGACCCTTCGGCCTCCCTAGCTGGGGAGGCCTTCCTTTTCTTCCCTCCCCCCGCTGGGGGAGAGACCTTTTTCTTCTCCTCGTCCTCGGGGGAGGAATCCGCCTCGGAGTCATCGGACACCTGAAAACGGGAACTCTTTCGAGTACCCGTGGCCTCCTTCTTGGCCTTCTTCTCCGGCACCACATGGGGTGCCCGAACCAGCAGCCCCGCCAGATGGGCATCCACTGCGTCTTCTGGCAAGGGGGCCGGACAGATAGTCTGCTCGGCCTTCTTCAGCCAGTCCTGTCAAAGGAAAGGGAGTTCAGATCCCGCATAGAGTCAAACTATGGAAAACAAGTGTCCTGTAAAGGGTGAAATCATTTAGCTCATCAGCCTGACGCTGCGAGCGGAATCCACGATCTTCGGTAACGGATGCGGGGGCCTCGGTGCCCTTAAAAAGCACCTTCCAGGCATCTTCATACCTAGTGTCGAAGAGCCCGCTCAAGGTTCGGTGCTGAGCCGGATCGAACTCCCACAGTTTAAAGGCCCGTTGTTGGCACGGGAGGATCCGGTGGATGAGCATGACCTGGACTATGTTGACAAGCTTGAGCTTCTTGTCCACCAGCTTTTGGATACAACCTTGGAGTCCGGTCAGCTCCTCTGAATTGCCCCAAGTCAGGCCACTCTCCTTCCAAGAGGTGAGCCATGTGGGGATGCCAGATCTGAATCCGGGGGCCGCTGCCCATTTATGGTCACGCGGCTCGGTGATGTAGAACCACCCCGATTGCCACCCCTTGATGGTTTCCACGAAGGCGTCCTCGAGCCAAGTAACGTTGGGTATTTTGCCCACCATGGCGCCTCCGCATTCTGCTTGGTTCCCCTTCACGACCTTCGGCTTGACATTGAAGATCTTGAGCCACAAGCTGAAGTGGGGCTGGATGCAGAGGAAGGCCTCGCACACGACGATAAACGCCGAGATGTTGAGGATGAAATTCGGGGCCAGATCATGGAAATCCAGGCCGTAGTAGAATGTGAGCCCCCGGATAAAGGGGTGAAGTGGGAAGCCTAGTCCGCGGAGGAAATGGGGAAGGAATACCACCCTCTCATGGGGCCTGGGGGTGGGGATGAGCTGCCCCTTGTTGGGGAGCCGGTGCGCGATGTCGCTGGACAGGTATCCGGCGTCGCGCAGCCTCTCGATGTGCCCCTCCGTAACGGAGGAGGCCATCCACTTGCCTCCCGCTCCGGACATGGTTGGAGAAGGTCGAGGCGAGGTGTGCGGACTTGGGCGCTGGAGCTCGAGTGCACGGAGATGGATAAGCAAAGGAGGAAGAAGGCATAGGTAAAAGGTGGATCCTTATCCCCTTATATATGGGCAGACGAAACTATGCGTCCCCACCGGCCTGGTAAAACTCGCTTTTCTCCCAAGCACCGCAATTAATGGTGCGGTTGGGTTACCCACGTCCGTATTGATGAGAATCCCGGAATAAGGGGAGCACGATCTCTGCTTCGACAAGACGTACCAAGGAAACCGCTTCGCTAAACGCACTGAGGCGGTATAATAAAAACGATTCGAGTAAATGCTTGGTTGTGGTGTGATGTCACGCCACGAAATACATCAGCAGATTGAACTTGTGTAAATATTATTCTCTCTACGGTGGAATGTGGAACTTATTTTGCAGAGCCGGACACTATCCTGGTGTTCACAATCTTCTACAAATTATTCGGAGAAGGAACCCGCCTTGCAATGCCGAAGACAATATGCGCGCTGGACTCATCATCATTGAAGCCTGGTTCAGGGGCTACTGAGGGAGTCCTGGACTAGGGGGTGTCCGGATAGCCGAACTATCATCATCGGCCGGACTCCAAGACTATGAAGATACAAGATTGAAGACTTCGTCCCGTGTCCGGATGGGACTTTCCTTGGCGTGGAAGGCAAGCTTGGCGATACGGATATGTAGATCTCCTACCATTGTAACCGACTCTGGGTAACCCTAGCCCTCTCCGATGTCTATATAAACCGGATGGTTTTAGTCCGTAGGACAACAACAATAACAACAATCATACCATAGGCTAGCTTCTAGGGTTTAGCCTCCTTGATCTCGTGGTAGATCTACTCTTGTAACATCCACATCATCAATATCAATCAAGCAGGATGTAGGGTTTTACCTCCATCAAGAGGGCCCGAACCTGGGTAAAACATCGTGTCCCTTGTCTCCTGTTACCATCTGCCTAGACGCACAGTTCGGGACCCCCTACCCGAGATCCGCCGTTTTTGACACCGACAGTAAGCCACAAGGAAGTTATCCTTATATGGGTTTGCCAGAATGACGCCTTCGAGGTGTGAACTTGCAACTTGGCGGTCCCCAGCGCTGCTCAAGTGCTTGGCACGCATGTAGAAGGGGTCGACTATCACAATGTCCGGGGTCTTGTCTCTAATGATCTGCATCTCCATACTCAGCGAAAACAGCCGAACGAAGGTGTAGTGCAGCAGATGAAGGCTAAACATAGCAAAGATGTCAAAAAACCGCAGGACGATCGTACCCCCAATGTCGCCATCCACAAAGCCCTTTCCCTCTAGCACCTTGGCCACGAAAACCGGGTATGCCACATCATTCTCTCTGAGATGCCGCTTCTCCAAAGAAAGAACACTGTCGTGCAGACTCCGCATAGCACCGGTTGCAGCATTCAGCATATTTGGCGGTAGCATCGCCCTACCCGCCACATGCACCCTCCTCGAGATATCCTTACGTGAAGGTGGCCCGTCCTGAGCACGGATCGAACTCGGTGCCGGCTGGCTCGCACCGGCGCCCTTGTTAGTCTTTCGCTTCCGTCCCTTCTTCTTGATCTCCTGTAATGGGACCGAGTTCTGCTCACAGACCGCCTTCTTGAGCGTGTTGGGGCTGATAATATTTCGCATCTCAGCTATCTGAGGCTCGGTGAAGGCGGGAGCTGGAGGCGTGTCCTGAGAATTGAACGCTAGACGAAGCCTATTGCAATTGGATTTCTCCGCCGTACAAGCTAGATTGCGGTCCTCTTGGTTGGGTTCTTGAGAAAGAGGCCCGCAGAACTCGTCAGCGTACCCATGTTCGGCAAAGTACTTATCGACTTTGGTAAATGTACCGTCGTCGTTGTCGTCGTCGTCCAGATCCTGTGCCATAGGGATGTCCGTATCCTGTGCCATAGGGATGTCCGGCACAGGGATGTTCGGCAGTCCGGTAGCGTTGCGGCGTTCTTGCCATGGCTTGGCACCGGCACGACAGGCGGTCTTGTCGGTGGGGTGGTGTCCCCCGAACCACTTCAACCCTATACATTGTGGGTGCCATCGGATTACCGTGGAACATGCGGTTGCCCAGTTGAACGATTATGCCCTTGGCGACATCGACCAACTCGGCGCCCACGAAGTGCAGAAGAGTGCAAGGAACGTCGGCGGCGCCCTGCGAAAACATGTACAGGGCGTCAGGGATGCCCAGTCAAAGGCAAGGAGATGAAGTCATCGGCCGAGAGGCTTAGTTACCGTGATGCCATCGAGCTCGGCTAATGTCGAGGCACCGCCAACGGTGGGCGTGCAACTGACGGAGGGGGCGCTTGCTGGCGAGGTGCCGGCCGGTGTACACCCGGGTGCATTAAGCTCAAATGCCCGTGCCGGCGCCGGGGACACGAATACGGCCTCCGCCGGAGACACCAATGGCGCCGCCGCCGGAGACACCAATGGCGCCACCGGAGACACCAATGGCGCCACCTACGCGCTGTGCGAGTTGCTGGCCATGAAGCTGGGAACCGGGGGAGGCCCTTGTTGGCCGCCCGCAATCCACGTCGTCAGCCCATAAATCAACGTAGGCACCATGGCGTTGAGCTTCGTTCCCAGTTGTTGTTCCACTTGCTCTTGGAGAAGCTCCGGAATCCGCGCTACTTGTGCCTTGAGTGCTTCAACCTCGTGCGTCTGGCTTTTCGAGCTGGCCTTTTTCTCCTTCCGCACACCAGCGATATAGTATGACCCCCATTTTGTGGACAAGCCTTTGCCGGCCACACGACCAGCTGATGTCGGCTTAGTGAGCTTATCCTTGCTTTTCATTATGTTCAACGCCTTATTTAAAGGGGTGTCGAAAGGGGAGCTCTGAGACGACCCCGCGCTATTGCTTTCAGTGTCCTGCGAAAGGAACATGAACCATTTAGAAATATTGGGGATTAATTAGAGTGCAACCATATGGAGCTAATTACGTGGGGGTGTATTCCTTACCAGAACAAGCTCAAGCGCCCTGGTCTTCGGATCCGTGGTAAGCTCCTTTGTTATTGGTCCTCCTTGTACCGGGCCCTGACATAGTTCCTGGTCTGCTTGTTACCGCTGTATTTCTCGAAGCGGGGCGGTAGGCCTTGCTCGGCACGCTCCGCGTCCTCCTTGTCTCATATAGGCTCCGCCACTCTATAACTGCCGGGACCGAGTTTGTGTTCCCCTAAGTTCAACTCCCGCATTTCTTTCCCCCACTGACTTGATTCGGAGGTCGCGCTACTCTCGCACTTGATCTTGAACTCCTTGTACTCATCTTCGCTCATCAAAGGATATTTCGCCTTGATCTTCTCATAAGTATCACCTTTATCAATCATTCTCTTCACCGTGCTTCTCCAAGTAGACAGGGCCGTGCTCATCTTTGTGAGGGCGGCACTGTTCACTTTATTCCCTGAGAGGCGTGTGTTTTCAAATTCGGCGGGGAACTTGTATCGTTCGTGCAACTTCGTGAAGAGGAGGTTGCGCAAATTCCCTCGGTCCTTATGCCTAAGGTTCTCGGTGTTGATCGAGACGGTGCTCCGGAGAATGCACTCGAGCTGAACCGAGTACCCCTTGACTATATGTTTGGGCTCCGTTGGATTCCCGTCAGAGTCCACTTGAGTGAATTCCTCCTTGAGGGTGCAGAGCGCATTCGGACGCCGGTCCTTCCTTTGCTTCTTCGGTTGGCTGCCATCTGTGTGTGCACCGCCATCATCAATGGTGGCATCCTCGGCGGCACCATCAGTGGTGTCATCCCCGACACCACTAGGGGTTGTGTAATCAGGATCGGTGTCTTCCGCGGCGTCCTCATAGCGGTGAGGTTATTCCTCCAACTCCTGGGACAGCTCCCAGAATTGCTTGCCGCCCGAACCACCGGCCTCATCATTGTGGGCCATGTTTCGCTCTAAATGGGAAAAAAGTTTGGTCAAGGAACAAGATCTTGGTCTCATCATTTAGGGTTTGTCGACACCGAGGCACCCTAAAAGCCTAAGCTTTCATCATTTAGGGTTTGTCGACGCCGAGGCACCCTAAAAGCCTAAGCATACATCATTTAGGTTCTCATCGACACCGAGGCATCCGGGGCAGCCAAGTTAAGTTTTCATCATTTAGGGTTTATCGATGCCGAGGCACCCTAGGTTGGGCCTAATCACTTGGCACTAATCACTTGGCTCTATTGCCACCTATGTTGGGTTTATCATCTAGGGTTTATCGATGCTAAGGAGAATTCAAAGTTGGGCCTAATCACTTGGCTCTATTGCCACCTATGGTTTAATGCAGCAAGAATAAAGGGGCAGTTGATCCTACTTAATTAAGTACTAAGATACCCCGGCCCATGCGTTAGTCGCAAGTACCCCATATGTCCTATTTTTAGCAAAGTCATGCTAAAATTCATGGAAAATTTCAGCATGACCTTTGCTGAAAATAGGACATATGGAGTACCCGAATTTGCCGGAACGGAAGTTAATCAACATTCCAGCAAACCCAAGGGCCTCTCGGGGTACCTGCAAATTCATCACGACACGATGGTCGGAGACAAAACCCAGCAAACTAGCACCACAATGTGTGACACCCAAAATTTTTGCCTTGTTTTGTTAATAAAACTTTGCCAGGAAATTAAAACTTTTATTTTCTGGGCTCCCTATTGATTTTTTTTGGAACATTTCCTTTTTACCATGGAGTTGTTTCCTTCAGTGAGAACTTTTCTATTATGATATTGGACTTGTTTACCCTCTCAAGAAAATATTTTCGTTTATCAGAGGAATTAATTATATAATTTTATTCATGATCTTTATTTTCTTGAAAAATGGTTTCCCATGGTTTGTGGTCTCATTTGAACTGCAACCCTTTTATAAAAAATCCCACCAAAATTTGGAGATGTTATATGGAGTATTTAAACCACTTTTGTACAAAAATATCTTCTGTCCATTGAATATTTAGAGCTCTACACCTTATTTGAAAATCTGGTCCAGTGGGCAGATTTGCACTACAACCTATTTATTTATTTCTTTAAAGCTTCCACCAAAATTTTGGGATGTTAGTAGTAGCATAGTATTCAACTTTATGCAATAACCTAGTGATGTTCTTTGGAAAAATTGAGTGAATCATCCCCTTTTCCATTCTGGTCCAACTTGAGGTTTTGTACAGCAACCACCTTTTTAGTTGCTCCTTGATCAATGATTCCTTTACCTACTTATAGTCCTCCTTGCCAAACCCTTAAGAACCCGCCGTTCGCCGGCGACGATCGCCGGAGTCCCACCCCCCCCCCCCCCCCCCCCCCGCTCGGGCAGAGGAAGAGGAGGGAGGGCGACTGGTCAAACCTGACCAGTGGGCCAGGCAGGCCCACTGTCAGTGACCCAGCCCTGCCACCATGTGTATTAAGTGGAGGCGCATTCTCAAAGTACGTCTTCGACGTGTACGTATATTCGAAACGTTTTTCTTTTTCTGTTTTATTTTTAAAAACAGATTTTGACTAAAACTTTGACTGAGCTTAACTTTTTAAATACAACTCCAAATGAGTTGATTCTTTTTCCTACCTCTCTCAAATATTGTCGAGTTTATTTTAAGATTTATTTGAAAAAAATTCAGACAACTTTTTGGAACTATTTTTGAAACTATATATTGAGTCAAAAATATTTTAAATAGGATTTTGGAGAGAAGAGAAAACTTCCAAAAGTTTTGGAGTGCACCATGCCTTTCCACAACTTGAAGGCAAGCATTCTGAACCCCGGCATAATATTTTTGGTGTGTTCGTTGACACATTTATAACACCACCTCATTTCGGAGAACTTGTTATTTCATGTGATATGATCATTTGCATGGATGCATATTAGTGATTTCCTTGCTGTTGGAAATGAATATACTTGTGATGGTGATCATCCTCATGTGCCTTGCATGCATGCTGGAAGGAAATCCGGGAAAGCCTCTTCCTTGGGTAGGCGTGAGCTTGTCGCCGGTCTCCGTCGGGACGGTTATGTCCGGTATGGCACGGTAAGGTATAATGAGCGGTGATTCTGTTGGTTGAAATATTTTTGTTATACATGTCATGCAGGAAAATTATAAACCTCCTGAGTCGACCATAGATCGAGTCTTGTTCCAGTAACCCCCATACTTGTTTCGTACTACCACTTGTCCCTACAACAAGTAGGGTACGGTTCAGTAAGTCGTCAACCCCTTTCAAGCACACACCGTACAGAGAGGCCATGGTGGAAGATATCGGTTGTAACCGTTAGGCAGGCCACCTGGTTCGGGGGCATGGGTGTTTCCGGTTGGGACCGAGAGGGGAGGCCACCCCTTAGAGCGCGCGATATAAATTTGATCCCATGCTACGCGAGGTTGTAGCCTCCCCACTTAGAGTTTTGCTTGACGGGTGTCGTGGGTGATTCCAGATACCGGTGAGTTAAGCTGGTGTGTGCAAGTTAGGTGTGTTTTCAACTAAAAGACCGTAGACGGAATTAGTCCCGATGGACTAATGAAATTTGTTGCTCACGGGTAAAGAGTACACCCTCTGCAGAGATTAAACCTATTTGAATAGCCGTGTCCATGGTTAAGGACTACAGTCTGGGATGGATCAAGTGTCGGTCTTAGTGTCGGTCTTCGGAGGAGAAATTGTTAAACCAGAACTTGGATTGTGACTTGTGACTTGTGATGATTTTGATTATCATTATTATGGACTAACCCATTATATCATTGAGTATCCCTGGGACGGTTCTACCTCCTGGATATTCATTGTGATTATTTATTTTATAAGCCCTTTATGTGGTGTCGCTAAGACTCCCGACTGTGGCATTGCTTGTTATTTATTTACTTTATAAGCCCTTTATGTGGTGTCGCTGAGACGCCCGACTGTGGCATTGCTTGTTATTTATTTACTTTATAAGCCCTTTATGTGGTGTCGCTGAGACGCCCGACTGTGGCATTGCTTGTTATTTATTTACTTTATAAGCCCTTTATGTGGTGTCGCTGGGACGCCCGACTATGGCATTGCTTGTTATTTATTTACTTTATAAGCCCTTTATGTGGTGTCGCTGAGACGCCCGACTGTGGCACTGCTTGTTATTTATTTATTTTGTAAGCCCTTAATGTGGTGTCGCTGAGACGCCCGACTGTGGCCTCGCTTGTTATTTAATTATTTTATAAGCCCTTAATGTGGTGTCGCACAAACGCCCGACTGTGGCATTTTATTTCCACTCCATTATTGCATATCATGTTGCACATAAATAACCTGCTTGCATGCATAAAAGATCTTTATTTATGACTGACGATGTGATCATATAATATTTCAGTGCATGATTTCCAGTTATATTATTCCAGTGTTCATAATGTTTGCGAGTACATTCAAAGTACTCACAGGCTTGTCCCTGGCTATTGTCTTGGCCACATTTTCTTGCACGAAAAGGAGCGACGTGATGACTGCCCCGGAACCTAAGCAACGGTGATAGCAACCTCGCGAGGATAGGAGTAAACTTGGTCAGCTGTTCCTGTGGGAAATGGAGCCCCATAGACTCCGATGATTTCAGACCGCTTCCACCAACAACCACTAGAATCATTTGTTGTACTCACAGGCCAGAATGGTCTTGTACTACATATGTTGTATTTTGCTTGGAATTTCTGTATCAAGTTGGTGCCTCATCAGCTAACAGTTATCCTGGGGCTGGTGAGCACAACGGCCAATTTTCTGGTAATTAATACCCGGAAAACCGGTCGTCACAAACTTGGTATCAGAGCCAGGCTGACCATTGGCTAATCCTATCTTAGCCAGGTCGAAAAACTTAGGCAAACCAACCTGCCATACCTTAACCAAACCCTAGCCAAGCTTCTCGTGCAAGATAGCCACACAGTGACCCCGACACTTTTGGCAGTCGGTGCCCAACCTATCAACCTAGCTTGTCTATCACGCACCAGTGACCAGCAACCAAGATGTCTCATTCGCAAGCGTGCGAAGGAAGACTCCGTCCCCTTTTCCTATAAGAAGGGCACGCTAGCCCCAACCCAGCGCAGCACATCCTCTACCCCAAACCGAGCCATAATGCCTGGTCCCGTCGTGCACAATGAGACCACAGCAACCAACCTTGGAGGCTTTGTGACCATACTCGCAAACCTCACCCGTCGTGCCTATGCGTTAGAAGAGCCCCCAGAATATGTGGTGTACCAAGGACCCATGAGCGGTGAGAGCCGTCAATTCTAGGCCACTGTACATGTCTACGGTAGGGGTCTAGCGCCCGAGCGCCCCTACAGGTTCACCGGAAGGACAACTTCCTTTGAGCGACAAGCCGTCCAACTAGCTGCTCGAGAGGCTATAGTTCATCTCCGGCACTTGTTGCCTAGAGTTAACTGTCGCTCGTTCTACTACTACCCCAGACGTCAAGGGTATGGTAGACCACCCCTAGTTGCCAACGGAGATCACGAGACGGATCCAGCATTGTTTCACCTGGTGCTCTATGTAAGTGCACTAGAGGAACTGTTCGATCAAATCACCATTGATCTGATCGCAGCTCATGGAGAGCTGGTTCATCAAGCCCCGGCAAGAGAAGGAAACGAGCCTGGCGCCGATAACCCAGTCGTGCTGTTCGGACACCCGATCGAGACCCTGAGGTCAGCCCCATCCATTAACCAAGGTGCCTTGATGACCCCAGAAGTGCTTCGTCGCCTTTTGGGAGCACACTCCAACGGAGTTGTGGTCAACAATCCCCGAGATGGTCATCATCGCTACCCCGAGCCTGCAGCCCCTCAACCCTCTCCAGCTAATTCCGACGGTGAGACCCGTGGAGAAGCCTCAACATCCACAAAGCACGCCCGCTTGGATGTAAACGAGGTAGACTAAGTCACTCGAGTAGTGTTGAGTCCCAGTGTATCCCCGCTTTGTAATCGTGTGACCTTGTAAATAAACACAGCCTGTTATCGTGCCTCTGTTTTAAATAGTAACCTTGCATGGATATGTCAGCACGCAGTTGCATAATTTTCCGGGCACAGCTACCAAAAACCACCTCGACGACCCCCACAGTGATACGTCACTTTAGTGAGATGTGTGTATCTGTGGCTTTGACCCCGACCCTTGGAGCTGAGCGGGCAATTCATTACCTTCCACCACGGTAAAACAACCCAGCTCCAGTGCTATAAAAAGGCCACCGCGTGACCTTGCCAAGCACCTCTCACATTGTGCACCATCCTCACAACAATTTCTTGCCATGCCGAGCCCTAGCATTTATCTAAGAACTCCAGATGCAACCCCAGGTAGTTTTGTAAAAATATTGTGGGATTTTACCTGCAGTACTATGGGTTCTACCCAGCCACCCCAGTACGAGCTGTTCAAATCTAGAATCACCCCTTCCACCTCGAGATACTGGGCAGCAGTACACATCCCTCCCGTGGACTCAAACCAAGACTCAACAGAGGTCTCCTTCGTGGGGAAATCTATGCCAACCCCACATATGGCCATAGAAGCTGCAGCATATGAAGCGCTTGATCGCCTTCGATTCGCGGTACCCTATGCCAGCGAACGAGGGTACTATTACTTTCCGAGCCGTGCAACACCTGGAGGAGTAACTTTGTTTCCCGGTGGACGTATTGAGAGAGACCTAGTACTGGCCAAACTTGTCCAGTACGTCATCGCTCAAGAGCGTTTAACCCAACATGTGATGGGTTATCTCCAGAGTCTCGCGGATTTAAATCCTCAGATCGCCATCGGTAGATCACTGAGGCCTGACCAGGAGAGACACATTCATCGTCAGGTCAATCCACTTTCCCCGATAGAAGAGGAATGTATCCCAGTGCCAGAGACATTTTCTCAGGACCCCGTCCAGTTACAATTTTAATTTAGACGTCACTGCTGTATTATTATCGCAACTTTTATTTATGTGTGTAACTTATGCGTGATACCCCGAGTTTGCGCGGCTAGTAAATCATTTAGTTTATATTTATGTGAGTAGCTCTGTTGCGGCTTGACTCTAATGTATTACTGTTTTCTCTCGCGAAAAATCCTGGAGTAAGATTTCTTTTCCCTGAGCTGCTGCATCATGCACTTACTCATGACGTGGTTTATTTTATTTCACACAGCACCACGACCACAGACTCACAACCACAATCGCTCAAACACCTACACTACTTGCTAAACCTTGCAACCATGTTGCATCTAACTGAGCACCTCCCGAGAACAGTCAACGCCCGACACACCCCACCTACTCCTCGTGATCACCACCACCGTGGAGAGCCAACACCCGAGTGGCAGCATCGCGACGATCATCGAGGATCATCGCGCATAGGAGCACGGAGAGTCCCAGCACTGCTGCCAGCCCTCCGCACACCAGGATCACGTACCAGTCCGGCACCACCTCCGCCATTAGAGCCTCGCCTCGAGCTTCGGCAAACAGAAACAGAGGAGAAGGAAGGAGTAGGAGGAGCGAGGCCAAGTGTGAGGAAGAAGAAAGGAGCACCCCGGTTGTTTTATAGCTCGAGATCGGTGTACGGTGGGCGAGGTCCACCAGCGCCGCTCATCGCCCGACCGCCGGTGTTCGGAGGCGAATCCGCGAGCAGTGCCAACAGCGCACTGGCCCGCGAGGTGAGTGCACGCTGCACCAGCAGCTAGCACGCCGCGCACTACCGCAGTATGGGCTAGATTCCCTACGCGCTTGGCATCGCCGGTGGAGAAAGCGCGGGAAAGCGCGCGAGAGAGAGGAAGAAGAAAGAGCCAGAGGAATAAGAAGAGGCCGACAGTGGGCCCCGGGTCCACCTGTCAGCCAGAGGGAGCACTGTGCTCTCGGGTACGACCAGCGTATTATTAAATTTAGAATTTATTCTAAATTTATATCCAGTGTAGAAATCCCTCGTTTTCTTCCCAAAACCGTGGATTTTTCCACGCCGCGCCAGTGTCCCACACTATATTCTTGCACCACTTATTGCCCTCTCACTGTAGCCGCTTTTACCGCTTAAGAAATTGTTTCAATTCGTTTTTTTTTATTTAAAAACAACCCTTAGCAAATCTCGAGGACAAGATTTTTCTTAAGGGGGGTAGTGTTGTGACACCCAAATTTTTTGCCTTGTTTTGTTAATAAAACTTCGCCAGGAAATTAAAACTTTTATTTTTTGGGCTCCCTGTTGATTTTTTTTGGAACATTTCCTTTTTACCTTGGAGTTGTTTCCTTTAGTGAGAACTTTTCTATTATGATATTGGACCTGTTTACCCTCTCAAGAAAATATTTTTGTTTATCAGAGGAATTAATTATATAATTTTATTTTCTTGAAAAATGGTTTCCCATGGTTTATGGTCTCACTTGAACTGCAACCCTTTTATAAATTCATTCAAAATCCCACCAAAATTTGGAGATTTCATATGGAGTATTCAAACCACTTTTGTACAAAAATAACTTCTGCCCATTGAATATTTTGAGCTCTACACCTTATTTGAAAATCTGGTCCAGTTGGCAGATTTGCACTACAACGTATTTATTTATTTCTTTAAAGCTTCCACCAAAATTTTGGGATGTCAGTAGTAGCATAGTATTCAACTTTATGCAATAACCTAGTGATGTTCTTTGGAAAAATTGAGTGAATCATCCCCTTTTCCATTCTGGTCCAACTTGAGGTTTTGTACAGCAACCACCTTTTTAGTTGCTCCTTGATCAATGATTCCTTTACCTACTTATAGTCCTCCTTGCCAAACCCTTAAGTCCAGGAGAGTGGACCCATTGGATGATTCTAAGTGCTTGAAACAATGCCATTTTCTTTCTGTCGAAAATTGAAGTTCTACAAAACTTGCACTAGCAAGTTTGTGCTTTGGACAAACTAACCTCACCACCCTTCTTTTCATCTAAAGAGACCCCACTCTGGAAGTTTTGGCCACTCCAAGAAATGCCTAGGTGCCTCTGGCATTTTGTCAATCACCTTGAGAGCATGGACAGTTTTGGCATGAAGTTTTGTTTACTTTTTGAACTTGATTCCCTGACCAAACCAGCATGTCCCATGGATTTGCCCTAGCCTACAACCCACCCTGCTAAATCTCTTGTGGTTTAGAGCCACCTAACATGCCGTAGCATTCTGTCGAGCACGTCCCGTGCATGCTCTCGGCGCGAGCAGAGCTCGCGTTTTGCACGTGCCGCGCCCGTGCCGACGCGTTGCGCCCCTGGTTTGCCACCGCTTTGCAAAGCCGCGCCACACGCTCCCCTTCTCACCGCATCACGCCAAGCAGCCTGGTGCCCTACAGCACCGCCGTCAGAGCTCCTTTGGCGGCACGCCGACGTCTTTATTCCGCAGCGCACCCCTGCCTCGGTCGGTGCCCCACAAGCCATCAGCCACGCCAGCTGCCCCCTTGAGCGGCTCAAGGTTATCCGCAGCCTCGTCCTCTAGCACACGTCGCCCTATCTACAAGAAGACGGTCGCCGGCGACCTTATCCACAGCCACCGTCGGAACCGACCCCGAGCGCATATTTAAGGAGCCCCGAGCTCATCCCCGCACGCAGGAGTCTCAAGCCATCTCCCTAGAACCCACCTTGGCCAGCAATCGAACCGGGAAGGCCGTCTTCCCCGACTCCGGCCAGTTTGGCCACAGCCGCCTCCCGGCTCCGTTCTTCACAACTAAAGCCTCCCCGGCCCACCTAACACCACCAACAGACTCCACTCCATCTTGCGGAGCCACCCAGACCCCCACACTAGTAGAAAACCACCCATTACTCCTGGTTTGTAAGGGCCTTTAGTCCCGGTTCATGAACCGGGACTAATGGGCCGTTACTAATACCTCCACCCATTAGTCCCGGTTCAAACCAGAACCGGGACCAATGTGCCTCCACGTGGCCCTGTGCGCCCACCCCAGTCAGGGGGCCTTTGGTCCCGGTTGGTGGCTCCAACCGGGACCAAAAGTAATTTTTTTTAAAAAAAGTGGCTGCTTTAGGGGTTATTTTTAGGTTGTTATTATAGCTAGCTAATAGAGAGAAGTGTCCTCTCTTATATCTTCATCCTTGGTTTATCAACGCTGCTGCTATGTTCATTGCACCCGCAGATATAAAATGCTCATGCATGCTTGCATCATACATCATCATATATATATAATAACAAGTCCTACTAATCATGCATCATCATATACAACTTCTACTTATTATTAATAATAAGTCATACGATCATCATCCTCATAGTCATCGAACCCAACCCTACATAATTGTTCTTAGCACATGATCATCAGTATCAGGTAGGACCTAAACACCCTTAAGGTAAAATAGCATAAAACAATATAGACCCTGACTCTCCATTATGAAGAATGGCGATCATCCTGTCTCCAATTTTTGCCCTTCGCTGAATGTTGCTTCCAAGAAGCTCCTTACGACTGTCCATACATTTTTTCCATTCTTTGATTATCATGTCTCCACTTCTTTTAGAAACCCGGTATGGACAGTTGAGATTCGTAGGACGACCTGGTTGTATGTTCAAAACATGAAGGCTACCCCGTGTATACATCAGATGAGGCACACAATCATTTGGGATTATCTGTTGAAAAATATAGTAATAACTTCGTAGTTAGCAATGATAGAAGTGTGCAAAAAGATGCACGAATGTTGTAATAGTAAAAAATCATACCAGGGTATCTCCAAGGTAGTTACCGTAGTTCAACACGTGCACTAGTGGCACGTATTGACCATAATGTTGAGGAGTTCGATTGTAGACATTGTAATTCTCAAGATCAGTACAAAATCCGACCAAATGATTTTTCTCCTGATAAGTTAGTTCGGAGCCTTCGGTGTAGTAGGTTCTGTCTACCATCTTCCGCACATTCTTTGAAGAATGAAAATAAGCTGTCAATGGAGAATAAGTTGTCAACTATTTTCAAATAAACAATATAAATTACTTAATAACTATGTTAAGCTCACATGGGGGAAGAGTTGGAGGTGTATCCACAAGGACGAAAATCGTAGGTCTCTCTTGCTCGATTGTAGGATCACCAAGATCCATGGTAACAAGCATACCCTCATCAAAACCATACATCTTGCAAAGTGCTTCCCAATTTTTGCAACCAAAATGGGTTACACTCTGAGCATTGTACAGCTTTACTTGAAAATCCACACCATGATGGGTACTTAGGATAATTTTTTTGGTTTCGAAACTTTCATGGTCTTCAAAACCCATCCTCTCCAAGACATAGCGTCTTGCAAAGCATGGGATAAGCTAGTTTAATTGGAAAAGATGAAAAATATTGTCATGATTAAAATAGTTGAAGTCATGAGTAATTACGAAAAAAAACTATTATCGTCGGTTGCGTACCGTATGAACATCGAAGGTCTCCTCGAGCTTAATGCTGAAGCGCCGATCTTCGTCCAGCACAATGAACCTGTCGCAGATACCTCGGTCGTCGTGGCACCAGTCGCACTCCCCCGGGTGGTTTTCGTCGTCCGATGAGTACGGCATTTCCGGCCTATACGTTCATAATTCAAATATTAAACTAGATCATTACTAATAATCACGGGTTGAGTATCGATGATCGATGTACGTAGCTCCTCCTTTCATTCCCGAATGCATTATTAATTATATCAAATTGTCTAGCACACGGGAATGAAGGAGAAATTATCCAATATGAGCATTCAATAAGCAAAACCAAATCATAAAATAAGCAAAACCAAATCATAAAATAAAGTATAGTATTCAAATTAGCATGCATTCACTAATTATAAGCAAAAGTACATCATCTCTTGGTGTCCGTACATCGTCGAATATTATCACTAATACAACTAGAACCGTAGCTCCCGACGGGTATCGACGCAGGCGGTGGACACCCAAAGATAAGGAACCATCACAGGATCATAGCTCGAGTGAGATCCCTGAAGAACCTGCCAGGCATTGTCGAACCTCCCCTCCAATGCAACCATGTAGCGACGGACGTGCTCGTCCTCCTCGCTGACACGGTGACGTACCACCTCCGCGGTGTCCGGATGCCTCACCACCGTCACTGGCCCACGCGACCGCCACCAAACAAGGATCGGGTCAACAACGGGCTGCCTCCTCACCAACCTACGTCCCCTGGAAGGTAGCACCTCCCAATACCAACCCGGCGGAGCCCAGTCCCGAACATGGCCCTGATCAAGCAGGCCTCCACCGCCGAGTCGACGACAACGAGGATGCGGGATAGGCATCGCCGACGTCGACGCGGGAACTACTTCTATATATAGTTAAATAAAATTAGTTTTATTAATTAAATCAACTATGTAGTTCAACTACTAAGCACTTACTATAAATAAATAAGTAGTACTTACTAAAAACAAACTACTTCTATATATAGTAAAATAAATTAGTTTATTAAATCAACTAGCTAGTTCAACTATATATAAACTACTTCTTATTTTTTTCCTTTTTCTAAATACTATGAACAAAAAAATCATTAAAATTCTATGAACAAAATTGATTACACAATCTAAATATCACCAAAAAAATCTATTAACAATAATATCACCAAACAGGCATATTCAATAATAATATCACCAAAAAAATCTATTAACAGAAAAAAAATCTAACATAATATGAACAAATTAATTACTACACATATCCAGTCTAACAAAAAGAATCTAATTAATCTAACAAAAATATCTAACATAATATGAACAAATTAATTACTACACATGTAATCTAACAAAAAAATCTAATCTAACAAACAAATCTATGAACTACATATCTAAATTACTACACATCTAACCTAACAAAAAAATCTACGAACTACAAAAAGAATCTAAAAAATCTAACAAAAATAAAAAAACGCTCACGTCGGCGTTGAGGCGGCGCGGTGCAGGGGAGACGACGGGCTCGGGGCGGCGCGGGGCAGGGGCGACGAGGACAGCGGGCTCGGGGGCGGCGACGGGGACGGCGGGCTCGGGGCAGGGCGACGGCTGGCGACGTCGGGGCATGGCGGCGCGGGATGCGGGCGGCGATGGGGGCGGCGACGACGGTGGGCTCGGGGCGGCGACGGGGACGGCGGGCTCGGGGCGGCGTGGGGCGGGCTCGGCGGCGACGGCGACGAGGAGCAGAGGCTCGGGGCAGGGGCGAGAAAGAGATGGGATTTGGCGAAAACTGCTAAGTCCAGTATATATAGCGAGAGCATTGGTCCCGGTTGGAGGCTCCAACCGGGACTAAAGGGGGCATTAGTCCCGGTTGGAGCCACCAACCGGGACCAAAGGCCTCTTTTCATCAGCCCAAAGGGCGGGAAACGAAGACCTTTGGTCCCGGTTGGTGGCTCCAACCGGGACTAATTCCCACCCTTTAGTCCCGGTTGGTGCCACCAACCGGGACCAAAGGCATCTCTGCTGTCCGCCTCGAGGCCAAAGTTTAGTCCCACCTCGCTAGTCGAGAGGGGCGCGCAGTGGTTTATAAGCCCCACTGCCGCACCCCTCTCGAGCTCCTCTCCACCACAGGCTTTCGGGCTTACTTGCTATTGCTTTACCTGATGGGCCTTCTGGGCCTACTGCAGGCCTGAATCCTGGCCCATAGTAGGGTTTCTAGTCGTATTCAGGCCGTGGGGGCCCAGTAGGAGGCATTTTTTTTGTTTTTTTGTTTTCTTTACTTATTGTTGCTATATTTATTTATTTTTCCAGTTTTTTCCTTTTGTTTTCTGCATTATTTATTTTCTTTTGTTTTTTGCTTTATTTTTAATTGTTTTTGCTTTTAGTTTTAGGAAAATTATAAACTTTCTGTTAGTCCCATTAGTTTTCAAATTGGTCCAACGAACCGGGACCAAAGAGCGGCATTGGTACCGGTTGATTCCATGAACCAGTACCAATGGACCCGTGTAACTACTTTTTTATTTTCTGCAGCTATTTTTTTGTTGATTCTTCCTGCAGCTGTTTTTTTAGTCTCACCTCGCCAAGCGAGAGGCAGTCGCAGTTGTTTATAAGCCCTGAGTGCAGAGACGATGACGAAGAGGCTCAATGCTCCTGCACGTTGGTTAGCTTCAAGCCTTGAGGAATACGGTAGACTGCACAGAGCTATGTGCAGTGCAGTTGACACTATTCCGAAAGGCTTGAAGCAAATTAACGAGCATTGCGCCTCTTTTCTATTTTTAATGACTTATTACAATTCAGAAATAAATAGAAGAAAAAATAATTTTGAATAACTTTACTAAAAAATAATTCTGACCGTTGCAGCCGGCGACGGTGGTCATCTCTTCAGTCAGAGGAGGTCGGCCTGAGGCTGGGTGTTCGGATCTCGGGATCCGTCATCTGGCACCAGCTGCGAGTCAGGGAGACGTAGTTTCCAGTGAAAACCGAGCTGACGGCGGGCGACGGCGGCGTTCCATGTCGTTACCATGATGAAGGCATAGTCGTGTGACTACCGTTGACCCACTCGTATTGCTCCGGGGGAGCGGCTTCGTCATAACGAGCATTGCGCCTCTTTTTTATTTTTAATGACTTATTACAACTCAGAAATAAAAAGAAAAAAAATAAATGTAGCACAAAAGAAAAAAAAACTATATTAAAAACCACCTAGAAATAAATAGAAGAAAAAATAATTTTGATTAACTTTACTAAAAAAATAGCATAGATGCTTATTTCTAATGACTTATTACAACTCAAAAATAAAAACAACAGAATAAATATAACAGAAAAAAAAGAAACTATATAGAAAACTACTCAGAATTGAATAGAAGCAAAAAATAGTTGTGATTAACTGTACTAAAAATGGAGCATATATCCTTATTTTTAATGGCTTATTACAACTCAGAAATAAAAAGAAAAAAATAAATATAGCAGAAAAGAAAATAAATATAAAAAACTACTCAGAAATGAGCATAGATGCGCTTATAGAGGAAAATCAACTTAAATTCATAACGAATTTCAACCGAAATCTGTATGAATTTAGGCTAATTTTCCTATATAAGGGCATCTATTTTCATTTTCAGAGGAGCTCAATATGGCAGAGAGGGAGGGGCTTATAAACCGGTCCGATTCCCCTTCGGTTGGCGAGGTGGGACTAAACTCTCGCAGCAACGAGGACCAACCCTTTGGTCCCGGTTCGTCCCACCAACCGCGACCAATGGTGTTGGGCCAAGAGCGAGGCCCATTGGTCCCGGTTCGTCCCACCAACCGGGACCAATAGGTCCAACCGAACCGGGACCAATGGCCCACGTGGCCCGGCCGGCCCCCGGGGCTCAAGAACCGGGTCCAATGCCCCCATTGGTCCCGGTTCTGGATTGAACCGGGACTAATGGGCTGGACCGGCCTGGACCATTGCCCCTTTTTCTACTAGTGCCAGCTGCGACGGAGAGCCACCGAGGCCACAAATCCACTTCACACCCGAAGCCACCGGCCGCCGCGAAGCTCGTCGACGGCGATTCCCTCCACCCCCGACGACACTACAACCACCGGAAGGACCGCCCTTGATCCGCGGATCCATCCCCACCCTCAGCTCCCTGCAAGAACTCGCCGTTCGCCGGCGACGATCACCGGAGTCCCGCCCCCCCGCTCGGACAGAGGAAGAGGAGGGAGGGCGACTGGTCAAACCTGACCAGTGGGCCAGGCAGGCCCACTGTTAGTGACCCAGCCCCGCCACCACGTGTATTAAGTGGAGGCGCATTCTCAAAGTACATCTTCGACGTGTACGTATATTCAAAACGTTTTTCTTTTTTTGTTTTATTTTTAAAAACAGATTTTGACCAAAACTTTGACTGAGCTTAACTCTTTAAATACAACTCCAAATGAGTTGATTCTTTTTCCTACCTCTCTCAAAATATTGTCTAGTTTATTTTAAGATTTATTTCAAAAAAATTCAGACAACTTTTTGGTACTGTTTTTGAAACTATATATTGATTCAAAAATATTTTAAATAGGATTTTGGAGAGAAGAGAAAACTTCCAAAAGTTTTGGAGTGCACCATGCCATTCCACAACTTGAAGGCAAGCATTCTGAACCCCGGCATAATATTTTTGGTGTGTTCGTTGACACATTTATAACACCACCTCATTTCGGAGAACTTGTTATTTCATGTTGTATGATCATTTGCATGGATGCATATTAGTGATTTCCTTGCTGTTGGAAATGAATATACTTGTGATGGTGATCATCCTCATGTGCCTTGCATGCATGCCGGAAGGAAATCCGGGAAAGCCTCTGCCTTGGGTAGGCGTGAGCTTGCTGCCGGTCTCCGTCGGGACGGTTATGTCCGGTATGGCACGGTAAGGTATAATGAGCGGTGATTCTGTTGGTTGAAATATTTTTGTTATACATGTCATGCAGGAAAATTATAAACCTCCTGAGTCGACCATAGATCGAGTCTTGTTCCAGTAACCCCCATACTTCTTTCGTACTACCACTTGTCCGTACAACAAGTAGGGTACGGTTCAGTAAGTCGTCAACCCCTTTCAAGGACACACCGTACATAGACGCCATGGTGGAAGATATCGGTTGTAGCCGGTAGGCAGGCCACCTGGTCCGGGGGCATGGGTGTTTCCGGTTGGGACCGAGAGGGGAGGCCACCCCTTAGAGCGCGCGATATAAATTTGATCCCATGCTACGCGAGGTTGTAGCCTCCCCACTTAGAGTTTTGCTTGACGGGTGTCGTGGGTGATTCCAGACACCCGTGAGTTAAGCTGGTGTGTGCAAGTTAGGTGTGTTTTCAACTAAAAGACCGTAGACGGAATTAGTCCCGATGGACTAATGAAATTCGTTGCTCGCGGGTAAAGAGTACACCCTCTGTAGAGATTAAACCTATTCGAATAGCCGTGTCCATGGATAAGGACTACAGTCTGGGATGGGTCTATTGTCGGTCTTAGTGTTGGTCTTCGGAGGAGAAATTGTTAGACCAGAACTTGGATTGTGACTTGTGACTTGTGATGATTTTGATTATCATTATTATTGACTAACCCATTATATCATTGAGTATCCCTGGGACGGTTCTACCTCCTGGATATTCATTGTGATTATTTATTTTATAAGCCCTTTATGTGGTGTCGCTGAGATGCCCGACTGTGGCATTGCTTGTTATTTATTTACTTTATAAGCCCTTTATGTGGTGTCGCTGAGACGACCGATTGTGGCATTACTTGTTATTTATTTACTTTATAAGCCCTTTATGTGGTGTCGCTGAGACGCCCGACTGTGGCATTGCTTGTTATTTATGTACTTTATAAGCCCTTTATGTGGTGTCGCTGAGACGCCCGACTGTGGCATTGCTTGTTATTTATTTACTTTATAAGTCCTTTATGTGGTGTCGCTGAGACGCCCGACTGTGGCACTGCTTGTTATTTATTTACTTTTTAAGCCCTTTATGTGGTGTCGCTGAGACGCTCGACTGTGGCATCACTTGTTATTTAATTATTTTATAAGCCCTTTATGTGGTGTCGCACAGACGCCCGACTATGGCATTTTATTTCAACTCCATTATTGCATATCATGTAGCACATAAATAACCTGCTTGCATGCATAAAAGATCTTTATTTATGACTGACGATGTGATCATAGAATATTTCTGTGCATGATTTTCAGTTATATTATTCCAGTGTTCATAATGTTTGCGGGTACATTCAAAGTACTCACAGGCTTGTCCCTGGCTATTGTCTTGGCCAGATTTTCTTGCACGAAAAGGAGCGACGTGATGACTGCCCTGGAACCTAAGCAACGGTGATAGCAACCTCGCGAGGATAGGAGTAAACCTGGTCAGCTGTTCCTGTGGAAATGGAGCCCCATAGACACCGATGATTTCAGACCACTTCCGCCATCAACCACTAGAACCATTTGTTGTACTCACAGGCCAGAATGGTCTTGTACTACATATGTTGTATTTTGCTTGGAATTTCTGTATCAAGTTGGTGCCTCATCAGCTAACAGTTATCGTAGGGCTGGGGAGCACAACTGCCAATTTTCTAGTAATTAATACCCGGAAAACCGGTCATCACAAACTTGGTATCAGAGCCAGGTTGACCATTGGCTAATCCTATCTTAGTCAGCTCGAAAAACTTAGGCAAACCAACCCGCCAAGCCTTAACCAAACCCCAGCCAAGCTTCTCGTGCAAGATAGCCAGACAGTGACCCCGACACTTTTGGTAGTCGGTGCCCAACCTATCAACCTAGCCTGTCTATCACGCACCAGTGACCAGCAACCAAGATGTCTCATTCGCAAGCGTGCGAAGGAAGACTCCGTCCCCTTTTCCTATAAGAAGGGCACGCTAGTCCCAACCCAGCGCAGCACATCCTCTAAACAAACCGAGCCATAATGCCTGGTCCCGTCGTGCACAATGAGACCACAGCAACCAACCTTGGAGGCTTTGTGACCATACTCGCAAACCTCACCCGCCGTGCCTATGCGTTAGAAGAGCCCCCAGAATATGTGGTGTACCAAGGACCCATGAGCGATGAGAGCCGTCAATTCTGGGCCACTGTACACGTCTACGGTAGGGGTCTAGCGCCCAAGCGCCCCTACAGGTTCACCGGAAGGACAACTTCCTTTGAGCCACAAGCCGTCCAACTAGCTGCTCGAGAGGCTATAGTTCATCTCCGGCACTTGTCGCCCAGAGTTAACTGTCACTCGTTCTACAACTACCCCAGACGTGAAGGGTATGGTAGACCACCCCTAGTTGCCAACGGAGATCACGAGACGGATCCAGCATTATTTCACCTGGTGCGTTACGTAAGTGCACTAGAGGACCTGTTCGATCAAATCACCATTGATCTGATCACAGCTCGTGGAGAGCTGGTTCATCAAGCCCCGGCAAGAGAAGGAAACGAGCCTGACGCCGACAACCCAGTCGTGCTGTTCGGACACCCGATCGAGACCCTGAGGTCAGCCCCATCCATCAACCAAGGTGCCTTGATGACCCCAGAAGTGCTTCGTCACCTTTTGGGAGCACACTCCAACGGAGTTGTGGTCAACAATCCCCGAGATGGTCATCATCGCTACCCCGAGCCTGTAGCCCCTCAACCCTCTCCAGCTAATTCCGACGGTGAGACCCATGGAGAAGCCTCGACATCCACAAGGCACGCCCGCTTGGATGTAAACGAGGTAGACTAAGTCACTCGAGTAGTGTCGAGTCCCAGTGTGTCCCCACTTTGTAATGTTGTTTACTTGTAAACAAATGCAGCCTGTTATCGTGCCTCTGTTTTAAATAGTAACCTTGCATGGATATGTCAGCACGCAGTTGCATAATTTTCCGGGCACAGCTACCAAAAACCACCTCGACGACCCCCACAGTGATACGTCACTTTAGTGAGATGTGTGTATCTGTGGCTTTGACCCCGACCCTTGGAACTGAGCGGGCAATTCATTACCTTTCACCACGGTAAAACAACCCGGCTCCAGTGCTATAAAAAGGCCACCGGCGTGACCTTGCCAAGCACCTCTCACATTGTGCACCATCCTCACAACCATTTCTTGCCTTGCCGAGCCCTAGCATTTATCTGAGAACTCCAAATGCAACCCTAGGTAGTTTTGTAAAAATATTGTGGGATTTTACCTGCAGTACTATGGGTTCTACCCAGCCACCCCAGTACGAGCTGTTCAAATCTAGAATCACCCCTTCCACCTCGAGATATTGGGCAGTAGTACACATCCCTCCCGTGGACTCAAACCAAGACCCAACAGAGGTCTCCTTCATGGGGAAATCTATGCCAACCCCACATATGGCCATAGAAGCTGCTGCATATGAAGCGCTTGCTCGCCTTCGATTCGCGGTACCCTATGCCAGTGAACGAGGGTACTATTACTTTCTGAGCCGTGCAGCACCCGGAGGAGTAACTTTTTTTCCCGGTGGACGTATTGAGAGAGACCCAGTACTCGCCAACCTTGTCCAGTACATCATCGCTCAAGAGCGTTTAACCCAACATGTGATGGGTTATCTCCAAAGTCTCGCGGATTTAAATCCTCAGATCGCGATCGGCAGATCACTGAGGCCCGACCAGGAGAGACACAATCATCGTCTGGTCAATCCACTTTCCCCGATAGAAGAGGAATGTATCCTAGTGCCAGAGACATTTTCTCAGGACCCCGTCCAGTTACCGTTTTAATTTAGACGTCACTGCTGTATTTATTATCGCAACTTTTATTTATGTGTGTAACTTATGCGTGATACCCCGAGTTTGCGTGGCTAGTAAATCATTTAGTTTATATTTATGTGAGTAGCTCTGTTGCGGCTTGACTCTAATGTATTACTGCTTTCTCTCGCGAAAAATCCTGGAGTGAGATTTCTTTTCCCTGAGCTGCTGCATCATACACTTACTCATGACGTGGTTTATTTTATTTCACACAGCACCACGACCATAGACTCACAACCACAATCACTCGAACACCTACACTGCTTGCTAAACCTTGCAACCATGTTGCATCTAACTGAGCACCTCCCGACAACAGTCAGCGCCCGACACACCCCACCTACTCCTCGTGATCACCACCACCGCGGAGAGCCAACACTCAAGCGGCAGCATCACGACGATCATCGAGGATCATCACACATAGGAGCACGGAGAGTCCCAGCACTGCTGCCAGCCCTCCGCACACCAGGAACACGTACCAGTCCGGCACCACCTCCGCCATTAGAGCCTCGCCTCGATCTTCGGCAAACAGAAACAGAGGAGAAGGAAGGACTAGGAGGAGCGAGACCAGGTGTGAGGAAGAAGAAAGGAGCACCCCGGTCGTTTTATAGCTCGAGATGGGTGTACGGTGGGCGAGGTCCACCAGCGCCGCTCGTCGCCTGACCGCTGGTGTTCGGAGGCGAATCCGCGAGCAGTGCCGACAGCGCACTGGCCCGCGAGGTGAGTGCACGCTGCACCGGCAGCTAGCATGCCGCGCACTACCGCAGTACGGCCTAGATGCCCAACGCGCTAGGCGTTGCCGGTGGAGAAAGCGGGGGAAAGCGCGCGGGAGAGAGGAAGAAGAAAGAGCCAGAGAAATAAGAAGAGGCCGAAAATGGGCCCCGGGTCCACCTGTCAGCCAGAGGGAGCACTGTGCTCTCGGGTACGACCAGCATATTATTAAATTTAGAATTTATTCTAAATTTATATCCAGTGTAGAAATCCCTCGTTTTCTTCCCAAAACCGTGGATTTTTCCACGCCGCGCCAGTGTCCCACACTGTATTCTTGCACCACTTATTGCCCTCTCACTATAGCCGGTTTTACCGCTTAAGAAATTGTTTCAATTCGGTATTTTTAAAAAAAAAACAAACCTTAGCAAATCTCGAGGACGAGATTTTTTTTAAGGGGGGTAGTGTTGTGACACCCAAATTTTTTGCCTTGTTTTGTTAATAGAACTTCGCCAGGAAATTAAAACTTTTATTTTCTGGGCTCCTTGTTTTTTTTGGAACATTTCCTTTTTACCTTGGAGTTGTTTCCTTCAGTGAGAACTTTTCTATTATGATATTGGACTTGTTTACCCTCTCAAGAAAATATTTTCGTTTATCAGAGGAATTAATTATATAATTTTATTCATGATTTTATTTTCTTGAAAAATGGTTTCCCATGGTTTATGGTCTCATTTGAACTGCAACCGTTTTATAAATTCATTCAAAATCCCACCAAAATTTGGAGATGTCATTCAAACTCCGGCCAGTTCGGCCATCGCCGCCTCCCTGCTCCGTTCTTCACAACTAAAGAATCACCGGCCCTCCTAACACCACCAACAGACTCCACTCCATCTTGCGGAGCCACCCAGACCCCCAGCTGCGATGGAGAGCCATCGAGGCCACAAATCCACTTGACACCCGAAGCCACCGGCCGCCGCAAAGCTCGTCGATGGCGATTCCCTCCACCCCCGACGACACTGCAACCACCGAAAGGACCGCCCTTGATCCGCGGATCCGTCCCCGCCCTCAGCTCCCTGCAAGAACCTGCCGTTCGCCGACGACGATCGCCGGAGTCCCGCCCCCCCGCTCGGGCAGAGGAAGAGGAGGGAGGGCGACTGGTCAAACCTGACCAGTGGGCCAGGCAGGCCCACTATCAGTGACCCAGCCCCACCACCACGTGTATTAAGTGGAGGCGCATTCTCAAAGTACGTCTTCGACGAGTACGTATATTCGAAACATTTTTCTTTTTCTGTTTTATTTTTAAAAACAGATTTTGACCAAAACTTTGACTGAGCTTAACTTTTTAAATACAACTCCAAATGTGTTGATTCTTATTCCTACCTCTCTCAAATATTGTCTAGTTTATTTTAAGATTTATTTCAAAAAAAATTCAGACAACTTTTTGGTACTGTTTTTGACACTATATATTGATTCAAAAATATTTTAAATAGGATTTTGGAGAGAAGAGAAAACTTCCAAAAGTTTTGGAGTGCACCATGCCTTTCCACAACTTGAAGGCAAGCATTCTGAACCCCGGGATAATATTTTTGGTGTGTTCGTTGACACATTTATAACACCACCTCATTTCGGAGAACTTGCTATTTCATGTGATATGATCATTTGCATGGATGCATATTAGTGATTTCCTTGCTATTGGAAATGAATATACTTGTGATGGTGATCATCCTCATGTGCCTTGCATGCATGCCGGAAGGAAATCCGGGAAAGCCTCTGCCTTGGGTAGGCGTGAGCTTGTCGCCGGTCTCCGTCGGGACGGTTATGCCCGGTATGGCACCGTAAGGTATAATGAGCGGTGATTCTGTTGGTTGAAATATTTTTGTTATACATGTCATGCAGGAAAATTATAAACCTCCTGAGTCGACCATAGATCGAGTCTTGTTCCAGTAACCCCCATACTTGTTTCGTACTACCACTTGTCCCTACAACAAGTAGGGTACGGTTCAGTAAGTCATCAACCCCTTTCAAGCACACACCGTACAGAGAGGCCATGGTGGAAGATATCGGTTGTAGCCGGTAGGCAGGCCACCTGGTCCGGGGGCATGGGTGTTACCGGTTGGGACCGAGAGGGGAGGCCACCCCTTAGAGCGCGCGATATAAATTTTATCCCATGCTACGCGAGGTTGTAGCCTCCCCACTTAGAGTTTTGCTTGACGGGTGTCGTGGGTGATTCCAGACACCAGTGAGTTAAGCTGGTGTGTGCAAGTTAGGTGTGTTTTCAACTAAAAGACCGTAGACGGAATTAGTCCCGATGGACTAATGAAATTCGTTGCTCGCGGGTAAAGAGTACACCCTCTGCAGAGATTAAAACTATTCGAATAGCCGTGTCCATGGTTAAGGACTACAGTCTGGGATGGGTCAAGTGTCGGTCTTCGGAGGAGAAATTGTTAAACCAGAACTTGGATTGTGACTTGTGACTTGTGATGATTTTGATTATCATTATTATTGACTAACCCATTATATCATTGAGTATCCTTGGGACGGTTCTACCTCCGGGATATTCATTTTGATTATTTATTTTATAAGCCCTTTATGTGGTGTCGCTGAGAAGCCCGACTGTGGCATTGCTTGTTATTTATTTACTTTATAAGCCCTTTATGTGGTGTCGCTGAGACGCCCGACTGTGGCATTACTTGTTATTTATTTACTTTATAAGCCCTTTATGTGGTGTCGCTGAGACGCCCGACTGTGGCATTGCTTGTTATTTATTTACTTTATAAGCTCTTTATGTGGTGTCGCTGAGACGCCCGACTGTGGCATTGCTTGTTATTTATTTACTTTATAAGCCCTTTATGTGGTGTCGCTGAGACGCCCGACTGTGGCACTGCTTGTTATTTATTTACTTTTTAAGCCCTTTATGTGGTGTCGCTGAGACGCTCGACTGTGGCATCACTTGTTATTTAATTATTTTATAAGCCCTTTATGTGGTGTCGCACAGACGCCCGACTATGGCATTTTATTTCAACTCCATTATTGCATATCATGTAGCACATAAATAACCTGCTTGCATGCATAAAAGATCTTTATTTATGACTGACGATGTGATCATAGAATATTTCAGTGCATGATTTTCAGTTATATTATTCCAGTGTTCATAATGTTTGCGAGTACATTCAAAGTACTCACAGGCTTGTCACTGGCTATTGTCTTGGCCAGATTTTCTTGCACGAAAAGGAGCGACGTGATGACTGCCCCGGAACCTAAGCAACGGTGATAGCAACCTCGCGAGGATAGCAGTTAACCTGGTCAACTGTTCCTGTGGGAAATGGAGCCCCATAGACGCCGATGATTTCAGACCGCTTCCACCATCAACCATTAGAACCATTTGTTGTACTCACAGGCCAGAATGGTCTTGTACTACATATGTTGTATTTTGCTTGGAATTTCTGTATCAAGTTGGTGCCTCATCAGCTAACAGTTATCCTGGGGCTGGTGAGCACAACGGCCAATTTTTTGGTAATTAATACCCGGAAAACTGGTCGTCACACAATGTGCCTCTACTTTCATATGGATGAAAAGGCCACAGATCATATGGTCCTCTGCTTTCATATGGACAAAAATCAGCTCAACTTATGTGAGCTTCCATTCCAGATCTAATAGCAGCAAGGTTTAACTAAGCACTAATAGGTAATTATATAACAGAAAACTTGACGCGTACGTGTCACTTAGCTTGGGCAAGCAACATACCTCGTCCTCTTGGTTAGTCCAAACAAGCTGTATGCTGAGCCTCAACTCACCACCTGCACATTTTACAGCACCCATGAAATGAAAAACTAAACATAATTGTCAACCAACAAAACCAAAACACAAACAGGACTTCAAATTTTCACGATCAGGAAGAAAAACAGGGTTTTCAACTACTATATTCAGTTTCATGGCATCAGTTGAACAGTTGAAAAAGAACAAGCTTCATTTAAATATCTTGCTGCTAACAAACATAACTAATGTCAGTACTCAAAAAATATAGTGACCACACAGGGAACAAACAAACTATTCACTTTTTATTTCTTCAGAATTGGACCAGACAGAGAACAACTCCTTGCAAGCAACATAGGCAAATTGATCTGATCCTGAGACTCTTAGCTCCTATACTCACCACCTGTATACCTCTTTGATATTAGTACCAAAGATGGATCAAAAGTTATATTGCAACCATCAAAGTAAGTCTGAAGCATGCCGTAAACTGTTCACACTAGATAGAGCGGCAACCAAAACTTCGACCGATCGATCTTTTGTAAAAAAAGGAATTTGTCCCGATTTGTTTGTTGTAGTTTGAAATTCAACAAAGAAACTACAAGAACATCCAACTATTTTGTTTAAGTTACTGATGATAGCTGGGTATGTACATACATCTTGGGTGGTGCTCTATATACTTAACTAATATAGCTTCAACATGTCGAATCACCCAAAGCACTAGCAGCAACATGAGCAGCAGCACATATACTTAACTAATAAAGAACATTTCCTTACCTAAGCTCTGCTCATTGTCCAAAATAATCCTAATTTACTCTCAAATGTACAGCCCTGCATCTCAAAGTGCAGCTTCCTGCCACCCATCATCAGAACAAAAAATGGCATTTACTTTAACTTTGCGGCAGTAGAAATCTGGCCCCTGCAACCTGCTTCAGCATACTAGCTAGTAGAAATTGTGATGTTACCTGCTACTTGTCGTGTATCTTAAATCATATTTTGTTTCCAGATGTTCTCCTTGATTGTTACAGAAACTTCAGCATGTATATCTTGAGAAACATGTAGTAACAGTCATGCTTTGCTGGTAAGAGAAAGCAGAGGATGGTACTCCAATAACCACAGAAATGGGCAAAAATGACAGTTTGATTCCTTTCAATAATCAAAGGCATCAAATGCTTGCTAAGATACTACCTTAGCTTGGTTGCAGTTTGGAATAAAATAATTATGATTACTGACCTCTACTGCTTGGCTCTGAACTTAAACCTGTTAGTTAATCCAAAAACCTCACAACTCAATAGTTACTTACTAATATTGGCTGCAATCATCATAGCAAGAAATAACTATCATTATATTCCAACAGTATGGAATCTACATCAAGTACTCATCCACTAAAAAAATCAGGAAAAAAAATTGAACAGAGGATGCAAGAGGAAGGAGGGAGGAGGGATGAGGGAAGAGGGAGGGGGAGTGGTGGCTACCTGCCTACGGACTGGTCGCCGACGTAGCTCCGGGCGGCAGCGTTGCTGGGCAGGAGCACCTGCTCCAGGGAGGGGGCACCGCTGGTGGGAGCGGCTGCTTGATGGGGGGAGGCGTTGCTGGGGTCCTGTACCAGAGGCGGGGCAGCGGAGGGTTCGGCCGGCTGGGCGCGCCGCGGTGGCGGGCCGGTAGCGGTGGCGGCGGCTAGGAACCCTAGTTGTCGAGGGGGCGCTTGGGCGGGAGAACGTCGAGGGCACTCGGCTCGGGGACGGCGAGGGAGGCGGCGACGGAGGCGGCGCTCGGCTCAGGGACGACGAAGGAGGCGAGGGGGGCAGCGAGGGGGACGGCGAACACGGGGGGGGGGGGGGCAGCGGGTGAGGTCAATGTGGCAGGGGAGAGATTAGAGAGATTGGGGATTTAATTAGTGTACGACTATTCTAATGGCGCACCACCATCTCGTGCGCCATAAGTACGACTATTCTAATGGCGCACCAGCGCTCGGTGCGCCATTAGAATTTTGTTTTAATCTAGCCCACTAGCCCTATCTACAACCTAACCCTATCTACAACAGAACCCACCCACTAGCCCGACTGGTCAGCACGCAGCACACACACCAGGAGTTCCTGGGTTTGATTCCCAGGCTCCCCAATATTTTTTATGCATTTTAAATGCTGTTTTTATATTTATTTGTGTTTAAATATGTTCAAACTTGTTTAAATCATAACAGTAATATTTTTTAATAAAAATAGTAATATTTTTTTTAAATATGTTCAAATTTGTTACTTGAAAATATCATCGGCGGCGGCGGTGGAGCGGGGGAGGGTGCGGGGGGTGCCCGTTGGCGGCGGTGGAGCGGGGGAGGGTGCGGGGGGACGGGTGCTCATCGGCGGCGGTGGAGCGGGGAGGGTTGCGGTGGGTCGTCGGCGTCAGTGGAACTAGCGGGGGAGGGTGCGGGTGGGATCGAGATGGAGGGGGATCGAGATCGAGATGGAGGGGGAATCGAGATCGAGATGGAGGGGGATCGAGATCAAGTGTCCTCATGAATTCAAAAAGTGCCCATGAAATTTAAAAATATTCATGATATCAAAAAGTGCCCATGAAATACAATCGAGAAATGAAGACTACTATTTAAATACAATCGATCTTAACTAGCTATCTGTTCACAATCTTCTTGCCCTTCTTCTTCGCAAATGGAGTTCTTCTGTGGAACGGACGTCCTTTAGGTAGGGTGGTCCTGCTTCTTCTTGTGGTGTGTGCTGCTACTTCATCGTCGTCGTCATGTTCGATCTTTGGGTCGCCGTACTTGTCAAAGCCTTGCTCATTGGCTACTCCATCCATTCCGATGATCTTCCTTTTGCCTCTCCTCACGACAACACGACTGGGCTTTGGCGGGTCGGTAATTAAGAAGCATTGGTCCACATGGGAAGCCAGTACCCATGGCTCATTTTTCGTGGTGACGTTTGCGCCCGCGGTCTTGGATTTGGCTTCGGGTATAACCATGGTGGTGAAATACCGGTCTTCTTTTAGGACGCTCTTGGCCCATCTGACACGGAACATCGGGACCTTCTCTCCAGCATAGCTCAGCTCCCAGATCTCCTCGATCCTTCCATAGTATCTATCCTTGTCGTTGCTGGTGTAGGATTCCATCGTCACCCCGGAGTTCTGATAACCATCGCTCTTCATGTCCTTGTCCTCGGTGTAGAATGTGTAGCCATTGATATCGTACGCCTCATAGGTCATCAGGTTGTGCTCGGCGCCCTGTGACAAGGCGAATATGAGTTGTTCTTCCGCGGAAAAATCCTCATGTAAAGGGTACGACAGAAGCTTCTGCTTGAACCAACGCGTGAAACATGAGTTGTGCTCTTTGATTATATCTCCGTCTGTCCTCTGTTGGCCTCGGTCATTGTACGTCTTCTCAATAAAGGTTTTGTGCTCTACCACCCAAGGATCGACCATGTCTATGTGTTGTAGCGCGACTAGGTTTGCTCTTTCAAAGTCGGCGAGTCGACCCTCGAAGTCGACATGCATTTCGCGGCGACCCTCATGGTGACCCCATCCAGCGAGCCTGCCAAGGTGCCTATTGACGGGCAGACCAACGGGGTTCTCGATGCCTAGATAATTCGTGCAGTAGGAGATGCACTCTTTGGTCAGAAAGCCCCTGGCTATACTTCCCTCTAGACGTGACATGTTTCGAACGTATCCTTTGATGACACCATTCATCCTTTCGAACGGCCTCATGCTGTGCAGGAACATCGGCCCGAGTTGGATGATATCCTCCATGATATGGACCAGCAGATGCACCATAATGTCGAAGAATGCAGGCGGGAAGTACATCTCAAGCTCGCATAGTATCACCACGATCTCTTCCTGTAGCCTTCTGAGTTGCCTCACGCCAATGGACTTCCGAGAGATGACGTCGAAAAAGTTGCATAGGCCAAATAGCATTTCACGGACGTGCGCATCCATGATCCCACTGATTGCAACTGGAAGTATCTGCGTCATCAGCACGTGACAGTCGTGAGACTTCATCCCACTAAACTTCTGCGTCGCTGGGTCTAGCTATCTGCTTATCTTCGCCGCGTAACCATAAGGAATTTTTACTCCTAGGAGGCAGGTGAAAAACTGCTCGATCTCCTCCTGACTTAGAGTGAAGCATGCGGGAGGGTAGTCATTTCCGGTCTTCTTGGCCTTTTTGCCTTTGTGACGACTTTCTATGTCCTGCTTCGCCTCATCATCATCATCATCATTAGCGTGAAGCTCCTTCCTGATGCCCATTGATTTCAAGTCTGCCCTTGCTTTCGGCCCATCTTTGGTCCTCTCTGGCATGTTGAGCAGGGTACCAAGCAGAATCTCGCACACGTTCTTTGTGATATGCATGACATCAAGGCTGTGAGGCACACGGTGGATCTTCCAGTACGGCAAGTTCCAGAAAATAGACCTCGTTTTCCATACCTTCAGCAGCGTTCTGGCGCCTTTCGCTTCTTTCCCGGCTCTGGCGCCTTTTGCTTCTTTCCCGGCAGTGGGCAGTCTTTCCAATTTTTCAACAGCTCATCTATTTCCTCGCCGCTCCTCGTACACGGGCGTTTTCGGGGTTCGGTTTCACCATCGAACAGATCCTTGCGTTTCCTCCACGGGTCATCATCGCGAAGCCACCTTCGATGTCCCATGAACACGGTTTTCGAAGACCCGGGAACTCTATCTAGTTGGCGATACGTTGTGTCATCCATGCACCTTACGCATCCAGAAAATCCGTGGACTACCTGCCCCGCGAGATATCCGTAACCGAGATAGTCGTGCACCGTCGTGAGCAGTGCGGCTCTCATAGGGAAATATTCTTTCTCTGCGGCGTCCCATGTATTGGCTAGCGTTTTCCACAGCATGTCTAGCTCCTCCTTCAGCAGTCCCAGATACAGATTGATGTCGTTCCCTGGTTGTTTTGGCCCTTCAATTAGCATACTCATGTGAATGTACTTCCTCTTCATGCACAACCAGGGGGGAAGGTTGTACATCCAGACAAACATAGGCCAGGTGCTATGTGTGCTTCTCTGGCTGCCAAACGGATTGACTCCATCGGTGCTCGCGCCCAGCACGATGTTCCTTGGATCCTTCCCAAATTCTGGGTATTCGAAGTTCAACGCTTACCACTGGCTCGCATCCTTAGGGTGACTCAGCATCTTGTCTTTTTTATTTATCTCCGGATCATTTCCGTCATCTTCCCGCTTCTTCTCCTCCCTATCCGCGTGCCAATGCAGGAGCTTTGCTACCTTAGTGTCCGCGAAATACCGCTGCAGACGAGGAGTGACCGAAAAGTACCACACCAATTTTCGAGTAGCTTTCTTCCTCTTCTTGTATCGAGTGACGCCACACACCGGACATATGGTAGACTCCGCGTGCTCGTCCCGATAAATGATGCAATTGTTCATGCACACATGGTATTTCACGTGCGGTAAATCCAGAGGACACACGATTTTCTTCGCCTCCTCGAAACTGGTTGGGCACTTGTTCCCCTTGAGAAGACGTTCGTGCCAGAATGACATGTTCTCGTCGAAGCATGCGTCGGTCATTTTGTGTTTTACCTTCATCTCCAGAGCCTTGAGCGTTACTTTCAAGCGGGTATCCTTGGGCCTACATCCTTCATACAATGGAGTAACCGCGTCTATCTCCAGTTGATCCAGCTTTGCTTTCTCTCGGGCGGCAGCTCTTGCGTTATCCGTCTGCTTGCGAAGCAGCTCTTGAATATGAGGGTCCTGCACCCAGCCTCCATCGTCGTCTGCTCCGGCATCTTCATCTTCATGATCATGCCCTTCGTGTTCATCTTCCTCATCATTATGTACGACACCTTCTACATGATGATTGTGTACATCATCACCGTCGTGATCATGTCCTGGAGATTCTTCGTCTTCTCGCCCGCCCTTGCCGCGGTGGTTGTCTTGTTGCCCTTCCTCATTTCTTGCTCGGCCCCCATGGACGACTTCATAGTCATCTTCATCACCTTGCCACCGATAGCCATCCATGAAACCACGCAAGAGCAGGTGATCCCGCACCTACCCGGAATCTGGGTCCGCAATAAGGCTCTTCAGCTTGCATCTTCGACACGGACATCTTATCTCCGTCTCGTTCTTTTGAAGCATCTCGGCCTTCGCGGAGCTCAAAAACCTATTCATGATGCCTTCGGTCATCGTGCGGACCATGGTCGCCTGCGGGGTAGAGCAAAACGATATTTTAGAACCAAGAAAAAATTTGGCATGACCTTCCCTAAAAATAGGACCAAAAAAATGCATAGTGCCAAAATTCTCGCCGAAACGGAAATGAATCAACATTCCGGCAAAATATTGGCAACTATCGCATTTCAAATACCGGTACCTACAAACACAAACATATATGCAACACCACAAACACAAGCAACACCACAAACATACATAGATCTAGCTAGGCCACAAAAAGTGCATGTGCATGTTGTTGGAGCGAGCTAGGGAGAAAAAAAGTAGATCTACATCATGAAGATAGCTTTCCCCTTACTTACCTATCAAAAAAAGGTAATTTCACCACTTAATTTTGATGAATCTATGGTGGAAATGAGGTGAGGAGGAGGCAGCCGAGACAAGCTTGGAGGAGGAGGTGGAGAGAATGAAGTGGGGAAAGTGAGTGGGTAGGTGGGCTGTCCAAAATATCTTGTTGGTCCCAAGTTACTAATGGCGCACCCCCACAAAATGCGCCATTAGTAACCCTGGTTACTAATGGCGCACCTGCAGGTGGTGCGCCATTAGTAATTTTTGCAGAAAAGTAAAAAAACATATGTATGCTAATGGCGCACTGTGGGAAAGTGCGCCATTAGTAGTTTAAACTAGTAATGGCGCACTTTGACACGGTGCGCCATTAGTAGTTTTGCAAAAAAGTAAAAAATATATATATATACTAATGGCGCACTGTCTCGGTGGTGCGTCATTTCTAGTTCTAACTAGTAATGGCGCACTTTGACATCATGCGCCATTAGAGTGAATGGAAAAATGGAAAAAAAATTCAATACTAGTGGTGCACCGTGTACCTGGTGCGCCATTAGTGTCTTCCACACTAATGGCGCACCACCAACCGGTGCGCCATTAGAATATAGTAGTGGCGCACTGCTTACCTGGTGCGCCATTAGTATCAATCCTATCTATAGCCCTTTTCCTAGTAGTGCCCACTTGATCGGCATACTGCCAAACCCGCTTGGGGGCTTCTTGATCATATTTGAATCATATCTTAACCCTTTGGGTCTGACGTGGATCGTATTCGAATCAGCGTCATTAAACAACTCTTATGGTCACTTGGGGGCTTCCTATTCAAATCGTATTCAAACCAAAGAGAACACAGTTGTCGATACCCACTTGATCGGCATCGCCAAAGCCACTGGGGGCTATATGATCGTATCCGAATCTTAGCTTAACCCCTTTGGAACGGTTCACTGATCGTATTCGAATCAGAGGCCTTTAAATTTTATTCTTCATCATACTTTGTAAGTGTAAATGTTTGACTGTCGTGGGACCTTCTCGAAAGTACTATGGGGTTCTCGTTCCACCGATTTAATTTTGATCATTTCAGTTGTTAAGGGCCAGGTGAACATCATATGAACCGGCGAGATTACCAAAAGAATCGTAGGTATGATATTGTGATTATGTTCAATAAAAATAATTACAAACCATCCTTTATATGATGTTTTGGTTATCAATACTTTATGTGATCCCCGATGCGATAAGTCGCCAACGGAATTCTGCTTGTTTCATATGCAGGATAAGGCAAGAAAATTTTTAACATCAAGGAAATAAAGGATCAATATAAGCTGGCAGTGTATAGCGATGACGGCTTACGAAAGTATTAAGTGCCATAAGCATGCGCGAAGGCAATGCAAAAATCGAGAGGTTTTTTCTACCCTATTACAAGACTCCCCGAGTCTGAATAATGAAGCATTGTTTTCGCAAAGTTATAAACGCCTGGCGGTTCACTCCTTTGGTGGGCTTGAAGATTTCGGGTTATCCTTCTCCGCTTCTCCATCGGCTGCCCTGTCCTGGAAGGTTGACGAGACCCAGTAAATGCCACTCAAGTTTTCAAACTCGGCTTCATCATCTATTAAACCGGCTGGGTCGACTTCAAGGGCAAAGGTATGCTTACGAATTGGAGGGATCAGGTTGACTTCATTATAGTGAGGTGTTGGAATTCTTCGGTTCTCACTGTCATAGCCCGGCTGATATTTGGTGACATCAGTATCGTTCCCAATAAGAGTAGCCATGGGGCGTATATCTTTGACAAAGGCGGTGAAATCATGTTCATCAAATACGGTCCCATCTTCTTTCAGACTGGGGTATCCAAGAGAGAGGTCGGCCAGGTCTAGTTCCGGAATCCATGCTTTCGCCTGGCTCAATGCAGCTATGGCCCCGGCTCTTGCGGACGCCCGATCTTGAACCCGCTGAGATAGCACAACAAACCGCTTTAGCACATCTTGCAAAAGATGGGGAACATCATTTGATAAAGACACAACGGCCAAAGCACGTTGTGACCCGGTGTAGATCTGTTCCACTAGAGTATAAACCGCCTTCAGCTTGATCAACATGTTCTGCTTAAGGTTTGTGCTCCTGGGGCCTGCATTATTAAACATAAGGTGAGCCGGAGGTGACATTTGAAGTAATCATTGAAAGAAGGTTTGCAAAGTTTAAAGTTTATATGAGTAACTTACCAAAGATTGCTGAGATCATTTGAGATATCTGGTGCTTTAAGCCGGACAGCTCCGCTATTGCTTCTGCATGCAATGCCTTTGCCATCTCGGCCTGGGTCACTAGTGAGGCCTTCTCGTCAGTCCAGATTTTCTTCTCTGCCTCAAATTTTTTCTTCAACCTCTCTTGTTCAGAGGCGCTGAATTCAAATTTGGACTTGGCCTTTTGAATCTCAAGTTCTTGAGCTGCCAGGCGGCTCTTCAGGTCAGCAATCTCCAACTCAAATTGACTTGTGGTGGCCTGTATTGGTGTCGGGTTATAGTCAGAATCATGGTAAGATAACATTAAGTCCCAAGCACTTTGCAAGAAAAGATACTTGACACTTGGGGGCTAATGTATGTTGAAGAATTTTACAACTTATAATGCCGGTTCATGGAAATTAAGTCCCAAGCACTTTGCAAGCAAAGGTACTTGACACTTGGGGGCTAATGTGTATCGCAAGTTCAAGGTATCATGTTACAACCGGGTTAAATATCTTCTTTCTAAACCAGACAAAGCAGTGCTAAGCAGTTTTCTAAGTCTACAGCATATTTATTCATAAGCAATAGACTTGGGGGCTGATACAGTAAGTATGATTCAGAAAAGTAGCATAAGTTATACCTCGGATTTTTGCTGTATTTGCTACACCATGTCAATTTCCAGGTCACGGTTGCTATGTACTTGATTGAGATAGCCAGAGACTATATCTCCAATGCTTAAATGAGTATAGTCAGCAATGTCTAGCTTGACCTTTCGGCGTTCCAGAAGCTCCTCCTTAGCAGAGCACTTGGCAAGGACAGTGGGCCGCCCTGGCTCAACAAATTGAGTCTTCAGAGTCTCAACTTTCGGATCAATTGTCTTGGCCGGGCTAGGAGCTTCCGAGTTATCAGAGCTGTTGAGAATATCTTCGGCGGGTGGATGAGAGGTTGGTGCTGGAATGTCATAGGCTGGATCAGGCGGCGGCTGATGGGTAGAACTGTTAGGAGCAGCCGTACCAAGCTCCGGTTTAGTTGCGACCGGGTCTTGGGACGGCTTACTTTTTTTGCCCTCTTACTGGGTTTCACTTGCACGTTGTGGACAAAGGCAAAAGGATGAGTACAAAGGCATGGGAAAGGTGAATCATAAGGTAAACAAAATTACATCACCCAGGGGCAGTTTTGAAAGCCGACATATTAGATTGCATAGACTCGCTAGAGGAAGGAGAGGTATCCTGATAATTGGAGTCACATGAATAGAGAGGTTGACGAATTAAACCCGCAAAAGGTAAAACAGAACGTAAATCGGAAATAACCTCAGTCCGACGCTTCCTGGTTACGTCAGGTAAGCTGGAGGAGAGCTCTACATCCTTGCTGGTCCGGGTCTGCCTCCGTCTTTCAAATTGTTGTTTCTTCAAAAGAAATTGAGGATCTTGGTAAGCCAAAGGATGTGAAAATCTTACTTTTCGGGTTACTCTTCGAATTTTCTGACGTGGCAGGGGCTCGGAGTCGGAGGAGATTATAGTTAACTCTTCCTCGGACGCTCGGCTGTTCCCTGTGTCTTCCTGGAAAGATTTAAAGTCAGTAAGGTAATGATAAAGAGTCAAGGGAGTTAGAAGTTACCTCTTCTTAATCATCATCAGTATCGTCAAGTTTAAACATATCCGAAGCGCTTGGCTTCCTCTTCTTCGAAGTTCCAGTCTTGGCAGCTTTCCTTTTGGCTCTTTTTGCCGCTCTAGCTTGTTTGGCCACCTCATGGTCATACTTGACCTTCCAGAAGTTGTCATCGGCCTGTAAAAAATGATAAGGGGTTATGAGTAAAAGCAAGGTGTGATATAGTAAAAAGTATACACTGAGGTTGATGACTCACTGCGGGGGCCGGGTTCTTCTTGCAGAAGGGAAGTAAGCCAAAGGCATTACTAGTCACCGTGCCTTCTTTCAACAAGGTCTGGGTCGTAACTTCAATCATATCATCTGGTAAGTCATCAGAACTGTGGTGCAGCGGGTCATCCTTCTCGCCAGTGTAAGAGCACATTAAGCCGGGGCGGCGGCTTAACGGAATCACCCGCCAGGAGATCCAGACTCGCACCAAATCAATGCCGTTCAAGCCATTGCCTAAAAGGGCTTTGGTTTTCTTGATGGTAGGGGCAAGTGATAGACGTTCAACAACAGTTAGTTTATCCGGTAGCGGGTGATTTGATTCAAGGCGCAGAGCGCGGAAGCCGGGCAGAGGGTTCTTGTCAGCCTGAGAAATATCCTGGCAATAGAACCACGTCTGGTTCCAATCCTTTGGATGACTCGGCAGTTCAGCATAAGGAAAAAGTCAATCTCTCCGCCGCTGAATCGAGATGCCGCCAAGTTCCAGACTAGGCCCGTTGGTGTGTTCGTTCTGCCGGTTTAAATAAAACAATTCTCTGAATAAAAGTAAGTTGGGTTCTTCTCCAAGGTACACCTCGCAGAAGAATTGGAAGTTGCAAATGTTTGACACAGAATTGGGCCCGATGTCTTGAGGTCTGAGATCAAAGAAATGCAAAAACTCCCTGAAGAATTTGGAACCGGGTGAAGCGAAGCCCCGGTTCATGTGATCAGTAAACACGATCACCTCCCCCTCTTTGGGTTAAGGTTTCTCCTCTGACGGGATAGGAGCACGATAAGACATGACCTCCTTCTTCTTTGGAAGATGGCCGGATTTCACAAAATCAGACAAAGTACTTTCTGTAACGATGGACTTGACCCAGTTACAGGTCACCGGAGGTTTGAGAGCCTTGGGTGCCATTAGGCAAATTGAAACCTATGACAAAGGAAAAATTTCTAGTTTAATTAATAACCCAGAGGAGGACACCGCGGAATTATCCGAAACGTCGGCTTAAGGAGGGGCCTAATGACATATGGGTAATTATTCAGTGGTATTTAAGCCGCTACAAGTATCAAAAGCAGTTAATTTTTCAGAAATCACTGGAAGCAAGCAAGGTTGACTAAACAGTGTTGTTATCTTAAAACTGGCTGTATGGGCTATCGTGGTTGAACAGAGTCAACAGGTGCAGATTTTTAGTTAAGTGTGGAACAAACAAGTTTCACAAGTTTCGGTTATTATTTTGGATCAAACAATTACTCTGAAAAGAAGGATTTCTAGATCTAAAACCAGTACACAGAAGTTCATACACTTGAAGGAGGTCTTTAAACAAGGGAAATGAGATCTATTTCTATTCGTGATGGATGCGGAACAGCCACCGCAGTAGTTTTAGCTATCTAAAGATCAAAAAGGAGCACGGGAAAGGAAGAATATCAAGGGTTCGTTGCGGGTGGCGATGAACACCGACGAACTCGAAGAAGCTCTAATGCAGATCTAAGAAAAGGAAAGAAGGGAACTTACGGATGTGGACGGGCTACGGAAGTTCGCCGTTGATTTCTGTCAGATTCGGGTTGATGCAACGGCCTGAGTTGGTGAAGACGAGGAGCTCGACGGCGGCGTCGGCGGAGCTCGGGTGGAAGAGACACAGCGAGAGGAAGAGGATGACCGAAAGGGGGGAGAATGGAAGACCTAGGTTGCACCTATTTATAAGGGAAGACCGACTGAGATGGCGCAAGAAACGAGGAGACCAAACATTATTATCCAGCGGCCCCGACGCCCCGGTTTTCAGAACGATCAGTAAAAGCAAAGATCAGTTGGAGGATATGGTGGAGTAAAATATGAATTTAAGTAAAGATGACGTCACGGCGGGTTAACGCGGATCCAGAAGATGACGTCATGGCGGGTTAAAACCCTTTGCACAGGCAGAAGGCAGAAGGCTTATTTCTTAAGGTATTTTAAGATTGACATGAACCGGTTCAAAACAATCTGGGGCCTAATGTTGGGGATATAAATATGTGTGTAAGCCGCCCAGGAGGGGCCGGGTTATGCAAAGAAGACTCATCAAAAAGAAGCCCAAGACCAAGGATGAAGATGGCGGTTCAATAAAGGGTCTAAGGCCCACAGGCGGCTTAAGGCCCATAGTGGTAAACCGTCATGATGATATGACTTGTGACATAAGGTAGATTTAACTAGTCACCGAGTCGGACACTGTCTATGAGCCGGCCGGGACTCTGTAGGCCGCAGGGCGTCCACACGTGTATATAAGGGGACGATCCGCTAGCGGCTTAGGGTAGGAAACAACTCATCGAGAACTGGGCATAGTGTATCTCGCTCCCTGGTCATCGAAACATCAAGCAATACCAACCCAACTAGACGCAGGCCTTACCTTCATCGTAAGGGGCCGAACTAGTATAAACCTCCCGTGTCTCTTTCCTAATTAACCCCTTCAAGCTTCCTAGTTGTGATGGCTCCACGACTAAGTCCTTTCACTAGGACATCTGACATGACAATTCCACGACAGGCTGCGAGCGAGGGAGGGATAGGAAGTGGGTACGCCGGCAGCGGAAGGGGGGTCGCCCCCGAGTCCCCAGGTACTTGCCTGATTAATTAAGCAAAGATTAATTAAACTTCATAATGCATGCATGTGAGGCTTAAGTAATTGTTTCACGTATATATCAGGAGCAAATTGCCATAAACATTACTACATAAGAAGTTAATAAACAAAGGATGAAGGACTGTCAATTCCAACAATAGGACTGCCACAGAGTGTGGTGTTAGTAAACCAGGAAACCTGTAAGTCAAATGAGTCACTCGTTAGTTACTAGGCTAGAATTCTGCTACTTGGATGGCCACCACGACAAGCTTTGGACGAAGTGGAATGAGCTTGGGAGAAGTCTTGTCAGAAGTAATCATGTGAAGTTGATATTCGTTCGATATTTTGATGATATGTATGTTATTCTTCCTTTAGTTATGTCGTGTGAACATTGACTACATGACACTTCACCATACTTGGGCCTAAGGGAAGGCATTGCAAAGTAATAAGTAGATGATAGGTTACGAGAGTGACAGAAGTTTAAACCCTAGTTTATGCATTATTCTTCTTTCGTAGTTGTAGATGCTTGCGATAGGGGGTAATCATAAGAGGGTTTCTTGCTCAAGTAAGAACATCACCCTAGCACCGGACCACCCACGTATCAAATTATTAAAGTAGCGAATGTGAATGAACTAAACATGATGAACGTGACTAGATGAGAATTCCAATGTGTCCTCGAGAATGCCTTGCTTATTGTAAGAGAACTCTCCGGCTTGTCCTTTGCTATAAAAAGGATTGGGCCACCTTGCTGCACCTTGGTTACTATTGCTACTTGTTACTTGTTACGAACTTCTTGCTATAAACTATTCGTTACCACTACTTTCAGTACTTATATGGAATACTTTACTGAAAACCGATTATTATTTCCTTATCCTTCTCGTTGGATTCGACACTCTTAGTTATCAAAAGGACTATGATAGATCAAGACACTTTTCTGGCACCATTACCGAGGAGTGAAGCACCTTTCGTAAGGAAACTTTTTTATTATGTACTAGTCACTATGGAAAATAATCCTTTGAGGTACTTGTTCGGGGTATCTTCACCTTGACTGGAAGCAATAAGAGTTGATCCTCATACTACCGAACCTACTGAAAATATTTATTATGAAATTCCCTCGAGTATGTTAGCGAAACTACTAGCTAATGCTTATGCGAGAGATGGAACAGTTCATCCTAATACACACTTAATGTATATAGATGAATTTTTGTGGATTGTTTAAGCTTGGAGGTTTGTCCGAGGATAGAGTTAAGAAGAAAGTATGCCCTTTATTTTTGGGGGGAAAGGCCTTAACATGGTATATGATACGTCTCCGTCGTATCTATAAATTTTTTTTTGATTGTTTCATGCTAATATTCTACAACTTAAAAAAAATTGTCAACAATTTAAATACTTTTCTTCGACTAACATATTGATCCAATGCCTAGTAGTTCCTGTTTGTTGCATGTTTTTTGTTTCGTAGAAAATCCATATCAAACGAACTACAAACGCTATAATATTTTACGATATTTATTTTGGAATATATGTGAGTTTTGGTAAAAGGAATCAACGCGAGATGATGCTCGAGGGGCCCACAAGCTCAGACCTACCCTGGGCGATCCCAGCGGGCTTGTGGCCACATCGTTGGTTGGTTATGGGTGTCCTTCTGCTGCAAGGAATCAAATATATGGAGAAAAATCCCCTGAAAATTTCATCCCAAACCAGAATTGCGGATCTCCAGGACTATAAGAAACGGTTTTTGGCCAGAAAATGGGAGTGCGAAACGGAAGAGAATAGAGAGAGACAAATCCAATCTCGGAGGGGCTCCTGCCCTCTGGGAGCCATTGCGACCATTGGGGGAAACTCTCCCCCCATCTAGGGGGGAGACCAAGGACTAGAGGGGACACCGTGCAATTCCTCCACATATCCCTCACTATAATTCTTTTTTATAAAGGACTTTCTTTATTAACTCATAATACCGCATCAAGGGAATACAGACAGAATGAGTATACACCCGGCCACTGCACAGCTAGGATACACACAACCAAAAAGTAAAAAAAAAAGAAAGAAAAAGACCCATAGGGGTCAAGGAGGCGAACGACCCACCGCAGAAAAATCTCTGCTACTACCACTTGCATTGACAATACGCGGACAACGAGAAGGTTCTCCCAATAGCGACACCTTCAACAAGGAAATGACACCCCCATATAGGCCAGATCGTAGATTTTCACCCAGAGGAGAAGCATCGAGTAAGCTTCAAACAGTGCATTCAACAAGGGAGCATAAACCGTCACTGCCAGGTAGACCCAGAGAAGGTCAGACCTAGGATTTTCACCGTGAAACTCGAGACCTGGTATTCTGTGAACACCGCCATAGACAAAGTCCTCTATATTGCCACCACCAGCTTGCCCGTGGAGAAGTCATGCAGCAATGTCCCGAACAACATTGGAATCACGGATCAATGTGAACACCTCATATCATTTACTGAGACGACGGATCTGACAATGGCCGTGCATGCTAGCACTTGCGCCAATGTGGGGCACACCCTGACCATCACCGGAGCACGGCGGATATCCAGCGAAGACGAACCGTCCTGATCCGACCACATGATTATAATTCAAACTTTTGTAACATTAATAGTATACCTCTGATTCATAGCTAAACACATTTAACTCAAGGTCATGTTTTGCGTCACATAACAACATTTGTTCACCTTATGATTACTGAAAGCACAAATTTCCTCGTAAATCTAACTTAACAAATGAGCATCCGGTTACGTAGTATGTTGTTGATCATGTCCACAATTAATGCTCAAATGGGATGGCAGTAATATGTTTTTTAGAAAAAATAATAAATTAATATTTCCTGGGTGTGTGATTAGTTTATTTTTTGTGGAGATAGGTATGTGATTAATGACAAAAAAGAAAAAAAGAATGTTGGATAAACACTCACGATATTGCTGCTAGAAATGAACACGGATCCTCCGGGCTGAGTACAGAGTAATCATGAACGCAAACCCCACCCCTCTGGGACATGATGGGCCCAATCTTTAACTTTAAAGCTCCCCTCCGTGGTAATCAATCATTGTCCATATTTTTGGTCCTAACTGATTGGTAAATAAAAATGCGTACAGTAAGGAATTAATATAGAATAGCTAGTGAAGTTCTCTTGATATATAGATGGCCTACCTGCTTTTGTATATCCATGCAATGCATGACCCGATCGATCCAATGTTCCTCCTGCAATCACCACATGGTGGACGCAATACTATGTTCACTAGATAGAAAGTGCGGCTTGCCGCATCCCGCACCCCTGCCGGGTGAGGTCATATCCAACCCAGCAACCATCTAACACAATAGGTCACGCTTCAAGTTTGATAGATTGCCATCATATCAAAAGCAATGAAGAATTGCAGCATATAATAACCTTATTTACAATGCAGTGACATTATATCCAACTTGGTAGAACACGATTCATATTCAATTCAGGTTGTTACCTGAATAGCAAAGCACAATAGCAGCACCCACCGAGTCCACTACTGGTTACACAATATATATTCCACAGATTGAAGGAAATATAGACCATTGATTATATCATTAGAATTTCTCAAAGAAAGTACAGGTGGAACTAAGCACTAATAGGAGTAATAGTTTGGTTAATTACATCACTTTGAACATGTCATAGAAAATGTCACATGATATACCAAAAGCAAATCCTAATGGTTTTCAAGAACAGACACACACATAGATGGAATGGCATAAGAACAACCCAAAAACCTGAAGGGCTGTGACATGTTATGTACGGCAAAAGAAATGAAAATCCTGAAGACATGGTATAAAAATAGGACAAAACACCACCACATCAATGTCAAGCAAAAAGCAAAATTGTTTCTTAACAGTATATGATACTATATAAAATATCTATAATCAGATATAGTTAAAAGAAGTACTGGAGTATGCTACTGGAGTACTGAAAATCCTACATTTCATTCAAATCGGGGCCAAACCCCCACAAATATCTCATCTTTTCTGCTAAGTACTTCGATGTGGACGTCTCAGCCAGCGGGGATCTCCTTGCTCTGGACGCACTTCCTCGCCGGCCTCTTCTCATCCTTGCTGGCACTAGTAGAAAAAGGGCCAATGGTCCAGGCCGGTCCAGTCCATTAGTCCCGGTTCAACCTAGAACCGGGACCAATGGGGGCATTGGACCCGGTTCGTGAGCCTCGGGGGCCGGCCGGGCCACGTGGGCCATTGGTCCCGGTTCGTCTGGACCTTTTGGTCCGAGGTTGGAGGCACGAACCGGGACCAATGGTCCTCGCTCCTGGCCCACCACCATTGGTCCCGGTTGGTGGCATGAACCGGGACCAAAGGCTGCCCTTTAGTCCCGGTTCGTGCCACCAACCGGGACGAAAGGGTTGGTCCTCGTTGCGATCACAGTTTAGTCCCACCTCGCCAACCGAAGGGGAATCAGACCGGTTTATAAGCCCCTCCCTCTCTGCCTTGTCGAGCTCCTCTCAAAATGAAAATAGATGCCCTTATACAGGGAATTTAACCTAAATTCATACTGAATTTCTCTAAAGTTAGTAGAAATTTATTATGAATTTAGGTTGAATTTTCTCTATAAGCGCATCTATGCTCATTTCTGAGTAGTTTTTTTTTCTTTTCTACTATATTTATTTTTTTTCATTTTATTTCTGAGTTGTAATAAGTCATTAAAAATAAGCATATATGCTCATTTTTTAGTAAAGTTAATCACAACTATTTTTGCTTCTATTTATTTCTGAATTGTAATAAGTCATTAAAAATAAGCATTTATGCTCATTTTTTTAGTAAAATTAATCATAACTATTTTTGCTTCTATTTATTTCTGAGTAGTTTTTTATATAGGTTTTTTTCTTTTCTGCTATATTTATTTTTTTTCTTTTTATTTCTGAGTTGTAATAAGTCATTAAAAATAAGCATCTATGCTCATTTTTTAGTCAATTTAATAACAACTATTTTTGCTTCTATTTATTTCTGAATTGTAATAAGTCATTAAAAATAAGCATCTATGCTCATTTTTTTAGTAAAGTTAATCACAACTATTTTTGCTTCTATTTATTTCTGAGTAGTTTTTTATATAGTTTTTTTTTCTTTTTTGCTATATTTATTTTTTTTCTTTTTATTTCTGAGTTGTAATAAGTTATTAAAAATAAGCATCTATGCTCATTTTTTAGTTAAGTTAATCACAACTATTAAAAATATGTCATTAAAAATAAAAAAGAGGCGCAATGCTCGTTAATTTGCTTCAAGCCTTTTGGAATAGTGTCAATTGCACTGCACATAGCTCTGTGCAGTCTACCCTATTCCTCAAGGCTTGAGGCTAACCAACGTGCAGGTGAGCATTGAGCCTCTTCTTCATTGTCTCTGCACTCACAGCTTATAAACAGCTGTGAGTGCCTCTCGCTTGGCGAGGTGGGACTAAAAAAACAGCTGCAGAAAGAATCAACTAAAAAACAGCTGCAGAAAATAAAAAATTAGACGGGTCCATTGGTACCGGTTGGTGGCGCCAACCGGTACCAATGCCCCTCTTTGGTACCGGTTGGTGCCACCAACCGGTACCAATGCCCCTCTTTTGTCCCGGTTGGAGCCACCAATCGGGACCAAAGGTCTTCGTTTCCCGCCCTTTGGGCTGCCGAAAAGAGGCCTTAGGTCCCGGTTGGTGGCTCCAACCGGGACTAAAGGTTGCATTGGTCCCGGTTTGTGCCACGAACCGGGACCAAAGCCTTTGCTATATAAGTAGCACTGCTGCCCCGCCCCGACTTTGATCCCTCCCGCCGCTGCGCGCCGTCCCCTGCCGCCACCTCGCTGTCGCCGCCCCACCCCGACGCCGTCGCCGCCCGCCCTGTCGCCCCGACGCGCGATGTCGCCGCCCCGCCCCGCTGCCATCGCCGCCCGCCCTGCCGCCCCGACGCCGTCGCTGCCCCGCCCCGACGTCGTCGCCCGCCCTGCTGCACCTCGCCGTCGCCGTCGCCGTCGCCGGCCGTGAGCAACTTTATTTTATTTTTGTTAGATTTTTTTGTATAGTTCATATTTTTTTTGTTAGATTAGATTTGTAGTAATTTAGATATGTAGTTCATATTGTGTAATTAATTTGTTCATATTATGTTAGATTTTTTTTCTGTTAGTAGATTTTTTTGTTAGATTAGATGTGTAGATTTTTTTGTTAGATCAGATTTGTAGTAATTTAGATATGTAGTTCATATTGTGTAATTTAGATTGTGTAATTAATTTGTTCATATTATGTTAGATTTTTTTTTCAGTTAGTAGATTTTTTTTGTTAGATTAGATGTGTAGATTTTTTTGTTAGATTAGATGTGGTGTAATTTAGATATGTAGTTCATATTGTGTAATTTAGATTGTGTAATTAATTTGTTCATATTATGTTAGATTTTTTTTTCTGTTAGTAGATTTTTTTTGTTAGATTAGATGTGTAGATCTTTTTGTTAGATTAGATGTTGTGTAATTTAGATTGTGTAATTAATATGTAGTTCATATTTTTAGTAAGTACTATTTTATTTTATTTATAGTAAGTGCTTCATATATATATAGTTGAACTAGCTAGTTGATTTAATAAACTAATTTATTTTACTATATATAGAAGTAGTTTGTTTTTAGTAATAAGTACTTTATTTATTATGTTAGATATGAACTAGATAGTTGATTTAATTAATAAAACTACTTTATTTAACTATATATAGAAGTAGTTCCCGCATAAACGTCGGCGATGCCTATCCCGCATCCTCGTCGTCGTCGACTCGGTGGTGGAGGCTTGCTTGATCAGGGCCATGTTCGGGACTGGGCTCCGCCGGGCTGGTATTGGGAGGTGCTACCTTCCGGAGGACGTAGGTTGGTGAGAAGGTAGCCCGTTGTTGACCCGATCCTTGTTTGGTGGCGGTCGCGTGGGCCAGTGACGGTGCCGAGGCTTCCGGACACCGCGGAGGTGGTATGTCACCGTGTCAGCGAGGAGGACGAGCACGTCCATCGCTACATGGTTGCATTGGAGGGCAGGTTCGACAACACCTGGCAGGTTCTTCAGGGATCTCACTGGAGCTATGATCATGTGATGGTTCCTTATCTTTGGGTGTCCACCGCCCGCGTCGATACCCGTCGGGCGCTACGGTTCTAGTTGTATTTAGTGATGCTATATTAGTGATAATATTCGACGATGTATGGACACCAAGAGATGATGTACTTTTGCTTATAATTACTGAATGCATGCTAATTTGAATACTACATTATTTTATGATTTGGTTTTGCTTATTTTATGATTTGGTTTTGCTTATTGAATGCTTTTATTGGATAAGTTCTCCTTCATTCCCGTGTGCTAGACAATTTGATCTAATAATGCACTCGGGAATGAAAGGAGGAGCTACGTACATCACCGATAGTCAACCCGTGATTAATAATCTAGTTTAATATTTGAATTATGAACATAGGCCGGAAATGTCGTACTCGGACGACGAAAACCGCCCGGGGAGTGCGACTGGTGCCACGACGACCGAGGTATCTGCGACAGGTTCATTGAGCTGGACGAAGATCGTCGCTTTAGCATTAAGATCGAGGAGACCTTCGATGTTCATACGGTACGCAACCGACGACAATAGTTTTTTTTCGTAATTAATCATGACTTCAACTATTTTAATCATGACAATATTTTTCATCTTTTCCAATTCGACTAGCTTATTCCATGCTTTGCAAGACGCTATGTCTTGGAGAGGATGGGTTTTGAAGACCATGAAAGTTTCGAAACCAAAAAAATTATCCTAAGTACCCATCATGGTGTGGATTTTCAAGTAAAGTTGTACAATGCTCAGAGTGTAACCCATTTTGGTTGCAAAAATTGGGAAGCACTTTGCAAGATGTATAGTCTTGATGAGAGTATGCTTGTCACCATGGATCTTGGTGATCCTACAATCGAGCAAGAGAGACCTTCAATTTGGGTCCTTGTGGATACACCTCCAATTCTTTCCTCATGTGAGCTTATTAACATAGTAATTAAGTAATTTATATTATTTATTTCAAAATAGTTGACAACTTATCTCCATTGACAGCTTATTTTCGTTCTTCAAAGAATGTGCGGAAGATGGTAGACAGAACCTACTACACCGAAGGCTCCGAATTAACTTATCAGGAGAAAATTCATTTGGTCGCATTTTGTACTGATCTTGAGAATTACAATATCTAAAATCAAACTCCTCAACATTATGGTCAATACGTGCCACTAGTGCACGTGTTGAACTACGGTAACTACCATGGAGATACCCTGGTAAGATTATTTTTTACTATTACAACATCCGTGCATCTTTTTGCACACTTCTAAAACTAGTACATCATTGCTAACTACGAAGTTATTACTATGTTTTTCAACAGATAATCCCGAATGATTGTGTGCCTCATCTGATGTATACGCATGGCAGCCTTCATGTTTTGAACATACAACCAGGTCGTGCTACGAATATCAACTGTCCATACCGGGTTTCTAAAAGAAGTGGAGACATAACAATCAAAGAATGGAAAAAATGTATGGACAGTCGTAAGGAGCTTCTTGGAAGCAACAAGCAGCGAAGGGCAAGAATTGGAGATAGGATGATCACCATTCTTCATAATGGAGAGTCAGAGTCTATATTGTTTTATGCTATTTTACCTTAAGGGTGTTTACGTCCTACCTGATACTGATAATCATGTGCTAAGAACAATTATGTAGGGTTGGGTTCGATGACTATGAGGATGATGATCGTATAACTTATTATTAATAACGAGTAGAAGTTGTATGATGATGCATGATATTAGTAGGACTTGTTATTATATATGATGATGTATGATGCGAGCATGCATGAGCATGTTATATCAGCGGGTGAAATGAACATAGCAGCAACGTTGATAAACCAAGGACGAAGATATAAGAGAGGACACTTCTCTCTATTAGCTAGCTAACAACAACCTAAAAATAACCCCCAAAACCCCTAAAGCAGCCACTTTTGTAAAAAAAACATGGACTTTTGGTCCCGGTTGGTGCCACCAACTGGGACCAAAGGCCCCCCTGACTGGGCTCGGCGGACCGGCCACGTAGAGGCACATCTGTCCCGGTTCGTGTTTGAACCGGGACTAATGGGTGGAGGTATTTGTAATGACCCATTAGTCCCGGTTCATGAACCGGGACTAAAGGCCCTTACGAACCGGCACTAATTGGTGTTTTTCTACTAGTGTGGCTTCCTCGATGCCCCACTTGGTTTTAGCCTTGCCGGCAGCGACGGGCTTGGACTTGCCCTCCCACTTTCACTTGAGATCGAAGCCGTCGTTGTTGGGGGAGGCGAGCTCCGCCTCCCACTTAAGCGCCTGGCCCCCACCGTGCACCTTCTCCTTGGTCATCCACTTCCAATTGCGGCCCCCGAGGAGGCAGCAGCTTAGGTGTACTTGCGGCAGGCCGGATGCGGCCCTCCGGGGAGCCGGCGGCCCGGGCAGAGAGGGTCACGACGTAATCTTCTGGATAGACCGGTGTGCATACATGATTGTGCATGATAGAACTCTGTAAGCATGCACTTACAATTAAAGTACCTGTAACACAATCAGAATAAACTGTTGTAGAGCAATGTATCAAAATAAGGGGGAAATGCAAATTGATTAAAGGCTAAAGATACAGAATGATTCAAGGCTAAAACTGATTGAAGGCTACAATAGGAATAAAATGTTGCAAAGAAATGAACCAAATTAAGAGCAATGAAGTTCAGATAGCAGGACCACTGACTGGCACAGTGCACTGGTGAGAATGTGAGATAAAGGATAATAGAAATGATATGATTATTTTAGATGAGGAAGTGCACAAATGAATGCTTGTTCTTTAGTTAAACACATGCATGGCAGTATCCTATATTTCTATTTACCTTCAGCCCTTACTTTTCTATATTTTCTCTTCAATCAATATAAACTTTAAGCCTGATAGCATATTCTACCATCCAATTGGCTTGTTCAGCTTGAATACTCCATATGCATTTGGGCCGGTTTTTCTATATACTGCTCGACTAAAACTATTGAACGATTATGTTCATACATGTCCCTTTTTTGTTCATACATGTGTACTGCTCGACTAACAATATTAAACAATTTTGCTAATACAGGTTTTCTTATTTCTTCATACAGGTTAAGAAAGAAAGTGACATGTGTGCCTAATTATATCCTTGATATTTATTTAGATCGCCTGGGAGACCTATATTGGATGACAGAGAAGTATGCTACAGATAATTCAAGTAATTTTTATATCTTAGAAAATAAAGTGACATGCATTTTATAAAAGGCTTTGACCTGTAGTTTTTCCTCCTTTTCTCAAGTAGACACAAAAGTTGAAAATATAGGACCAAATGTTGGATAAACATAGGACATACATGGTTCGCAGAGTATGCAACTTTCCAGGCATTCCTTTAGTTGAGCCTCACTGCACCCTTGTTTTTACAAACATTCGAGGAGAGAATTTCTATTGGCAATCAATGCCCAGCAATGGTGGTACCAGTTAATGTAGCTGTAGGTAGAGATTATTTTCTCCAACTAAATCACCCAAACAACACCTTGTAGAACGGACTATATAATATCTAGAGCATTTGACAACACTCAAATGAGTTAAAAAAATTCTGGAGCATTTGACAACACCTGAATGAGTTAACAAAAATCTTCCTTCCCAGGCCACCATATAGAGAAAGGAAGGAATCTATAACCTGTAGGTAGAGGTGCGAGCAATAGCCCATGCTCCTAATGTCAATGCCAGGTACTGTATGCCTTTGTTTTCTTTCATATGAACTGAATTTCTGTTAAAACATTGGCAGTTCATATCAGTCTCCTACCTTGAAACAAAAAATTAAAATAGACGTCGAAGACATATTTCAGCAATCGGTACTCCACCGTAATAATAATAGCATGCACTTGCTAGCAAAATATGAACAACTCTTATTGATTTGCAATCTTATAGTTCCCCTATTCAAGATTTAAATAAATAAATATGATGGAAAACAGTATTACATGACAGGAAATAACTACAGTTCTAATCCTGGAGAGGCAGAACCCAAATTCGCTCGGTCAAATCTGGGAAGATGGAGCTCACCGAGGGAGGTTATAGCCAAGGCAGTACTCAGTGCGCGCCGAGGTTGCGCCTGAATGTCGTCCAACTGGCGAGGAACCGTGTCGGAGTTGCGCCTTGCACCGTCCCGCCGACGAGCACGAACTCATCAAACAACCAAGTGACTCTATGCACGGAATACATGTCAAACAATATAAACAATCAGATATGCCATCACAACAGGCGAATAAACATCTAGTAAAAACAGAACAATGTAAGATCCACACTCACCTAAAATGAACCGGGGCATGCCTATATGTGCTCCATTCAAATGCTTAACGCTACACAGATCAGGATGGCAAGGAACAAATCAGACCATAAAACAACGATCCAAAAACAGATATGCAAATTTCAGAGTTGTATCCATTTCAGAGTCTCCAATTTTGTTCTTTCCGTTCTTTTCGTTTTAACGCTACACAGTTTTAGACCATAAAACAACGATCCAAAAATTTACCATTAAAGACATTCCACATCACACGTCCATAAATCTTGAATCGCACAAAAGAACGAAAAAGACGGGAGGGAGGTGGTATACCAGAATTGGAGAGATTTCCGGCAAGGAAGTACAACTCCGTACAACGACAACTACACCTTTGGGTTAGCTGTGCGTCACACAAAACAGGCTCCTGTCACGGAATTGAGCGCCATGGAGAGGAGAGGTGGCCAGTAGTGCGACAATGAGAGAACACCTACAGCAATTGGCGAGTGAGCATAGGCCTAAAATTCATGTAGTTGCATTCTGCAAGACCTAGGTTGTTATTAGAAACTCATAAAGTGATAGGCCTGACAAATAGATGATCTATGAAAAGCAAGAGCGTGTAGAAAGCATCTAATCAATATATATAGGAAAAAGCACCTACAAACCGGCGCCATGTCAAATTTTAAACTTGTTCAGAATAAGAATTCATGTGCCTAACAAAAAGATGCCATCCCATAGCAAAGCTTTTCTTTTCTCCTCTCTGTTACCTTGAGTAGTTGCATTAGCTTCTCATATAATTATTTCTACTATATGAAGAGAAGCACTATTTTAATAGATATGTTTGACAGAATTGGCAATAATTCTTTCAACTCAAGACATAAAATAGACAAGCCTTCCAGTGTGGGGACTGGTATTTCCTAGCTGCAAGTATTTAGAACCATTGACGGAGCTGCTAATCTATTTAGTCACAGAAAACAGCACATATGTAAACAACATATCTAGATTTAGGAACACTACAAACACACGAAGCATAGACCAATAATATCTAATAATCTGTAAATCACACTTGCTATGGTGTTATCTTTAAGAGATGCATGTGATCTAATTGAGAAAAACACCTTGTGTGGCCATTCTGCTTGTGTGACCACCCCTGCTCCTCCCGTTTCTTATTTCTAGAAACCATAATTGCAATTCAATATTTGGAAACTCAGATCATTACACCCTTGCCTCGGTTATTGTTGAATCATAGGAGCACAGTAGAAAGAAACAATGAATAAAACAAGCAAAGGAACAAAATAACCAACATTCCATGCACAAAGGTGAAAGGACCAACAACCATAGGCCCTACAAAGATCCAGAAAAGGATCAAAAGGCATATATCTAGGCTCCACTAAAAACAAGCAGTGAAGGAAGGAAACGACAAACATCCAATGCACAAAGAAAAAAATACTTTTGGCCTTTAACAGGAAGGACATGATCTACAAGCATAACAGAGCGAGGCAAAAAATGCATACTGCCATACAATCCTACACCTAGGTCTGGAAAGAAGAGGAGGGGAAAGGAGGAGAAGAGGGGTTGACCTGCAGATCCGTGAACGAAGATGGACGAGGCTGCTAATAGATGATGTGCACGCACAGATCGAAGGAGTCACCGACCAGGGGATTGACCCGAAGGTCATGAATCGTGGACCAATCTGCATGAAAAGAAGATGAAAAAATAAAGATTAGCAACAGCCAATAACCAAAACGGAACAAAATAGTGACATACATACGGATCGACGAGTGCAGCAGAGGCACGTCGTTTGCCCTGTTGAAAGAGAGAACATTTGCATTCGTCAACAAAATGTTAGAAGTTAAGCATAACTTGGTAACAACTTTGATTCAGATTTAACAACCTGACCAACTTGATTCATGAAGTCTGTAATGATGGGGCGAGTACCAATACCCGCAGACCAAATAGCCATTCCATACGGCACCAATGTTTCTACACCATATGGTTTGCACTTCACCGTAATTGAATCATCGGAGACCTTTATCACTCTGAATCCTGTACTCAACTTGATGCCATCTCTTTGGAACTTTGATTCAGCAAACACAGTTATCCTTTGGTCAAACCTACATGATGAAATAGATATATCATCTCACAATAAACATGGAGAAAAGAGAAGATGTTCTGACGCTACAACAAAGGCATGGATATTGAAACAGTGAGCAAATTTTTCCCTTGTCAAATCAAGCAACCAATTCCCCAATAAAATCACAATATCTACAGTAAGCGTGATTATTTCATAGCAGTTAGGAACATTCATTTTAAAAAGAAAAGGAAGCAGAGGAATAACAGGGAAGAAACCCCTGTAGGTCCACCACCAATAATCACAAAGTGAAGGATCTTCCTTTTCTCCTCTTCACTGGTGTTAGGAATTGACGCCCTTCCAAAGCAGTCTATCACGCTCTTCCAAATCTTTTGGGCATCCTCCACTTCCTGGCTTTTACAATGTAAGGCTGTAAGTACAAGATGTGGCTAACAGTCCCATGAATGTAAACTCCCTAATACTTTACAGCACGATATATCTGAAGATGTTGCTGAACATTAATTAAAAAGAATAACTTAAATCTGAGGACTGAAACATGAGAGAGAGCAGAATAGTAAAGAGACAACACAATGCTACACAAGATTTTTACCTTCAGAAAGTGGCAATGCTCCATCACGCCAGGAGTGTTAAATGTATTGACAGCAGCTCCAAGAGCGACAACCAAGTAATCATAATCAAGCATGAAATCGTCATCCCCATCCAAATTAGTGCCGACGGCAGAGCGGCAGTGGACGGCTTTCTTCGTCAGATTGATCTTCAAGCACTCTGCTTCATAATACGCGACATCCTTCCCCTTCTGCAAAAAAATAAGAACAAGAGAAGCAGCCAGCCACTGTGTTAGTCCACAGCTCTGCATAACAGCAACCACAAGAGCATCAGATCGATGGCCAAACCGATCAACCGAGTACCTTCTCGAACATCCTCCATATCAGCTCGACGGCGCTGCGCGCCTCCACGGTGCCGCAGGTGACGCTGGGGAGCAGCGGAGTGAACGCGAAGCAGTTGCGGGGCGAGATGACCTTCACCTCGTAGCGGGAGGAGTCGAGGTTCTTGAGGAAGGAGGTGCCAGCCCAGCCGGTGCCGAGAACCACCCCTTCTTCTTCATGAGAGAGGCAGCAGGGAAACGAGCGCAGGAGAGGAGGGGCTAGGAGATCGAGCCCGGGATCGAGTGGACGGAAGGAATCCACCGCCGCCACGGACGCTATCGCCGGCGCTGCTGATCCGCCGCCCTCCTCCGTGGCCGCTGCTGCCGTCGCCGTGGTTGGTGGGAGCCGCCTAGGCGTGTGGGGCCACGCGGTGGCGTGTTGGGGAAGGAAGAACGCGGGCGCGGGAGCCGCCGCCGCCGGATGAGGAGCGAGCGAGTGAGGGAGGCAGCCGCGTGGGAGGGAGGGAGGGAGGTGGCTGCAGGAGCGAGTGAGGGAGGAGGCGGCTAGGTCTCCGTCAAAGGAGCGGCCCCCTTTTATACCCCCACTACGCGAAATTACCGAAATGCCCTGGTGGGGGCACGGTATTTACATTATGTTGCCATTGGAATTTTATCCGACGGATTTGCTCACATCCAGTCTGTACTTCACATGGAGCAGTATCGCAGTCTCATAGTAAAACCCAGGTAGGGGTGCAATTGAGTGGGGCCTACCAGGTAAGCAGCTTGCCCGCATGGTCGCCCGTAGTAATTTGTGACGCACCACACCACGCCATCGGTTTCTTGTATACATTTCTGCCGACTCGGACGTGACTTCATAGCCAGTTAGCTTAACTACTGCCTAACAGTGCGGGTTGCTTGCCGCAATGCATCCAGTGAAACTACATGAGCATGCAACTCATGCAAAAATGCAAAACCACACCAACTTGAACGTCCATGAATTTCTGGGCCACCCATTTGCTTTTGGCTTCGTGCTATCGTTTTCATGGTAAGGTCCTTCTTTTTGGCAACATTGCCCTCATGCTGCAAAGACAGTTTTTAAATGGTCTCTAGCAGATCAAGATGTCGTATTAATTCGTACCGTAGAACGCACAGGTGTGTGTGTGTGTGTGTGTGTGTGTGTGTGTGTGTGTGTGTGTGTGTGTGTGTGTTACATGCTTGATTAATTTAGTAAAGGTTAAATTAACTTCCTGGTGCATGTGAGGCATAAGTAATTGCTTATGTATATGCGGGGAGCAAATTTTCAATGTCATTACTAATAAGCAAAGGATAAAAGGTTGTCAAATTAAATAATAGGATTGTCACTGTGAGGAGTGGAAATAAAACATGAAACCTGGTTCAATCGAGACACTCGTCACTCGTCACTCGGCTCAAACTTATTCCCCTAACATCTTAATTCAAGTTAAAGGTCGACATCGCTAACAAAGTTAGTTAAATGAGTCATCAAGCTTGCTTCATTTCAGAGTTGTATCCATCCGACGAATTTTAGTCATGTTAAAAGAAATGTTGTGCCCATGGCCTCTACTGGTCTGTCTAAACCGATGGGGTGACTCATGAGAAGGTTGCGAAATGGGAGCTCCCATGGCCAATCCACACCCATTCCGCTACTTCTTAGGCCACCATCGCGAGCTTGGCACAAAGATGGAATGATGCTCCAGGTCATTCCCCAGTCTCAGATCTACCTTGAATTTGGATGTGCTATGTTACTTTTTGTTTCGTGGGGCTTCTTCTGTTTGCTAGAAATAGCGCCCTGCTCTAGCCCGTGTGGGGCTTTACTTGCTAAGATGGTTGGACGTTGTGGTCTCATGCTGGTAATGGAAACAAGGTCAGGCTTTTTATTTATAAAAAACTCCAGTTTGCTGCCCCTATCCAATTGTCGTCAACCAAGCCCATCGGTGGCAACGCCGTCTATGAAGTGAGGACAAGTGCTTGGATTGCAGGATGGCATAAATAGACAACCAACTACACTACAGTGACACATGAGACCACAATAACAGTACCAACATGAGTCCCCCCACACCGTTAAGGATTCAAAATCAAGATAGGATTTCCTCTTGATTTGAGAGGATGTATATGTAATTAGGTGTTTATCCTTGTGAGATGAATTGTTGGAAATGCTCAATTCGTATGGTGCCATCGACGCAAGCATGTATTTATACTCTACTACATACCACCATATCAATCAACAGTTAACACACATGTTTCTCTGCATATCGTCCAGGGGCACACATGCACCATATACGTACCATAAAGAATTAATGCGCTAGTGAAGTTCTCTTAATATGTACAGATAGCCTACCCGCTTCTGTGTATCCATGTATTGCATGATCCCATTTCCAGTTCACAACATACCAACGAGCATGAGGTCTACCGCGGTATACATAGGATTGTTTGGCATTGGGAATCTTCCTACTATAACCACCGCATGATCTACACCGTGGTGTCTTCATTTGTTCACATGCAGTATGAGCATCACATGGAGCAGTATTATATTCTCATGGTCATATCCAGATAAGGGTGCAGGTGCCTCGGGCCTGCCAAGTAAGCCGCTTGCCAGCGACACAGAATGACAGCCGCAGCCATTCCAAAACACACCATTAGGCCATCGGTTTCATGCATAACTCACTGGCACTGGGCTTGAAGTTCAATACAAAGGTGGATAGATCTTGTTGTTAGGTGGTGACTCTGAGCGTGACTCTGCTACTTGGGACGCCACCCCAAAGAGTGACTTTGCTACTTTGGAAGCCACCAGAACGAGGTTGGTACCAAGTTGGATTGATGCTCCGAGTTGTTACCAAATCCAGATCTGCTAGTGTAATTTTCAATCAGTCGGGTGGAGTAACCCATGGGTTCAAAACTCAGCTTCACACAATGATACTACACCTTTAGAAATCATTTCACAGAAGTGCGAAGCAGCTTCGTGATAATTTGACAAAGAAAGTGGTGTAGTCATATTGTTGTCTCCCTCTAGCCAAGTTATCCAAAAGTCCGAATTGATGTAGAGAGATGGGTCCACTTTTGGTCAACGTTTAGACCTAAGGGAGCCACACGTGAGGGAGTGTTGACATATAAATGCAAAGCTCATCTTTCCCCATCAGCTTGAGCTTTTAGGTAAACTAGTTGATGCATGCAGTTCTACACGATATCAGAGCAAGAAGTCTCCTACCAACACAGTATTAAGAAAAGATTTTGTGGACTACATACATCCCACATCTAAGAACTAAATAAGTCTAGACTTGAGGGGGGGCGTTGAAGTATATTGTCCGTCTCTCTCCATCAGTTTGGAATTTTGGATGAGTTGGCTGGCAACACAACAACATAATATTCGGTCATCCTGCAAATTTCAGAGGATATAAGAGCGGTTTGTCTATACAACGCCGATCTTAAGACCTTCCACCACTTTCTCAATACGTCGCTCCCAGGGAGATAGATTAATCAACCAAAGATTAGATAGGTTCTACACTTTAGGAATTAGATCAATTCCACTTTTTGAAATTTCTTAGATTGATTCTTTTAGCCATAAATAAAATTGATGATTCCTCTCTCCAGTTAAAAAAAAGAAGGAATTAGTTCGGAAAAAAAAATCTTGTGCACCACATCGACTCCAGGATCTGTTTTCCGGCGGCGTGACGGCATTTGCGCCGCATACTAACACTACAGCGGTGCCAGGGGCGGAGGTAGCGAATTGTTAAAGTCTGGGCACACCTCAAGCGAAATTTTACTTTGGTCTATCAAACCCCACAAGTATCATATATTTGGATAAACGCCATGTGCAATATATACTCCAATATTTCATAGTAGATTGTAGAATTAATAAAAACATGGGATACAACTATTGAGAAGATATTATAGGTAAATTGAACAATTTACCGATATATCATAGGGGGACGCTGCTTCAGTGCCTTAAGGCACCTACCTTTGGGTCTATGACCGGTGGGCCTAACAGGTGGCTGGCCCACCCGCCATAGACCCAAAGGTAGGTGCGTTTAAGGCACCTAAGCTCAATCCATCGTAGGGGCACTCACCGGTGCTACATGTATGGCTATGGCACGCTGAAGTACAGATGGTGATTAGGACGAGCCACCATGCGCCGGTGCCGGAGTGGAATCTGGGGTTGCCGCTTTGACCCCGAGCTTTCGATTTTGATCCCGGTCATTGCTCGCTGGCGTCATAGCCTGATTGGAGGCCCGGCCGTGCACCATCTCTTGCGGTGTTGCCGGTCGCCCGTGCCTCCGCCAGTCCACCTCACCGACCGCCGCCTCCAATCCTGGAGTTGCGGGCAAGTCGTGCCGCACAGACGAACCGGCGAGGCTAGCGATGCAACGAGCTTACTACCTATTGTGACCCATATAAGAAAATTATTAAGGGATGTGCCTGCCTATGGCGTACTGGTTTGACGTGGGGTAAGCCCAAAAGGCAAAAAACGATGCCCAAACAGGCCAATTTATCACGAAGTTGTTGTATTTTGGATCGTACATCGTAGGTTGTGATCCGGCTGCTCGTAAAATTTGCAGCGCTCCAGCCCGGGCACGTGCCCAGGGTGCCCGGACGCATCGCCGGATTCCGGATCCGGCTGCTCCAGCGGCGTCATCTATATGCACGTACTACATCGACCCCTACATCAGCCACGAGCAGCGTCGCATCACCAACATCACGCCATCCGTGTACCATCCAGCAACTATGACGTGGGCAAGCGACTTCAGCCAGCTTCCTCCCGTGCGCGGCGCTTCCAACAGCATCGACAGATGCATGGCATCTACACCCACACGTCCATCCACGTCGACCCGACCTGCAACTGCATCGACATCAAACGATTACACCGAGCACACCTATACCTGCATCGACGACGCCCGTGCATCGACCTGATGCATCGACATCGAGTTGTACTACTATTACAGGATATGAGCAACCATACTTCTTCGACGCAACACGGCATCGACACTTCATCGCCGCAGATGGACTCCTTCAAGTGATGCATCAACGTCGACACGTCGCTACAATGCCAACTCCGACACTTCGTTACCAAAATCTTCATCAAGTGGTTGTCATCAACATCTTCGTCAACACATCACCGCCGCCCCGTCCACGAGATGGACATCTCCAGCGTCCTTTGACAGTATATCTGCAAGACGCGACCACGACGACGGCAATGACCGTGTCGTAAATACGCCATCGACCACGTCATCCAAGATGACACGACTGCATCGACATGGCGTCACTACAGTGACAACCCATACACGGCCACACGGTTCTGGCAAAACCGATATGTGCTCCATGGGCTTCCTCCGGTCTTGGCAAAACCTGTGGACTCATCGCCTATGGCACCCTCTGACATCCACAAGATGTATAGTCCTCGTATGTAGCTCCATCATAGCGCATTTTTTTGCGCATTCGGCTTTGTGTGGCTTCATCATCCATCACGACTACATCATCGACCACGACTACCTCGACCAAGACTAGGTCACCATGATCAGCTACCTCGATATCGACATTAATGACTACGTCTATGGCTACGCATTGGCAAGAACTCCAGTCAACAGCGTCCGCATCATCACTAGCGTCCACGCCACTTCCGTGGTGGCCGCGGGGGGAATAGAGGAGAAGGCAGTAAGGCACCTGAAGGGGACGCAGTCACCGCCCTAAGTGCCGATCCATCAGAGACGCAGTTGATGATAGTGCAGCAGAGAAGACGACAAAAGCGCAAGACTTCAAATTCAGTCGCAATCGTCAGGTTCACTCCCGCTACGACTGAGGGGGAATGTTAGAAGTATAATTGTGTTTTAGATAAAGATATGATTTAGAGATAAAATAGGTTTAAGTATGTACGACATGCCCACTACTTCAAGTCTCTCTCTCTCATATGTACTTCTATATATATATATATATATATATATATATATATATATATATATATATATATATATATTACCATGAATATTAAGGATCCTGCAATTTCGACATGTTTACACGATAAAGAAATGTTTAAATTGTTTAAAATCCTCATTAACTTATTTTTCCTTGTCGGCTTTGATCTCGAGCGTCAATTTCTGTTGAAACACTCCCTTTCCTTTGCAAAAACTATGTAGAGTGGGAAGGATTAGCTTGGGTGGTCATCTCCAAACGCTAGCAGTGCACAAATTGCAGGATCAAATGTGAAAACAAAAGCAAAATGATGAATCTAAAAATATAGTCATTTAGTTATAGTAGGCATTTTATTCAGGCTAATAAAACTGAACTGGCAAACTGAGTGTCACTCTGATAAGCAATATCAGCACTGTCATCGAGCCACTAAATGGAGTAGTAGAACAATGTATCATCTCTGCAATGGCAAAGCCTAGACCCTTGGACCAGGAATTGTAATAGAGATATTCATACTGAGATCATATCGCAGTACCATTGTAATAGAGACGGAGGCCAATGCGGCGAGTCTTGAGTCCCTTGGTGCTTTCCTGTGGCTCGGTGGAAACCGGCCCTCGGTCAATGCTGCAGCGATCAAGGAGGCCATCAACATCCAGTTCGGCATCGACCGCGTCACGGTAGTTCCACACTACCCAGAGGACTTCTTTGCGCTGTTCAAGTACCCGCACCACCGGGACAGGGTCACCGCGTCGCCGGGCCTCTTTCGGCATGCCGGACTCGATATCCACTCCTCCAACTGGCGATGTGACGCTCACTCCGACGTCGTCCAAGCGAACTACCATGTTCATCTCTGCATTGAGGGCATCCCGCTCAATGGCTGGAGTGACCCTGTGGCGGCCAAGTGCTGGGACCGGACACCTTCATGCACTACTTCGACAGCGCCACGCTTCATCGTGAAGATGCCTCCTGCCTGAGGCTGTGGGTGTGGTCTGACAATCCATCTCCATCCCCAAAGTCCAACATGTCACCTTCGCGCCGCGGGTACCCACTGGACCTGGAGGTTCCACATCCGCTGCCATCGGCCATCGTGGGTTCCGGTGCCGTGCTATCGTCCATCTGGACCGACTGGAGGATCACACGCCGGACGCAAATGGTCAGGTGCCTCACCGCCCTCGCACTGATCCTTTCACCTGGATTTATGGGTTGGTCGATGGGGAGGAGAGGCCTAGGGACCAGCTGGAGCCTCCACCACGGCGCCGTGATGACGAGGACCGCCACCGCAGAGATGATGATCGTGACAGAGATGATAGAAGAGGCCGCGACAACGATCGCCATCGCTCCTCTTCCTGGAGGGGCCTTTTTCGCAGTCACTCCCGAGTCCCTGAGCGGCGGGCGGATGAGGAGCGCCGCGGCGACCGCAGCGGTGATCACGGTCATGGGAAGGATGACCGCGACCGAGGGCGAGATGGAAGGCGTCGTGCCTGTTCCTTGGACCGTCCAAGCCGACGGGCCTCAGCAGATGACCGCAGACGCTCGCCACCGCCGTTGCCTCGAACCACCTCCTGCGATGTCATTCAGATCAAGACCCCTTCTGCTGCCATCGATTGGCTGCGCCGGCTGCGTCTTGCTTTTTGCCTACTCCTTTGCAACCATCCCTCAACATCGATGCGATTGTGATTGCCTCCCTGGAACAGTCCATGCCTGTACACACACCGGTGAGCCCAGTAGTGCCCAGCACGTCTGAGATGGTCTTGGACTCGGCGTCCTCTCCGGGCTTTGTGTTGGCCACTCCACAGCAACCTGCTGCTGATCTGCCTCAGTTAGTCCTAGAGGTTGCTGCACAAGAGGTGCCTGACAATGAAGCCACTGACGATGCTGCCACTCCCATCTTTGTTCCCTCCAGGATGGCACTGCTCCCCTCGACGCCTCCACGGCCTCCTGCTGCGAGGCGCATGATTTTGGCGGGCGTCACGAGCTTCAAACTTGGTCGTCGCAGCCCGAGGATCCGCGCCAAGAACCAGAGGCTGCCCATTGCGATCCTTGATGAGCGGCTTCTCTACCAGCACATTGGCATTGTGGACGAGGGGGAGCAACTAACCGAGGTGGCCATCAGCAAGTTTGTGCAACTGTTCAATGGTCGTCTCCTTGACATCACCATTGCAGCATTGCGAGCTCTGTTCAACCTGGACTGCGACCTGATGTCGGTGTTGGAGAACGCTACTTTGTTATGTTAGACATCTTGATTGTCTTTAGAGAAGGAATGCCTATTTGTACCTGCAGCCGTTGCAGCTACCTATCACCTTGGCGAGGCTGGTTTGTAGTAGTACCTGTACGCCTGTTTGTTGCTTCTGTATGTTGTTGCAGCTTCTAGGAGCCCTCGCGACGCATACTAAGATGTTGTTATTGCTCCTGATCCTTGTCGCCGTTCCTCCCAGTTGTTGTTGTTGCATCACGAACATCGTTGTATGCCTCGTTTCCAATTGACAGACCGCAACCACAACCTCACGATCCTAAACTGGAATGTTCGAGGCTTGAACTGTCCTGACCGCCTCACTACCGTCCATGAGACCATCGCCTCTACTCCTTCTCACATCATTTGCCTTCAGGAGTCCAAGATGGACTCGGTTGATGCTTTCACTACAGCACATATTTGTGGCCACATGCTTAAGAGTTTCGCCCATCGTTCGGCTGATGGTACACGTGGTGGCATCCTCCTGCTTTGGGACGATGATGTGGTACATCTGTCCAACGTCCAATTTTGATCGTTCACCCTTTCAGCAATGGTTACTCTGTGCCCCCAAAGCCCAGCCCCTGCTTCCTTCAAGCTGACCACTGTCTACGGGCCAACTCAAAGTAACCTTAAGGATTCCTTCTTCACTGAGCTTATCGCCGAAAAACCACCCCTGGGCACCATGCGGCTGGTCACGGGGGACTTCAACCAAATTTATCGGGCGAGAGATAAGAACCGTGCAAATGTTGATCGGGGCCGCATTATTAGGTTCCGAAACGCTCTCAACTCCTGCGAGCTTAAAGAGATTCAGCTCCAGAACAGGAGATTCACTTGCACTAATGGACAGAGTGAGCCCACATTGAGCAAGCTCGATAGCTTTTTTGGCAATGAAGATTGGGACTTGGAGTTTGGCTCCCACATACCGCATGCCTTATCATCCTCCCTCTCTGACCACTGCCCTCTTTTGCTTGCAAATGCGAATGGCCCGAAGCGATCTAAATGCTTCCGCTTTAAAAAAAATGGATCAAGATGCCAGGCTTCTTGACAATTGTCCAAGACACGTGGAATGAAGGACATAACCATGTTGAGTCGTACCATATCCTACATCACAAACTCAAGAAAACTAGTGTCAGACTGAAGGCATGGAGCGAGTCCCTCTTCTCCAACATGAAAGTCCAGTTACATATGGCCTTGGAGGTCATCCATCGCCTCGATATCGCGCAAGAGTCAAGGTCTCTGATCCCGCAGGAGATTGAGCTAAGAAGAGGCTAAAGAGGAGGGTGGTTCGCTTGGCGGTGCTTGAAAAAGCTCAGAAGCAACAGATCTCTAGAATAACAATTAAAGAGGGGGACGTAAACACTAAGTACACTTTCACCACCGAATCAACCATCGGCAAAGAAAAAAATATTCACTGCCTCAAGCATAATGCGGGGTGGGTGCCCGACCACAACCACAAGAAGGATATTATCCACAGTCACTTCTCCTCCGTCATCAAGAAGGCCCAGAAGACATAAGGACTTTAATAGGAATTGTATCCCCACTCCATATTGTGATCTGAGTGACATTGGGGCTCCGTTCACCATGGATGAGGCTAGGAAGGCCATCTTTGATTCACCTTGTGATAAGGCGCCGGGGACGGATGGGTTCACAGGTGCGTTCTTGAAGGCGTGTTGGGATGTTATCAAGGTCGATGTCATGGCTGCTATCAACCATTTCTCCAATCTTCATGCCACCCATTTACATTGGCTAAACTCAGCCAACATCGCATTAATCCCCAAGAAAGATGGCGCTGAGGATATTTCTGACTTTAGGCCGATAAGTCTAATTCATGCTGTGGCAAAACTCTTTGCTAAGATGATGGCAGCGCACCTTTCCACCCACATGAATGATCTCGTGTTGCCGGCTCAAAGTGCTTTCATGAAGAAGTGAAGCATCCGCAACAACTTCACATATGTCTGCAACCTCGCCTGAAGGCTGCATCGAAGCGATACATCTATGTTGCTTTTCATGCTTGATATCAAGAAGGCCTTTGATTCCGTGAGATGGGACTACTTAATGGATCTTCTTCAACATCTTGGCTTCCCTACGCGCTTCAGAGGCTGGGTCTCAGCGCTCCACACTTTGGCCACCACGATAGTGTTGCTCAACGACACGGTCGGAGACCCTATTAGGCATGGGAAGGGATTACGGCAAGGAGACCCGCTGTCTTTGCTTCTTTTTGTGCTTGCTAGAGATCCCCTACACCACATTCCATCGGGAGAAATGCCCCAACTCTTTGTGCCTCCCTCTATGCGGATGATGCAGCCATTTTTGTGAAGCCCGTCAAGGAGGACGTCTCCTGCTTTGCCTCCATCTTAGGCGACTTTGGTGAGGTAACGGGACTAGTCAGTAATTGCAGTAAGAGTCTGGTGGCCCCAATTCGATGTGTTGTCCTTGATCTTCGTGACATCCTGCAACTTTTCCCCGCCAAACTCACGAGCTTCCCCATGACTTACTTGGGGCTGCCACTATTGGTGAAGAGACATAAGGCTGTTCATTTCATGCCTCTGGAGGACAAAGTTGCGTGCAGACTCACCCCTTGGATTGGCCACCTCATGGCCGCCCCTGGGAGGGCTGTTCTGGTAAAGGCGGTTCTCACCGCCATTGCTATCTACAACATTACTTCGCTGATCCTGCGAGCGGAGGTGATGAAGCGTATTAATGTCTTATGATGTGCATTCCTTTGGGCCGGTTGCGACAAAGTTACTGGTGGCAAGTGTAAAATCAATTGGGATAGAGTTTGCAGTCCTAAAGCTATAGGCGGCTTGGGCATCCTAATTAAACCTGGACAAATTTGCCACTGCCCTCCCCTTGAGGTGGCTTTGGAACGAGTGGGCGGAGCCGTCAAAGCCATGGGTTCGCTTAGGCACCCCTTGCACCGAGGCCGACAGGGACCTTTTCGCGGCAGCAACGAGGGTCGTGGTTGGGAACGGGGATAAGGCTTGCTTTCGGACGCCCCCCTGGCTTGATGGTCTAAGGCCGATGGACATCGCCCCAAAAATCTTTGAGATCTCCAAAAAAAAGGTTGCTCTGTCAGGAAGGCCCCACTGATGATCTATGGATTTCGCAAGTTGACATGGCAAATGGCCTTACCACCGGAGACATACAGGACTTTACCATCCTTTGGGAGAAGTTTGATGGGATAACCTTGGATCAAGACAAGAATGATGCGATCATTTGGAAACTTACAGAGCGCGGTATCTGCTCCACTTCCTCAGCCTATTCGCTACAGTTCGAGGGGCGCACCTCCACACCACTTCTAAAGACTGTTTGGAAAGTCTAGGCTACACCAAAATGCAAGTTCTTCGCTTGGTTGATCATTCACAACAGAGTATGGACGACGGATAGGCTACAATGGAGAGGGTGGCCAAACTGCGGTTTGTGTCCTCTTTGTAGCCAAGTCCAGGAGTCTGCGGCGGTTGCTGTTTGGAATGAGGTAAAGGTGAAGACCGGACTGAGCAATATTGTCATGGCAGACTGGGCGGCTATGCAAAGTATCAGACATTGGTGGACTGAGAATGTGCTTACGTGCTCGCCTAACGGAAAAGCGATGGCCTTCCTCGTTATGCTTATCTCTTGGGAACTTTAGAAGGAGAGGAATGATAGGGTCTTCTGGAACGTTTCCGCGCCTTCGATGATTCTCGTGGAAAAAATCATTGATGAGGCGGCACTGTGGGCTTTGGCGGGTGCCAAAGGGCTTGATGTAATTTCACACCGTGAGTAGTTGCTTTATCTTTGCCATTGTATGGCTGTTGTCCTCGGACTCTGTTACAACTCTCTCTTAATTAATGAAATGACAAATCTTTGCCTCGTTTCAAAAAAAAGTAAATAAATAATTGGAAGGGGGGAGGTCCTCATTGAGCACTAGTCCTAGAAGTGACACTTGTGCACAAAGTACGCAGAACTCACACCAACGAAATTATTGGAACTCACATTCAACGAAACTCACAGTAGTAACACTTGTGCACAAAAAACAACAGAGTTAGCAGAGTATTCTCTAACTATAGAAATGCCGACGTATACAGATCATGGAAAATAACACGAACAGGATCACTATCGCTACTATTTCTTCGAGTGAAAAAAGGGAAGTACGAGATGATCCGACGCACACCGGCCGGAGGAAGGAGAGGATTCAGAACCATGCTGCTCTTGGTCTCCTGGCACATCTGGAAGGAGAGGAACGCCTGCATTTTCAGAGGAAAACTGCCACGGCTGGACAACGTCTGTCAGGCTATTATGTTGGACTTTGCCCAATGGAGACCCGCCGAAGCGGCGTGTCTAGAGCCCCCGTTCGGGGACACTGTTGCGAGATAGCTAGCCTAGGGCGCCTCTAGCTTTGTCTTTTTTTTTCAGTGTTCTTTTGATTTTGCTCTCCTTTTGCACAACCTTCTTGTGCCCATGATCACTTGATCCACGTTGTTTCCCTCATGCTTTCTCCTACATCAGTACGTACTGTGTTTCTAAGACCGGGTCTTTCAAAAAAAAAAAGGGGAAGTACGTACTGTGTTTCTAAGACTGTCAAACAGGGCTACAAAATTTGTTATGGCCAAGTATCCATCTGTTGCCTGTCCAGGAAAAGAATGAATACACTGTTGCTCATGTACCTAGTATGGCAATAACAAGAGAAAGGTGTAACAGCTCCCGGGTGCCCCTACACCCTCATGAACAGTTAATTTGTAAATACTAGGAAAAAGTAAAAAATATGAACTTTCAGGCATCAAAGGTGATCAAAGATTTGATGTTCTTGCAAAGTTTCAGCAACAAATAACCTTCGTGGAGACCTCACCAAACAACACAAAATCACTAATAAAAATGTACATAAACTTTGAACAATTATTTCTTTTTTCAGGTGAAGGCTCCTCGAATGTTATGTTTAGTGAAAACTTTGCATGATGATCAAAAGTTTGATCATGTTTGATGTTCCAAAGTTTCAGTTTTTTTTTTAATTTACTGTTCATAAAGGGCGTAGGGGCACCCGGGTGCTGAAAATCCTGTCTCGCAATAACAAAGCATTGGATCTCCCCTAAGTTGTCCATCAAGGTGAGGTCTTTCAAACTTGAGCGGTGGAATCTGCACAAATCATTGTATCACATCCTGCTTCGATTACACAACCAAATGGAACTCCGACTGTGTATATTTGATCAGCTAAAAAGTATAACAACTTCTCTTCAGTATCCCCTTACTATCAACATGCACGGAATGTTCTCTACAAGCAGATCCATGAACTCCATGTAGAAGTATGCGGGGTGGTTCAGCCGTGGCGGAGGGAGGCTCACTAGCACTATGACTGCCATCCAGGAGTGCCTCAGCATCATGGAGTTAAACTTCATCACCGTGTCGAGTAATTTATCGACCTTTTGTTCATTTACAACAGCTTGCTTCCCATTCACCATCTGCGTCTGTCATAGTGTCATTCTCTTTCTGTGGTTCCCTTCATCTAAGGAACTTAGCTTCACGAAATGAAACTACACCTTTAGAGACCATTTCATAGAACTACTCTGCAGCTCTATGATAATTTGACAAAGTGGTGTTCTTTGATGACAGTTTTCAGGTTCTAGCAAAAGGTATTTCTAGTGTGACATTTGCAAGCATCTATTCCTTTTGATTATCATCTCGAGTGTTGACTTCTGTTCAAACATTCCACTACACTTTGCAGATAATATATAGAGTAAGGAGGATTAGGTGGTCTGCCGCAAAAGATGGGCTCCACCTTTATGCAGAGTGGCTTCATTGCTACAAAATATGCATATTTTGTTATAGATGAATGGGTAAAAAATGATTTAATCTTCTATTTGCTTAGAGAACATATGTGTAATTAGGTGTGTTAGTCTTATGACGACAATATTTCAAAATACTCACCTTCTTGGATGGTAGCACCGGTCCAAGCATGTATGTGTACCACAGACGCGTGGATCTGATGAGGGTGTCATGGGTGCCATGACAACCCCAGAAAAATGCAGATTATTTTTGCCGTATATATACTAGTTTTTATTTTATTTTTTTACTTTTTGCGGGGCAATATACAGGTTAGGCTTAAGACAAGTGCATTACATTACAGTTCTGTTAATGCACCGTTAACATAAGCCATTGAAAGTGCAGGGCTAAACTCTAAGCACCAAAGCCCATAGAGCAGTTTGCGAACTTATCCGGCTCAATTGTTTACATGATGTCATTCCATCTTTTGGCAGTGATCACCGGCCTGTAGAGATGGAGATGATTCAGAACTCTTCCAGTATATATGCAGTGACCATGGAAGAAATGCATGTGTGTTTTGGACTGGCCCACACTTCAGGTTTCAGTGAGGTGTGTGCAGGGCCGGAGGCGGAGGCGGGAGTGGGCCAGGTCGAGCCTGCTTCACTGTAGCTGCATCATGCTGTACAGATCTACCGGAAGCCTGCGTGCGGTCTTCGTGCCCGGCATGGCTGGGGCTTGTCTCCGCCCTGTGTGTATGCGGTCTAATACAACTTTAGTACAAAGTTTGAGTCAAGTTGCGACAATTAATATGGCAGTGTCTCTAACCCACATATATAGAGAAAAAACAGGTAAAGCAAAAGCACGTGACCATATTTTGAGAGAAGAAAAAGATCTTTAAGATAATCACATGCATGATAATGACAAGGCATGGCTCCATGGCCCAGCTCTATAAATCGCTGCATATACCTTGTTACTAGGAACCTAGAACGCTAATGAAGCTCTTTGTTACACACACGCCCCACGCTTGTTCTCTCATGGTGGATAGGTAATGCATATGCAAGATAGAAACTGGTTCCGCAACCAGTTGGGTATATATAAGATAAATGTAGATAGGATTGTGAGGCATCAGAAATCCACGTGCTATGCTAGCCCTGGAAAGCCTGGTGGGTACCGATGGATGCCTTGTAGACTGAAATTATAATCGCTTAACGAGCGGAGTAACTAGTACTTGAGCTTGGCATTGGCAGAATGAGTCTTGAACGGACTGAACTATCCACCCTCCTTTTGCTGTCAGTCTTTCCTCTAACATTGCAGCAGGTGATAGGTATAGTAAACAGAATAATACGTGTTCGCTAAACTGTTTATGTGTGGCTGTTCCTCATCAAAATGTGGCGATGCAATATATATTGGAGCCAAATAATTAGAGTCTAATCTCTCACGGCAGATGATATTCAGGAGTCTCGAGTCATCATATCGTAACACCCCACTATGGGTTGTCACTATATGTTTGTAACCTGGCCTGAGCGTCGAGATGAGTCTGGAGTACTAGGCTGGCTTATAAAAGTGTACAGAGGTAGTATTAAGTAAAACGTCTTATAGAAGTGTACAGAGGTACTATTAAGTAATACATCATCCATTTCCTCCTACATATCTCTCCAGTCAATTCTTCTTAATCCAAGATTAATCTAAGCTTTTGTAATATTGGTTGCATCTTGCCGTAATTGATCATTGTCCATAATTTTTATCGTAACTGATCGGTGCCTCTCATTCACAGCTCCGGCTGACATCAATAGCTCGACACATTATTATTTTTAAATTCCACTATCCAATATTTTTTATCAGTAAATTTTATTTGACACAGGGTTCTCCCTTGTCGTTGAGCATTCCAAATAAAATTAGAATTTCCTCTCGATTTGGGAGGATGTATATGTAATTATTTAGGTGTTTATCCATAGGGCAAATACTAGTCAGGAATGCTCGATTTGTATGGTACCACAAAAGTAAGCATGCATGTTCTTCTACTCTGCTGCACACTACAATATTAATCAACACTTAGCACACATGTTTCTCCGTATATAAGTCATCCATGGCGCGTACATGCACCACATGTATGTAATATAGAGAATTAATGCTAATGCTGACTAGTTAAGTTCACTTGATATATATACAGACTTTCTCTTATCCATGTCATGCACAGTCCAATTCTCGTTCCCGAACATCCAGGCCACCAAGAGTCTACCCTGGCATAGCTAGGATTGTAAGGGTGCTCCTGCTGCCAGAATAACCAGTGGGACACTTGTGTTATCTTCATTTGCTCACATCTAGTATGAGCTTCACACGGAGCGGGATCGTTGTCTCGGAGTCAAATCCATATAGTAGTGCAAATTGTGTGAGCCGTGGAAGTAAACTGCTCGCTCACACTTCAAAATGAATCGGAATAGTCATTCATGATGCACGGCAACATGTCTCAAGCGGCTTGCAAGTAGCCCATCAGGCATCCACATGCCCACACATGCTACGAGATTGGATGACCAAGCCAAGCTGGAAAACCCTTGTACTGGTTGGTGTTGTCTCAGAAGTCACTTAGCAGTTTGATCTCAAAAGTTACCTTAAACATGTCAGCCTCAAGGCCACGCTTCGATCTTGAACGGCATGCTTTGTTGTCAGAAAAAAAAGGACTCAGAGACACGCTTAATTTAGAGGTTAATTGTACTTTCCGATGCATGTCAAACTAAAAAAATTGCTTCATGTATATGTCAGGAGAAGAATTCCTCAACAATACCCATAACCAAAGGATAAATGATTTTGTTTCCCAACAATGGTGTCGCCATAGAATCAAACGAGTCACCTGTTACTCGGTTCGAACTCGTCTCCTAGCATGTTTAGTAGTTGGAAATCGTTAACAAAACAAGTAAATTTCGTGGAAAATTTACACCAACAAAGTTTATTAAATGCCCACATTCATTTGAGCTCTCAGTAGTGATACTTGTGCAGAGGAAATAGGCAGTGCAATGTATGATAAGATTTGGTAGTATATCGAAATCACTCCATTGGTTCGCCTCCCCTCGATTTCTGCAGTTGTGCCTGTGGAAATGCCTCCCCTCCGCCTGCCGCTTTGCAGGCCGGTGGATGGGAGGGGATTCCTGGTGAGTTATCTTCGGCTAGCTAGTACATTGGTATGGTTTTATTCCTCATAGGGGGCTCGCTCGGATGGAGAGCAGCGCTTCTTCTTTGAGTCAGTCTTCTGGGCTCCGATCCTCCTCAAGTTCATTTGTTGGGATCGATTAGACGGAACTTCGGAATTGATTCCTGCCAAATCCTCAGGGCGGTGAGGTTAGGTTTCTCGTCATGCATACACAATGGTGATATTTGTGGTCTGGTTCTTCATATCAATTCAAAGATTAAACGGGAAAGGGTGTGGCGTTGGTCTGTAGGGACACGTGCATGAAGACTTGTCGATTGTTGTCGACAATGTCGGGCAGGCTCCAGTATGGGAGCTATCACGGCATGTCGGCGACTTGTTCTGGAGGCGACAATTCTCGTTTAGGTTGTTCATGGACTTCGATGTTTTTTTAATTATGTTTGAGGTGTTTTGTGTTTTCGATGAATCGTTTCAATAGATTTTCAAGAAAAAAACACAAGTCATGTAAAAACACAAGTCGAAAAAGTCCCTGCCTGGTGCTATCCTTGCAAGCATCTACATGTATGATGTATCCGAAAATCCAATTCGGTGTCTAGGCTTATCTGCACCAGGCCAAAAAAAATAAAAAAAATACTAAAAATCCAAAAAAAAAATTGTGTGATAGATAAATTTATGCGTGAGGTTCGCTCCAAATTTCAACTTATTTGGACATCTGAGAAGCTCTCAGCAAAAAAGAAAATCGGGTCAGAACAGTGTGTGAACAGTAGACTTTTTTACATACCCTGAATTTGTCATTTTTGCCGAGAGTTGCTCAGATGTTCAAATGAGTTGAAACTTGGAGCGCACCTCACCCATAAACTTATCTACCACAAGAAAATTTGAATTTTTGAATTTTTTATTATTTATTTTGATTTATATTTTTGTCAGGGCGAATGCAGACGAGCTCGGGAGCAGAAACGCCACATTGATGTATCCTACTACATACTACCGTATGAAACCACAATTAGTGCACATATAATTGATCAGACCCACCATGTACAATAAATAATTAATGATGACCAGCCAAGTTCTCTTGAGAGCATGGTTAATAGTATAGCCATCTGTTGACTATAAGCCAGTGCCATGTCATCTACAACCCATCTTATAGTCAATATGTACAATAGTAGATTAAAAGAATATACTATTTTTTTATTATGTGGCCCACCTTTCATTCTCATAAAGTGCCTAGGAGCACGTGCTAGGGCTGGCTCTTCACGAAGAGTCCGCTTACCTTCTCTCTCCTCTTCTCTTTCCTCCAGCTAAGCAGAAATATACTAGTTTATTCTTTATAGCCCGCTGACTTAGCTTTATTTTACTTGCTCTGATATATAGCCTAGACGGTTTCACTTACCCATGGCATGCGCGGTCCCATTCGAACATTTCCCAACATCCCGGTAAACAGGAGGTCCACACCAACATACTACTTAGGATTGTGAGGTATTGGGAATGTGCTCCCTACTGTGTCGAACTCCACGGTAGACTGTGTTATCTTCATTTGCTCACACCAGTTCTGAGTCGCATGGACCGGTATCATAATCGCATAATCGTATCCAGATATGGGTGAAACTGGCTCTGGCCTACCAAGTAAGCCGCTTGCGGAATACAACAAGTGAAATTACGGGGACACCTGGAGCCTCCGTGCTCGTGTCGTCTGTTCGAGACTATGTCCGATAAGCTGCCTAGTTATGGGCTTTATTAATTTAAAGCCGGACGCGTCTAGCGTCTTCGTTCTAAAAAAAATTACGGGGACAGGAACGAAGCATTCCGTGGTGAGCACATGTAGTGTACGTAGTGCAGGGAGCCGTAACTCGCCCGACTAACTACATCCCTAGATCCAGACATATGGTGCCCTCAGACTAGCCATAATGGTGAGTAACATACACATATCCCTAGACTATGTTACTACCTTCATAGTGGGTAGTAACATAAGTGTGGTAACATGCAAAGCTTCATTTATTAGGTTATAGACTCATATTAAATTGGGACATGTGATGTTACAGTAACTAGCTAAGTTACTATAACTACCTCTCTCCTCATTAACTCACTATCACATAAGCAAATTTGTTGAGTTGGACTCGATGTTACTGCTGAAGTTACTTCCATTGTGGCTAGTCTCATGCTGCACGAACAGTATTTAAATGGCCTCTCACATACCGAGATGCCACATTAATTCGTCTGAGACGAGCGGCCACGTGCGACCTGGTCAGAGCACCTTAAAAGGTCCACGCTTTCATCTCAAACCAGAAGCTCATGCGCGCCTTGCTGCGCCGTATTTCTGTCTTATCGCTGTAAAAATGATTAATTTTGAAGCATTTAGTTCATTTACGATCGAACAAAGCAATGCAAGATTAGAATGACCAGCCCAGTCCAAATCCAGCCAATTTTATCTGATAAACTTGTTATGGCAACAACAGAGGAAGAATAGAACAGACAACAAGGTGCAAGACAGGTGAGCTCATTGATTAGGCCGAAGAAAATTGAGAAAACAATGTAGGTCACAAAGTAGTACAACCCCCTGTTTGAGATACACAGATGAGTTATATCAGAATTCCAAAACCATCCTACTCACTCCACTATCTTTGAAGCCGGCTCACAACACATACACACATATCCACTACTAAGGAAAACCCTAGCAGTAGCGTGGGTATTTTGCCTATCAGTAGCGTGGGACGTCGCGCTACTGATAAGGCGCTACAGCTAACGTGTAGCAGTAGCACCTGTCATCCCACGCTACTGCTATACAAGGCTAGCAGTAGCGCGCTTTAGGTAAGAGCGTTGCTGCTAATATCTGCAGTGCTTTTTAGAAGTAAGCGCTACTGGTAAGGGAGCGTTACTGCTAACTTTGTTCCCCTCGCTACTGCTAGTTTTATTAGTTTCTGTTTTTTATGCATATTTATTTTGTATTTGAATAGGCTTTATACAATAATCTTTAGCATATCATACACATACAAATGTAATCATGGCATATACATGCAAATAGTCTCATCAAATCATGTCATCATCATAATCATCATCCAACACAAAGTGGTCTCTCGTCATCACCTCGAAAATAGCGATACAAGTCTCGATTACTTGCAACTACATCGTCATCCATCTAAACAATGATATACGCGAGAAGAGCTACACTATGAGTGAGAGCGGAACTATGAAGTACATGAGTTCGTATCCCTCTCTCGCATTAGCATGAACCTAAACTAACTACTGGTTGTCGCTCGGAAACCGGAAACCGGTACACCTGGGCCTGACACTCCGACCACTCGTCCTATACTCCTGGCGTAGCACTTCTTCGCCATCGATGATCTATGCACCTGCATCGTCATATGAGTCTATGATATGCAACATATATAGTTGAGCAACAGAAAGAGACAGACTTGGCAAAAATAGAAGCAACATGTCATAAGCATAAATAACAAAGTTCATCGTACCCAAAATGCCCTAACTATAGTGATCTTCGCTAGTAGAGGAGGAGGACGGTTTAATTACATCACAAATAAAGTTTCGTTGTGCATAACTTAAAATTTTGTCATTCTTGGGACAGAGGTAATTAATTCTTTAGATGAGAGACGTGGCAATGCACACTTTTATGGTCTAGTAGCAAATACAGCGCAACACCAGTCGACCTGACCACCCACACGAAGATAGAAACGCTGCCGAGAAGAAGCACAAAGTGTAGGTTGTAAGCAAGTGTCATCGTCATCACCCCTACATGAGCATGCGACTCTGACTTCACCATCAACTTCTATCAACTATGTCCTCGTCGCAACAGACGCTGGAGCCCATGTGGGCCCATGCCAAAAGTCGATCGCCCGTCCTTATGTACAGAGACAATTCTGACTTGAAGCCACTCTTCAGCGCCATGGCGGGGTCCAAAGTCTATCTTGCCGCCCCCATTTAAATATCAACTTGGAGATCTAAATTTTGTAATCAACTTCGAATGCTAGGATATTTCTGCATTTCAGCTGCATTTCCCAAATGAAAAAAATAGAACTGACTTGTTCTCATGACAAGGATAATGCTACTAATGTGTGCTTTCCAATAAAGTGAGTATATTAGTATTGCGAAGATACCAATTACACCCAGCATCTGCACTAACAAGATATCAAAAGACATCTAGGATGCACACGACCAATAACAAAAATAAAAAAAGAGAGAAATTTAAAAACAAAGACCCCGTTACATTGAAGGAGACAGCGACCAGGAGCTCGGTAGATGGCGGCCATGGCTCGCGAGGCGCACGTGCGCAATCAGGGCATCGCGAATCGAGGAGGTTGAGGAGGAGGCGCAACGCTCGCATCACAAATGACCGACGGCGGACCAGAGCTGGGCGGAAGGAGAGGGCCATGGATCAAGGCGAGCTCGGGCGACCGCGGATGAGCAAGGAGCGTAGAGAGAGGGAGGAGAACAGAGAGGAAATAGGAGGCAGGTAGGTTGAAGGGAGATCGCCGTTGTGGCCCTCGTCGGCGGCGGGCAGTCTCCGGTGGGCGGCACGGAGTCAGATGCGTGGGCTTGTCTTGCCAGTGGCGGCGCAGAGGGGAAAGTGGGGGCTGATTACTTAGAGAATTTTCTTTTCTCAAAAAAATATACCTAGCAAATTGTTTTTGATTTGTGCACTGCACGTTGAATACTCAAAATCAGAGGGACTTTTTTATCGAAACGAAATGTTTTTTCATACATCTACTTAAAAAGAGACAGCTGGTCCAGTTATCAAAATAAACACAAGGGATTTTCAACAAAAAGTATGCAACGGTGAATGGGCAGAAAGTTATGATAAAATAAAGACTAGGTAGAGATATAAGTTGTCACACAGACCACTGAAACTCCTAAGAATATGACGAAGTGTGACGGGGTTGGGATGACCCAAGCGAGCGTGCCAGAGATCGACGCCAGCGGAGAGAGCAACTGGTGCGATGGTGGTGAAGGAAGGCGAGTGCGCCGGATAGAGCGCGTCTGGGCTGTTACATCAGTGAAGTACCATCCTGGTTCGAGCGTCTTTGACACAAAAACCAAGCTCGTCAAATTCAATGGTAACAGGATTTTCACGAATGAAACAACGAACGAAAATGAGATTCTTAATAAGATAAGGTGACACAAGTATGTTAGACAAAGATAATGCAGTAGAACTAGAAGGAAAATAAGTGTGCCCAACATGTGTGATAGGAAGTGTGGAACCGTCGCCGACAATGATGCGGTGGTCGGTGGAGATAGGAGTGAAGGAGGCAAGCACTAGTGGAAAAAGCCCCATTTGTCCCAGTTCATAAGGCCCATTTGTCCCGGTTGCCGAACCAGGACTAAACTGTCGGTACTAAAGCCCAACACCTTTAGTCCCGATTCACCCATGAACGGGGACAGATGGGGCTCCACGTGGCTGATGCGCCTTGCCCAGGCAGGAGGGCCTTTTGTCCCGGTTGGAGCCACCAACCAGGACCAAAAGGCTTCCACGCGTCAGCAGTTCAGGGGCTAGGGTTTTTGTTTTTTTAGGGGGGGGTGGGGGTTGGGGGTTTTGTAGGGTCAATTTAGGGGTTTCATATATTGTGTTAGCTAGCTAATAGAGAGAAGTGTCCTCTCTTACCTCCGTGCTTGGTCGATGCTACGTATTATACGTATACAGAGGACTCGACACGCTAGCTAGCTAGTAAGCAAATGAAGGAAACCATTATATACGGAAGATCATCGATCATGAACATATACAGAGAGAATTGATCGACCTCTCCTTCTCCGAGAGAGTGGTCGAACAACAAGTTTTTGTATATCTATGCGACGCTACTGGCTACGTATATACAATATAAGATCTCTTACAATCCCCTAACATCCGAACTCAAATTCCACATGGTATTCTCCGTCTTTGTCGATGACGTGATCAAGAAAGAATCCTGCCAATTCCTCTTGAATTGCTTGTATGCGATCTTGTGGTAGGAGTTCCCTCCCACATTTGCCACATCTAATCTGAAGAAGGGGGTCAATACATATATCTGAATGAAACTCAACAAAAATGATGGTAATAAAATAAAATTGTGAATATTATTGCTTACGCACTTCATATTGTTTTTTAGAGTAGCCCCGCTCACAGGTCGTGTGGTGGATGAACTCGCAAATGTATTATCCACAGTAATTATTCCCGGGTTCCTGCCAAAACCACTTTACAAGAAATAGAGGTCAATCAAACTGATAAGCAAGCATGCTATATGGTATTGATAAAATTAGCTAGAATCAATGGGAGATGCGCGGAACTAGCTAGTAGTACTTACTTTCGGGTGGTTAAATCGCAGCTGCGCTGGCAGTACCGGAGCTTGTGCGGTGAACTTTTTCCAAACCCTGCGAGACAAAGAAAACAATTACTTGATATCAGGAAATGAACAAAGTTGCTGATATGGTGTGATAATGATCGATTGAACTTACTTCTCGAGCATTTTAGTCATGGTCGCATACTCCTCGGGATTTTTTCATTTCGAGTCTGTGACGGTTACTAGTCCCTGATCAAGCTTAATCTATAGCAGAATAAAGTGGAAGTTGCGCACAAGACGGTAACTATAACCTCGAGTAATAAGGGAAACTGAATATGCACAAGACGGTAACACTCACATGTATTCGCAAGGAAAGAGTATTGTATCTTTGTTTTGATTTCGAAGTAACGATGCGAGCAAGCTGGCCTCGGTTAGTTGGGCATCATGTGTAACATTCCATTTATCCATGAGATTTGTGTTAATGAACCCAATATTACCTACTTGCCTTTTCTTCAATTCGGCGATCTTCAATCTGCATAATATAGTGAGGGCAATTATATATACATGCAATGAAAGAGCTCAGCTATGTATAGAGACTTAATTAATTACAGAGAAGTAGTACTTACAGACAGTAGCAAGTGATGATTGTTTTATTGAGGGCATGTTGATTGAAAAAACTGGAAGAACTCCTCATATGGAACAGACAACAGATTCATTCCAACGAGGTCGTACTCCTCTTTAACTCCCAGCGTCAAAGTATTCGTCCCAGACTTGCTGCAGGTGTCCATGTACCAATCATGGAATCTTCGCATCATCGTTGTTAGAGGAGTACCAGGTTTGACAAGAGGCTTCCCGTGCCGGAATATGAATGTGTCCACCTCCTTTGTATCAAAAAGTGCATCGTCGGGTATGTAATCTCCAGGATTGGTACCGGACAACATCCATGGAAGATTAGCGATGATATCGCTAGACACATTGAGTAGGGAGCACGATTACTTTGCTTGTTCGTCGAGTTGGGTAATTTTTTTCCCACTTCTCCGTTCTGCTAACCTTTGATCAGTGCAAGTACTTCCAGACCGCTCTGCTTCCTTATATGTCCTTTCAATAACGCGGTCATAGTTGGATTGCGCCGGAGGCGGTGATGGTCACTGCAGGGCATCCAAAGTGCGCTTCGCTTTCACTGGATCTATCTTCTCCTTCGGAGGTGGATGTTTCTTAGCTTTTACCGATTCAAAGAAGTCCCTCACTTGGCCTTCACAGATCTTCTGGTTTTCCTCCTCGCTCCTCTCGTATGGTAACTTCTCTAGAGGACTGAGAGACGATGGACCGAATCTGTATTGCCTCCCGCCTCTGGCTATACTGCTAGACGCCAGAGCAGCCGAAGCGGCTGCGACTGTCTTCTTTCATTGCTTACGAGGCAGAGAAGAAGGAGGCGAACTGCTACAACGCGCCGGAGCAGCCGGAGCGGCAGCGTCTGTGTTCTGCTAACGCCGTTGCTTACGAGGCGGCGAAGGAGGAGGCGGGCTGCTCGGACGCGCCGGAGCAGGCGGAGAAGAAGGCGGAGTACTTCCGCCCTCACGCGCCGGAGCAGGAGGCGGAGTGCCCTAATCACTTGCCGAAGGAGGAGGAGGAGGCGGAGGAGGCGGAGGGCCCAGCTGACTCGCAGGAGGCATCAAGTTCAGAAGCTTGATGTGCTCCTTCCGCCATAGACATGGAGTCTTCAGAGCAAGACCTAGCTGAGTCTCCCCATCACCTGTAGGGTGCTCAAGCTGGAGCTCCTGAAATCCCTTCGTTATATCATCCACCATCACTCAAAGCATAGCCTTGTGGAATCAGACGGCAGTGAAAAGTTGCTCCGGGTGAAGGAGGGAACACAGAGCCGTAAGCCGCCTTGACTTTGAGCTGAAGCCATTGCGTCATAAGGTGGCACTGGTGTGAATCCGTGATAAAATCCACGGGGTGGCTAGGACCCGTGAAGTCATACTGCTGAACGAGCTCGGTGGAAGTCACGCTGCTTCACCGCTGAGATGGCAGGGTAGCTTTTGGGGTAGCTGCTTGGGCAGAGTCTCGCTGGTTCTCAACTGCTTGTCGTTCCTCTAGCTTTCGTACCCTTGCCTGAAGCTGTTGTAGTTCGCTCTGCTCCACTTTCCTCCTCCTCTCTTGGGTTTTGTAACCGTCTGCGTCGGGAAACCCAACCTTCCACGCAACGGAGCCTAGTGTGCCTCGTGTTTGTCCAAGATGCTCAGGATTCCCGAGGGCCTTTGTGAACTCGTCGTTCTCTCTGTCGGGAACGAACGTCCCTTCCTGCGCTTCCTTGATTGCTTTCTGAGCTTCATGATGGGTGTTGCAAGTTTCTCGTCCGTCCAATAGCACTTGCCTGTTTCGGGGTCCAAAGTTCTGATAACCCCGAAGAACCAAGTCCTTAAACGGTCTGGCCAGTGCAATGTCTCTGGTTCGATCCCTTTAGCAATCAGGTCCTGCTCATCCTTGTCCTACAACGGCCGAATCTAGATCCTCAATCAGCAGTACCATACATATCACCCGATGTCCGTATATAAATCCTACAGACGGCACATATGCATCATGTGTATAAAAATTAATGCAGCCCACTGTAGTTCACTTGATATATAGCCTACAGGCTTCCTATTATCATTATCCATGGCATGGACGATCCCATCCCCATTCCCCAACATCCCGCCAACGCGATGTCTACACCTACATAGCTAGGAATGTGAGGTATTGGGAATGTTCCTGCAACATGCACATAGTGCTACCGATCCTCATCCGCTCACATCTTGTCGGAGCTTCACCCAGAGTGGTACACATGGCCCTCATACTCATTCACGACAAAGCGCATCATGCCAGAAGGTTGGTTTCAAGATACAAGCATGCACTGCAAATCAGGTTGTTGCATGACCACATAGTCCGCGAGACTGGATGAGCTAGCCATGTTGTCCAAGCTCTTGTATTGGTCGATGTTGCTCAAACTGTGACTGCTTCAAAGGCATCAAGATTCAATATTGTGTACATGTAGTGCGGGTTACAGCAAAACCAGCCAGAGTTTTTTCTATTGTCCCGGCCTATGCGTGATTGTGATGCACACATCCAGGCCAGAGTGCATCCATCAAAACAATCCGGGTGAGGGTTTTCGAACTAGGCGAGTGGAGTGAGGTACGGCCATGCACCAACATATCACATTTTTAGCCTTTCAATCTCATTTTTCTGTTCCAGAATAAAAATAAGAAACATGCTAAATTTCAGGAAAGGTAACTAAACTTGCTGCAGCATGTCAGGCTAAAATAATTGCTTCATGTGTTTGTCGGAAGATCAAATTGTCTGAAACAAAGGATAAAGGATTGGCATTACTAGATATAGGATTTCCATAGATGACGTAATGCAGCAGAATGTGATTCACTCGTTACTCTCACCTAACGTGTCTGAGTCCTTTCAAGTTTAAAGTCGTTATCAAAACAAGTCCATGACTCGTTAAACTTTTTTTTTTGCGGGTGACTCGTTAAACTTGTAAACACGCTTATTTTAAGAGGTTTCTATCACTAGTTCAAAAAAAAATTTAAGTAAAAATAAAAACATTAGTTGTTTTTGGACAAAGGGTGGATTTTGGAGCATTGGGGTTACAAACACAACGAGCACACACCTTGCCTCCCCTCATAGGTAGGATGCATGTTGGCTGCGTGCATCTTTTTTTACACCCGCAAAAAAAAAAGATACACACAACCAATGCCGACACACGCATACTAAACACACTTGCAAGAGCGAAGTCACACAAAACCGAAGCTATGGAAAGGCAGTAGAAAAAGAAGAAACCCGAAGCGATCAAACAACGATCGACAAAGTACATCAGCTATGGTCGTTATCAACCATCTCTTGACAACACAAGTTCTACGAGTAAGATTCTTCAACAACAACGCCTTTCCGAAGGGAACGACGCATACACGCCACCGCTGCCGGATCCAACCACCGAAAGTTCATACTGTCAGTCTTCACTCTGAAGATCAAGTCCGAGTAAAGTCCAAGAAATGCCTTTAACAAGGTGACGATGCAAAGAGATCACCATTGCCATGGTATGGCCAACAATGGTAAAAACTAGGGTTTCCGACAGAGCTCGAGACCAAGTACTTGAGAAGCACCACCAAATCGAAATCCCTTTGTGTTGTCGTCTCCACACTCCATGATACCAACAGATCACACACATGAAGAAGTCATTGGTGAGGGAGGAAGGTCACTGAAACTGGCAATATGCTGAGTACGGACGCTCTAGCAGCCCCGCGCCATCCTCACAAGTAGCCACCAGTGACAGATCTGCAATAGATGACGCCACCACACGTGGCCTCTTGTTCCGCGTCATCACCGGGAATATACTAGTTAGGCTTAAGCCAAGTTCATCACACTACAGTTGTTTTAATGCTCCATTATAATCAGCCACTCAAGCCTGCAGCTAAACTCTAAGAACCTAAGTCCATAGACCAGTTTGTAATCTTATTGGGCTCAATTGTGTACATATATGTCATTGCATCCACTAGTAGAAAAGGGGCCAATGGTCCAGACCGGTCCAGCCCATTAGTCCCGGTTCAATCCAGAACCGGGACCAATGGGGGCATTAGACCCGGTTCGTGAGCCCCAGCGGCCGGCCGGGCCACGTGGGCCATTGGTTCCGGTTCGTCTGGACCTATTGGTCCGGTTGGTGGGACGAACCGGGACCAATGGCCCTCGCTCCTGGCCCACCACCATTGGTCCCGGTTGGTGGCTTGAACCGGGACCAAAGGACGACCATTAGTCCCGGTCCATTCCACCAACCGGGACTAAAGGGTTGGTCCTCGTTGCGGCCAAAGTTTAGTCCCACCTCGCCAACCGGAGGGGAATCGGACCGGTTTATAAGCCCCTCCCTCTCTGCCTTATTGAGCTCCTCTGAAAATGAAAATAGATGCCCTTATATAGGGAATTTAGGCTAAATTCATACGAATTTCTCTTGAAATTTGTTATGAATTTAATTTGAATTTCCTCTATAAGCGCATCTATGCTCATTTCTGAGTAGCTTTTTATATAGTTTTTTTTCTTTTCTGCTATATTTATTTTTTTTCTTTTTATTTCTAAGTTGTAATAAGTCATTAAAAATAAGCATCCATGCTCATTTTTTAGTAAAGTTAATCATAACTATTTTTTCTTCTATTTATTTTTGAATTGTAATAAGTCATTAAAAATAAGCATCTATGCTCATATTTTAGTAAAGTTAATCACAACTATTTTTTCTTCTTTTTATTTCTGAGTTGTAATAAGTCATTAAAAATAAGCATCTATGCTCCTTTTTTAGTACAGTTAATCACAACTATTTTTTTGCTTCAATTCATTTCTGAGTATCTTTTTATATAGTTTTTTTTTTCATTTCTGCTATATTTATTTTTTTCTTTTTATTTCTGAGTTGTAATAAGTCATTAAAAATAAACATCTATGCTCCTTTTTTAGTACAGTTAATCACAACTATTTTTTACTTCAATTCATTTCTGAGTAGTTTTCTATATAGTTTTTTTCTTTTCAGCTGTATTTATTTTTTTCTTTTTATTTCTCAGTTGCAATAAGTCATTAAAAATAAGCATCTATGCTCATTTTTTAGTAAAGTTAATCATAACTATTTTTTCTTCTATTTATTTTTGAATTGTAATAAGTCATTAAAAATAAGCATCTATGCTCATATTTTAGTACAGTTAATCACAACTATTTTCTTTTCTTTTTATTTCAGAGTTGTAATAAGTCATTAAAAATAAGCATCTATGCTCCTTTTTTAGTACGGTTAATCATAAATATTTTTTGCTTCAATTCATTTCTGAGTAGTTTTCTATATAGTTTTTTTTCTTTTCAGCTATATTTATTTTTTTCTTTTTATTTCTCAGTTGTAATAAGTCTTTAAAAATAAAAAAGAGGCGCAATGCTTGTTAATTTGCTTCAAGCCTTTCGGAATAGTGTCAACTGCACTGCACATAGCTCTGTGCAGTCTACCTTATTCCTCAAGGCTTGAAGGTAACCAACATGCAGGAGCATTGGGCCTCTTCGTCATCGTCTCTGCACTCAGGGCTTATAAACAGCTGCGAGTGCCTCTCGCTTGGCAAGGTGGGACTAAAAAAATAGTTGTAGGAAGAATCAACAAAAAAACATCTGCAAAAAATAAAAAAGTAGTTAGACGGGTCCATTGGTACCGGTTGGTGGCATCAACTGGTACCAATGCCGCTCTTTGGTGCCGGTTGGTGGAATCAACCGGGACGAATGCCGCTCTTTAGTCCCGGTTGGAGCCGCCAACCGGGACCAAAGGTCTTCGTTTCCCGCCCTTTGGGCTGCTGAAAAGAGGCCTTTGGTCCCGGTTGGTGGCGTCAACCGGGACTAAAGGGTGCATTGGTCCCGGTTGGTGCCACGAACCGGGACCAAAACTTTTGCTATATATACAGCACTTAGCGCGACTTCGATCTCTCCTGCTCCACTCCCGTCGCCGCGCGTCTCTGCCGCCACCTCGCCGTCGCCGCCCCGCCCCGCCCAGCCCCACCCCGCGCCGTCGCCGCCCGCGCGCCCCGCCCAGCCCGCCCACGCCGCCCCGATCGACATCGCCGCCCCGGCCCGCGCCGCCTCGACGTCGTCACCGCCCCGCTCCGCACCTCGCCGTCGCCTTCGCCGGCCGTACGCCGGCCACCGTCATTTTTTTGTTAGATTTAATTAGATTTTTTTGTTAGGTTAGATGTGTAGTAATTTAGATATATAATTCATAGATTTTTTGTTAGATTAGATTTTTTTTGTTAGATTAGATGTGTAGTAATTTAGATATATAATTCATAGATTTTTTGTTAGATTAGATTTTTTTGTTAGATTAGATGTGTAGTAATTAATTTGTTTATATTATGTTAGATTTTTTTGTTAGATTAATTAGATTTTTTTGTTAGATTAGATGTGTGTAGTAATTTAGATATGTAGGTCATAGATTTTTTTTTTGTTAGATTAGATTTTTTTGTTATATTATGTTAGATTAGATATTTTTTTAGATTAATTAGATTTTCTTGTTAGATTAGATGTGTGTAGTAATTTAGATATGTAGTTCATAGATTTTTTTGTTAGATTAGATTTTTTTTGTTAGATTAGATGTGTAGTAATTAATTTGTTTATATTATGTTAGATTTTTTGTTAGATTAATTAGATTTTTTTTGTTAGATTAGATGTGTAGTAATTTTGATATGTAGTTCATAGATTTTTTTTGTTATATTAAATTTTTTTTGTTAGATTAGATGTGTAGTAATTAATTTTGTTCATAGAATTTTAATGATTTTTTTGTTCATAGTATTTAGAAAAAGGAAAAAAATAAGAAGTAGTTATATATAATTGAACTAGCTAGTTGATTTAATAAACTAATTTATTTTACTATATATAGAAGTAGTTTGTTTTTAGTAAGTACTACTTATTTATTTATAGTAAGTGCTTAGTAGTTGAACTAGATAGTTGATTTAATTAATAAAACTACTTTTATTTAACTATATATAGAAGTAGTTGCCGCATCGATGTCGGCGATGCCTATCCTGCATCCTCGTCGTCGTCGACTCGGCGGTGGAGGCCTGCTTGATCAGGGCCATGTTCGGGACTGGGCTCCGCCGGGCTGATATTGGGAGGTGCTACCTTTCGGGGGACGTAGATTGGTGAGGAGGCAGCCCGTTGTTGACCCGGTCCTTGTTTGGTGGCGGTCGCGTGGGCCAGTGACGGTGGTGAGGCATCCAGACACCGCGGAGGTGGTACGTCACCGTGTCAGCGAGGAGGACGAGCACGTCCGTCGCTACATGGTTGCATTGGAGGGCAGGTTCGACAATACCTGGCAGGTTCTTCAGGGATCTCACTGGAGCTATGATCCTTTGATGGTTCCTTATCTTTGGGTGTCCACCGCCCGCGTCGATACCCGTCGGGCGCTACGGTTTTAGTTGTATTAGTGATAATATTCGACGATGTACGGACACCAAGAGATGATGTACTTTTGCTTATAATTATTGAATGCATGCTAATTTGAATACTATACTTTATTTTATGATTTGGTTTTGCTTATTTTATGATTTGGTTTTGCTTATTGAATGCTCATATTGGATAAGTTCTCCTTCATTACCGTGTGCTAGACAATTTGATATAATAATGCATTCGGGAATGAAAGGAGGAGCTACGTACATCGATCATCGATAGTCAACCCGTGATTAATAATAATGATCTAGTTTAATATTTGAATTATGAACGTAGGCCGGAAATGTCGTACTCATCGGACGACGAAAACCGCCCGGGGGAGTGCGACTGGTGCCACGACGACCGAGGTATCTGCGACAGGTTCATTGTGTTGGACGAAGATCGTCGCTTCAGCATTAAGCTCGAGGAGACCTTCGATGTTCATACGGTACGCAACCGACGATAATAGTTTTTTTTCGTAATTACTCATGACTTCAACTATTTTAATCATGACAATATTTTTCATCTTTTCCAATTCGACTAGCTTATCCCATGCTTTGCAAGACGCTATGTCTTGGAGAGGATGGGTTTTGAAGACCATGAAAGTTTTGAAACCAAAAAAATTATCCTAAGTACCCATCATGGTGTGGATTTTCAAGTAAAGTTGTACAATGCTCAGAGTGTAACCCATTTTGGTTGCAAAAATTGGGAAGCACTTTGCAAGATGTATGGTTTTGATGAGGATATGCTTGTTACCATGGATCTTGGTGATCCTAAAATCGAGCAAAAGAGACCTACGATTTTCGTCCTTATGGATACACCTCCAATTCTTCCCCCATGTGAGCTTAACATAGTTATTAAGTAATTTATATTGTTTATTTCAAAATAGTTGACAAGTTATTCTCCATTGACAGCTTATTTTTATTCTTCAAAGAATGTGCGGAAGATGGTAGACAGAACCTACTACACCGAAGGCTCCGAACTAACTTATCAGGAGAAAAATCATCTGATCGCTTTTTGTACTGATCTTGAGAATTACAATGTCTACAATCGAACTCCTCAACATTATGGTCAATACGTGCCACTAGTGCACGTGTTGAACTACGGTAACTACCATGGAGATACCCTGGTAAGATTTTTTACTATTACAACATCCGTGCATCTTTTTGCACACTTCTAAAACTAGTACATCATATCATTGCTAACTACGAAGTTATTACTATGTTTTTCAACAGATAATCCCGAATGATTGTGTGCCTCATCTGATGTATACACACAGTAGCCTTCATGTTTTGAACATACAACCAGGTCTTCCTACGAATCTGAACTGTCCATACCGGGTTTCTAAAAGAAGTGGAGACATGACAATCAAAGAATGGAAAAAACATATGGACAGTCGTAAGGAGCTTCTTGGAAGCAACACTCAGCGAAGGGCAAAAATTGGAGACAGGATGATCGCCATTCTTCATAATGGAGAGTCAGGGTCTATATTGTTTTATGCTATTTTACCTTAAGGGTGTTTAGGTCCTACCTGATACTGATGATCATGTGTTAAGAACAATTATGTAGGGTTGGGTTCGATGACTATGAGGATGATGATTGTATGACTTATTATTAATAACGAGTAGAAGTTGTACGATGATGCATGATTAGTAGGATGAGTACTTGTTATTATATATGCTGATGTATGCGAGCATGCATGAGTTATTATATCAGCGGGTAAAATGAACATATATAGCAGCAGCGTTGGTAAACCAAGGACGAAGATATAAGAGAGGACACTTCTCTCTATTAGCTAGCTAATATAACAACCTAAAAATAACCCCCAAAACCCCTAAAGCAGCCACTTTCCAAAAAAACATGGACTTTTGGTCCCGGTTGGTGCCACCAACCGGGACCAAAGGCCCCCTGACTAGGCTGGGCGCACAGAGGCACGTGGAGGCACATTAGTCCCGGTTCTTGTTTGAACCGGGACTAATGGGTGGAGGTATTAGTAACAACCCATTAGTCCCGGTTCATGAACCGGGACTAAAGGCCCTCACGAACCGGGACTATTTGGTGTTTTTCTACTAGTGATCTTTTGGCAGTGATCACCGGCCAGTTGACATGGAGATCCTTTAGAACTCTTCAAGTATATATACATGTAGTGACCAACTGACCATGGACGAAATGCATGTGTGTTTTGCAGGGCCGTCTCCAGAAATTTGAGGCCCGGGGCAAAAACCAGAATGTGGCCCAAAATTTTAAGCGGTTCACATAACAGAAGAATTATTTTGCGTAAAGCATACTCTCACTTTATTATATAATTGCAAGTTTTTTTATTTGTACCTTATTTAGACATATATTAACAGTAATGCTAAAAAGATAAAAGGGATTGCAAAGCAATGAACGGACCTCATATTTTACCAAAAAGGAGCATTCATGATCTTCAGAATTTTGTTGGCGGGATTTCACCAAATATCTATCAAGGTAATCTGTTAGAGATTGAGCCTTAACTTCGAGTCTTTGTTTCTTCTTACGCTTTGCAGTACCAGATTCATGCTTTCCTAATTCTAATAGACATGATGAAGATTCAGAAACAATACCTAACAAATTATAAATTATAAGTGATCATTGATCAAATAGAATCTAATTAGTTTCTACCAGTAACAATCAGTAGATGAATACATCATTCATATACAAAGAAAATGAACTGAAAATGGAACCTTGCACTTGGAGATTAAAACACAGTCCGTAGGGCCTGGATGTGTTCCTCAATTCTGATTGACGCGACGAACGGAACAACGGTCCAGAGCTGTTGTGTCTTCATGCAGCAAGACGATCAACAATAGGAATAGATCGGACATAACTGCGTTGGCGCCGGCACGACTGCTAGCGCCTTCGTCAATCCCGGATCGCCGCTCGCGAGACCGCAGTTCCCCCTGCCTGTTCGTCTGCAAAGCGATCTTGTATTCTTCATATCCTGCTATTGGGCCTCCAACCTTCTTTTCTGTAAGTCCGTTATTTGGGCCTCTAGCACCAGCAGTCCAGACTCCCGTATGCATCAAAGACAGCACGTAGTCACGTATACACGTACGTTAGTTTTCTTTTCTTGTTTTTTAGCGATGGTACGAAGGGATTTTTCTCTCGATGGGGCCCCTCGATTTTGGGGGCCCTGTGCGGTCGCTCACCTCGCTCCCCCTCATCGACGGGCCTGGTGTTTTGGGCTGGCCCACACTTAAGGTTTCCAAAATGTTTACGCAGGGGAGGAGGCAGGTTTAAGCCAGACCGGGGCCTGCTTCACTATAGCTGCGGCATGCTATACAAAAGCATGTGTGCGGTCGTCGCGTACTCCAGCATGCCTGGGGGTTTGTCTTTTCCCTGCGTGTATGTGTCATCTATCACTATAAATATTACTCACTCCGATCCATATTGTTGCCGCAGCTTTACTAAAGCTATACTAAAGTCGCGACAATAAATATGGATTGGAGCGGAATAGCTTTATCAAAAAAAGAATGGCAATGTTTTCAACCAACATAGAGAAAAAAAACAGGAAAAACAAAAGCACGTGACCATAGTTTGAGAGAAGAAAAAGGTCTTTAAGATGAGCACATGCATAGCATAGGCATGGCACGGCTCCATGGTCCAGCTCTATAAATCCCCCCACATTCCTTGTTCTTCCATGACAGATAGGTAATGCATATGCAAGATAGAAATTGGTTTCGCAACCAGTTGGGTATATATAAGATACATGTAGATAGGATTGTGAGGCATTAGAAATATACGTGCTATGGTAGCCCTGGAAAGCCTTGTGTGCATCCAGGGATGCCTTGTAGAGTGAAATTATAATCACTTAACCAGTGGAGTAACTAGTACTTGAGCTTGGCATTGCCAGAATGAGTATTGAACGGACTCAACTTGGCGGCCACTTTTTTCTGCCAGTATTTCCTGAAAGACGGGAGCATGGTGATAGATGTAGTGAAGGAAACAATACATGTTAGCTTAACTACTTAAGTGCATCTGTTCGAAAGTAAAATATAGCACATGAATAAAGAACGTTGGTAGAATGAACGAAAATGTGGCGATGCGAACAAAACTATTAGAGTGTGATCTCTGATGGCATGATACTCAGGAGTCATGATATTGTAACACCCACACTATGGTCTGTCATTGTATGTTTGTAGCCTGGGCCTAGGCTTCTAGATGGGCTGGTCATTTGAGGCTAGGTCAAAAACATATGCAACCTAGGGAGCACAGGAGGAGGCCATCAATTGAATTAGTGAATCATCTTCATCTTCTCGTCCCTTCTCCGTTCCCCATCTCCTACTCCGTGTACCTACCCCTGCTGTTTTTCTTATTTCTCACCTCAAATCGCTTCGTATTCCCAAGTTGTATAAGATTATTGGTACTAATGCAATTGTTTTGTCCCATTCTTGAGTTTTGCTCGTGACAGATGTGTTGTGGCGACGGATCTAGGTCCCCTATCTGATCATCAATCTCAAAGAATTAAAAACAACACAAGTTAGTATGTGGGTCGCTAGTTGGGGCCACTCTGGATTCATCTAGTCATATCTTGATTATCATGCCGGTGTAGTACTATGAACAGCACGCATCACTGGCAGATTTCGATGCATTATGTATTGAAAATCAATATGAGGATGTACAATTAACTCCACCAACCAGCTGGTTCAAGTTTTTTATGTTTTAATTTCTATCAAGTGATACATCATGCAATTCCTCCTACATATCTCTCTCTACAATTCTTCTAAATACATGACTAAAATAAGATTTGTAATATTAGTTGCATCTTGCCTTAAAATAAGATTTGTAATATTAGTTGCATCTTGCCTTAATTGATCATTGTCCACGATTTTGGTCCGAACTGACTGCTGCCTCTCATTCACAACTCCAGTTGACCTTAATCACTTGACACATTTTTTCCAGTAAATTCCACTTTACATTGCGATGTTTTTGTGATCAATAAATTTATTTGAGGTGGGGTTCTCCCTTGTCGTTGAGCATTCAAAATAAATTTCGAATTTCCTCTAGATTCGAGAGGGTGTATATGTAATTGTTTAGGCGTTTATCCATATGACAAACGCTAGTCAGAAATGCTTGATTTCTATGGTGTCATGAATGTAAGTATGTTCTTCTACTCTGTTGCATACCAATATCAATCAGCACTTAGCACACATGTTTCTCCATATATAAATCGTCCATGGGGTGTACCCGCACCACATGTATGTGCCATTAAGAAGCAATGCTAATGCCGACTAGTTAAGTTATCTTGATATATAGCCTACACACATTCTCTTATCCATGTCATGCACAGTCCAATTCTCATTCACCAACATCCAGGTCACCAAGACTCTACACTGACATAGCTAGGATTGTAAGGTATCGTGAATGTTCCTGCTACCAGACTGGCGTGTGGGACACATTGTGTTATCTTCATTTGCTCACATCTAGAATGATCTTCACACGGAGCGGTATCTTTATCCCGGAGTCAAATCCATATAGTGGTGCAAATTGTGCTAGCCTGTGAAGTACTCACACTTCAAATGACCTTAATCTGAGCAACATGTGTGACGGTTTCAAGCAGCATGCATGTAGCCCATCAGGCATCCACATGAGCTCACATCCTAGAAGATTGGATGACCAAACCAAGCTGGGAAACCTTAAACAGGTCGCCCTCATGGACTAGTACCTTAAACAGGTCGGCCTCATGGATTAGTTGGTGTAGTCTCAAATGTTAACGGTTCAATCACAAAACTTACATTAAACAATTCGGCCTCAAGGCCATGCTTCGCTCTTGAAAGGCACTTTGTTCTCAGAAAATGAAAATAAAGAACTAATAGACATGCTTTAGGGGTTAATTGCACTTCTAGATGCATATCAAACTAATTTCTTTTGCTTCATGTATATATCAGGAGAAAACATTCCTGAACAATACCTATAAGCAAAGGATAAAGGATTGCGGTTCCCAGCAATAGGGTAGGCATAGTATCAAAAGAGTCACTCGGTACTTGGTTGGAACTTGTCTCCGAAAATGTTTATTCTGAGTTCGAAGTCGTTAACAAAATAAGTTAAATGCCTTGTTAAGTTCATTAAACTCACTTCATTTCAGAGTCACATCACTGCTATGATTTTTTAGCTGTGTTGAAAGAAATGTTGTGCCTGTGGTCTCTCCCGGCTGATTGAACCGGTTGGGTGACTCATGAGAAGGCTGCAAAACGGGAGCTCCAATCCAGGAAGACTCCTACTTGGGAGACCAGCACAGCAAAAGAAAAGTATACCAGGTAACGAACCACCGTAACAAAATATAACCAATTAAGGTGTAAAAAATGACCTTGAACTTGCTCCAAATCCAGAAATTGAGAACATTGTTTAAAGAAGAAGACATATGTAACACATGTAGAATGCAATCTTCTGACAATAACTACTCTCTGGCACACCAAAATAACATAGCCTCCTGTGGAACAAATGAACATGACTGCCTAGAGAGAGAGAGAGAGAGAGAGAGAGAGAGAGAGAGAGAGAGATCACCTTGTTCTTCACCAAGATCTTCCTCAAGATTCATCCCCTTCTCCTTTTCTCCCCGATCTGCACACATGTGTTTAGAAAAACCCATAAATCAAGGAGTAAAAACTGGGGAAGAAGATGAGACCCTGCTGCTCCTTGCCTCATGGCCATCCCTCTCATCCTCCCCTGTTCCATGCCCACCATAAATACCACGCCGCCCCTGCTCTCCAATGGCAACGACTTGCACGCGATCCAGAAGCACAGCACGCGGCGGCAGCGAATCGAGAAACATGTAGAGAGATGGATGGTGGTGCAGCTCCAGGGAAGGATTTGGCGGCCATGCACTGGTAGAGGAGGAAGGATCGAAGTGGAGGAGGAGGTGCACACGGCGGCGCTGGAAAGAAGGGAGAGGCGAATGGGAAGTGGAGGGGGACGCGGGGCTCGAGGAGACAAGGGATTGGTGTTTAGGGTTTTCACCGCACACCTCGCACGTCGCTTGCGGTCCATCTCTTTTTCACCGAAGACACACATGAGGCGCACTGCGAAGCTGGGCCCGCGAGCGAAGGAGGCCCATCCGTCATCTACTGGAGTAGGAAAGCACAACCTGCAGCTGAACGAACGAAGAGATTTTCGACAGCGCTGTAAAATCGTACGACCGCTGGAGATCGTGCGAACGAAAATCACTTCGCGATGGAGAGGCCCCAGAATGGCGGGTACTCTAGAAGGGTTTGTATGTTCGATTCTTTCTCTCAATTATTCAGCTTACAACAGAATCAGATTAAGAGACGGAGTACTGCTGCGTCACGATCTGTAGTGATCGTGCCATTTCGACGACCTGGCTTTGTGGCGCACAACGCCACCCACATGAGATAAAGCTACGGAACTGAAATAACTGAACTAGTCCACTAACTAAAGAAGTCCTCTAACTGGAAGCAACGAGAAAATAGATACGGGAAAAAACTTTTTTTTTCGAGAAAATTTCCGATCTATTCATCTTCAATCATGGCAGTACAACGAATAACAGAAATAATAGAAATTACATCCAGATCCGTAGACCACATAGCGACAACTACCAGCACTGAAGTGAGCCGAAGGCGCGCCGCCGTCATCGCCCCTCCATCGCCGGAGTCAGGCACAACTTGCTGTAGTAGACAGTCGGGAAGTCGTCGTGCTAAGGCCCCGTAGGACCAGCGCACCAGAACAGCAACCGCCGCAGATGAAGAATAATGTAGATCAGAAAAATCCAATCCAAAGACACACGAACGTAGACGAACAACAACGAGATCCGAGCAAATCCACCAAAGATAGATCCGCCGGAGACACACCTCCACACGCCCACCAACGATGCTAGACGCATCGCCGGAACGGGGGCTAGGCGGTAGACCTTTATTCCATCTTCAGGGAGCCGCCGCCGTCTCGTCTTCCTGAGCAGGACACAAACCCTAGCAAAACGAAAAAAAACGATTAAAAATGGAGCCCTCCCGCCGACCCTTGCCGAGATCCACTGCGTCCCCATGGCCCTAAGGCCATCGGAGAGGAGGCGGACCTGCGGCGGCGGCGGCGGGAGGCAAAAACCCTAGCTTTTTGTGGAGGAGAAGGAGAAGGCGGCGGCTACAAAGGACGACAACGCTGTTTGTTTGTTTCGTAAAACTGCTCAGATACGGGAAAAAACTTGTGCACGAGATTACTAGGTAGTAACAGCTAGTTCTTGTTTCCCTTCGTGTAGCTAAAAAGTGACTTCAAAGCCAGCTAGAATGAGCTACTTCAACGACGGGGAGGTATGCGGGGGCATGCTAACGACATTCCTAAATTCTTTGATGAAAGTTATTTATCCAAAACAATCATAATTGGAATAGGGTAACAACTTGATACTATATTCTAGTTAGGGCACAAAAAACTATCAAAATTGGGTCTATTCTATAACAGAGAACATTGATTGTCTAATAAGCTCATGCAAACAACGAAACTGACAAGTTGGGCCACCTGTGAGGTTGGTGTGGCATGCTTGTGTGGACAACACATTGAGTTGGACGAGGGTCCACTAGTGCAGAACCGGGCAATAGCACCGGTTCGTAAGGCCCTTTAGTGTCGGTTCCATAACCGGCACTAAAGTATGGGCACTAAAGCCCCCCCCCCCCTTTAGTACCGGTTCAGTACGAACCGGTGCTAAAGGGAAACCACGTGGCACGAGCCAGCTCCAGTGGCCTAGAACCCTTTAGTACCGGTTGGTAAGACCAACCGGTACTATAAGGTTTGGGTTTTTTTTTAGTTTTATGAATTCTTTTTCATTTAATTTTGTGTTTCCATTTTAATTCTTTTTCGTTTGCTGGTATTTTACGATACTACACATTGTACACATTATATATATATATATATATATATATATATATATATATATATATATATATATATATATATATAATTTCTAGTAGAACCAATCATCGAGTTCAACATGATTGTCATGATATTATAAGCGTTCATATATAACACCACAAAAGCAAATCACTTAAGTTCAGAACGAAGAACACGGACATGAAAGGACAAGTACTAATTAAGAGCAGCATGAAGAACTAGCTAAATCACTCCTGCTAGCTACTCTCTCTCTGGTAAAATAGCATAGAACATGTATAGCTCTCCTGATTGATCATACTGGAGCATGTCGATGAACCTGTCTCCTAATCGTGGGCTGCGCTTCTCATTGCTGCCCCCTAGTACTTCTCTGCGATCATTAATAATTTTCCTCCAATCTTTCACTATTAAGCATTCATCGCTTCTAGAAATCTTGAATGCATTCATGTGCAATGCAGGATATCTTGGCCGTAAGCTAACAATTGACATCTGACCTTTAGTCTCGATCCCCTGAGGCACAACTGTCATCGGGAGTCCCTGTTGAAGAACATCGTATAGTACTTAATTAATATACTTAGCAATGAAAAGTTTAGCAAAAAAAATATGTATGCAAAATATACACTAAGGACAAATAGTAAATATCATACCATCATTCCTAAATAGATGTGACCGTAGTTCAATACCATCACTATTGGTCGCACGTTTTGAGTACTAACATTTCTAAGTGCAAGAAGAAAATTTGTCTTCACAGTATGAAGATCCTCAAGCCATGAAACATAATGACTTATCTCCTCGCAGTTTAGTTCAGCGCCGGGACAGTAGTAGGTCCTGTTTACCAAGCGCCGGACATGTCTGGTTGAATGGAGATAAGCTGTCAATAGAAATTAGTTGTCAGTTATTTTTGAATAAGCAATATCAAAGACAAAAATATAGTTGAGAAGAACTCACATAATGGTAGAACTAGAGGCGTCTGCACATCGACCCATATGTCTCTATTACCTTCAATATCATCTTCCGGACGAATATCAAAGGTGATAACCATACCAGGCTCAAATGCATAAGCCTTGCATAGTGCTTGCCAAGTTTTGCATTCAAAATAGGTGTACGTATGTGCATTGTATACTTTGATGTTGAAAGTATAATCATCATGCTCAGTTTTCAGGTAAGCTCTCTTTACCTCCATAGTTTCCATATCTTTGAAACCTATCTTATCCAAGACAAAAATTCTTGCATGGCAGGGGATGCGCTAGTAGAATAGTGAAAATTAAAAATTATAAGTCAGGCAAATGAAGCATATATAAGTCATGCTTAATTACGAAAACAGACTTGTCGTTGTGACTTACTGTATCGAATTCGAAAGTCTCATCCAGCTTGATGCTGAATCGCCTACCATCAACAAGGAAATTTCTGTCGCATTGGCCGCGCTGGTCTTCACAGTATTCGCACATAATAAAAAAAATTCCGTCGTCAGACGACATTTCCTATGTTCATATTAGGCGAAACATTAAACACTTACTAATTCAATTAATTCAACTACTTCTATTAATTCAACTAAGCATTTACTAAAAATAAACTAGTTATATTAATTCAATTAGTTCAACTAAGCATTTTCTAAAAATAAACTAGTTCTATATATTAATTCAACTAGTTCAACTAAACATTTACTAAAAATAAACTAATTATATTAATTCAACTAGTTCAAAGTAAACATTTACTAAAAATAAACTTGTTCTATATATTAATTCAACTAGTTCAACTAAACATTTACTAAAAATAAACTAGTTATATTAATTCAACTAGTTCAACTAAGCATTTACTAAAAATAAACTAGTTCTATATATTAATTCAACTAGTTCAACTAAGCATTTACTAAAAATAAACTAGTTATATTAAGTCAACTAGTTCAACTAAGCATTTACTAAAAATAAACTATTTCTATATATTAATTCAACTAGTTCAACTAAACATTTACTAAAAATAAACTAGTTATATTAATTCAACCAGTTCAAAGTAAGCATTTACTAAAAATAAACTAGTTCTATATATTAATTCAACTAGTTCAACTAAGAATTTACTAACAATAAACTAGTTATATTAATTCAACTAGTTCAAAGTAAGCATTTACTAAAAATAAACTAGTTCTATATATTAATTCAACTAGTTCAACTAAGCATTTACTAAAAATAAACTAGTTATATTAATTCAACTAGTTCAACTAAGCATTTACTAAAAATAAACTAGTTCTATATATTAATTCAACTAGTTCAACAAAGCATTTACTAAAAATAAACTAGTTACATTAATTCAACTAGTTCAACTAAGCATTTACTAAAAATAAACTAGTTCTATATATTAATTCAACTAGTTCAACTAAGCATTTACTAAAAATAAACTAGCTAGTTCTATATATTAATTCAACTAGTTCAACTAAGCATTATATTTACTAAAAATAAACTAGTTATTATATTAATTCAACTAGTTCAACTAAGCATTTACTAAAAATAAACTAGTTATATATATTAATTCAACTAGTTCAACTAAGCATTTACTAAAAATAAACTAGTTATATTAATTCAATTAGTTCAACTAATTAAGCATTTACTAAAAATAAACTAGTTCGTTCTATATATTAATTCAACTAGTTCAACTAAACATTAACATATTTCTAATTCATCGATGATAAAATTTCTAACATTCTAAAAATAAACTAGATAGTTCTAATTCATCTAAACATTATAGAAAACAGAAAATAAGTAAAAATGTGTGTGTGTAGTACGTGTGTGTGTGTGTACGTACATGTGTAGTGTGTGTGTGTGTGTGTGTGTGTGTGTGTGTTTGTGTGTGTCTATGTGTATGTGTGTGTGTGTAGTGTGTGTGTGTGTGTATGTGTGTGTGTGTGTATGCGTGTGTGTGTGTATGGAGTTGGCTGGGCGCGTACGGGTGGCGGGGGCAGCGACGACGGGCGGCGGGGGCCGGGGACGGCGACGAGACGGGCGGCGGCGGCCGAGGATGGCGACGAGACGGGCCGGCGGCGGCCGGGGATGGCGACGAGACGGGCGCGGCGGGGACGGCGACGACGACGGGCGGCGGGGGCGGCGACGACGACGGGCGGCGGGGGCGCGCGGCGACGACGATGACGGGCGGCGGGGGCGGCGAGGCGACGACACGGCGGCGTCGGCGGCGTCGGCGTCGTCGTCGAGATCGAGACTCTCTCGCGCGAGAAGTGAAACGAAGCGGCGACGAGATAACTGATTTTTCGTAAGTGTCATATATATAGGGGGAGCCTTTAGTACCGGTTGGAGCCACCAACCGGTACTAAAGGCCAATTTTGGCCAGCCCAAGCGGCGGGAAACTGGACCTTTAGTACCGGTTGGTGGCTCCAACCAGTACTAAAGGGCAACCCATTAGTACCGGTTGGAGCCACCAACCGGTACTAATGGCGGTGCGCTTTTCTGCTATTTTTTCTTTTCAGCTATAGTTTTTCTTCTTTTCTGCTATTTTTTCTTTTGTGCTATCTTTTCTTTTTTGCAAAACTTGATGGTCAAAGTCTGGAGTTATAACTTAAAAAAAAGAAATGTCGCACTGGTTTATAAACCCAGCCGCGGCTGCCCTTTCGAACTCCTCTATTTAGCAGGCTTCTGGGCCTAACTAGGGCGCACTGCCCTGTGAGCCTGCTGGCCCTACTGGGCATGTATTTGCACACCCAATGTCTGGCAGGCCCACAGGGCAGCGCCCCAACATTCTTCTTCCTCTTCTTCTCCTTCTTCTTCCTCTTCTTCTTCTTCCTCTTCTTCTTCTTCTTCTTCTTCTTCCTCTTCTCCTTCTTCTTCCTCTTCTTCTTCTTCCTCCTTCTTCTTCCTCTTCTTATTCTTCTTCTTCTTCTTCTTCTTCTTCTTCTTATTTCTGCGTAGTTTTTTGTATAGTTTTTTCTTTTCTGTTATATTTATTTTCTTCTATTTATTTGTGAGTAGTTTTTCATCTAGTTTGCCAAAATTCAATATTTTCAGAGTTCATTTTGTAGTGATTTTCAATTTCATGGTCATTTTGTAAACGATTGAAAAATAGAAAATATAATTTTTTTCTTTTCTGCTTTATTTTTTCTTCTATTTATTTCTGAGTAGTTTTTTCTTTTCTGCTATATTTATTTTCTTCTATTTATTTCTGAGTAGTTTTTTTATTTTGTTTTTTTCTTTTCAGCTATAGTTTTTCTTCTTTTCTGCTATTTTTTCTTTTCTGCTATTTATTCTTTTCTGCAAAACTTGATGGTCAAAGTCTGGAGTTATAACTTAAAAAAAAGAAATGTCGACGTGCAATTAGTTTTTGTCATAACAGAAGAAGTCCAGAGTTGTAATAAGTTATTAAAAATAAAAAAGAGGTGCAATGCTCGTTAATTTGCTTCAAGCCTTTTGGAATAGTGTAAACTGCACTGCGCATAGCTCCATGCAGTCTACCGTATTCCTGAAGGCTTGAAGCTAAGCAACGTGAGCATTGAGCCTCTTCTTCATCGTCTCTGCACTCAGGGCTTATAAACCGCTCTTAGTCCCTCTCACTTCGCGAGGTGGGACTAAAAAACAGCTTGCCATAACCTCATTAGTACCGGTTCATGGTACGAACCAGCACTAAATGGTGATGGTGGGGCCAAAGCCTGACCGCAAGTTGACACAGCCTCTTTAGTACCGGTTCATGGCATGAACCGGTACTAAAGGTTCGCCACGAACCGGTGCTATTGATCGCCGCCACGAACCGGCAATAGTGTACACATTAGTGCCGGCTGAAATTCCAACCGACAATATTGTGCTTCACATTTGACCCTTTTTCTACTAGTGGTCCTACCTATAAATGACTCAAGTGTTAATATTTACTTCCATTTCTCCTGGTCATTTCAACAAACACGTAATTGGCGCTCACTGACATTTTCGCATATGCGCACTTCAAGCCGACGGCACAGGTAGCTGCCCTTACTGGTCGATGGTTATCGAGACCTGGTCGTGCCCATGCTTGTGGTGCCCACCAGGATGCCCTAGCAGCGCTCGTGCTCGCGTCCTGCAATGGTCACGCATATGCTCGCGGCGATCGCTAGGAGGCCCTGGTCGTGCCCGTACTAATGGGGGTGTGCCGTGATGGAGTGCCATGGTCACCCTCATGCTCGCATTCCGCCGGGAGGCTTTGGTCACGCATGCTGTTGTGGAGCGCCATGGCCATCCCCGTACTCACGGACCCCACCGGGAGGCCCTAGTGGCGCTCGTGCACCATGGTGGAGCCCCCTAGCCGCACCTATGCTCGAGGTTGTGCACCTGAACACATGCCTCGCTGCGGTCACCGTCCTGCCACTAGCCACCGTCGTGCACCCAGCACCCGAGCTCAAGGATGTGGCATCCCAGGGGGTCATGGTGAGCGGAGGTGGCTTGTTCGCCTCTCCTTGGAGCGCCAGTAGGGTTCTCGCACAGGGACAGAAGGAGGCCCACGGATCCGCCGGGATGGCGACGACAACACAAGGTCGCTCGTGCCAAGAGCAAGCTCGTCGTCGAGATGCTTCATGCGGGTGGTCCTCCCCTGTTCGTGTAGGTGCTCCATGCTTGCCTGCATTCAACACCTGCCATCGTCCACCGTCGTGTGCTCGCATGACCTAGCTGCTAGAGGTGGCATCGGGGAAGATAGAGATTGAAGGAGGAGGAAGGAGAGGGCTGGATGGCAGGTGGGACCTATTGGAGAACGTAGCAAAAATTCAAAATTTTCCTACGTGTCACCAAGATCTATCTATGGAGAAACCAGCAACGAGGGGAAGGAGAGTGCATCTACATACCCTTGTAGATCACTAAGCGGAAGCGTTCAAGAGACCAGGGTTGAAGGAGTCATACTCGTCGTGATCCAAATCACCGGAGATCCTAGTGCCGAACAGACGGCACCTCCGCGTTCAACACACGTACAGCCCGGTGACGTCTCTAATGCCTTGATCCAGCAAGGAGAGAGGGAGAGGTTGAGGAAGACTCCATCCAGCAGCAGCACAACGGCGTGGTGGTGGTGGAGGAGCGTGGTGATCCAGCAGGGCTTCGCCAAGCACCGCGAGATATGAGGAGAAAGAGAGGTAGGGCTGCGCCAACAGGAGAAGAAACTTCGTGTGTTGGGCTGCCCCTTTGCCTCCACTATATATAGGGGGAGAGGGGGGGCTGCGCCCCCACCTAGGGTTCCACCCTAGGGGCGGCGGCCAGCCCAAGATCCCATCTGGGGGGCGGCCAAGGGAGGGGAGAGGGGAAACATGCCCGCCAGGCGCTTTGGGCCCTTGTGGGGGGGGGGGGGGGCGCACCAGCCCACCTGCGGCTGGCCCCCTCCCACACTTGGCCCATGATGCCCTCCAGGGATGGTGGTCCCACTTGGTGGACCCCCGGGACCTTCCCGGTGGTCCTGGTACGTTACCGATAAAACCCAAAACTTTTCCGGTGACCAAAATAGGACTTCCCATATATAAATATTTACCTCCGAACCATTCCGTAACTCCTCATGACGTACGAGATCTCATTTGAGACTCCGAACAACATTCAGTAACCACATACAAACTTCCTTTATAACCTAGCGTCATCGAACCTTAAGTGTGTAGACCCTACGGGTTCGGGAACCATGCAGACATGACCGAGACGTTCTCCGGTCAATAACCAACAGCGGGATCTGGATACCCATGTTGGCTCCCACATGTTCCACGATGATCTCATCGGATGAACCACGATGTCAAGGACTCGATCAATCCCGTATACAATTCCCTTTGTCTAGCGGTATTGTACTTGCCCAAGATTCGATCGTCGGTATGCCGATACCTTGTTCAATCTCGTTACCGGCAAGTCTCTTTACTCGTTCTGTAACACATCATCCCGTGATCAACCCCTTGGTCACATTGTGTACATTTTGATGATGTCCTACCGAGTGGGCCCAGAGATACCTCTCCGTTTACCGGAGTGACAAATCCCAGTCTCGATTCATGCCAACCCAACAGACACTTTCGGAGATACCCGTAGTGCACCTTTATAGCCACCTAGTTACGTGGTGACGTTTGGTGCACCCAAAGCATTCCTACGGTATCCGGGAGTTGCACAATCTCATGGTCTAAGGAAATGATACTTGACATTAGAAAAGCTTTAGCATACGAACTACGATCTTTTTGCTAGGCTTAGGATTGGGTCTTGTCCATCACATCATTCTCCTAATGGTGTGATCCCGTTATCAACGACATCCAATGTCCATGGTCAGGAAACTGTAACCATCTATTGATTAACGAGCTAGTCAACTAGAGGCTTACTAGGGACATGGTGTTGTCTATATATCCACACATGTATCTGAGTTTCCTATCAATACAATTATAGCATGGATAATAAACGATTATCATGAACAAGGAAATATAATAATAACTTATTTATTATTGCCTCTAGGGCATATTTCCAACAGTCTCCCACTTGCACTAGAGTCAATAATCTAGTTCACATCGCCATGTGATTAACACTGACAGGTCACATCGCCATGTGACCAATATCCAAAGAGTTTACTAGTGTCGCTAAACTAGTTCACATCATCATGTGATTAAGACTCAATGAGTTCTTGGTTTGATCATGTTTTGCTTGTGAGAGAGGTTTTAGTCAACGGATTTGCAACATTCAGATCCGTATGTACTTCGCAAATCTCTAGGTCATATTGTAAATGCTGCTTCCACGCTCCACTTGGAGCTATTCCAAATGGTCGCTCCACTATACATATCCGGTTTGCTACTCAGAGTCATTCGGATAGGTGTTAAAGCTTGCATCGACGTAACCCTTTACGTCGAACTCTTTATCACCTCCATAATCAAGAAACATATCCTTATTCCTCTAAGGATAATTTTGACCGCTATCTGGTGATCCACTCCTTGATCACCTTTGTACCCTCTTGCCAGATATGTAGCAAGGCACACATCAGGTGCGGTACACAGCATAGCATACTGTAGAGCCTACATCTAAAGCATATGGGACGACCTTCGTCCTTTCTCTCTTTTCTGCCGTGGTCAGGCTTTAAGTCTTCACTTCATACCTTACAACTCAGCCAAGAGCTCCTTCTTTGACTGATCCATCTTGAACACCTTCAAGATCATGTCAAGGTATGTGCTCATTTTGAAAGTACCATTAAGCATTTTGATCCATCCTCATAGATCTTGATGCTCAATGTTCAAGTAGCTTAATCCAGGTTTTCCCTTGAAAAACACATTTCAAATAACCTTATATGCTTTCCAGAAATTCTACATCATTTCTGATCAACAATATGTCAACAACATATACTCATCAGAAATTCTATAGTGCTCCCACTCACTTCTTTGAAAATACAAGTTTCTCATAAACTTTGTATAAACCCAAAATCTTTGATCATCTCATCAAAGCGCACATTCCAACTCCGAGATTCTTACTCCAGTCCTTAGAAGGATCGCTCGAGCCATCATACCTTTTAGCATCCTTAGGATCGACAAAAATTTTCTGATTGTATCACATACAACCTTTCCTTACGAAGACTGGTAAGGAAACTCGATTTGACATCCATCTGCCAGATTTCATAAATGCAGCTAATGCTAACATTATTCCGACGGACTTAAGCATCGCTACGGATGAGAAAATCTCATCATAGTCAACTCCTTGAACTTGTGAAAAACTCTTCGCCACAAGTCGAGCTTCATAGATGGTGACATTACCGTCCACGTCCGCCTTCTTCTTAAGGATCCATTTATCTCAATGGCTTGCCGATCATCGGGCAAGTTCACCAAAGTCCATGCGTTGTTCTGATACATGGATCCTATCTCGGATTTCATGGATTCTATCCATTTGTTGGAATATGGGCCCACCATTGCTTCTCCATAGCTCGTAGATTCGTTGTTGTCTAGCAACATGACCTTCAAGACAGGATTACTGTACCACTCTAAAGTAGTACGCATCCTAGTCACCCTACAAGGTACGGTAGTGACTTGATCCGAAACTTCATGATCACTATCATAAGCTTCTACTTCAATTGGTGTAGGCGCCACAGGAACAACTTCCTGTGCCTTGCTACACACTTGTTGAAGTGACGGTTCAATAACCACATCAAGTCACCACCATCCTCCTACTCAATTCTCGAGACAAACCTTTCCTCGAGAAAGGACCGGATTCAAGAAACAATCCCTATTGCTTTCGGATCTGAATTAGGAGGTATACCCAACTATTTTGGGTGTCCTATGTAGATGCATTTTATCCGCTTTGGGTTCAAGCTTATCAACCTGAAACTTTTCACATAAGCGTCGCAGCCCCAAACTTTTAAGAAACGCCAACTTAGGTTTCTCCAAACCATGGTTCAAACGGTGTCGTCTCAACGGAATTACATGGTGCCCTATTAAAGTGAGTGCGGTTGTCTCTAATGCCTAACCCATGAATGATAGTGGTAATTCTATAAGAGACATCATGGCACGCACCATATCCAATAGGGTGCAACTATGATGTTCGGACACACCATCACACTATGGTGTTCCAGGCGGTATTAATTGTGAAACAATTTGCACAATGTCTTAATTGCATGCCAAAGCTCGTAACTCAGATACTCATCTCTATGATCATATCATAGACATTTAATCCTCTTGTCACAATGATCTTCAACTTCACTCTGAAATTACTTGAACCATTCAATAATTCAGACTTGTGTTTCATCAAGTAAATATACTCAACATCTACTTGAATCATCTGTGAAGTAAGAACATAACGATATTCACTGCATGCCTCAGCACTCATTGGACTTCACACATCAAAATGTGTTACTTCCAACAAGTTGCTATCTTGTTCCATCTTACTGTAAACGAGGCTTTTCAGTAATCTTGCCCATGTGGTATGATTGGCATATCTCAAGTGATTCAAAATCAAGTGAGTCTAAATGATCCATCTGCATGGAGTTTCTTCATGCGTATACACCAATAGACATGGTTCGCATGTCTCAAACTTTTCAAAACGAGTGAGTCCAAAGATCCATCAATATGGAGCTTCTTCATGCGTTTTATACCAATATGACTTACATGGCAGTGCCACAAGTAAGTGGTACTATCATTACTATCTTATATCTTTTGGCATGAAAATGTGTATTGCTACGATCGAGACTCAATAAACCATTCATTTTAGGCGCAAGACCATTGAAGGTATTATTCAAATAAACAGAGTAACCATTATTCTCCTTAAATGAATAACCATATTGCGATAGACATAATCCAATCATGTCTATGCTTAGCGCAAACACCAATCTCGGTGGTAGAGGGAGCGTGCGATGCTTGATCTCATCAACCTTGGAAACACTTCCAACACATATCGTCAGCTCACCTTTAGCTAGTCTCCATTTATTCCGTAGCTTTTATTTCGAGTTACTAACACTTAGCAACCGAACCGGTATCTAATACCCTGGTGCTACTAGGAGTACTAGTAAAGTACACATTAACATAATGTATATCCAATATACTTCTATCGACCTTGCCTGCCTTCTTATCTACCAAGTATCTAGGGTGGTTCTGCTTCAGTGTCCGTTCCTCTCATTACAGAAGCACTTAGTCTCGGGTTTGGGTTCAACCTTGGGTTTCTTCACTAGAGCAGCAGCTGATTTGCCGTTTCATGAAGTATCCCTTCTTGCCCTTGCCCTTCTTGAAACTACTGGTTTCACCAACCATCAACAATTGATGCTCCTTCTTGATTTCTACTTTCGCGGTGTCAAACATCGCGAATACCTCAAGGATCATCATATCTATCCCTGATATGTTATAGTTCATCACGAAGCTCTAGCAGCTTGGTGGAAATGACTTTGGAGAAACATCACTATCTCATCTGGAAGATAATTCCCACTCGATTCAAGTGATTGTTGCACTCAGACAATCTGAGCACAAGCTCAACGATTGAGCCATTTCTCCCTTAGTATGCAGGCTAAGAGACTTGTTGGAGGTCTTATACCTCTTAACGTGGGCACGAGCCTGAAATCCCAATTTTTGCCCTCGAAACATCTCATATGTTCGGCGACGTTTCGAAAACGTCTTTGGTGCCTCTACTCTAAACCATTTAACTGAACTATCACGTAGTTATCAAAACGTGTATGTCAGATGTTCGCAACATCCACGTACTACGTTCGAGGTCCAGCACACCGAGCGGTGCATTAAGGACATAAGCCTTCTACGAAGCAACGAGGACAATCCTTAGTTCACGGACCCAGTCCGCATAATTGCTACTATCAACTTTCAACTAAATTTTCCCTAGGAACATATCTAAAACAGTAGAACTAAAGCGCGAGCTACGACATGATTTGCAAAAACCTTTTGACTATGTTCAGGATAATTAAGTTCATCTTATGAACTCCCACTCACATAGACATCCATCTAGTCATCTAAGTGATTACATGATCCGAGTCAACTAGGCCGTGTCCGATCATCACGTGAGACGGACTAGTCATCATCGGTGAACATCTTCATGTTGATCATATCTACTATATGACTCATGCTTGACCTTTCGGTCTCTTGTGTTCCGAGGCCATGTCTGTACATGCTAGGCTCGTCAAGTCAACCTAAGTGTTTCGCGTGTGTAAATCTGGCTTACACCCGTTGTACGTGAACATTAGAAATTATCACACCCGAGCATTACGTGGTCCTTCGAAACGACGAACTTTCGCAACGGTGCACAGTTAGGGGGGACACTTTCTTGAAATTTTAATGAGGGATCATCTTATTTAATACCATCGTTCTAAGCAAATAAGATGCATAAACATGATAAACATCACATGCAATCAAATAGTGACATGATATGGGCAATATCATTTTGCTCCTTTTGATCTCCATCTTCGGGGCTCCATGATCATCATCGTCACCGGCATGACACCATGATCTCCATCATCATGATCTCCATCATCGTGTCTCCATGAAGTTGTCTTGCCAACTTATTACTTCTACTACTATGGCTACCGGTTAGCAATAAAGTAATGTAATTACATGGCATTGCTCAATGACACGCAGGTCATACAATAAATAAAGACAACTCCTATGGCTCCTGCCGGTTGTCATACTCATCGACATGCAAGTCGTGATTCCTATTACAAGAACATGATCAATCTCATACATCACACATCATTCATCACATTCTTCTTGGCCATATCACATCACATAGCATACCCTGCAAAAACAAGTTAGACGTCCTCTAATTGTTGTTTGCATGTTTTACGTGGGTGCTTTGGGTTTCTAGCAAGAACGTTTCTTACCTACGCAAAAACCACAACGTGATATGTCAATTGCTATTTACCCTTCATAAGGACCCTTTTCATCGAATCCGATCCGACTAAAGTGGGAGAGACTGGCACCCGCTAGCCACCTTATGCAACAAGTGCATGTCAGTCGGTGGAACCTGTCTCACGTAAGAGTACGTGTAAGGTCGGTCCGGGCCGCTTCATTCCACGATGCCGCCGAATCAAGATTGTACTATTAATGGTAAGCATATTGAAAAAAAATCAACGCCCACAACTACTTTGTGTTCTACTCATGCAAAGAATCTACGCGATAGACCTAGCTCATGATGCCACTGTTGGGGAACGTAGCAGAAATTCAAAATTTTCCTACGAGTCACCAAGATCTATCTATGGAGAGACTACCAACGAGGGGAAGGAGAGTGCATCTACATACCCTTGTAGATCGCTATGCGGAAGCGTTCAAGAGAACGGGGTTGAAGGAGTCGTACTCGTCGTGATCCAAATCACCGGAGATCCTAGTGCCGACCGGACGACACCTCCGCGTTCAACACACGTACAGCCCGGTGACGTCTCCCATGCCTTGATCCAGCAAGGAGAGAGGGAGAGGTTGAGGAAGACTCCATCCAGCAGCAGCACAACGGCGCGGTGATGTTGGAGGAGTGTGGTGATCCAGCAGGGCTTCGCCAAGCACCGCAAGATATGAGGAGAAACAGACGTAGGGCTGCGCCAACAGGCAAAGAAACTTCGTGTGTTGGGCTGCCCTTTGCCTCCACTATATATAGGGGGAGAGGGGGGCTGCGCCCCCACCTAGGGTTCCACCCTAGGGGTGGCGGCCAACCCTAGATCCCATCTGGGGGCGGCCAAGGGAGGGGAGAGGGGAAACTTGCCCCCCAAGTTAGGTGGGTGCGCCCCCTCCCCAAACCCTAGGCGCCTTGGGCCCTTGTGGGGGGCGCACCAGCCCACCTGGGGCTGGCCCCCTCCCACACTTGGCCCATGCTGCCCTTCGGGGATGGTGGCCCCACTTGGTGGACCCCCGGGACCCTCCCGGTGGTCCCGGTACGTTACCGATAAAACCCGAAACTTTTCCGGTGACCAAAACAGGACTTCCCATATATAAATCTGATCTGGACCATTCCAGAACTCCTCGTGACGTCCAGGATCTCATCCGGGACTCCGAACAACATTCGGTAACCACATACAAACTTCCTTTATAACCCTAGCGTCATCGAACCTTAAGTGTGTAGACCCTACGGGTTCGGGAACCATGCAGACATGACCGAGACGTTCTCCGGTCAATAACCAACAGCGGCATCTGGATACCCATGTTGGCTCCCACATGTTCCATGATGATCTCATCGGATGAAACACGATGTCAAGGACTCAATCAATCCCGTATACAATTCCCTTTGTCTAGCGGTATTGTACTTGCCCGAGATTCGATCGTCGGTATGCCGATACCTTGTTCAATCTCGTTACCTGCAAGTCTCTTTCCTTGTTCCATAACACATCATCCCGTGATCAACCCCTTGGTCACATTGTGCACATTATAATGATGTCCTACCAAGTGGGCCCAGAGATACCTCTCCGTTTACCGGAGTGACAAATCCCAGTCTCGATTCGTGCCAACCCAACAGACACTTTCGGAGATACCCGTAGTGTACCTTTATAGCCACCCAGTTACGTTGTGACGTTTGGTACACCCAAAGCATTCCTACGGTATCCGGGAGTTGCACAATCTCATGGTCTAAGGAAAAGATACTAGACATTAGAAAAGCTTTAGCATACGAACTACATGATCTTTGTGCTAGGCTTAGGATTGGGTCTTGTCCATCACATCATTCTCCTAATGATGTGATCCCGTTATCAACGACATCCAATGTCCATGGCCAGGAAACCGTAACCATCTATTGATCAACGAGCTAGTCAACTAGAGGCTTACTAGGGACATAGTGTTGTCTATGTACCCACACATGTATCTGAGTTTCCTATCAATATAATTATAGCATGGATAATAAACGATTATCATGAACAAGGAAATATAATAATAACTAATTTATTATTGCCTCTAGAGCATATTTCCAACAGTCTCCCACTTGCACTAGAGTCAATAATCTAGTTCACATCGCCATGTGATTAACACTCATAGGTCACATCGCCATGTGACCAACATCCAAAGAGTTCACTAGTGTCGCTAAACTAGTTCACATCGTCATGTGGTTAAGACTCAATGAGTTCTGGGGTTTGATCATGTTTTGCTTGTGAGAGAGGTTTTAGTCAACGAGTCTACAACATTCAGATCCGTATGTAGTTCGCAAATCTCTAGGTCATATTATAAATGCTGCTTCCACGCCCCACTTGGAGCTATTCCAAATGGTCGCTCCACTATACGTATCTGGTTTGCTACTCAGAGTCATTCAGATAGGTGTTAAAGCTTGCATCGACGTAACCCTTTACGCCGAACTCTTTATCACCTCCATAATCGAGAAACATGTCCTTATTACTCCAAGGACAATTTTTGACCGCTATCTGGTGATCCACTCCTTGATCACCTTTGTACCCTCTTGCCAGATATGTAGCAAGGCACACATTAGGTGCGGTACACAGCATACATACTGTAGAGCCTACGTCTAAAGCATAGGGGACGACCTTCGTCCTTTCTCTCTTTTCTGCCCTGGTCGAGCTTTAAGTCTTAACTTCATACCTTACATCTCGGGCAAGAACTCCTTCTTTGACTGATCCATCTTGATCACCTTCAAGATCATGTCAAGGTATTTGCTCATTTGAAAGTGCCATTAAGCGTTTTTTGATCTATCCTCATAGATCTTGATGCTCAATGTTCAAGTAGCTTAATCTAGGTTTTCTATTCAAAAACACCTTTCAAATAACCCTATATGCTTTCCAGAAATTCTACATCATTTCTGATCAACAATATGTCAACAACATATACTCATCAGAAATTCTATAGTGCTCCCACTCACTTCTTTGGAAATACAAGTTTCTCATAAACTTTGTATAAACCCAAAATCTTCAATCGTATGATCAAAGTGCATATTCCAACTCCGAGATGCTTACTCCAGTCCATGGAAGGATCGCTGGAGCTAGCATACCTTTTAGCATCCTTAGGACCGACAAAACCTTTCTGATTGTATCACATACAACCTTTTCTTACGAAAACTGGTAAGGAAACTCGTTTTGACATCCATCTGCCAAATTTCATAAATGCAGCTAATGCTAACATGATTCCGACGGACTTAAGCATCGCTACGGATGAGAAAATCTCATTGTAGTCAACTTCCTTGAACTTGTGAAAACTCTTCGCCACAAGTCGAGCTTCATAGACGGTGACATTACCGTCCACGTCCATCTTCTTCTTAAGGATCCATTTATCTCAATGGCTTGCCGATCACCGGGCAAGTCTACCAAAGTCCATGCTTTGTTCTGATACATGGATCCTATCTCGGATTTCATGGCTTCTAACCATTTGTCGGAATTTGGTCCCACCATCGCTTCTCCATAGCTCGTAGGTTCATTGTTGTCTAGCAACATGACCTTCAAGACAGGATTACTGTACCACTCTGAAGTAGTATGCATCCTTGTCACCCTACGAGGTACGGTAGTGACTTGATCCAAAACTTCATGATCACTATCATAAGCTTCTACTTCAATTGGTGTAGGCGCCACAGGAACAACTTCATGTGCCCTGCTACACACTTGTTGAAGTGACGGTTCAATATCCTCATCAAGTCTCCACCATCCTCCCACTCAATTCTCGAGACAAACCTTTCCTCGAGAAAGGACCCGATTCAAGAAACAATACCTATTGCTTTCGGATCTGAATTAGGAGGTATACCCAACTGTTTTGGATGTCCTATGAAGATGCATTTTATCCGCTTTGGGTTCGAGCTTATCAACCTGAAACTTTTTCACATAAGCGTCGCAGCCCCAAACTTTTAAGAAACGACAACTTAGGTTTCTCCAAACCATAGTTCAAACGGTGTCGTCTCAACGGAATTACGTGGTGCCCTATTTTAAAGTGAATGCGGTTGTCTCTAATGCCTAACCCATGAACGATAGTGGTAATTCGATAAGAGACATCATGGTACGCACCATATCCAATAGGGTGCAACTATGATGTTTGGACACACCATCACACTATGGTGTTCCAGGCGGTATTAATTTTGAAACAATTTCCACAATGTCTTAATTGCGTGCCAAAGCTCGTAACTCAGATGCTCATCTCTATGATCATATCATAGACATTTTATCCTCTTGTCACGATGATCTTCAACTTCACTCTGAAATTACTTGAACCATTCAATAATTCAGACTTGTGTTTCATCAAGTAAATATACTCAGTATCTACACAAATCATCCGTGAAGTAAGAACATAACGATATCCACTGCGTGCCTTAGCACCTATTGGACTGCACACATCATAATGTATTACTTCCAACAAGTTGCTTTCTTGTTCCATTTTACTGAAAACGAGGCTTTCGGTCATCTTGCCCATGTGGTATGATTTGCATGTCTCAAGTGATTCAAAATCAAGCGAGTCCAAAACGATCCATCTGCATGGAGTTTCTTCATGCGTACATACCAATAGACATGTTTTGCATGTCTATAACTTTTCAAAAACGAGTGAGTCCATAGATCCATCAACATGGAGCTTCTTCATGCGTTTTATGACTTACATGGCAGTGCCACAAGTAGGTGGTACTATCATTACTATCTTGTATCTTTTGGCATGAACATGTGTATCACTACGATCGAGATTCAATAAACCATTCATTTTAGGTGCAAGACCATTGAAGGTATTATTCAAATAAACAGAGTAACTATTATTCTCCTTAAATGAATAACCGTATTGCGATAGACATAATCCAATCATGTCTATGCTCAACGCAAACACCAAATAACAATTATTTAGGTTTAATACCAATCTCGATGGTAGAGGGAGCGTGCGATGCTTGATCATATCAACCTTGGAAACACTTCCAACACATATCGTTAGCTCACCTTTAGCTAGTCTTCGTTTATTCCGTAGCTTTTATTTCGAGTTACTAACACTTAGCAACCGAACCGGTCTCTAATACCCTGGTGCTACTAGTAGTACTGGTAAAGTACACATTACCATAATGTATATCCAATATACTGCCGTCGACCTTGCCTGCCTTCTTATCTACCAAGTATCTAGGGTGGTTCTGCTTTAGTGTCCGTTCCTCTCATTACAGAAGCACTTAGTCTCGGGTTTGGGTTCAACCTCGGGTTTCTTCACTAGAGCAGCAGCTGATTTGCCGCTTCATGAAGTATCCCTCCTTGCCCTTGCCCCTTTTGAAACTAGTGGTTTTACTAACCATCAACAATTGATGCTCCTACTTGACTTCTACTTTCGCGGTGTCAAACATCGCGAATACTTCAAGGATCATCATATCTATCCTTGATATGTTATAGTTCATCATGAAGCTCTAGCAGCTTGGTGGCAATGACTTTGGAGAAACATCACTATCTCATCTGGAAGATCAACTCCCACTCGATTAAAGTGATTGTTGTACTCAGACAATCTGAGCACAAGCTCAACTATTGAGTTTTTTTCTCCCTTAGATTGCAAGCTAAGAAAATCGTCGGAGGTCTCATACCTCTTGACGTGGGCACGAGCCTGAAATCCCAATTTCAGCCCTCGAAACATCTCATATGTTCCGCGACGTTTCGAAAACGTCTTTGATGCCTCTACTCTAAACCATTTAACTGAACTATCACGTAGTTATCAAAATGTGTATGTCAGATGTTCGCAACATCCACAGACTACGTTCGAGGTCCAGCACACCGAGCGGTGCATTAAGGACATAAGCCTTCTATGAAGCAACGAAGACAATCCTCAGTTCACGGACCCAGTCCGCATAATTCATACTATCAACTTTCAACTAAATTTTCTCTAGGAACATATCTAAACAGTAGAACTAAAGCGCGATCTTACGACATAATTTGCGAAGATCTTTTGACTATGTTCAGGATAATTAAGTACATCTTATGAACTCCCACTCAGATAGACATCCCTCTAGTCATCTAAGTGATTACATGATCTGAGTCAACTAGGCCGTGTCCGATCATCACGTGAGACGGACTAGTCAACGTCGGTGAACATCTTCATGTTGATCGTATATTCTATACGACTCATGCTCAACCTTTCGGTCCTCCGTGTTCCGAGGCCATGTCTGTACATGCTAGGCTCGTCAAGTCAACCTAAGTGTTTCGCGTGTGTAAATCTGGCTTACAGCCGTTGTATGTGAACGTTAGAATCTATCACACCCGATCATCACGTGGTGCTTCGAAACAACGAACTTTCGCAACGGTGCACAGTTAGGGGGAACACTTTCTTGAAATTTTAGTGAGGGATCATCTTATTTACTACCATCGTTCTAAGCAAATAAGATGCATAAACATGATAAACATCACATGCAATCAAAATAGTGACATGATATGGCCAATATCATTTTGCTCCTTTTTTATCTCCATCTTTGGGATTCCATGATCATCATCGTCACCGGCATGACACCATGATCTCCATCATCATGATCTCCATCACCGTGTCTCCATGAAGTTGTCTCGCCAACTTATTACTTCTACTACTATGGCTACCGGTTAGCAATAAAGTAAAGTAATTACATGGCGTTGTTCAATGACACGCGGGTCATACAATAAATAAAGACAACTCCTATGGCTCCTGCCGGTTGTCATACTCATTGACATGCAAGTCGTGATTCCTATTACAAGAACAGGATCAATCTCATACATCACATATCATTCATCACATTCTTCTTGGCCATATCACATCACATAGCATACCCTGCAAAAACAAGTTAGACGTCCTCTAATTGTTGTTTGCATGTTTTACGTGGCTACTATGCGTTTCTAGCAAGAACATTTCTTACCTACACAAAAACCACAACGTGATATGTCAATTGCTATTTACCCTTTTCATAAGGACCCTTTTCATAAGGACCCTTTTCAATTGCTATTCTAGTGAACATTTTGGTATCTTATTTGCATTTTTCTGATTTAGTATGAATTAGTTATGAAGTTTTCAAACTGACAGTCAAACGGTCAAAGGGCAAAAGCATAAGAGGAGCAAAGTGACTTGGACAGAACTGGTGACTTTTGGGAATTAGGGGTAAAACAGACGAGTGGGACACAACTAGGGGCATAAATCTAATTATCCCTAGATTTTTAGCAGCGAAGATGCAAGCAAGTAGAAGGCACATGGCAACACAAGAAAACAAGAGATCCGACAAGAAAAAGTCAAAAATGAAAAAGGGAGAATAACATGGCAAATTTTTGTGAAGCAGGGGAGATGAAAACGATAGGCAAATGACAAATAATGTAAATTGCAAGGAGATGAGATTTGTGATTAGGAACCTGGTAGATGTTGATGATGTTTCACCGACAACGGCGCCAGAAATTTCCTTTGATAATCCTTGTATTGTATCTGCGTCAGTATTTTTCCCAAGGAGTAAGGGATGATGCAGTACAACGAAGGTAGGTATTTTCCTCAGTTATGAAACCAAGGTTATCGAAGCAGTAGGAGAACCAAGCAACACTATGTAAATGGTGCCTGCACACAAAGAACAAATACTTGCAACCCGACACAAAGAGGGGTTCTCAATCCCTCCCAAGTAAAAGATTGGTAAAGTGATAGATTGGTAAATGCAAATAAAATAAAGGCAAATAAAATTCAGCGAGGTATTTTTGGGTTTTTGATAATATAGTTCTGAAAATAAAATACACAAATAAATAAAAAGGAAAATAGCAATATAGATCTAAAGATATATGGTGAGAAAATAGACCTGAGGGCCGTAGATTTCACTAGTGGCCTCTCTCAAGAAAATAGTATACGGTGGGTAAACAAATTACTGTTGGGCAATTGATAGAACTTAAAATAATTATGACAATATCCAGGCAATGATCATTATATAAGCATCACGTCCAAGATTAATTGACCAACTCATGCCTGCATCTACTACTATAACTCCACACATCGACCGCTATCCAGCATGCATCTAGTGTATTAAGTTCATGGAGAAATGGAGTAATGCAATAAGAACGATGACATGATGTAGACAAGATCTATTCATGTAGGAATAGACCAAATAACTTTCATGGATAAAAAGATCTGATCGTAAACTCAAAGTCATCGGATCCCAACAAACACACCGCAAAAATAGTTAGATCAAATATATCTCCAAGAGACCATTGTATTGAGAATCAAAAGAGAGAGGAAGCCATCTAGATACTTACTACGGACCCGTGGGTCTACAATGAACTACTCATGCATCATTGGAGAGGCGCCAATGAGGATGATGAACCCCTCTGTGATGATGTCTAGATTGGATCTGGTGTTTCTAGAACTTGCGGTGGCTAGAATTGTGTTTCATCGACTCCCTAAGAGTTTTTGGATTTTCAGGGTATTTATAGAGCGAAGAGGCGGTGCGGGAGGCGGACGAGGTGGGCACAACCCACCAGGATGCGCCTGGGACCCCAGGCGTGCCTAGGTTGGTTGTGCTCCCCTCGGAGCCCTCCTCTGGTACTTCTTTGGCCCAACAGGTGTCTTCTGGTCCAGAAAAAGTCTCCAAAAAGTTTTGCTGCATTTGGACTCCGCTTGATACTGATATTCTGCGAAGTAAACAACAAGCAAAAAACAGCAACTGGAACTAGGCACTGTGTGAATAAGTTAGTCCCAAAAAATGATATAAAGTTGCTATAAAATGATTGTAAAACATCCAAGAATGATAATATAACAACATGGAACAATCAAAAATTATAGATATGTTGCAGACGTATCAGCATCCCCAAGCTTAATTCCTCCACGTCCTCGAGTAGGTAAATGATAAAAACAGAATTTTTGATGTGGAATGCTGCCTATCATGTTCATCACATTCTTTTCTTTTGTAATATGGACACATGGACTTTTATATGATTCAAAGCAATAGTCTAGTTTTAACATGAAGATTTCAATACTCAAGCATATCATCAAGCAACCATGTCTTTCAAAATATCAACACTAAAGAAAGTTATCCCTAGCCCATCATGCTCAATCATTGATCCATTCATGAAACACACTCGCATATTAGCTACATCCAACGCTCAAGTACGATCATAGTGCCCCTAAGTTGGAGCTTTATAAGAGAAGATGGAGAATCAATAAAAATAAAAATTGCATAAAGTAAATAGAAAGGCCATTCGCAGAGGGAAGTAGGGATTTGTAGAGGTGCCAGAGCTTAAAGAAAAAAAGAGAGGTAAAAACATTTTGGGTGGCATACTTTTCCCGTCAACGAAAATGACTGGGTAATTCCCAACACTTTCCATGCTAGATATGTCATAGGCGGTTCCCAAATAGAAAATAAAGTTTATTCCTTTTTCTATCATTCTTTCACATTCCACAGCTAGCCGTATCCACGGGTACCGTCCATACCAAAACTTTCTAAGGAATTTATTATTTGATGTCATAAAGTAAATTCAATTTTCACTTCGGGACTAGGCATCCCTAATACCTTTGACATACTCTCGTGCAATGACAAGTGAATAAACACTCATCTTGAGAATAACACATCTACCATGGAAAATATTGGCCACCCCCTGCCGCTTCATGAGCGGTACGAGAACACAAAAAGGAAATTAATTTTGAAACTTAGAGATGGCACATACAAATTTTCTTAGAACGGCATGGAAATACCACATGTAGGTAGGTATGGTGGACTCATATGAAAAAACTGGGTTTAACTATTTTGGATGCACAAGTAGTATTACTACATAGTACAAGTGAAGGCATGCATAAATATTGAGAAGCGTCCAACCAAGAAACGAAAAATCACATAAGCGAGCATTAAGCATAACTAACACCGAATAATGCACCACAAGTACGATGTAATTTCATTGCATAACTATTGACTTTCGTGCTTGCATTGGGAATCACAAACATTTACACCAATATTCATACTAAAGCATAATTACTCATCAACATGACTCACATATCACTATCATCATATTTCAAAACTATTACAAAGAATCAAGTTTATTTTATCCAATGATCTTCATGAAAGTTTTTATTATATCCCTCTTGAATATATATCACTTTGGGACTAGTTTCGCATGTTGCAGTTGCCTTTTGACAAGCTCGAACAAATTTAAGTGAAGAACATGAGCATAAAGATTTTCATCTCTCAGAATAATATAAGTGAAGCATGAGAGAATTTCTTCAAAAATACTAACTCTCAAATAGATCTAAGTGAAGCATGAGAGCATTTCTTCAAAATTATCAAAGAACGTCGTGCTAAAAAAGATATGAGTGAAGCACTAGAGCAATTCCATAGCTCAAAAAAGTTAAGTGAAGCATAAAGAGCAATTCTAACAAATCATAGAATAATTTTGGCTCTCTCAAATAGGTGTTTAAATAGGTGTCTAGCAAGGATACTTGACACAAAACAAAAAGCAAAACAAGCAAAGACCTATATAATACAAGACGTTCTAGGCAAAACTCATGATATGTGATGAATAAAAATATAGCTCCAAGTAATACCGATGGTCGTTAGAAGAAAGAGGGGATGCCACTCGGGGCATCCCCAATCTTAGTTGCTTGTTCTTCCTTGAATATTATCTTGGGGTGCCATGGGGCATCCCCAAGCTTAGGCTCTTGCTTCTCCTTAATCCTTCATCAATCGTGATCTCCCCAAAAAGTTAAAAACTTCAATCACACAAAACTTAACAAAACCTTCGTGAGATTCGTTAGTATAACAAAGCAAATCACTACTCTAAGTATTGTTGCGGTAGGATTGTGAAGTTGTTGCTGCACGGCAGATGGCGTTGGGTTTTTTCTTTTATTTTCTATGCCGAATTATTAGGTATTGGTGTTTGGCATAATTTTAACATTAAATATTTCATCATTGTGTGCATCCATCGATGGTCTGAGGTTATCCTTGTAGGAACACTAGTAGAAAATAGACCTTTGGTCCACTGATGACCCACAAGTATAGGGGATCTATCGTAGTCCTTTCGATAAGTAAGAGTGTCGAACCCAACGAGGAGCAGAAGGAACTGATAAGCGGTTTTCAGCAAGGTATTCTCTGCAAGTACTGAAATAAGTGGTAACAGATAGTTTTGTGATAAGGTAAATTGTAACGAGCAACAAGTAACAAAAGTAAATAAGGTGCAGCAAGGTGGCCCAATCCTTTTTGTAGCAAAGGACAAGCCGGAACAAACTCTTATAATAGGAAAAGTGCTCCCGAGGACACATGGGAATATCGTTAAGATAGTTTTCATCACGCTCATATGATTCGCGTTCGGTACTTTGATAATTTGATATGTGGGTGGACCGGTGCTTGGGTACTGTTCTTACTTGAACAAACATCACACTTATGATTAACCTCTATTGCAAGCATCCGCAACTACAACAAAAGTATTAAGGTAAACCTAACCATAGCATGAAACATATGGATCCAAATCAGCCCCTTACGAAGCAACGCATAAACTAGGGTTTAAGCTTCTGTCACTCCATCATCTACTTATTACTTCCCAATGTCTTCCTCTAGGCCCAAATAATGGTGAAGTGTTATGTAGTCGACGTTCACATAACACCACTAGAGGTTAGACAACATACATGTTATCAAAATATCGAACGAATACCAAATTCACATGACTACTAATAGAAAGACTTCTCCCTTGTCCTCAGGAACAAACGTAACTACTCACAAAGCATATTCATGTTCATAATCAGAGGGGTAATAATATGCATAAAGGATCTGAACATATGATCTTCCACCAAATAAACCAACTAGCATCAACTACAAAGAGCAATCAACACTACTAGCAACCTACTAGCACCAATCCCGGACTTGGAGACAAGAATTGGATACAAGAGATGAACTAGGGTTTGGAGATGAGATGGTGCTCGTGAAGATGTTGATGGAGATTGCCCTCTCCCGATGAGAGGAGCATTGGTGATGATGATGGTGATGATTTCCCCCTCCCGTAGGGAAGTGTCCCCGGCAGAACAGCTCTGCCGGAGCCCTAGATTGGTTCCGCCAAGGTTTTGCCTCGTGGCGGCGGAGTCTCGTCCCGAAAGGTTGCTTCTTATTTTTTTCTCATCGAAAGACTTCATATAGGAGAAGATGGGCGTCGGAGAGCCACCAGGGGGCCCACGAGGTTTCCAATATTTGCAATATTTGCTCCTTTTCCAGCCAGAATTCCGGCTGCCGGCATTCCCCCTCTTCATGGTAAACCTTGTAAAATAAGAGAGAATAGCCATAAGTATTGTGACATATCGTGAAATAACAGCCCATAATGCGATAAATATCGATATAAAAGCATGATGCAAAATGGACGTATCAACTCCCCCAAGCTTAGACCTCGCTTGTCCTCAAGCGAAAAGCCGATAACAATAAATATGTCCTCATGTTTAGAGGTAGAGGCGTCGATAAAAATAAAATACGGACATGAAGGCATCATGATTACTTCATAACATCAACATATATAGATTTGTCATATGATTACTTATATTCAAGTGATGATCTTTTCAAAAAGCCAAAGTATGAATAATAAACCTTATTGAGCACCAACAATTATAATCTCAGTCATTGAAGCAATCGCAATTTATCATAACATCGGAAAGAGTCTATGTCAGAGCTCAAAAGCAAGTCCACATACTCAACTATCACTTAGTCCTTCATAATTGCTAGCACTCACGTGATACTTGTGGTTACGGAGTTTTAATCGGACACAGAGAAAGATAGGGGCTAATAGTTTTGCCCAACAACTTTTTAGCTCAAGGGTAATGTCAACAATAATAATTCACGCTCCCCCACATCCAATTAGATATATATATATCATGTTCTTTCAACATGCTGAGCTTGCCAAAGGATAAAATGAAAAAGGAACGGTGAAGATCACCGTGACTCTTGCATAAGGTAGAGGAAAATAATAAAAGATAGGCCCTTCACAGAGGGAAGCAGAGGTTGTCATGCGCGTTTAGGGTTGATGCACAAAATCTTAATGCAAAAGAACGTCACTTTACATTGCCCCTTGCATGTGAACCTTTATTATGCAGTCCATCGCTTTTATTGCGTCCACAACAAGTTCGTGCAAAGTTTATTTTTTCCGCACTAATAAATCATGCATATTTAGAGAGCAATTTTTATTGCTTGCACCGATGACAACCTACTTGAAGGATCTTACTCAATCCATACGTAGATATGGTGGACTCTCATGGCAAAACTGGTTTAAGGGTATTTGGAAGCACAAGTAGTATTTCTACTTAGTGCTGAGAGTTTGGCTAGCATGAGGGGGAAAGGCAAGCTCAGCATGTTAGGAGATCCATAACAACATACTTTTTCTCAGATGTAAGAGAACATAACTCATTATGTTGTCTTCCTTGTCCAACATCAACTCTTTAGCATGTCATATTTTAATGAGTGCTCCAAATCATAAAAGATGTCAATGATAATATATCTATATGTGAAACCTCTCTTTCCTTATTACTTCCTATTAATTGCAACGATGACCAAAGCTATATTTGCCAACTCCAACAACTTTTTAATCATCATACTCTTTCTATGTGAAGTCATTACTTTCAATAAGATCAATATGAACTCTTGATTCTTTTTATTCTTTTTCTTATAATCACCCAAGATCATGGCAAAATAATCAAGCCCTTGACTCAACACTAATCTTTATTATATATAGCTCACGGACTCGATTTCATAGAGGGATCATAAAGCAAAACTCAAAACTAGATCGTGCCATGACTTTATTCTACTAAATCAAGATACTACTAATAGGATCGAACTAAGAAAAACGGTAAAGATAGGAGTTGTGATGGTGATACGATATCGGGGCACCTCCCCCAAGCTTGGCAGTTGCCAAGGGGAGCGCCCATACCCATGTGATTATATCTCCTTCTTTGTTGTTGGTGGTGGAGGTGTTGTTGATGATGGAAGCTTGCCGTCCACCTTCCATGGCATAGGCTCACTCTCATAGAAGGATGATCGAGTCTTCGGAATCCTCAGATCTGCAACGGAAACAGCTCAAAACGAAAATAGAGGATATTTGCGTGATACAGTTGCCAAAACCTTTGGGAGAATATATAATGAATTTTTACCGACCAAAATATGTATCGTGCAAGAAAACAGAGTCCGGAGGGCACACGAGGTGCTCACGAGGTAGGGGGACGCGTCCAGGGGGGTAGGGCGCGCCCTCCACCCTCGTGGAGGCCTCGTGTCCTCCCTGGACTGCTACTTATTTTTCTATTTTTCTAAATATTCCAAAACGGAGAAATATTGCTTTAGAATTTTTTTTGGAGTCGGTTTACTTACCGTACCACATACCTATTCCTTTTGGGAGTCTGAAACATTCAGGAAAGTGTCTCTTATGTATTCCTCCGGGGTTATGGTTTGAATGATATTGGTTTCATCATTTATGGGATTACCTGAGATATAGTGTTTGATTCTTTGACCGTTTACCACCTTCGGATTTGTGCCGGCGAAGTTATTGATTTTTATGGCACCGGAACGATAGACCTCCTCGATAACATAAGGGCCTTCCCATTAGAGAGAAGCTTTCCTGCAAAAAATCATAAACGAGAGTTGTATAGCAATACATAATCACCTACATTAGACTCACGCTTTTGTATCCTTTTGTCATGCCATCTTTTAACTTTTTATTTAAACAACTTGGCATTTTCATAGGCTTGGGTTCTCCATTCATCAAGTGAGCTAATATCAAATAACCTCTTCTCACCGGCAAGTTTGAAATCATAGTTGAGCTCTTTAATAGCCCAATATGCCTTATGTTCTAGTTCAAGAGGTAAGTGACATGCTTTTCCATAAACCATTTTATACGGAGACATACCCATAGGATTCTTATATGCGGTTCTATAGGCCCATAATGCATCATCAAGTTTCTTGGACCAATTCTTTCTAGACCTATTGACAGTCTTTTGCAAAATTAATTTGAGCTCTCTATTGCTCAATTCTACTTGACCACTAGACTGTGGGTGATAAGGAGATGCAATTCTATGATTAACATCGTATTTAGCAAGCATCTTACGGAAAGCACCATGAATAAAGTGTGAACCACCATCAGTCATTAAGTATCTAGGGACTCCAAACCTCGGAAAAATAACTTCCTTAAGCATTTTAATAGAAGTGTTATGATCAGCACTACTAGTTGGAATAGCTTCTACCCACTTAGTAACGTAACCAACAGCAACTAGAATATGAGTGTAACCATTAGAGGCAGGAAAAGGTCCCATATAATCAAAGCCCCAAACATCAAATGGCTCAATAACAAGTGAATAATTCATAGCATTTCTTGACGTCTACTGATATTACCAATTCTTTGACATTCATCGCAAGATAAAACAAACTTACGGGCATCCTTGAAGAGAGTAGGCCAATAAAACCCGGATTGCAATACCTTATGTGCAGTTCTATCTCCAGCGTGGTGTCCTCCATAGGCTTCAGAGTGACACTTGCGTAGGATCGGTTCCTGTTCATGCTCAGGTACACAACATCTAATAACACCATCTACTCCTTCTTTATAAAGATGTGGGTCATCCCAAAAGTAATGTCGCAAGTCATAGAAAAACTTTTTCTTTTGTTGGTATGTGAAGCTAGGCGGTATAAATTTAGCAACAATATAATTAGCATAATCAGCATACCACAGAGTGCTACGAGAAGTACTTATGACATTTAATTGTTCATCAGGAAAGCTATCATCAATAGGTAGTGGGTCATCAAGAACATTCTCTAACCTAGATAAGTTGTCTGCAACGGGGTTCTCAGCTCCTTTTCTATCAATGATATGCAAATCAAACTCTTGGAGCAAGAGGACCCATCTAATAAGCCTAGATTTTGCATCTTTCTTTTCCATAAGATATTTAATAGCAGCATGATCAGTGTGAATAGTTACTTTAGAATCAACAATATAGGGTCTGAATTTATCACAAGCAAATACAACCGCTAAAAGTTCCTTTTCGGTAGTAGCATAATTTCTTTGAGCATTGTCTAGAGTCTTACTAGCATAATGGATAACATTCAATTTCTTATCAACTCTTTGCCCTAGAACAGCACCTACAGCATAATCACTAGCATCACACATAATTTAAAAAGGTAAATTCCAATCAGGTGGCTGAACAACAGGTGCAGAGACTAATGCTTTCTTAAGTATTTCAAATGCTTCTATGCAATCATCATCAAAGACAAATGGTACATCTTTTTGTAATAAATTAGTCAGAGGCCGAGAGATTTTTGAGAAGTCCTTAATGAACCTCCTATAAAATCCGGCGTGACCAAGGAAACTTCTTATACCTTTGATGTCCTTGGGACATGGCATCTTTTCAATAGCATCAACCTTGGCTTTATCGACTTCAATACCTCTTTCAGAAACTTTGTGCCCCAAGACAATACCTTCATTAACCATAAACTGGCACCTTTCCCAATTCAAGACAAGATTAGTTTCTTCACATCTCTGCAAAACTCGAGCAAGATTGCTCAAGCAATCATCAAAAGAGGAACCATAGACGGAAAAGTCGTCCATGAAAACCTCACAAATTTTCTCACAAAAGTCAGAAAATATAGCCATCATGCATCTTTGAAAGGTAGCAGGTGCATTACATAATCCGAAAGGCATACGTCTATAAGAAAAAGTACCAAAAGGGCATGTAAAGGTAGTTTTTGATTGATCCTTAGCCGACACAGGTATTTGAGAAAAACCGGAATAACCATCTAGAAAGCAATAGTGTGTATGTTTGCATAATCTTTCTAGAATTTGATCAATAAAAGGTAAGGGGTAATGATCTTTCTTAGTAGCCTTATTTAATTTGTGGAAATCAATTACCATCCTATAACCTGTGATAATTCTTTGCGGAATCAATTCATCTTTATCATTGGGGACAACAGTAATACCTCCCTTCTTAGGGACACAATGGACAGGACTTACCCACTGACTATCAGCAACGGGATAAATTATACCTGCCTCCAGAAGCTTTAGTATTTCTTTTCTTACCACTTCTTTCATTTTAGGATTCAAACGTCGTTGAGGATCACAAACTGGTTTGGCATCAGCTTCCAAATTTATCTTATGTTGACATAAAGTGGGACTGATGCCCTTAAGATCATCCAGAGTATATCCAATAGCGGCACGGTGCTTTTTCAGAGTTTTCAATAGTCTTTCTTCTTCATGCTCTGAAAGGTTAGCACTAATAATAACAGGATATATTTTCTTTTCATCAAGATAAGCATACTTAAGATTATCAGGCAACGGTTTAAGCTCAAACACGGGATCACCCTTGGGTGGAGGAGGATCCCCTAGGATTTCAACAGGCAAATTGTGTTTCAGAATAGGTTCTTGTTTAAAGAATACTTCATCTATTTCCCTTCTTTCATTCATGAACATCTCATTTTCATGGTCTAGAAAATAGTGTTCTAAAGGATCACTAGGAGGTACGGCAATAGAAGCAAGACCAATAATTTCATCCTTAGTAGGCAATTCTTCCTCACGATGTTGTTTACTAAATTTAGAGAAATTAAACTCATGAACCATATTATCCAAGCCAATAGTAACAACATCCTTTTCGCAGTCTATCTTAGCATTAACAGTATTCAAGAAGGGTCTACCAAATATAATGGGGCAAAAGCTATCTTGTGGAGAACTAAGAACAAGAAAATCAGCGGGATATTTAGTTTTCCCACACAATACTTCAACATCTCTAACAATTCCCACTGGTGAAATAGTATCTCTATTGGCAAGTTTAATTGTAACATCAATATCTTCTAACTCAGCAGGTGCAATCTCATGCTTAATTTCTTTATATAAATCATAAGGTATAACACTAGCACTAGCACCCATATCACATAAGCCATGATAACAATGATCTCCTATTTTAATAGAAATAACAGGCACGCCTACCACAAGTCTATGTTTATCCCTATCACAGGGTTTAGCAATTCTAGCAGTTTCACCAGAGAATTCAATGACATCACTACAAGAAATATGTCAACTTGTGACCTTTTGTCAGTGACCCTGGAAGAATTGGTCATAGATCTATGACCATTTCAGACCAATTGGTCAAAAGCTGTTCGGGGGGCTCCAAACCCTAAACCATTGCGACCATGTTGGTCAGAAAGGTCGTAATTTCCTTACACGAAATGGTCATAAAGCAAACAGCGCTAGTCCGCTGCCTTATTTCTAGTTGTTAACGACCAATATAGATGGTCATAGCCTTGTAAACTGTGGTGGGTTGCGATGACTAGGCGCCATCTCATCAGTTTTGCCTATGTGTCATGTCCATGTGGCAGTTTTTGCCCTAGGTTGTGAAGCAACCTATATTTTTGTCATTCCCAAAATTCCCAAATAAATCTCATAAATTCTTTGGGTCATATCTTCGTCAAATATGTAAAAACCTTCCTTTCCTAGTTCAAAAATAATTCAAAAATATTCATTTTCCTATTCTGTTCAGAACAACAGTTTGTGAAGGAAGTACCACTTTGGCATGTCCAAATAGTATCCATTTTCTACAGTGCTTTCCTATTCCCAAATAAGCATCCTCCACCAAATGCCAGCTCAATCCATTCATTATTTTGAGCCGAGCTTCAACATTCATATTTATGTCCAGTGTGGTGGTTTGCAAAGCAAGTACCACCTAGGCTCCTCCTTTTGAGCTGAAAATTGGTGAAGATGGTCTTCTTAGTAACTGATCATCCTCAGCCAAAACTCACGGCCATTAGCCATGTACATTTCCCGTACCGCTAATCAAACACTTGGCTGCTTATTCATGTTTAAGCATCGATCGGTCTCCTCGTGAGAATCTTATGTTGTGATTTTCTTCCTAGCACCTACCTGGGGAGTTCCCAAACCACTAGACATGCCTAGGCCGCCCAGAACACATGGCAACGCCACGGTCACGCGGTGACCACGCGGCGGGCATGCGAGCTTACGCGCTCTAGAGTTGGGGCCCTCGGCCACCGTCGAAACCTCGATGTCTCTCCATCAAACCATGTATTTCTGACTAAACAGGTACTTATGTAACTAGAAATGATTTTTGGAAAAAATAAATAGCAAACTATGAGGCAGCTGCAGTTCAAATTTGACTCGCTTCCAACTAAATCGGCGGAAATTTGTCTTTTTCACGAGAGGTGGATCAAAACTTTTTACACCCAACCATTTGGTCAATTGTGCATTAAATATGTCCTAGTATTTTAGAAAAATGATTTGGTCCAATTTTGCAACAATTATTTGGTAGTTCCTTCACAAAAAAACCTCCTTTCGGGCACTCGAAAAATGAAAAATGGTTTTTTCGTTCAAAGAAAATGAAAACTTCCTTAGGCAACATTGTTTGCCATTCCAATATGCACCCTTGTGCACAATATGAGATAATTTGAACAAACTATGCCACGAATGTGGCCATAAGTTTGATCATTTGCCTTGAAAGCCTTGAATCTTGAGAGATGATAGCTTATTTCTGAGAACACTTTTTTAAAATAATTGCCGTATTAAAAGTTTGTTATTTTTCCTGGGAACTTGGCCACATATAATGACACAATGGGAAGGTTTCCCAATTTTTTTGATTTTTTTTGAATTTTTTATGCCCGTTTCAAAATGCGGTCAAAACGACGGGAATGACCGTTCCTAGCTAGTTGTTGAATCTTGGAATTTTTTTGTGTTTCTCTGATTAAATAGGTACTTATGTACCTAGAAATGATTTTTGAAAAAAATAAATAGCAAACTATGAGGCAGCTGCAGTTCAAATTTGACCCGCTTCCAACTGAATTGGCGAAAATTTGTCTTTTTCACGAGAGGTGGATCAAAACTTTTTACACCCAACCATTTGGTCAATTGTGCATTAAATATGTCCTAGTATTTTACAAAAATGATTTGGTCCAATTTTGCAACAATTATTTGGTAGTTCCTTCACAAAAAAACCTCCTTTCGCGCACTCGAAAAATGAAAAATGGTTTTTTCGTCCAAAGAAAATGAAAACTTCCTTAGGCAACATTGTTTGCCATTCCAATATGCACCCTTGTGCACAATATGAGATCATTTGAACAAACTATGCCACGAATGTGGCCATAAGTTTGATCATTTGCCTTGAAAGCCATGAATCTTGAGAGATGATAGCTCATTTCTGAGAACACTTTTTTAAAATAATTGCCGTATTACAAGTTTGTTATTTTTCCTGGGAACTTGGCCACATATAATGACACAATGCGAAGGTTTCCCAATTTTTTGATTTTTTTTGAATTTTTTATGCCCGTTTCAAAATGCGGTCAAAACGGCGGGAATGACCGTTCCTAGCTAGTTGTTGAATCTTGGAATTTTTTTCGTGTTTCTCTGATTAAATAGGTACTTATGTACCAAATGATTTTTGGAAAAAATAAATAGCAAACTATGAGGCAGCTGCAGTTCAAATTTGACTCGCTTCCAACTGAATCGACAAAAAATTGTCTTTTTCATGAGAGGTGGATCAAAACTTTTTACACCCAACCATTTGGTCAATTGTGCATTAAATATGTCCTAGTATTTTACAAAAATGATTTGGTCCAATTTTGCAACAATTATTTGGTAGTTCCTTCACAAAAAAACCTCCTTTCGCGCACTCGAAAAATGAAAAATGGTTTTTTCGTCCAAAGAAAATGAAAACTTCCTTAGGCAACATTGTTTGCCATTCCAATATGCACCCTTGTGCACAATATGAGATCATTTGAACAAACTATGCCACGAATGTGGCCATAAGTTTGATCATTTGCCTTGAAAGCCATGAATCTTGAGAGATGATAGCTCATTTCTGAGAACACTTTTTTAAAATAATTGCCGTATTACAAGTTTGTTATTTTTCCTGGGAACTTGGCCACATATAATGACACAATGCCAAGGTTTCCCAATTTTTTGATTTTTTTTGAATTTTTTATGCCCGTTTCAAAATGCGGTCAAAACGGCGGGAATGACCGTTCCTAGCTAGTTGTTGAATCTTGGAATTTTTTTGGTGTTTCTCTGATTAAATAGGTGCTTATGTACCTAGAAATGATTTTTGGAAAAAATAAATAGCAAACTATGAGGCAGCTACAGTTCAAATTTGACCCGCTTCCAGCTGAATCAGCAGAAATTTGTCTTTTTCACAAGAGGTGGATCAAAACTTTTTACACCCAACTATTTGGTCAATTGTACATTAAATATGTCCTAGTATTTTTAAAAAATGATTTGGTCCAATTTTGCAACAATTATTTGGTAGTTCCTTCACAAAAAAACCTCCTTTCGGGCACTCGAAAAATGAAAAATGGTTTTTTCGTCCAAAGAAAATGAAAACTTCCTTAGGCAACATTGTTTGCCATTCCAATATGCACCCTTGTGCACAATATGAGATCATTTGAACAAACTATGCCACGAATGTGGCCATAAGTTTGATCATTTGCCTTGAAAGCCATGAATCTTGAGAGATGATAGCTCATTTCTGAGAACACTTTTTTAAAATAATTGTCGGATTACAAGTTTGTTATTTTTCCTGGGAACTTGGCCACATATAATGACACAATGTGAAGGTTTCCCAATTTTTTGATTTTTTTTGAATTTTTTATGCCCATTTCAAAATGCGTTCAAAACGCGGGATTGACCGTTCCTAGCTAGTTGTTGAATCTTGGAAATTTTTTGGTGTTTCTCTGATTAAATAGGTACCTATGTACCTAGAAATGATTTTTGGAAAAAATAAATAGAAAACTATGAGGCAGCTGCAGTTCAAATTTGACCCGCTTCCAACTGAATCGGCGGAAATTTGTCTTTTTCACGAGAAGTGGATCAAAACTTTTTACACCCAACCATTTGGTCAATTGTGCATTAAATGTGTCATAGTATTTTAGAAAAATGATTTGGTCCAATTTTGCAACAAATATTTGGTAGTTCCTTCACACAAAAACCTCCTTTCGGGCACTCGAAAAATGAAAAATGGTTTTTTCGTCCAAAGAAAATGAAAACTTCCTTAGGCAACATTGTTTGTCATTCTAATATGCACCCTTGTGCACAATATGAGATCATTTGAACAAACTATGCCACTAATGTGGACATAAGATTGATCATTTGGCTTGAAAGCCATGAATCTTGACGCATGATAGCTCATTTCTGAGAACACTTTTTCAAAATAATTACCGTATTACAAGTTTATTATTTTTCCTAGAAACTTGGACACATATAATGGTAGGTCCTTCACAAAAAAACCTCATTTGGGGCACTCGAAAAATGGAAAATGATTTTTTGTGCAAAGAATATAAAAAATCCCTTTGTCGATACTGTTTACTATTCCAAGATGTAAACTTTTGCAGAGTATAAAGAACTCATTTTGAACAAATATAAAGAATATAAAGAATATCATTTGAACAAATATTTGGTAGGTCTCTTACAAAAAAGAACTCATTTTAAACACTAAAAAATGGAAAATGATTTTTTCGTGACCTATTTAAAAGGTCATAAAGTCTTCAAATTGTTTGTTGCGTTCTGATTGGTCTATAGGCATATCATGCGGATCATGCATCCGACACCGTTGGATGCTCTGGGATCCAATGGTGGACCTCATCCCCTCACCCTCTCACCCACATAGCGCTCTCACCCCCCTCACCCACGCAGCCCCCACTCCCCATCGTTCCAACCCTAGCCCCCACGCCCCCACTCTCCCGCACCCGCACCCGCTCGACAAACCCTAGCCGCCGCCGCCTCCGCACCATGGCCCTCAACGACGAGGAGCCCGAATCCCCATGCCTCCCAAGCGCCCGAAACTCTAGCCCGCGGCGCAGCCATGGCGACCGAGCTCTGGATCCCATCGACTCCCCCCATCGCACCCCTCCTCTCCTCGCAGCCGCCGCCACCTCCTCCCTCGATCCAGTCCTCTTCCCAGCCTCCTTTCCCTGGTCCAGTTCTCTCCCCGCCGCTCCCACCCACCGCAGACCTCACATCCCTCCTCACCACCGCCGCCGACCTCGTCCCTCCCTCCCCTCACCATCTTTCCCTACCCTATGCCCTAGATCGAGTCGAGCAGGTCAGCCGACGCGCTAGGGTTCCGTTTGGTCAGCTCCCCGCCGGCTCTCTGGTTGGCCGCCCGCCCGACGATGGATCTCACGCCGCTCTCCCACCAGGCGCTCTTCGCGGCCCTCCGATCCGCGGACGCTGAGGCCGTGAACCGCCTCCTGGCCGGCGCCGAGGAGTCCGTGCTCTACGTCCCAGCGGACGCCGAGGCCGTGCGCCTCCTCCTCCCGCTCTACGACCTCAAGGCCGCCAAGCTCCACTCCTGCCTCGACCTCGATGCCTTCCACGTCGCCGCCAAGCAAGGGCACACCGGTGAGCCCCTCTTCTCGCTCGATTAGTAGCTTCCGCTGGGTTTTTTAGAACGAGCCAAGTCCAGTGTGTTGCAACAAGTTTAACCGATTCTCGTTGGGCTCAATTGCAGGGTTTGATGCTCCGAGGAACAACATGGAGTTCACCATGGAGGCACCCCACAGCTACGGCGTCTTCCAAGAGGACGTCCCAGTGAGTAGTACAATCCCCTTCCCTGTTCTTTCTCTCTATCTGTCAGACTAATTCACTGCATCATTTTCTTCCCTGGCCCCTATATGCATCCGTCTGGTAAATTATTTTGTTTCCAGAAAAAGGACCTGGAATTCCTTTTTTCTCCTTTCATTCCAGTCACATACTACTGTCCAATTTGACAGATGATATGCATTGTCCATCCGTCCTTTGGCAGCTCTGCTGCTAGGTGTACTTGTACCTGACTGTTGTTGCCTGAGAAGACAGCACGAAACACCTATTAATAATGCTGTCAAACAAACAGTAGACCACCATCTACTGCTGCTGGGCACAATCACGTTGCCCCTTAATTACCTGGCCATTCTCTGCATCATTGCTTACCAACCTTTGCCTACCAATAAGTAGGAGGCCATGTTGAGTTGCTGGCATTGTTCTTCAAACTAGATTAGCACTGCTGCTTTCCTCCGCCCCTCTTCTCCCTCGACGGTGTTCTCATCCACCACAGTAGCTTACTGACACGGTCATTGGTTCTATCTTTGTTTTGTTGGCAGCAGGGGAAGAAGGAGGAGGAGGAGTTCAGCATAGGGCCCCTCTCCATTCTCATGCTCAGCGTTGGTGTCTTCCCCGACGGTGGCTATGGCGGGACCCTCGAGATCGTCGTCTTCCTGACCGAGACCCTTGGTTAGTGACAGCATTTGTTTTCCACGACATTCAGACTTTGTTATAGTTTACTGAAACTGTTGTGGTCTGAAGAACAGTTTGCTGAAATTGTTCCAAGTCTGAAAAACAGTTGTCTGAATCTGTTGAAATCTGAAATTGTTAGTGTGGGGTGTCTGAAACTGTTCTAATCTTGTAGATAACCTATGAACAAATTTACTTGTGTTGAATAACCTGTGAACAAATTTAGGACTTTGGAGTTGTCTAAAACTGTTGTAGTCTTGTAGAAAAGTAAAAGTAGTTGGATGGAAATAGATTTCTCAGTCTGTGTAATAGATGGTCTGAAGCTAGTTGCAGATTTCTTTCCTTGATTCAGATAATTCAGTAAGTCCATTTCATAACATCTGCTGCTAGTAGAAATTATGGAAGCTAAAAAGCCAAATCAAGTTCAGTCATCTCATTTCACCTTTGCAAAGAAGATACTAATTTTCTAAACTGTGGATTTGATGTTAACATCTTATATGTGCGTCTTATATGTCCATTTCATAACATGGTGCGTCTTATATGTGTGTTTGATGTTAACGTCGCTTGTGGTTTTGCAGGGTTCTGAGGTTGCAGCCTGGGCACCATCAGGGTATGCTGTTTCCCTGTCCTGTTTCTTCAGTGCTCAATAGTTGCTTGTGCGACTGCTACTAGTCTTTTATGTAATGCTAAACTAAAATGGGTCTAGTTATACTAATCATTCCATGAAAGTTCATCTGATTTGCTGGTACTCTAATAGAATCATTGTTTGCTCATGCTCAGAATCATTGTTTGCTCATGCTCAGAATCATTGTTTTACATATGTTACTTGTGATGTTCTGCTGGCTGAGATGTGCATGATCTGGGTGATGAAGAAAATCGTTCGGATTCCCACTGATTTTCATGATTATTACAACCAGATACTTCTGACGGATCATGCCATCTCTTGGACTACATATGTACTCCCTCTGTAAACTAATATAAGAGTGTTTAGAATACTAAACTAGTGATCTAAACACTCTTATATTAGTTTACAGAGGGAGTACTCCTTTATTATTGAGCAAATACTTTCCTTTGATTTTTTGCAAACCTCTTAGCAGTAATTTTTGTATCCTCTTTTTTGTGTTCTGCTGGTTGATGAGATGTGCATTACCTGGGTGATGAAGAAAACCGACGGGTCACGCCATCTCCTGAAGTACATTTGCACATTTTTACTGCTTTAGACTGACTGTCCATGCATTCCTTCATTGGTTATGAACCTTATTGCTCATTGTGTTTTGTTGGGTTGAACTGCATGATTCCGGGTGATGAAGAAAATCGTTCGGATTCCCACTGATATTTCATGATTAGTGTAACCAGCTACTTCTGATGGATGATGGCATCTCCTGTATTACATTTGCACCGCTTTATGACTGGCCGTACATGCACTCCTTGTGTTGGTCGCAACCTTGTTGCTCTTTGTGTTATATTGGGTCTTTTGCATGCTTCTGCGTGATGAAGAAAATCGTTCGGATTCCCACTGATACTTCATGATTATCACAACCAGCTACTTCTGACAGACCATGCCTTTTTGTGCTCTTTAAGAAATTTTGCTCTGTTTTGGGTTTTAATTCATTCAATAGTTTGCTGGTGTTTATTTTCCTTTGAGCCTGTGATGTTATCAAAATATTTGCTACTCTTAATGGGTTTATCCCACTTGATGATCTTAACCACCAAGATCTCTGAGGCTCTTAGTTCTAGTCTAATGTTATCAGTACAGTACATCAGCTGTTGCCAGATTTTCCATGGACTCTGTTTGTTTACTCTGCTAGTGGTTCCAGCATAGCTCTAGAGTACATCTATTCACTCAGATTTATACATTGTTAAAATGGAGGCTTGGGAAGAACTATTTTCTTTGTAGTAATAAGTCAGGAGTTGTTTGTTGCTTCAGTAGGGTGTCATACATTATAATCATCAGCTCATGTCGTCTGGGATCAAACATAGCTTTGAATTTACAAGAGTAAAGATTTATGTGAGAAGTACAAACCATGTTCACTTAGATTTCCTGCTAGTTGCATATCTGCACTTCATTGTACATACGTCGTGTTGGATCTCAGTCCAGAATCCAGATCCATAGCTTGTACTGCAACTAATGTGTCATGCGTTTTGTGGCAGCAACAGCAGCTAGCAGGAGCAATTCTCTTGCTGGTTTGCATTGAAGATATTGTATTCTATTGCTATATCATTGTTTAATAAAACCACAGCATGATGCTCACATGAGATACCCACATGTTTCTGTGTTGTTTTGCTACAAGCTGTGTGTTGATTTAATAACAGGAGTTTCCTTGTCCTGGTCCTATACTGCATTTTGACTCCTATGTTTCTGTGCGCGTGTGTTTAATTGATGTTGTTTCAACTTTGAACTACTTCTGCATATACTGCAATTGAGATTTAAATTTGTGGTTGTTCCTCTTTTACAGATGCTCAAGTGTGAAGCCGTGAAGTATGAAGCAAGTGTGAAGCCGTGAAGTGTGAAGCCGTCAAGTTCTACTTAGTGAAGAGTAGCATATTGTAGCATATATGTGTTGTAAAGATTGTAATAGATTTATTTAGTGGTATATTTGATGAATCTTTTTGATTATGTATGTGATCTGAAAACTTGTGAAATGGAAACTTGACCAATGGGTCCACTTATGAAAATAATCTGTCAATTTTGTACATTTCTGACATGTGGGACCAATTTGAGAGATGATCATGACAAGTGGGACCCATCTGACTAGTGGGACTAGCTTGAATATATAATGGCTGAAAATAGAAAAGCAATAAATAATAAAAGGCCACGGGCCAACAATAAAAAAGGCTACAATGTTAGGCTTGGCCCATGAAGCCGACCAGAATTAACAAGGAAAAAATAATAAAAGGCTGAATTAATGGGCTCGGCCCATGTAAAACGCTGAATTGGACCGGGCTGAATCTTGTGCCACATCAGATTGCCACGCTGGATGCCTACGTGGCCTGGGGAGGTTGCTAGTGACCAAAACGCCACAGTAGACGTATTTTGGTCATAAACGTCTTCGACCATTCCAGAAGAAAGGTCGCTATAGTTAGTTTATGACGGCCAGCTTTTGACCTTCTGTTTTTGGTCACGAAAAGGTCGCAAATGGAAATTTGTGACCTTTCAGTGACCAATAGTGGTGGTCACAAGTTGACATATTTCTTGTAGTGCATGCCCATCAATATTATCGGACAAGAGATCTTTAACAATAGCAATATTAGGTTCTACTTTGACTTGCTCAGGAGGTGTAAAAGTTCTAGTATTGCTTTTACGAACAATAGTTGAAGCTTTAGCATGATCCTTTACTCTAGCAGGGAAAGGTGGTTTCTCAACATAAGAGGTGGGAACAATAGGATCATTATAAGTGATGGTCTTTTCTTCAACTTTAATAGGTGCAGCTACTTTTACTTCTATGGGAGGATGATATTTAAACCATTTCTCCTTGGGGAGATCAACATAAGTAGCAAAACATTCACAGAAAGAAGCTACTATCTCAGAGTCAAGTCCATGTTTAGTGCTAAACTTACGGAAAATATCGGTATCCATAAAAGATTTAACACAATCAAACTTAGGTGTCATACCTGACTCCTTACCTTCGTCGAGGTCCCAATCTTCAGAGTTGCGTTTAATTCTATCCAATAAATTCCATCTAAATTCTATAGTCTTCATCATAAAAGAGCCAGCACAAGAAGTATCGAGCATGGTTTTATTGTTATCAGAGAGCCGAGCATAAAAATTCTGAAGAATTGTCAATTTTGAGAGCTCGTGATTGGGGCATGAAGATAACATGGATTTAAGCCTCCCCCAAGTTTGAGCGATGCTTTCTCCTTCGCGAGGCCAAAAATTATATATATAACTGCGATCACGATGAACAAGATGCATAGGGTAATACTTTTGATGAAATTCCAATTTCATTCTTTTATAGTTCCATGATCTCGTATCATCACATAGCCTATACCATGTCGACGCGTCTCCCTTCAAAGATAAAGGGAAAGCCTTCTTCTTAACAACATTGTCGGGTATACCTGCAAGCTTAAATAATCCACAAATATCATCCAAATAGCGTAGATGCTCGTCGGGATGCTTTGTCCCATCTCCTGTAAAAGTATTAGCCAGCAGTTTTTCCATAATACTCGAAGGAAATTCAAAAGGAGTTTCATTTTCAATAGGTTCAGTAGGTTGAGGAGCAACTCTTTGCTCTACTAGACGGGGTGAAGATACCCCGAACAAGCCCCTTAGAGATTCACTTTCCATAGTAACAAGTGACAGAAAATTTCAGCACACTATATAAATTTTCCTTACCAAATTCCACTTACCAAAGGCGCTACACTCCCCGGCAACGGCGCCAGAAAAGAGTCTTGATGACCCACAAGTATAGGGGATCTATAGTAGTCCTTTCGATAAGTAAGAGTGTCGAACTCAACGAGGAGCAGAAGGAAATGATAAGCGGGTTTCAGCAAGGTATTCTCTGCAAGTACTGAAATAAGTGGTAACAGATAGTTTTGTGATAAGGTAAATTGTAACGAGCAACAAGTAAAAAAAGTAAATAAGGTGCAGAAAGGTGGCCCAATCCTTTTTGTAGCAAAGGACAAGCCGGAACAAACTCTTATAATAGGAAAAGCGCTCCCGAGGACACATGGGAATATTGTCAAGCTAGTTTTCATCACGCTCATATGATTCGCATTCGGTACTTTGATAATTTGATATGTGGGTGGACCGGTGCTTGGGTACTGTTCTTACTTGAACAAACATCCCACTTATGATTAACCTCTATTGCAAGCATCCGCAACTACAACAAAAGTATTAAGGTAAACCTAACCATAGCATGAAACATATGGATCCAAATCAGCCCCTTACGAGGCAACGCATAAACTAGGGTTTAAGCTTCTGTCACTCTAGCAACCCATCATCTACTTATTACTTCCCAATGTCTTCCTCTAGTCCCAAATAATGGTGAAGTGTTATGTAGTCGACGTTCACATAACACCACTAGAGGTTAGACAACATACATCTTATCAAAATATCGAACGAATACCAAATTCACATGACTACTAATAGCAAGACTTCTCCCTTGTCCTCAGGAACAAACGTAACTACTCACAAAGCATATTCATGTTCATAATCAGAGGGATAATAATATTCATAAAGGATCTGAACATATGATCTTCCACCAAATAAACCAACTAGCATCAACTACAAAGAGTAATCAACACTACTAGCAACCTACTAGCACCAATCCCGGACTTGGAGACAAGAATTGGATACAAGAGATGAACTAGGGTTTGGAGATGAGATGGTGCTCGTGAAGATGTTGATGGAGATTGCCCTCTCCCGATGAGAGGAGCGTTGGTGATGATGATGGCGATGATTTCCCCCTCCCAGAGGGAAGTGTCCCCGGCAGAATAGCTCTGCCGGAGCCCTAGATTGGTTCCGCCAAGGTTCCGCCTCGTGGCGGCGGAGTCTCGTGCCGAAAGGTTGCTTCTTATTTTTTTCTCATCGAAAGACTTCATATAGGAGAAGATGGGCGTCGAAGAGCAACCAGGGGCCCACGAGGTAGGGGGGCGCACCCAGGGGGAGGGGCGCGCCCCCCACCCTCGTGAACAGGGTGTGGGCCCCCTGGCCTTCATCTTTGGCAACGATTTTTCTTTATTTATTTTAGGATATTACGTGGAGTTTCAGGACTTTTGGAGTTGCGCAGAATAGGTCTCCAATATTTGCTCCTTTTCCAGCCAGAATTCCGGCTGTCGGCATTCCCCCTCTTCATGGTAAACCTTGTAAAATAAGAGAGAATAGCCATAAGTATGGTGACATATCGTGAAATAATATCCCATAATGCGATAAATATCGATATAAAAGCATGATGCAAAATGGACGTATCATCCACCCCTTTAGTCCCGATCTGGTTTTGCTCCGAGACTAATGTGATCATTAGTCCTGGTTCCAATGGGAGCAGACGGGGTTACGGGCATCATTAGTCCCGGTTCATTTTTGACCTATAGTTCTAGTTTATGATACAAATCAGGACTAAGGGGGTGGTGGCAGGCTGGCGTCAGCCTGGGGCCCCCACGAGCCCATTTAGTCCTGGTTTGTATCACCAACTGGGTCTAGAGCTAGACCCACTAGTCCCGGTTTGTATAACCAACCGGGACTAAAGATGTCCATATATAAACCCTACATCCAGCCCAAGCCCATTTCTCTATTTTCTCCTTTCCCCTCTCTGTTCTTCCCCTTAACTCGAGCTCGTCCTCCATTTTTTGCCAATATTTGTCAAGATTTGAGGCACCTCATTGATACATCTCCGTCATATCTACTTTTCCTAACGCGTTTTCTATTGTTTTGGACTCTAATTTGCATGATTTGAATGAAACTAACCCAGACTGGCGCTGTTTTCAGCAGAACTACCATGGTGTTGTTTTTGTGCAGAAATAAAAGTTCTCGGAATGGAACAAAACTTTTTGGACATTTTTTGTGGAATAAAAGAAAAATATTGGAGCCAAGAACCACCGGAGGGGGGCCCTAGGTGAGCACAACCCACCAGGGCAAGCCTCCTCTTGGCACGCCCAGATGGGTTGTGCCCACCTAGTGGCCCCGCTAATCCTATCCACTAGTAGAAAATAAGGCTTTGGTCCAGGCCTGAAGAGGGCATTAATCCCGGTTCTTATACAAACCGGGACCAATGGGAGCATTAGTCCCGGTTTGTGAGGCCAGGGGTCGACCGGGCCTCGGAGGCTACTAGAAAAAAGGCTGTTAGTGGCGCACCTATTTTGGCTATTAATGGCGCACTATAGGTGCACCACTATTATTACACCGCTACTGTTAATCTACATAACGGTGGCGCACCACCCGGTGCGCCATTACTATCACAGACACTAATGGCGCAGCTAAAGTGCGCCATTACTAGGCCCAAAAGTGTGCCACTGTTGTTACTCCAAGGGGCCATGTGTACCTTGTGCTCTGGGTTACTAATGGCGCACTTTTAGATAATGCGTCACTAGTGTGTTTATTTCTGTGCGCCACTAAAGTGCAATATGGTGCGCCACAACTATGAATATTAGGAATTATTATTTTTTTGCTTTTTTTATATTTGCACAGGTTACAAAATACATTACAGCATGGAATATAAACAACACAACATATAAACAGCAGATTTATCGAATACAATAGAAGATTAGTCTCTGAATACAATTCATCATATTAGTCTCCGAATTCAAAATACCGAACAAAGTTAGAACATTACAAGTCTCGAGACCGCGAGTAGCGAGTTTGTCTTCACATTACAAGTCGACATCTAAACTACCATCACATAGAAGAGGGTTGCGGTCACGATGAGCATCATCATGATGAAACTGATCTTCATCCAGTTCCTCCTCCGCTCCCTCCTCTCTCCCGCTAGACAGCGCGCGTATCTGGCTTCCGCCTCCGCCCTAGTGGTGTACCCTTTGTAACTGTTACCGCTGAAACGGTGAACCTATCTCCGACACTCCTCCTAGTCGTAGTAGACTCCAGGAACCTCACCCTTGACACGACATACGACGGCATCTCTATGCACTAGACAAACAAAACGTTAGTAGCAATTCACAGATAATATATAAGCAATATATAAGTATGCAACAAAAGGATCGGAAGAGAAAAGCAACACATTAATAGCACGATTCATGGTCCTAATAATAAATAGCATAGATTACATATAAGTTGAATGACTGTCCAAACTAAAGAGACATACAAGTTCATTAAAGTTTAATTACAACATGAGTTAATCGATATTTCAGAACTACGTAGCATCAATACTTTCGACACGGCTCAGGGACCGGAGCGTGGATGAAGCCGCCGTCTATCGTGATGGTGATGAATGTGCGGTCGTTATCAGCCTGCATTTGTAGCGTTGTTTCTATTTCACGGTTGGATGGTTGATATTTGAGGTAGAACTGCCCCGAGGTACGAAGGACATCTTGATAGATAAATTCCGCAAACTCCGACTGGATGCGAAAGAATTCTTGTCTGATGTCCTCGTCCTGGATTGCCGACAAGCGTGCGGCCCATTCTTTGAGATTATTTGGTAGCATAAGGTGATTATGGTCCCGTACGATCGCCCGCATGTGATGGAGGGCATAGTAGGCATCCTTCTGATTGCCAGGCGGCTGCTTGATGCAGGGGAACGTCATTATGTGGGTGAGCACGTGCTTGCCGTACCTAAAAATTGGCCTTATGAAGGTGCCTCCACATTTGGCGTAGCCGGGGAGAGCACCATCAAGAACTTTCTTGATATTTGTGTAGTCTTTCTTCGACTGACGGTCTGAGTCGAAATACGTGTCCATGGAATATTTCGCGCTTAAGAGGATGAGTGTGCAATGTGTGTCACTGCACAAAACACGGAATGTTAGAAAAAAAGAAAGATCGAAATCTAAGAAATCATATGTTACGGGGCGGTGAGGGGATGACTTAATCGGAAAAGTAAGGCACGAAGAAGTTATCCTTATCTGGGTTCGCCAGAATGATTCCTTCGAGGTATGAACTCGCGACTTGCCGGTCTCCAGCGCTGCCCAAGATCTTGGCAGGCATGTAGAAGGGGTCGACTATCATGATGTCGGGGGTCTTATCTCTAATGATCTGCATCTCCATACTGGGCAAAAATAGATGAATGAAGGTGTAGTGCAGCGGATAAAGGTTAAACATAGCGAAGATGTCATCAAACCGCAGGATGATCATACACCCGATGGTGCTATCGACAAAGCCCTTGCCCTCTGGCACCTTGGCCACGAAAACCGGGTATGCCACATCATTCTCGGTGAGACGCCGCTTCTCCATAGAAAGAACACAGTCATGCAGACTCCGCATAGCACCGGTTGCAGCATTGAGCAAATTAGTCGGTAGCATCGGCGTACCCTCCACATGCACCATCCTCGAGATATAGGTATTGGTGGCCCGTCCTGAGCATGGATCATACTCGGTGCCGGCTGGCTTGCACCCTTGTTATTTCTTCTTTTCCGTCCCTTCTGCTTCTTCTGTTCTAATGGGATTGAGTTCTTCTCAGAGACCACCTTCTTGAGTGTGTTGGGGATGATAATATTTCGCACCTCGGCTATTTGAGTCTCGGTGAAGGAGGCAGTTGGAGGCGTCTCCTGAGTACTGAACGCCAGACGACGCCTGTTGCAATTGGGTTTCTCCGCGGTACCAGCTAGATCGCGATCGCCTTTTGCGGGGTTGGGTTCTTGAGAAGGAGGCCCCAAGAATTCGTCACCGTACCCATGTTCGTTGATGTACTTATCGATGTTCGAAAATGTACCATCGTCGTCGTCCGGATCCTGTGCCATATGCATGTCCGTATCAGCTGACGGTGGTAGCGCGGCGGTCTTGCCATGGCTTGGCGCCGGCACGACTGGCGGTGTTGTCTATGGGGTGGTGTCCCCTGCCCCCAAACGAATCTAGCTCTTCGGACAAAGCATGGACCAGTTTAAGCAGGCGCTAAGGGTCATCACATCATCTTCGTCGGCCCCAGGGGGTCGATACGGAGGTAACAAGTCGTCGCAGCCCCGTAGCACCCGAACCAGTTGAACCCAATACACGGTGGGTGGCATCGGATTACCGTGGAACACACGGTTGCCCGGTTCAACAATTTTGGCCTTGGCGACATTGATCAACTCGCCGTACACGAAGTGCAGGAGAGTGCATGGAACATTGGCGGCGCCCTGCGAAAACATGTAGGGCGTCAGGGATGCCCAGTCAAAGGCAAGGAGATGAAGTCATCGGTCGAGGCTTAGATACCGTGATGGCGTCGAGCTCGGCTAATGTCGAGGCACGCCAACGGCGGGCGTGCAAGTGACGGAGGGGCCGCTTGCTGCCGAGGTGCCGGCCGGCATATTCTTCCCACACCCGGGTGCATTAAGCTCCAATGTCGGCGCCGACGCCAGAGACACCAATGCCACCTCCGCCGGAGACACCAATGTCGGTGCATTGTGCGAGTTGCTTCCCATGAAGCTGGGAATCGGGGGAGGCCCCTGTTGGCCGCCTGCAATCCACCCCTGCAACCCCTCAAGCAAGGAAGGCATAATGGCGGTGATCGTCGCTCCCACTTGGTCTCGCACTTGCTCTTAGACTATCTCCGGAATCCGCGCCACTTGTGCCTTGAGTTCTTTAACCTCGCGCTCCTGGCTTTCCGAGATGGTCTTTCTCTCCTTTCGCCCAGTCTTATAGTATTCCGACCATTTCGTGGACAAGCCTTCGCCGGCCACATGACCAGCTGACGATGGCTTACTGAACTTATCATTGTGTTTCATTATGTTCAACGCCCTATTTAAAGTGGTGTCCCAAGGGGCAGACGGGGAGCTCTGAGACCCCGCGCTACTGCTTTCAGTTTCCTGCGGAAGGAACGTGAACCATTTAGAAATTTGGCTTCATTAATTAGAATGCAACCATATGGAGCTAATTACGTGGGGGTGTATTCCTTACCAGAACAAGCTCAAGCGCCTTCACCTTCGGATCCGTGGTAAGCTCCTTTGTTACCGGTCCACCTTGTACCGGGCCCTGACATAGTTCCTGGTCTGCTTTTCATGGTATTTATCGAAGAGGGGCGGTAGGCCTTGCTCGGCACGCTCAGCGTCCTCCTTGTCCCATTTAGGTTCCGCCACTCTGTAACCGCCGGGACCGAGTTTGTGGACCCCTAAGTTCAAGTCCTGCATATCTTTCCCCCACTGACTTGATTCCGCGGATGCGTTGCTCTCGCACTTGATCTTGAACTCCAGGTAGTCAGCTTCCTGATCAAAGGTTGTGTCTCCTTGATCTTCTCATAACTATCATCACTTAGAATCCTTCTCTTCACCGCGGCTCTCCAAGTAGCCAAGGTCGTGCTCATCTTCGTGAGGGCGGCACTATTCACTTTATTCCCTGAGTGGCATGTGTTTGCGGAGTCATCGGGGAACTTGTATCGTTCGTGCAGCTTCGTGAAGAGCAGGTTGCGCAAATTCCCTCGGTCCCGATGCCTTAGGTTCTCGGTGTTGATCGAGACGGTGCTTTGGAGAATGCACCCGAGTTGTCCCGCGTATCCATTGACTAATTCTTTGGGCGCCGTTGGATGCCCACTGGAGGACACTTCAGTAAATTCCTCCTTGATGGTGTCGAGCACGTTCGGGCGTCGGTCCTTCCGTTTCAATGATATTGGTTTCATCATTTATGGGATTACCTGAGATATAGTGTTTGATTCTTTGACCGTTTACCACCTTCGGATTTGTGCCGGCAAAGTTATTGATTTTTATGGCACTGGAACGATAGACCTCCTCGATAACATAAGGGCCTTCCCATTAGAGAGAAGCTTTCCTGCAAAAAATCATAAACGAGAGTTGTATAGCAATACATAATCACCTACATTAGACTCACGCTTTTGTATCCTTTTGTCATGCCATCTTTTAACTTTTTCTTTAAACAACTTGGCATTTTCATAGGCTTGGGTTCTCCATTCATCAAGTGAGCTAATATCAAATAACCTCTTCTCACCGGCAAGTTTGAAATCATAGTTGAGCTCTTTAATAGCCCAATATGCCTTATGTTCTAGTTCAAGAGGTAAGTGACATGCTTTTCCATAAACCATTTTATACGGAGACATACCCATAGGATTCTTATATGCGGTTCTATAGGCCCATAATGCATCATCAAGTTTCTTGGACCAATTCTTTCTAGACCTATTGACAGTCTTCTGCAAAATTAATTTGAGCTCTCTATTGCTCAATTCTACTTGACCACTAGACTGTGGGTGATAAGGAGATGCAATTCTATGATTAACATCGTATTTAGCAAGCATCTTACGGAAAGCACCATGAATAAAGTGTGAACCACCATCAGTCATTAAGTATCTAGGGACTCCAAACCTCGGAAAAATAACTTCCTTAAGCATTTTAATAGAAGTGTTATGATCAGCACTACTAGTTGGAATAGCTTCTACCCACTTAGTAACGTAATCAACAGCAACTAGAATATGAGTGTAACCATTAGAGGCAGGAAAAGGTCCCATATAATCAAAGCCCCAAACATCAAATGGCTCAATAACAAGTGAATAATTCATAGCATTTCTTGACGTCTACTGATATTACCAATTCTTTGACATTCATCGCAAGATAAAACAAACTTACGGGCATCCTTGAAGAGAGTAGGCCAATAAAACCCGGATTGCAATACCTTATGTGCAGTTCTATCTCCAGCGTGGTGTCCTCCATAGGCTTCGGAGTCACACTTGCGTAGGATCGGTTCCTGTTCATGCTCAGGTACACAACATCTAATAACACCATCTACTCCTTCTTTATAAAGATGTGGGTCATCCCAAAAGTAATGTCGCAAGTCATAGAAAAACTTTTTCTTTTGTTGGTATGTGAAGCTAGGCGGTATAAATTTAGCAACAATATAATTAGCATAATCAGCATACCACAGAGTGCTACGAGAAGTACTTATGACATTTAATTGTTCATCAGGAAAGCTATCATCAATAGGTAGTGGGTCATCAAGAACATTCTCTAACCTAGATAAGTTGTCTGCAACGGGGTTCTCAGCTCCTTTTCTATCAACGATATGCAAATCAAACTCTTGGAGCAAGAGGACCCATCTAATAAGCCTAGATTTTGCATCTTTCTTTTCCATAAGATATTTAATAGCAGCATGATCAGTGTGAATAGTTACTTTAGAATCAACAATATAGGGTCTGAATTTATCACAAGCAAATACAACCGCTAAAAGTTCCTTTTCGGTAGTAGCATAATTTCTTTGAGCATTGTCTAGAGTCTTACTAGCATAATGGATAACATTCAATTTCTTATCAACTCTTTGCCCTAGAACAGCACCTACAGCATAATCACTAGCATCACACATAATTTAAAAAGGTAAATTCCAATCAGGTGGCTGAACAACAGGTGCAGAGACTAATGCTTTCTTAAGTATTTCAAATGCTTCTATGCAATCATCATCAAAGACAAATGGTACATCTTTTTGTAATAAATTAGTCAGAGGCCGAGAGATTTTTGAGAAGTCCTTAATGAACCTCCTATAAAATCCGGCGTGACCAAGGAAACTTCTTATACCTTTGATGTCCTTGGGACATGGCATCTTTTCAATAGCATCAACCTTGGCTTTATCGACTTCAATACCTCTTTCAGAAACTTTGTGCCCCAAGACAATACCTTCATTAACCATAAACTGGCACCTTTCCCAATTCAAGACAAGATTAGTTTCTTCACATCTCTGCAAAACTCGAGCAAGATTGCTCAAGCAATCATCAAAAGAGGAACCATAGACGGAAAAGTCGTCCATGAAAACCTCACAAATTTTCTCACAAAAGTCAGAAAATATAGCCATCATGCATCTTTGAAAGGTAGCAGGTGCATTACATAATCCGAAAGGCATACGTCTATAAGCAAAAGTACCAAAAGGGCATGTAAAGGTAGTTTTTGATTGATCCTTAGCCGACACAGGTATTTGAGAAAAACCGGAATAACCATCTAGAAAGCAATAGTGTGTATGTTTGCATAATCTTTCTAGCATTTGATCAATAAAAGGTAAGGGGTAATGATCTTTCTTAGTAGCCTTATTTAATTTGCGGAAATCAATTACCATCCTATAACCTGTGATAATTCTTTGCGGAATCAATTCATCTTTATCATTAGGGACAACAGTAATACCTCCCTTCTTAGGGACACAATGGACAGGACTTACCCACTGACTATCAGCAACGGGATAAATTATACCTGCCTCCAGAAGCTTTAGTATTTCTTTTCTTACCACTTCTTTCATTTTAGGATTCAAACGTCGTTGAGGATCACAAACTGGTTTGGCATCAGCTTCCAAAATTATCTTATGTTGACATAAAGTGGGACTGATGCCCTTAAGATCATCCAGAGTATATCCAATAGCGGCACGGTGCTTTTTCAGAGTTTTCAATAGTCTTTCTTCTTCATGCTCTGAAAGGTTAGCACTAATAATAACATGATATATTTTCTTTTCATCAAGATAAGCATACTTAAGATTATCAGGCAACGGTTTAAGCTCAAACACGGGATCACCCTTGGGTGGAGGAGGATCCCCTAGGATTTCAACAGGCAAATTGTGTTTCAGAATAGGTTCTTGTTTAAAGAATACTTCATCTATTTCCCTTCTTTCATTCATGAACATCTCATTTTCATGGTCTAGAAAATAGTGTTCTAAAGGATCACTAGGAGGTACGGCAATAGAAGCAAGACCAATAATTTCATCCTTAGTAGGCAATTCTTCCTCAGATGTTGTTTACTAAATTTAGAGAAATTAAACTCATGAACCATATTATCCAAGCCAATAGTAACAACATCCTTTTCGCAGTCTATCTTAGCATTAACAGTATTCAAGAAGGGTCTACCAAATATAATGGGGCAAAAGCTATCTTGTGGAGAACTAAGAACAAGAAAATCAGCGGGATATTTAGTTTTCCCACACAAGACTTCAACATCTCTAACAATTCCCACTGGTGAAATAGTATCTCTATTGGCAAGTTTAATTGTAACATCAATATCTTCTAACTCAGCAGGTGCAATCTCATGCTTAATTTCTTTATATAAATCATAAGGTATAACACTAGCACTAGCACCCATATCACATAAGCCATGATAACAATGATCTCCTATTTTAATAGAAATAACAGGCACGCCTACCACAAGTCTATGTTTATCCCTATCACAGGGTTTAGCAATTCTAGCAGTTTCACCAGAGAATTGAATGACATCACTACAAGAAATATGTCAACTTGTGACCTTTTGTCAGTGACCCTGGAAGAATTGGTCATAGATCTATGACCATTTCAGACCAATTGGTCAAAAGCTGTTTGGGGGGCTCCAAACCCTAAACCATTGCGACCATGTTGGTCAGAAAGGTCGTAATTTCCTTACACGAAATGGTCATAAAGCAAACAGCGCTAGTCCGCTGCCTTATTTCTAGTTGTTAACGACCAATATAGATGGTCATAGCCTTGTAAACTGTGGTGGGTTGCGATGACTAGGCGCCATCTCATCAGTTTTGCCTATGTGTCATGTCCATGTGGCAGTTTTTGCCCTAGGTTGTGAAGCAACCTATATTTTTGTCATTCCCAAAATTCCCAAATAAATCTCATAAATTCTTTGGGTCATATCTTCGTCAAATATGTAAAAACCTTCCTTTCCTAGTTCAAAAATAATTCAAAAATATTCATTTTCCTATTCTGTTCAGAACAACAGTTTGTGAAGGAAGTACCACTTTGGCATGTCCAAATAGTATCCATTTTCTACAGTGCTTTCCTATTCCCAAATAAGCATCCTCCACCAAATGCCAGCTCAATCCATTCATTATTTTGAGCCGAGCTTCAACATTCATATTTATGTCCAGTGTGGTGGTTTGCAAAGCAAGTACCACCTAGGCTCCTCCTTTTGAGCTGAAAATTGGTGAAGATGGTCTTCTTAGTAACTGATCATCCTCAGCCAAAACTCACGGCCATTAGCCATGTACATTTCCTGTACCGCTAATCAAACACTTGGCTGCTTATTCATGTTTAAGCATCGATCGGTCTCCTCGTGAGAATCTTATGTTGTGATTTTCTTCCTAGCACCTACCTGGGGAGTTCCCAAACCACTAGACATGCCTAGGCCGCCCAGAACACATGGCAACGCCACGGTCACGCGGTGACCACGCGGCGGGCATGCAAGCTTACGCGCCCTAGAGTTGGGGCCCTCGGCCACCGTCGAAACCTCGATGTCTCTCCATCAAACCATGTATTTCTGACTAAATAGGTACTTATGTAACTAGAAATGATTTTTGGAAAAAATAAATAGCAAACTATGAGGCAGCTGCAGTTCAAATTTGACCCGCTTCCAACTGAATCGGCGGAAATTTGTCTTTTTCATGAGAGGTGGATCAAAACTTTTTACACCCAACCATTTGGTCAATTGTGCATTAAATATGTCCTAGTATTTTAGAAAAATGATTTGGTCCAATTTTGCAACAATTATTTGGTAGTTCCTTCACAAAAAAACCTCCTTTCGGGCACTCGAAAAATGAAAAATGGTTTTTTCGTTCAAAGAAAATGAAAACTTCCTTAGGCAACATTGTTTGACATTCCAATATGCACCCTTGTGCACAATATGACATAATTTGAACAAACTATGCCACGAATGTGGCCATAAGTTTGATCATTTGCCTTGAAAGCCATGAATCTTGAGAGATGATAGCTTAATTCTGAGAACACTTTTTTAAAATAATTGCATTATTAAAAGTTTGTTATTTTTCCTGGGAACTTGGCCACATATAGTGACACAATGGGAAGGTTTCCCAATTTTTTGATTTTTTTTGAATTTTTTATGCCCATTTCAAAATGCGGTCAAAACGGCGGGAATGACCGTTCCTAGCTAGTTGTTGAATCTTGGAATTTTTTTCGTGTTTCTCTGATTAAATAGGTACTTATGTACCTAGAAATGATTTTTGGAAAAAATAAATAGCAAACTATGAGGCAGCTGCAGTTCAAATTTGACCCGCTTCCAACTGAATTGGCGAAAATTTGTCTTTTTCACAAGAGGTGCATCAAAACTTTTTACACCCAACCATTTGGTCAATTGTGCATTAAATATGTCCTATTATTTTAGAAAAATGATTTGGTCCAATTTTGCAACAATTATTTGGTAGTTCCTTCACAAAAAAACCTCCTTTCGGGCACTCGAAAAATGAAAAATGGTTTTTTCGTCCAAAGAAAATGAAAACTTCCTTAGGCAACATTGTTTACCATTCCAATATGCACCCTTGTGCACAATATGAGATCATTTGAACAAACTATGCCATGAATGTGGCCATAAGATTGATCATTTGACTTGAAAGCCATGAATCTTGAGAGATGATAGCTCATTTCTGAGAACACTTTTTTAAAATAATTACCGTATTACAAGTTTGTTATTTTTTCTGGGAACTTGGCCACATATAATGACACAATGCGAAGGTTTCCCAATTTTTTGATTTTTTTTGAATTTTTTATGCCCGTTTCAAAATGCGGTCAAAACGGCGGGAATGACCGTTCCTAGCTAGTTGTTGAATCTTGGAATTTTTTTGGTGTTTCTCTAATTAAATAGGTACTTATGTACCAAATGATTTTTGGAAAAAATAAATAGCAAACTATGAGGCAGCTGCAGTTCAAATTTGACCCGCTTCCAACTGAATCGGCGAAAATTTGTCTTTTTCACGAGAGGTGGATCAAAACTTTTTACACCCAACCATTTGGTCAATTGTGCATTAAATATGTCCTAGTATTTTACAAAAATGATTTGGTCCAATTTTGCAACAATTATTTGGTAGTTCCTTCACAAAAAAACCTCCTTTCGCGCACTCGAAAAATGAAAAATGGTTTTTTCGTCCAAAGAAAATGAAAACTTCCTTAGGCAACATTGTTTGCCATTCCAATATGCACCCTTGTGCACAATATGAGATCATTTGAACAAACTATGCCACGAATGTGGCCATAAGTTTGATCATTTGCCTTGAAAGCCATGAATCTTGAGAGATGATACTCATTTCTGAGAACACTTTTTTAAAATAATTGCCGTATTACAAGTTTGTTATTTTTCCTGGGAACTTGGCCACATATAATGACACAATGCCAAGGTTTCCCAATTTTTTGATTTTTTTTGAATTTTTTATGCCCGTTTCAAAATGCGGTCAAAACGGCGGGAATGACCGTTCCTAGCTAGTTGTTGAATCTTGGAATTTTTTTGGTGTTTCTCTGATTAAATAGGTGCTTATGTACCTAGAAATGATTTTTGGAAAAAATAAATAGCAAACTATGAGGCAGCTACAGTTCAAATTTGACCCGCTTCCAGCTGAATCAGCAGAAATTTGTCTTTTTCACAAGAGGTGGATCAAAACTTTTTACACCCAACTATTTGGTCAATTGTACATTAAATATGTCCTAGTATTTTAAAAAAATGATTTGGTCCAATTTTGCAACAATTATTTGGTAGTTCCTTCACAAAAAAACCTCCTTTCGGGCACTCGAAAAATGAAAAATGGTTTTTTCGTCCAAAGAAAATGAAAACTTCCTTAGGCAACATTGTTTGCCATTCCAATATGCACCCTTGTGCACAATATGAGATCATTTGAACAAACTATGCCACGAATGTGGCCATAAGTTTGATCATTTGCCTTGAAAGCCATGAATCTTGAGAGATGATAGCTCATTTCTGAGAACACTTTTTTAAAATAATTGTCCTATTACAAGTTTGTTATTTTTCCTGGGAACTTGGCCACATATAATGACACAATGCGAAGGTTTCCCAATTTTTTGATTTTTTTTGAATTTTTTATGCCCATTTCAAAATGCGGTCAAAACGCGGGATTGACCGTTCCTAGCTAGTTGTTGAATCTTGGAAATTTTTTGCTGTTTCTCTGATTAAATAGGTACTTATGTACCTAGAAATGATTTTTGGAAAAAATAAATAGCAAACTATGAGGCAGCTGCAGTTCAAATTTGACCCGCTTCCAACTGAATCGGCGGAAATTTGTCTTTTTCACAAGAAGTGGATCAAAACTTTTTACACCCAACCATTTGGTCAATTGTGCATTAAATATGTCATAGTATTTTAGAAAAATGATTTGGTCCAATTTTGCAACAAATATTTGGTAGTTCCTTCACACAAAAACCTCCTTTCGGGCACTCGAAAAATGAAAAATGGTTTTTTCGTCCAAAGAAAATGAAAACTTCCTTAGGCAACATTGTTTGTCATTCTAATATGCACCCTTGTGCACAATATGAGATCATTTGAAAAAACTATGCCACTAATGTGGACATAAGATTGATCATTTGGCTTGAAAGCCATGAATCTTGACGCATGATAGCTCATTTCTGAGAACACTTTTTCAAAATAATTACCGTATTACAAGTTTATTATTTTTCCTGGAAACTTGGACACATATAATGGTAGGTCCTTCACAAAAAAACATCATTTGGGGCACTCGAAAAATGGAAAATGATTTTTTGTGCAAAGAATATAAAAAATCCCTTTGTCGATACTGTTTACTATTCCAAGATGTAAACTTTTGCAGAGTATAAAGAACTCATTTTGAACAAATATAAAGAATATAAAGAATATCATTTGAACAAATATTTGGTAGGTCTTTTACAAAAAAGAACTCATTTTGAACACTAAAAAATGGAAAATGATTTTTTCGTGACCTATTTAAAAGGTCATAAAGTCTTCAAATTGTTTGTTGCGTTCTGATTGGTCTATAGGCATATCACGCGGATCATGCATCCAACACCGTTGGATGCTCTGGGATCCAACGGCGGACCTCATCCCCTCACCCTCTCACCCACATAGCGCTCTCACCCCCCTCACCCACGCAGCCCCCACTCCCCACCGTTCCAACCCTAGCCCCCACGCCACCACTCTCCCGCACCCGCACCCGCTCGACAAACCCTAGCCGCCGCCGCCTCCGCACCATGGCCCTCAACGACAAGGAGCCCGAATCCCCATGCCTCCCAAGCGCCCGAAACTCTAGCCCGCGGCGCAGCCATGGCGACCGAGCTCTGGATCCCATCGACTCCCCCCATCGCACCCCTCCTCTCCTCGCAGCCGCCGCCACCTCCTCCCTCGATCCAGTCCTCTTCCCAGCCTCCTTTCCCTGGTCCAGTTCTCTCCCCGCCGCTCCCACCCACCGCCGACCTCGCAGCCCTCCTCACCACCGCCGCCGACCTCGTCCCTCGCTCCCCTCACCATCTTTCCCTACCCTATGCCCTAGATCGAGTCGAGCAGGTCGGCCGACGCGCTAGGGTTCCGTTTGGTCAGCTCCGCGCCGGCTCTCTGGTTGGCCGACCACCCGACGATGGATCTCACGCCGCTCTCCCACCAGGCGCTCTTCGCGGCCCTCCGATCCGCGGACGCAGAGGCCGTGCACCGCCTCCTGGCCGGCGCCGAGGAGTCCGCGCTCTACGTCCCAGCGGACGCCGAGGCCGTGCGCCTCCTCCTCCCGCTCTACGACCTCGAGGCCGCCAAGCTCCGCTCCCGCCTCGACCTCGATGCCTTCCACGTCGCCGCCAAGCAAGGGCACACCAGTGAGCCCCTCTTCTCGCTCGATTAGTAGCTTCCGCTGGGTTTTTTAGAACGAGCCAAGTCCAGTGTGTTGCAACAAGTTTAACCGATTCTCGTTGGGCTCAATTGCAGGGTTTGATGCTCCGAGGAACAACATGGAGTTCACCATGGAGGCACCCCACAGCTACGGCGTCTTCCAAGAGGACGTCCTAGTGAGTAGTACAATCCCCTTCCCTGTTCTTTCTCTCTATCTGTCAGACTAATTCACTGCATCATTTTCTTCCCTGGCCCCTATATGCATCCGTCTGGTAAATTATTTTGTTTCCAGAAAAAGGACCTGGAATTCCTTTTTTCTCCTTTCATTCCAGTCACATACTACTGTCCAATTTGACAGATGATATGCATTGTCCATCCGTCCTTTGGCAGCTCTGCTGCTAGGTGTACTTGTACCTGACTGTTGTTGCCTGAGAAGACAGCACGAAACACCTATTAATAATGCTGTCAAACAAACAGTAGACCACCATCTACTGCTGCTGGGCACAATCACGTTGCCCCTTAATTACCTGGCCATTCTCTGCATCATTGCTTACCAACCTTTGCCTACCAATAAGTAGGAGGCCATGTTGAGTTGCTGGCATTGTTCTTCAAACTAGATTAGCACTGCTGCTTTCCTCCGCCCCTCTTCTCCCTCGACGGTGTTCTCATCCGCCACAGTAGCTTACTGACACGGTCATTGGTTCTATCTTTGTTTTGTTGGCAGCAGGGGAAGAAGGAGGAGGAGGAGTTCAGCATAGGGCCCCTCTCCATTCTCATGCTCAGCGTTGGTGTCTTCCCCGACGGTGGCTATGGCGGGACCCTCGAGATCGTCGTCTTCCTGACCGAGACCCTTGGTTAGTGACAGCATTTGTTTTCCACGACATTCAGACTTTGTTATAGTTTACTGAAACTGTTGTGGTCTGAAGAACAGTTTGCTGAAATTGTTCCAAGTCTGAAAAACAGTTGTCTGAATCTGTTGAAATCTGAAATTGTTAGTGTGGGGTGTCTGAAACTGTTCTAATCTTGTAGATAACCTATGAACAAATTTACTTGTGTTGAATAACCTGTGAACAAATTTAGGACTTTGGAGTTGTCTAAAACTGTTGTAGTCTTGTAGAAAAGTAAAAGTAGTTGGATGGAAATAGATTTCTCAGTCTGTGTAATAGATGGTCTGAAGCTAGTTGCAGATTTCTTTCCTTGATTCAAATAATTCAGTAAGTCCATTTCATAACATCTGCTGCTAGTAGAAATTATGGAAGCTAAAAAGCCAAATCAAGTTCAGTCATCTCATTTCACCTTTGCAAAGAAGATACTAATTTTCTAAACTGTGGATTTGATGTTAACATCTTATATGTGCGTCTTATATGTCCATTTCATAACATGGTGCGTCTTATATGTGTGTTTGATGTTAACGTCGCTTGTGGTTTTGCAGGGTTCTGAGGTTGCAGCCTGGGCACCATCAGGGTATGCTGTTTCCCTGTCCTGTTTCTTCAGTGCTCAATAGTTGCTTGTGCGACTGCTACTAGTCTTTTATGTAATGCTAAACTAAAATGGGTCTAGTTATACTAATCATTCCATGAAAGTTCATCTGATTTGCTGGTACTCTAATAGAATCATTGTTTGCTCATGCTCAGAATCATTGTTTGCTCATGCTCAGAATCATTGTTTTACATATGTTACTTGTGATGTTCTGCTGGCTGAGATGTGCATGATCTGGGTGATGAAGAAAATCGTTCGGATTCCCACTGATTTTCATGATTATTACAACCAGATACTTCTGACGGATCATGCCATCTCTTGGACTACATATGTACTCCCTCTGTAAACTAATATAAGAGTGTTTAGAATACTAAACTAGTGATCTAAACACTCTTATATTAGTTTACAGAGGGAGTACTCCTTTATTATTGAGCAAATACTTTCCTTTGATTTTTTGCAAACCTCTTAGCAGTAATTTTTGTATCCTCTTTTTTGTGTTCTGCTGGTTGATGAGATGTGCATTACCTGGGTGATGAAGAAAACCGACGGGTCACGCCATCTCCTGAAGTACATTTGCACATTTTTACTGCTTTAGACTGACTGTACATGCATTCCTTCATTGGTTATGAACCTTATTGCTCATTGTGTTTTGTTGGGTTGAACTGCATGATTCCGGGTGATGAAGAAAATCATTCGGATTCCCACTGATATTTCATGATTAGTGTAACCAGCTACTTCTGATGGATGATGGCATCTCCTGTATTACATTTGCACCGCTTTATGACTGGCCGTACATGCACTCCTTGTGTTGGTCGCAACCTTGTTGCTCTTTGTGTTATATTGGGTCTTTTGCATGCTTCTGCGTGATGAAGAAAATCGTTCGGATTCCCACTGATACTTCATGATTATCACAACCAGCTGCTTCTGACAGACCATGCCTTTTTGTGCTCTTTAAGAAATTTTGCTCTGTTTTGGGTTTTAATTCATTCAATAGTTTGCTGGTGTTTATTTTCCTTTGAGCCTGTGATGTTATCAAAATATTTGCTACTCTTAATGGGTTTATCCCACTTGATGATCTTAACCACCAAGATCTCTGAGGCTCTTAGTTCTAGTCTAATGTTATCAGTACAGTACATCAGCTGTTGCCAGATTTTCCATGGACTCTGTTTGTTTACTCTGCTAGTGGTTCCAGCATAGCTCTAGAGTACATCTATTCACTCAGATTTATACATTGTTAAAATGGAGGCTTGGGAAGAACTATTTTCTTTGTAGTAATAAGTCAGGAGTTGTTTGTTGCTTCAGTAGGGTGTCATACATTATAATCATCAGCTCATGTCGTCTGGGATCAAACATAGCTTTGAATTTACAAGAGTAAAGATTTATGTGAGAAGTACAAACCATGTTCACTTAGATTTCCTGCTAGTTGCATATCTGCACTTCATTGTACATACGTCGTGTTGGATCTCAGTCCAGAATCCAGATCCATAGCTTGTACTGCAACTAATGTGTCATGCGTTTTGTGGCAGCAACAGCAGCTAGCAGGAGCAATTCTCTTGCTGGTTTGCATTGAAGATATTGTATTCTATTGCTATATCATTGTTTAATAAAACCACAGCATGATGCTCACATGAGATACCCACATGTTTCTGTGTTGTTTTGCTACAAGCTGTGTGTTGATTTAATAACAGGAGTTTCCTTGTCCTGGTCCTATACTGCATTTTGACTCCTATGTTTCTGTGCGCGTGTGTTTAATTGATGTTGTTTCAACTTTGAACTACTTCTGCATATACTGCAATTGAGATTTAAATTTGTGGTTGTTCCTCTTTTACAGATGCTCAAGTGTGAAGCCGTGAAGTATGAAGCAAGTGTGAAGCCGTGAAGTGTGAAGCCGTCAAGTTCTACTTAGTGAAGAGTAGCATATTGTAGCATATATGTGTTATAAAGATTGTAATAGATTTATTTAGTGGTATATTTGATGAATCTTTTTGATTATGTATGTGATCTGAAAACTTGTGAAATGGAAACTTGACCAATGGGTCCACTTATGAAAATAATCTGTCAATTTTGTACATTTCTGACATGTGGGACCAATTTGAGAGATGATCATGACAAGTGGGACCCATCTGACTAGTGGGACTAGCTTGAATATATAATGGCTGAAAATAGAAAAGCAATAAATAATAAAAGGCCACGGGCCAACAATAAAAAAGGCTACAATGTTGGGCTTGGCCCATGAAGCCGACCAGAATTAACAAGGAAAAAATAATAAAAGGCTGAATTAATGGGCTCGGCCCATGTAAAACGCTGAATTGGACCGGGCTGAATCTTGTGCCACATCAGATTGCCACGCTGGATGCCTACGTGGCCTGGGGAGGTTGCTAGTGACCAAAACGCCACAGTAGACGTATTTTGGTCATAAACGTCTTCGACCATTCCAGAAGAAAGGTCGCTATAGTTAGTTTATGACGGCCAGCTTTTGACCTTCTGTTTTTGGTCACGAAAAGGTCGCAAATGGAAATTTGTGACCTTTCAGTGACCAATAGTGGTGGTCACAAGTTGACATATTTCTTGTAGTGCATGCCCATCAATATTATCGGACAAGAGATCTTTAACAATAGCAATATTAGGTTCTACTTTGACTTGCTCAGGAGGTGTAAAAGTTCTAGTATTGCTTTTACGAACAATAGTTGAAGCTTTAGCATGATCCTTTACTCTAGCAGGGAAAGGTGGTTTCTCAACATAAGAGGTGGGAACAATAGGATCATTATAAGTGATGGTCTTTTCTTCAACTTTAATAGGTGCAGCTACTTTTACTTCTATGGGAGGATGATATTTAAACCATTTCTCCTTGGGGAGATCAACATAAGTAGCAAAACATTCACAGAAAGAAGCTACTATCTCAGAGTCAAGTCCATGTTTAGTGCTAAACTTACGGAAAATATCGGTATCCATAAAAGATTTAACACAATCAAACTTAGGTGTCATACCTGACTCCTTACCTTCGTCGAGGTCCCAATCTTCAGAGTTGCGTTTAATTCTATCCAATAAATTCCATCTAAATTCTATAGTCTTCATCATAAAAGAGCCAGCACAAGAAGTATCGAGCATGGTTTTATTGTTATCAGAGAGCCGAGCATAAAAATTCTGAAGAATTGTCAATTTTGAGAGCTCGTGATTGGGGCATGAAGATAACATGGATTTAAGCCTCCCCCAAGTTTGAGCGATGCTTTCTCCTTCGCGAGGCCAAAAATTATATATATAACTGCGATCACGATGAACAAGATGCATAGGGTAATACTTTTGATGAAATTCCAATTTCATTCTTTTATAGTTCCATGATCTCGTATCATCACATAGCCTATACCATGTCGATGCGTCTCCCTTCAAAGATAAAGGGAAAGCCTTCTTCTTAACAACATTGTCGGGTATACCTGCAAGCTTAAATAATCCACAAATATCATCCAAATAGCGTAGATGCTCGTCGGGATGCTTTGTCCCATCTCCTGTAAAAGTATTAGCCAGCAGTTTTTCCATAATACTCGAAGGAAATTCAAAAGGAGTTTCATTTTCAATAGGTTCAGTAGGTTGAGGAGCAACTCTTTGCTCTACTAGACGGGGTGAAGATACCCCGAACAAGCCCCTTAGAGATTCACTTTCCATAGTAACAAGTGACAGAAAATTTCAGCACACTATATAAATTTTCCTTACCAAATTCCACTTACCAAAGGTGCTACACTCCCCGGCAACGGCGCCAGAAAAGAGTCTTGATGACCCACAAGTATAGGGTATCTATAGTAGTCCTTTCGATAAGTAAGAGTGTCGAACTCAACGAGGAGCAGAAGGAAATGATAAGCGGTTTTCAGCAAGGTATTCTCTGCAAGTACTGAAATAAGTGGTAACAGATAGTTTTGTGATAAGGTAAATTGTAACGAGCAACAAGTAAAAAAAGTAAATAAGGTGCAGCAAGGTGGCCCAATCCTTTTTGTAGCAAAGGACAAGCCGGAACAAACTCTTATAATAGGAAAAGCGCTCCCGAGGACACATGGGAATATTGTCAAGCTAGTTTTCATCACGCTCATATGATTCGCATTCGGTACTTTGATAATTTGATATGTGGGTGGACCGGTGCTTGGGTACTGTTCTTACTTGAACAAACATCCCACTTATGATTAACCTCTATTGCAAGCATCCGCAACTACAACAAAAGTATTAAGGTAAACCTAACCATAGCATGAAACATATGGATCCAAATCAGCCCCTTACGAGGCAACGCATAAACTAGGGTTTAAGCTTCTGTCACTCTAGCAACCCATCATCTACTTATTACTTCCCAATGTCTTCCTCTAGTCCCAAATAATGGTGAAGTGTTATGTAGTCGACGTTCACATAACACCACTAGAGGTTAGACAACATACATCTTATCAAAATATCGAACGAATACCAAATTCACATGACTACTAATAGCAAGACTTCTCCCTTGTCCTCAGGAACAAACGTAACTACTCACAAAGCATATTCATGTTCATAATCAGAGGGGTAATAATATTCATAAAGGATCTGAACATATGATCTTCCACCAAATAAACCAACTAGCATCAACTACAAAGAGTAATCAACACTACTAGCAACCTACTAGCACCAATCCCGGACTTGGAGACAAGAATTGGATACAAGAGATGAACTAGGGTTTGGAGATGAGATGGTGCTCGTGAAGATGTTGATGGAGATTGCCCTCTCCCGATGAGAGGAGCGTTGGTGATGATGATGGCGATGATTTCCCCCTCCCAGAGGGAAGTGTCCCCGGCAGAATAGCTCTGCCGGAGCCCTAGATTGGTTCCGCCAAGGTTCCGCCTCGTGGCGGCGGAGTCTCGTGCCGAAAGGTTGCTTCTTATTTTTTTCTCATCGAAAGACTTCATATAGGAGAAGATGGGCGTCGAAGAGCAACCAGGGGCCCACGAGGTAGGGGGGCGCGCCCAGGGGGAGGGCGCGCCCCCCACCCTCGTGAGCAGGGTGTGGGCCCCCTGGCCTTCATATTTGGCAACGATTTTTCTTTATTTATTTTAGGATATTACGTGGCGTTTCAGGACTTTTGGAGTTGCGCAGAATAGGTCTCCAATATTTGCTCCTTTTCCAGCCAGAATTCCGGCTGTCGGCATTCCCCCTCTTCATGGTAAACCTTGTAAAATAAGAGAGAATAGCCATAAGTATTGTGACATATCGTGAAATAATAGCCCATAATGCGATAAATATCGATATAAAAGCATGATGCAAAATGGACGTATCATCCACCCCTTTAGTCCCGATCTGGTTTTGCCCCGAGACTAATGTGATCATTAGTCCTGGTTCCAATGGGAGCAGACGGGGTTACGGGCATCATTAGTCCCGGTTCATTTTTTGACCTATAGTTCTAGTTTATGATACAAATCAGGACTAAGGGGGTGGTGGCACGCTGGCGTCAGCCTGGGGCCCCCACGAGCCCATTTAGTCCCGGTTTGTATCACCAACTGGGTCTAGAGCTAGACCCACTAGTCCCGGTTTGTATAACCAACCGGGACTAAAGATGTCCATATATAAACCCTACATCCAGCCCAAGCCCATTTCTCTGTTTTCTCCTTTCCCCTCTCTGTTCTTCCCCTTAATTCGAGCTCGTCCTCCATTTTTTGCCAATATTTGTCAAGATTTGAGGCACCTCATTGATACATCTTCGTCATATCTACTTTTCCTAACGCTTTTTCTATTGTTTTGGACTCTAATTTGCATGATTTGAATGAAACTAACCCAGACTGGCGCTGTTTTCAGCAGAACTACCATGGTGTTGTTTTTGTGCAGAAATAAAAGTTCTCGGAATGGAACAAAACTTTTTGGACATTTTTTGTGGAATAAAAGAAAAATATTGGAGCCAAGAACCACCGGAGGGGGGCCCTGGGTGAGCACAACCCACCAGGGCAAGCCTCCTCTTGGCATGCCCAGATGGGTTGTGCCCACCTAGTGGCCCCGCTAATCCTATCCACTAGTAGAAAATAAGGCTTTGGTCCAGGCCTGAAGAGGGCATTAATCCCGGTTCTTATACAAACCGGGACCAATGGGAGCATTAGTCCCAGTTTGTGAGGCCAGGGGTCGACCGGGCCTCGGAGGCTACTAGAAAAAAGGCTGTTAGTGGCGCACCTATTTTGGCTATTAATGGCGCACTATAGGTGCACCACTATTATTACACCGCTACTGTTAATCTACATAACAGTGGCGCACCACCTGGTGCGCCATTACTATCACAGACACTAATGGCGCAGCTAAAGTGCGCCATTACTAGGCCCAAAAGTGTGCCACTGTTGTTACTCCAAGGGGCCATGTGTACCTTGTGCTCTGGGTTACTAATGGCGCACTTTTAGATAATGCGCCACTAGTGTGTTTATTTCTGTGCGCCACTAAAGTGCAATATGGTGCGCCACAACTATGAATATTAGGAATTATTTTTTTTTTTTGCTTTTTTTATATTTGCACAGGTTACAAAATACATTACAGCATGGAATATAAACAGCACAACATATAAACAGCAGATTTATCGAATACAATAGAAGATTAGTCTCTGAATACAATTCATCATATTAGTCTCCGAATTCAAAATACCGAACAAAGTTAGAACATTACAAGTCTCGAGACCGCGAGTAGCGAGTTTGTCTTCACATTACAAGTCGATATCTAAACTACCATCACATAGAAGAGGGTTGCAGTCACGATGAGCATCATCATGATGAAACTGATCTTCATCCAGTTCCTCCTCCGCTCCCTCCTCTCTCCCGCTAGATAGCGCGCGTATCTGGCTTCCGCCTCCGCCCTAGTGGTGTACCCTTTGTAACTGTTACCGCTGAAACGGTGAACCTATCTCCGACACTCCTCCTAGTCGTCGTAGACTCCAGGAACCTCACCCTTGACACGACATACGACGGCATCTCTATGCACTAGACAAACAAAACGTTAGTAGCAATTCACAGATAATATATAAGCAATATATAAGTATGCAACAAAAGGATCGGAAGAGAAAAGCAACACATTAATAGCACGATTCATGGTCCTAATAATAAATAGCATAGATTACATATAAGTTGAATGACTGTCCAAACTAAAGAGACATACAAGTTCATTAAAGTTTAATTACAACATGAGTTAATCGATATTTCAGAACTACGTAGCATCAATACTTTCGACATGGCTCAGGGACCGGAGCGTGGATGAAGCCGCCGTCTATCGTGATGGTGATGAATGTGCGGTCGTTATCAGCCTGCATTTGTAGCGTTGTTTCTATTTCACGGTTGGATGGTTGATATTTGAGGTAGAACTGCCCCGAGGTACGAAGGACATCTTGATAGATAAATTCCGCAAACTCCGACTGGATGCGAAAGAATTCTTGTCTGATGTCCTCGTCCTGGATTGCCGACAAGCGTGCGGCCCATTCTTTGAGATTATTTGGTAGCATAAGGTGATTATGGTCCCGTACGATCGCCCGCATGTGATGGAGGGCATAGTAGGCATCCTTCTGATTGCCAGGCGGCTGCTTGATGCAGGGGAACATCATTATGTGGGTGAGCACGTGCTTGCCGTACCTAAAAATTGGCCTTATGAAGGTGCCTCCACATTTGGCGTAGCCGGGGAGAGCACCATCAAGAACTTTCTTGATATTTGTGTAGTCTTTCTTCGACTGACGGTCTGAGTCGAAATACGTGTCCATGGAATATTTCGCGCTTAAGAGGATGAGTGTGCAATGTGTGTCACTGCACAAAACACGGAATCTTAGAAAAAAAGAAAGATCGAAATCTAAGAAATCATATGTTACGGGGCGGTGAGGGGATGACTTATGAACTTGCGACTTGCCGGTCTCCAGCGCTGCCCAAGATCTTGGCAGGCATGTAGAAGGGGTCGACTATCATGATGTCGGGGGTCTTATCTCTAATGATCTGCATCTCCATACTGGGCAAAAATAGACGAATGAAGGTGTAGTGCAGCGGATAAAGGTTAAACATAGCGAAGATGTCATCAAACCGCAGGATGATCATACACCCGATGGTGCTATCGACAAAGCCCTTGCCCTCTGGCACCTTGGCCACGAAAACCGGGTATGCCACATCATTCTCGGTGAGACGCCGCTTCTCCATAGAAAGAACACAGTCATGCAGATTCCGCATAGCACCGGTTGCAGCATTGAGCAAATTAGTCGGTAGCATCGGCGTACCCTCCACATGCACCATCCTCGAGATATAGGTATTGGTGGCCCGTCCTGAGCATGGATCATACTCGGTGCCGGCTGGCTTGCACCCTTGTTATTTCTTCTTTTCCATCCCTTCTGCTTCTTCTGTTCTAATGGGATTGAGTTCTTCTCAGAGACCACCTTCTTGAGTGTGTTGGGGATGATAATATTTCGCACCTCGGCTATTTGAGTCTCGGTGAAGGAGGCAGTTGGAGGCGTCTCCTGAGTACTGAACGCCAGACGACGCCTGTTGCAATTGGGTTTCTCCGCGGTACCAGCTAGATCGCGATCGTCTTTTGCGGGGTTCGGTTCTTGAGAAGGAGGCCCCAAGAATTCGTCACCGTACCCATGTTCGTTGATGTACTTATCGATGTTCGAAAATGTACCATCGTCGTCGTCCGGATCCTGTGCCATATGCATGTCCGTATCAGCTGACGGTGGTAGCGCGGCGGTCTTGCCATGGCTTGGCGCCGGCACAACTGGCGGTGTTGTCTGTGGGGTGGTGTCCCCTGCCCCCAAACGAATCTAGCTCTTCGGACAAAGCATGGACCAGTTTAAGCAGGCGCTAAGGGTCATCACATCATATTCGTCGGCCCCAGGGGGTCGATACGGAGGTAACAAGTCGTCGCAGCCCCGTAGCACCCGAACCAGTTGAACCCAATACACGGTGGGTGGCATCGGATTACCGTGGAACACACGGTTGCCCGGTTCAACAATTTTGGCCTTGGCGACATTGATCAACTCGCCGTACACGAAGTGCAGGAGAGTGCATGGAACATTGGCGGCGCCCTGCGAAAACATGTAGGGCGTCAGGGATGCCCAGTCAAAGGCAAGGAGATGAAGTCATCGGTCGAGGCTTAGATACCGTGATGGCGTCGAGCTCGGCTAATGTCGAGGCACGCCAACGGCGGGCGTGCAAGTGACGGAGGGGCCGCTTGCTGCCGAGGTGCCGGCCGGCATATTCTTCCCACACCCGGGTGCATTAAGCTCCAATGTTGGCGCCGACGCCAGAGACACCAATGCCACCTCCGCCGGAGACACCAATGTTGGTGCATTGTGCGAGTTGCTTCCCGTGAAGCTGGGAATCGGGGGCGGCCCCTGTTGGCCGCCCACAATCCACCCCTGCAACCCTCAAGCAAGGAAGGCATAATGGCAGTGATCGTCGCTCCCACTTGGTCTCGCACTTGCTCTTAGACTATCTCCGGAATCCGCGCCACTTGTGCCTTGAGTTCTTTAACCTCGCGCTCCTGGCTTTCCGAGATGGTCTTTCTCTCCTTTCGCCCAGCCTTATAGTATTCCGACCATTTCGTGGACAAGACTTCGCCGGCCACACGACCAGCTGACGATGGCTTACTGAACTTATCATTGTGTTTCATTATGTTCAACGCCCTATTTAAAGTGGTGTCCCAAGGGGCAGACGGGGAGCTCTGAGACCCCGCGCTACTGCTTTCAGTTTCCTGCGGAAGGAACGTGAACCATTTAGAAATTTGGCTTCATTAATTAGAATGCAACCATATGGAGCTAATTACGTGGGGGTGTATTCCTTACCAGAACAAGCTCAAGCGCCTTCACCTTCGGATCCGTGGTAAGCTCCTTTGTTACCGGGTCCACCTTGTACCGGGCCCTGACATAGTTCCTGGTCTGCTTTTCATGGTATTTATCGAAGAGGGGCGGTAGGCCTTGCTCGGCATGCTCAGCATCCTCCTTGTCCCATTTAGGTTCCGCCACTCTGTAACCGCCGGGACCGAGTTTGTGGACCCCTAAGTTCAAGTCCCGCATATCTTTCCCCCACTGACTTGATTCCGCGGATGCGTTGCTCTCGCACTTGATCTTGAACTCCAGGTAGTCAGCTTCCTGATCAAAGGTTGTGTCTCCTTGATCTTCTCATAACTATCATCACTTAGAATCCTTCTCTTCACCGCGGCTCTCCAAGTAGCCAAGGTCGTGCTCATCTTCGTGAGGGCGGCACTATTCACTTTATTCCCTGAGTGGCATGTGTTTGCGGAGTCATCGGGGAACTTGTATCGTTCGTGCAGCTTCGTGAAGAGCAGGTTGCGCAAATTCCCTCGGTCCCAATGCCTTAGATTCTCGGTGTTGATCGAGACGGTGCTTTGGAGAATGCACCCGAGTTGTCCCGCGTACCCATTGACTAATTCTTTGGGCGCCGTTGGATGCCCACTGGAGGACACTTCAGTAAATTCCTCCTTGATGGTGTCGAGCACGTTCGGGCGTCGGTCCTTCCGTTGCCTCTTCGGTTGGCTGCCATCTGTGTGTTCGCTGCCATCATCAGTGGTGGCATCCCTGGCGGCACCATCAGTGGTGTCATCCCCGACGCCACTAGGGGTTGTGTAGTCGGGATCAGTGTCTTCCGCGGCGTCCTCATAGCGGTGAGGTTCTTCCTCCATCTCCTGGGACAGCTCCCAGAATGGCTTTCCTGAACCGTCGGCCTCATCATTGTCGGCCATGTTCGCTCTAAATAGGAAAAAAAGGCTACTAGAGTTATTGGATGAGATCAGGGTAGTATCTATTCTTCTATCCTATATATTTTCACATTACAGGTTATAAACACCCCTTTACCCAAAAGATTGTTCCAAGTGCACTATTGCTATCCTACTAAGTGCACTATTGCAGGTTATATATTTTCTATCCTACTAAGTGCACTATTGCTCTTGCTGCAGGAAGAAAAAAATAGTTTGCATTTCAACTTAAGGGAAAACTATAAAAGCCACTTATAAATATTTGCTTTGTAGAAATAACATTATCTATAAATGTTGATTAATTTTTGTTTCGGTTGAGAATCGGGCACCTTCTAGGCCAAGAAAATTGGGCATGACCTTTGCTAATTTTCTTGACCTAGGAGTGCCCCATTCTCAACCGAAACGGAAATTAATCAACATTTCAGGAGAAAGGGGTAACTATTTGTCCCTGCACAAAATATTGAACTGAAGGAGCCTCAGTTCAGTTGTGGCGCCCCTGAAATTTTGGGGAACTTGCAGCAGATAGACATTTTGCTTTGCATCAATCATACAGATAGCATACCTAATACAACGAGCATTATGCACATACTGTTGTCATGCATTGCTGCCATAAAACTTTAATCAATCAACACATATACTAATATAGGCTAATTTGACCATAGTATTTGACATACATCAACACAGTTTGTATTATGGCAGCAAGAATTCACACAAATATGGCAGGCAAGAATTCACAAAAACATGCCAGAAATGATACACATACATGACAACTAACCTAGCACTACACATTTGCACATCATCATCAACCCAAAACAGAAACTCCTCATGCTACAGGGGCTTGTATATCACAAACGTTGATTTTTTTTACCTCACAGACAGCTGCCGGGACAGATCTTCAGCGAGGTAGGTGGTGTAGCTCGGATTAGTAGCAGCAGCAAGTCCTGAATAAATTGTGGCTAGGCGGATTAGCAGCAGCACCAAGTACTGAATAAATCTCAAACAGGGCAACCAAATCCAAGCAAATCAGATAGTACCTTGGGAGCTTGGGTTGCTGTAGAGGTCGAGGTACAGCTCTGGGTGGCGTGATGGAGATGAGGAAGACCGGCACCCTTAGCAGCGGTGGCTAGCCGGTGCTCTTCGACTTGGTGACGGCCAGCCGGTGGAGGTCGATGAGGGAGCGACGGCGGAGCTTAGTAGAGGAGGCCGGGCGACAAAGGTGGGTGAAGTGGAGACGGACGGCGGCGGCGCACCGTCAGTGCCGCAGGAGCATCCTGGTCACTAGCAGACCGACGGCGGGGGCGAACCCTAGAATCACCAGAGAGAAGGGAGACGAGAGGAGAGAACGGGATGCTCCGGGAGGAAGGCGTGCACCGCGGCGAGGCTGGAGCGGCTAGACCTCGAGGATGTGGAGGAGGCCGAGGCGGTGTTTGTCGTTGTTCTTGTTGAAGGGGTGGTGTGGCGGGGTCCCTAGGAGGTGGAGGCCGTGGCCGCGGAGGAGGAGGAGGCGGAGGGGGATGTTGTGCCGGTGCCGATGGCGGTGGTGGTGGAAGGGGATCGGCAGCGGTGGCAAGAGGTGATGGGCGAGATGCAGATTGGGGAGAAGGACGACCAGCCGGGTCGTCTTGGATATTTTAGTGGGGGGAGGGTTAGCAATGGCGCACCTTTTAGGGGTGTGCCATAATATTTGGTATATCAATGGCGCGCCATTTAGGGGTGCGGCTTAAACACCATGATAGCAATGGTGCACCTTCTCCTGGTGCGCCATTACTAACTTTTTTTATTTTTTTGGATTTTTAGTTGCATGTAATAATTTAAGATTTGAGATAAAGGAAAAGGAAAATGCAAATGGAGTGATAAAACCATTGTGCAAAGATTTAGAATTAGATGACATGGTTGAAGTAAATTGATACATGTAATAATTGACTTGCAAGTAATAATTGACTTGCAAGTAATAATTGAGCTTGCCACTGACACACACACGCGGCCGACACGTCGTGATTCGATCTTAGCTATCTTTTCACAATATTCTTGCCCTTCTTTCTCGCGGTTGAATAATTTAGCCCCGGAACCCCTTAAGTTCCTCTCTTGAATGGACGTCCTTTAGGTAGGGTGGTCCTGCTTCTGCTTATGGTGTATGGTACTTCATCGTCGTCGTCATCTTCCATCTTCGGGTCGCCGTACTTGTCGAAGTCTTGCTCATTGGCGACTCCATCCATTCCGATGATGTTCCTTTTGCCTCTCCTCACGACAACATGACTGGGCTTTGACGGGTCGGTAATGAAGAAGCATTGGTCCACTTGGGAAGCCAGTACCCATGGCTCATTTTTCGCGGTGACGTTTGCGCCCGCGGTCTTGGATTTGGCTTCGGGTATAACCATGGTGGTGAAATACTGGTCTTCTTTTAGGACGCTCTTGGCCCATCTGACACGGAACATCGGGACCTTCTCTCCAGCGTAGCTCAGCTCCCAGATCTTCTCGATCCTTCCGTAGTATCTGTCCTTGTCGTTACCGGTGTAGGATTTCATTGTTACCCCGGAGTTCTGATAATCGCTCTTCATGTCCTTTTCCTCGGTGTAGAATGTGTAGGCGTTGATATTGTATGCCTCATAGGTCATCAGGTTGTGCTCGGCGCCCTGTGACAAGGCGAATATGAGTTTTTCTTCCGCGAAAGAATCCTCATGTAAAGGGTACGACAGAAGCTTCTCCTTGAACCAACATGTGAAACATGAGTTGTGCTCTTTGATTATATCTCCGTCCATCCTCTGTTGGCCTCAGTCATTGTACGTCTTCTCAATAAAGGTTTTGTGCTCTACCATCCAAGGATCGACCACGTCTATGTGTTGTAGCGCGACTAGGTTTGCTCTTTCAAAGTCGATGAATCAACCCTTGAAGTCGACATGCATTTCGCGGCGACCCTCGTGGTGACCCCATCCAGCGAGCCTACCGAGGTGCCTGTTGACGGGCAGATCAACGGCGTTCTCGATGCCTAGATAATTCATGCAGAAGGAGATGGACTCTTCGGTCAGAAAGCCGTTGGCTATGCTTCCATCTGGACGTGCCCCGTTGAGAACGTACCCTTTGATGACACCATTCATCGTTTCAAACGGCATCATGTTGTGCAGGAACGTCGGCCCGAGTTGGATGATATCCTCCATGATATGGACCAGTAGATGCACCATAACTTCGAAGAATGCGGGCGGGAAGTACATCTCAAGCTCGCATAGTATCACCACGATCTCTTCCTGTAGCCTTCTGAGTTGCCTCACGCCAACCAACTTCCGAGAGATGACATCGAAAAAGTTGCATAGGCCAAATAGCATTTCACGGACGTGCGCGTCCATGATCCCACGGATTGCAACTGGAAGTATCTGCGTCATCAGCACATGATAGTCGTGAGACTTCAACCCGCTGAACTTCTGCTTTGCTGAGTCTAGGTGTCTGCTTATCTTCCCCGCATAACCGTAAGGAAGTTTTACTCCTACGAGGCAGGTGAAAAACTGCTCAATCTCCTTCTGACTTAGAGTGAAGCACGTGGGAGGGCAGTCATATTCGATCTTCTTGGCCTTTTTGCCTTTGCAACGACTTTCTGTGTCCTTCGCCTCATCATCATCAATATCATCATCATCATCATTAGGGCGTTTTGCGTGAAGCTCCTCCCTGATGCCCATTGATTGCAAGTCTGCCCTTGCTTTTGGCCCATCTTTGGTCCTCTCTGGCATGTTGAGCAGGGTACCAAGCAGACTCTTGCACACGTTCTTCGTGATATGCATGACATGAAGGTTGTGAGGCACACGGAGGATCTTCCAGTACGGCAAGTCCCAGAAAATAGACCTCGTTTCCATACCTTCAGCAGCGGCTCTGGCGCCTTTCGCTTCTTTCCTTGCGGTGGGCACTCTTTCCAATTATTCAACAACTCGTCTATTTCCTCGCCGCTCCACATACGTGGGGGTCTTCGGGGTTCGGTTTCACCATCGAACAGATCCTTGCGTTTTCTGCATGCATCATCATCGCGAAGCCACCTTTGATGTCCCATGAACACGGTTTTCGAAGACTCAGGATCTCTATCTAGCTGGCGATATGTTGTGTCATCCATGCACTTGACGCATGCACAAAATCCGTGGACCACCTGCCCCGCGACATATCCGTAACCGAGATAGTCGTGCACCGTCATGAGCAATGCGGCTCTCATAGGAAAATATTGTTTCGCTGCGGCGTCCCACGTATTGGCTGGCGTTTTCCACAGCGTGTCTAGCTCCTCTTTCAGCAGTCCCAGATACAGATTGATGTCGTTCCCTGGTTGTTTCAGCCCTTCAATTAGAATACTCGTGTGAATGTACTTCCTCTTCATGCACATCCAGGGGGGAAGGTTGTACATCCACACAAACACAGGCCAGGTGCTATGTGTGCTTCTTTGGCTGCCAAACAGATTGACTCCATCAGTGCTCGCGCCCAGCATGATGTTCCTTGGATCGTCCCCAAATTCTGGGTGTTCGAAGTTCAACGCTTGCCACTGGCTCGCATCCTTAGGGTGACTCAGCATCTTGTCTTTTTTATTTATCTCCGGATCATTTCCGTCATCTTCTCGCTTCTTCTCCTCCCTATCCGCGTGCCAACGTAGGAGCTTTGCTAGCTTAGGGTCCGCAAAATACCGCTGCAGACAAGGAGTGATCGGAAAGTACCACACCACTTTTCAAGGAGCTTTCTTCCTCTTCTTGTATCGAGTGATGCCGCACACCGGACATATGGTAGACTCCGCGTGCTCGTCCGGATAAATGATGCAATTGTTCATGCACACATGGTATTTCACGTGCGGTAAATCCAGAGGACACACGATTTTCTTCGCCTCCTCGAAACTGGCCGGGCACTTGTTCCCCTTGGGAAGACGGTCGTGCCAGAATGACATGTTCTCGTCGAAGCATGCGTCGGTCATTTTGTGTTTTACCTTCATCTCCAGAGCCATGAGTGTTACTTTCAGGCGGGTATCCTCGGGCCTGCATCTTTCATACAATGGAGTAACCACGTCTATCTCTAGTTGATCCAGCTTGGCTTTCTCTCGGGCGGCAGCTCTTGCATTACCCGTCTGCTTGAGAAGCAGCTCTTGAATATGAGGGTCCTGCACCCAGCCCATCGAGGGTCCATCGTCGTCTGCTCCGGCATCTTCATCTCCATGATCATGCCCTTCGTCTTAATCTTCCTCATCATCATGTCCGACATCTTCTACATGATGACTGTGTCCTGCATCTACTTCGTGAGCATGTCCTGGAGATTCTTCGTCTTCTCGCCCGCCCTCGCCGCTATGGTCTTGCTGCCCTTCCTTATTTCTTGCCCGACCCCCATGGACGACTTCATAATCATCTTCATCATCTTGCCACCGATAGCGATCCATGAAACAGGCACGAGCAGGTGGTCCCGCACCTGTCTGGAATGCGGGTCCATAAGGCTCTTCATCTTGCATCTTCGACGGACATCTTATCTCCATCTCGTTCTTTTGAAGCATCTTGGCCTTCATGGAGCTCAAAAACCTATTCACGATGCCTTCGGTCATCGTGCGGACCATGGTCGTCTGCGGGATAGAGCAAAATGATATTTTAGAACCCAAAAAAAATTTGGCATGACTTTACCTAAAAATAGGACCAAAAAGAATGCATAGTGCCAAATTCTCGCCGAAACAAAAATGAATCAACATTCCGACAAAATATTGGCAACTATCGCATTTCAAATACCGGTACCTGCAAACACAAACATATGCAACACCACAAACATACATAGATCTAGGTCATAAAAAGTGTGTACGTTGGAGGGAGAAAAAGGTAGATCTAGAACATAGAGAAAGCCTTCCCCTTACTTACCTATCAAAAAAAGGAAATTTAAGCACTTAATTTGGATGAATCTATGGTGCAAATGAGGTGAGGAGGAGGAGGCAGCCGAGACCAAGCTTGGTAGAGGTGGAGAGAATGAAGTGGGAAAAGTGAGTGTGATAGGTAGCTGTCAAAAATATCTAGCTACTCTCAGGTTACCAATGGCGCACCTCCTAGGAATGCGCCATTGGTAACCAGGGTTACTAATGGTGCACCTGGTGTGTGGTGCGCCATTACTAGTTTTGAAAAAAAAAATGAAAAAAATTGTTAGTAGTGGCGCATCGTGGATGTGGTGCGCCATTACTAGTTAAAACTAGTAATGGCGCACTTTCCCCTGGTGCGCCACAGCTAAGTCTGGGAAGGGTGTGGGGCCAGGCAAAACTAGTAATGGCGCACCACACACCAGGTGCACCATTAGTAATATGGCCATTAATGGTGCAGCACATACATGGTGCGGCATTAATGTCCATATTAGCTATAGCCATTTTTCTAGTAGTGGCCAATGGTCTCGGTTTGTCTGACCTCTTTGGTCCCGGTTCCAGACACGAACCGGGACCAATGGGCCTCGCTCCTGGCCCACAACCTTTGGTCCCGGTTTGTGACTGGAACCGGGACCAAATAGAGGCCTATATACCTTGCCCACAAGCAGAGCAGTGCACTGCTCTGTTTTTTCTGCCAGCTGTGGGAGAGCTTCGTGGTGCTCTAGCTCACCTCCTATGAACATGAGGTGTTCGATGAAATGCCCAAGCCACACTTTATAATCTTTCTCCTCTCGAAGCTCCTTGTCCAAACTCTATTTTCCTCAAGATTTGTCTAAGTTTGGCGGTCCGTCTTGTTCCGTCTCCATCCTCACCACCGTCGACCGCCCGCGCCAATCTCGTCGCCGGCACCACCGTGGTGAGCCTCTTGTTCTTCACCTTCTCCTTTTCTCAAGATTCATCCCCTTCTCCTTTTCTCCCCGATTTGCACACATGTGTTTAGAAAAACCCATAAATCAAGGAGTAAAAACTGGGGAAGAAGATGAGACCTTTCTGCTCCTTGCCTCATGGCCATCCCTCTCATCCTCCCCTGTTCCATGCCCACCATAAATACCACGCCGCCCCTGCTCTCCAATGGCAACGACTTGCACGCGATCCAGAAGAAGAGCACGCGGCGGCAGCGAATCGAGAAACATCTAGAGAGATGGATGGCGGTGCAGCTCCAGGGAAGGATTTGGCGGCCATGCACTGGTAGAGTAGGAAGGATCTAAGTGGAGGAGGAGGTGCACATGGCGGCGCCGGAAAGAAGGGAGAGGCGAATGGGAAGTGGAGGGGGGGCGCGGGGCTCGAGGAGACAAGGGATTGGTGCTTAGGGTTTTCACCGCACGCCTCGCACGTCGCTTGCGGTCCATCTCTTTTTTACCGAAGACACACATGAGGCGCACTGCGAAGCTGGGCCCGCGAGCGAATGAGGCCCATCCGTCATCTACTGGAGTAGGAAAGCACAATGTGCAGCTGAATGAACGAACAGATTTTCAACAGAGCTGTAAAATCATACGATCGTTGGAGATCGTGCGAACGAAAATCAATGCGCGATGGAGAGGCCCCAGAATGGCGGGTACTCTAGAAGGGTTTATATGTTCGATTCTTTCTCTCAATTATTCAGCTTACAACAAAAACAGATTAAGAGACGGAGTACTGCTGCGTCACGATCTGTACTGATCATGCCATTTCGACGACCTGGCTTTGTGGCGCACAACGCCACCCACATGAGATAAAGCTATGGAACTGAAATAACTGAACTAGTCCACTAACTAAAGAAGTCCTCTAACTGGAAGCAACGAGAAAAAAAATCGAAAAGAAGGATGACCCCTGGCCTCTGCATCTGGGAGATGCATGCGGCCACTTTATTGATTATTCTTGAGGACCTTACAAAGTATTACAACAATATGCCTGAATCCGCCATCTTGGCAACTTATGCCGCTACTCCTATCCAAATGATGAAGGCATGCTAGCTGGGCCACTACCCAGACCACTCATCTAAGCCTAACATCAAAATGATGAAGGGGTGCTAGCTGGGCCACTACCCAAACCACTCACCTAAGCCTAACATCAAAAGCCGGAAGCCCCAGCCGAGCCACATACCGGGTCTGGGGTACAAACCGGTCCGACGCACTCGTGTGTCGTCGCCGCCATCTTCCACAGGTCCGTCTTCAGAGCAAATATTGAGGCTTCTACCATGTCTGGCCACTCAGCCATCGACGTCACCACGACACCAGACAGCTTCGTCCTCCTGCGCGAGTCCATCGTCACACATCGAACGCCGAATCTCCACTGCGCCACGCCGCCGAGATACGCCGCCATCAATGAGGAGGATGAAGCACCGCTCCGCCAAGTCCGGTAGGGCTGCTGAAGACCAAGCACCGTGGAAGAAGGACTCCGAGGCTGAGCACATAGGCGGCAGAGCGCCAACGCACCGCCACCAGATGAACTCCGACCACGCCACCAACCGCCGCCAAGCAACCAAAGCATCACATCCACCCCAAGCTCACCACGAACAACACTCCCAAGAGGGTGACGACGCCCGGAGCGCCGCTGTCGCTCGATCCGGCAAGGATTTGGGCTTTCGCCCGGCATACGAGCTGGGTGGAAGGAAGAGGGGAAGGAGGCAACCTGGACGGCGCCTTCAAGAAGGGTACGGCGCCCTCAGGCGCCCCCGCCGTCGTGGCCAGCACTGCTGGCCTCGGATTTGTCCGGAGCCACCTCCCACCTCCAGCCGCCAAACAGGTACAACTCCGGCGACAAAGGCCGCCCAAAGCAGGACCATCGGAGGCAGCCCTGGTTGAAGTAGACGGAAGCCTTCAGATCTGGATCGGGCGCCGCCAACCACGCCGGAGCCCGGACCAAGGCCGCCGCCCCGACGTCCCATCCGCCGCCCGCAGCCGACGCAGCCAGAACCATGGTGACGGAGATCCAGGAGGCAGGAGGGGGGACCGCAACCCCGCCCAAACCCGTCGGGCAGAAACCACCAGGCCATAGCCTCGGGGCCTGCCGACGACGCTCCCGCAGCCGCCACCCGCCGGAGGCGCAACCTCAGATCCGTCACACGCCGCCTGCACCGCGCCACAGGGAGCCGAGCCTCCCCCACCGCGATTCCCGACCCAGCGTCCGATCTACGCCGCCGAAAACCAAACGCGCCCGCGCCGCGCCTTGCGCGCCCTCGCCACGCCGTCCCGAACACGGCAACCCTCGCCGGTGCGCGCACCCGCGCGAGCGCCGCGCCGAGTCCCCGCCCGAACGAACGGCCCGCGCCGCCCCTGCTCGAGCTGGAGGAGGGAAGGGCCCCGCCGCCGCCGAGCCGCGCGGGCTTTGCCCGGCGGCGTCCGCCGGCGGCGGCGAGGGGAGGAGGGGCCGGAGGGGCCTGCGCTGGCGGCGGCTAGGGTTCGCTCCCGGGCCGCCCGCGGGAGCGACCTGGGGAGCGCGACCTGGGAAACTGGATATAGTTCCAGCTGCTGGTACATCCAACAGAAATAGATACGGGAAAAAACTTGTGCACGAGATTACTAGCTAGTAACAGCTAGTTCTTGTTTCCCTTTGTGTAGCTAAAAAGTGACTTCAAAGCCAGCTAGAATGAGCTACTTCAACGATGGGGAGGTATGCGGGGGCATGCTAACGACATCCCTAAATTCTTTGGTGAAAGTTATTTATCCAAAACCATTACAATTGGAGCTAGGGTAACAACTTGATACTATATTCTACTCCCTCCGTTCCTAAATATAAGTCTTTATAGAGATTTCACTATAAACCATATACAGATGTATATAGATGCATTTTAAGTGTAGATTCATTGTGCTCCGTATGTAGTCCATCTAGTGGAATCCCTACAAAGACTTATATTTAGGAATGGAGGGAGTAGTTAGGGCACAAAAAAATATCAAAATTGCGCCTAATCTGTAACGGAGAGCATTGATTGTCTAATAAGCTCATGCAAACAACGAAACTGACAAGTTGGGCCACCTGTGAGGTTGGTATGGCATGCTTGTGTGGACAATACACTGAGTTGGACGAGGGTCCTACCTATAAATGACTCAAGTGTTAATATTTACTTCCATTTCTCCTGGTCATTTTCAACAAACACGTAATTGGCCCTCACTGACATTTTCGCATCTGCGCACTTCAAGCCGACGGCACAGGCAGCTGCCCTTACTGGTCGATGGTTATCGAGACCTGGTCGTGCCCGTGCTTGTGGTGCCCACCAGGATGCCCTAGCAGCGCTCGTGCTCGCGTGCTGCAATGGCCACGCATGTGCTCACGGTGATCGCTAGGAGGCCCTGGTCATGCTCGTACTAACGGGGGTGTGCCGTGATGGAGTGCCATGGTCATCCTCATGCTCGCATTCCGCCGGGAGGCTCTGGCCGCGCATGCTATTGTGGAGCGCCATCGCCACCCCCGTACTCACGGACCCCACCGGGAGGCCCTAGTGGCGCTCGTGCACCGTGCTAGATTGTGCACCTGCACACATGCCTCGCCGCGGTCACCGTCCTGCCACTAGCCACCGTCGTGCACCCACGCACCCAAGCTCACGGAGGTGGCATCCCAGGGGGTCATGGTGAGCGGAGGTGGCTTGTTCGCCTCTCCTTTGAGCGCCAGTAGGGGTTCTCGCGCTGGGACAGAAGGAGGCCCACGGATCCGCCGGGATGGCGACGACAACACAAGGTCGCCCGTGCCAAGAGCAAGCTCGTCGTCGAGATGCTTCCCGCGGGTGGTCCTCCCCTGTTCGTGTCGGTGCTCCATGCTTGCCTGCATTCAACACTGCCATCGTCCACCATCGTGTGCTCGCATGACCTAGCTGCTAGAGGTGGCATCGGGGAAGATAGAGATTGAAGGAGGAGGAAGGAGAAGGTTGGATGGCAGGTGGGACCCACGCCACCTCTGCCACCTCATTTTCCACCACAATTAGACAATCTCTTTTTTTGCATTTAGTCCTCGTCACGTCATCCCAATAAGTGGGACCAACTTGTCTTTTGTTGTTTGCATGAGCTTATCAGACAAGCAGTGCTCTCCGTGACATGTTAGACATAGTTTGGATGGTTTTGACACAAATGTGGTACCAAGCTGTTACCCTAACCCCAACTGTGATGGTGTTTGGGTAAATAACTCCTTTGGTGAGCACATGTAGCGTGCGTACCGCAGGTTGCAACTTGCCCCGCTAATTGCGTCCTTAAATCCAAACATGTGCACATCACGGTGCCTCATGCAAAAATGCAAAACCACGCCTAGTTGGACGTCCATGAACTATCCAGGCCACCCCTTTACTTTACGATTTGTGCTATCATTCACGGAAGGTCCTTATGTTTGTCAACATTGCCCTCTTGCAGATCAAGATGTTGCATTAACTAATCCCGTCCATAAGACTAGACATAGTGGGAGTAACTTCAAGAGTAACATAAGCTCCAACTCAATAAAATTACCTATGTGGCTTTGAGTTAATTAGGAAAGAGGCAAATTGAGTAACTTAGCTAGTTATCATAACATCATATGTCACAATACAATATGAATCTATAACCTAAAATTGTGTGAGCTTGTTAGTCAGTGCTCTCCATTACACGTTAGACCATGGCCCTTCTTCTTCATACAATTAACAAATATTTCTTGCCCAATTGTCAGCAAACAAGTGCTTGCCCTGCAAGATGACATAAATAAACTACTCTGTTTTCGAGGAGGCACAACCGTGACTCTCGCGAAAGCACAACCGTGTCTCTCACGGAAGCAAAACCATGACTCTCGCGAAAGGAAAAAAAATAGAAAACGCGTTTTTTCGTTTCCAAGAGGCACGGCCGTGCCTCTCGCGAAAGCACAACCGTGCCTCTCGCAAAAACAAAACCGTGACTCTCGCGAAAGGAAAAAACACGTTTTTTGTGCAAAAAAAATTCGAAAAAAAAATTTTGGTTGAAAAGCTAGGGAAGACCGGTGGAAAACCAAAACATCGAAAAATGCTGGAAAAAAATCGTTTAAAAAAGCTGAAAACGTGTGCGAATAAAAACAAAATCCGGAGAGAGCGCCCAGAGCACGACACGTGGCGAATCGCTGAGAGCGCGCCAACTGACGCTGATCATTGCGAGGCTCCCGAAGAAGCGCTCGTTAATTAGTTGCTCTCTGTTTATGCAGGGGCGGAGGTAGGATTGAGCCAGGCCCGGGCCTACTTCACTGTAGCTGTACAATTCTATTGGGAGCCTGCGTGCGGTCGTCGTGCATGGCATGCCTGGGATTTGTCTCTGCCCTGTGTGTATGTGTCATCTATCACTATAAATACTTCTAAATGGATACGTGCAATGCACATTAATATTATACGGGGAATTAATTGCACATTTGATGATTTAAATTAGCTAGGATGTCTGTTATGTGTTAATTGCAAGTTTATATTAGATATGACATCAATTACATGTTAATTATATGATTAACACGGACATTGATGTATGGCATTCTACTAATTGCACGCAAATATGTTGAACGCTCACCATTGGAGCAATATTGGTTGTTGGATTGACATGATCTGGTGACCGAGATTATTTAGATCTACCTCTTTTGGTCTTATTGGAATAGATATAGATATAGATTACTCTCTTCGATCCATATTGATTGACGTAGCTTTACTGCAACTTTAGTACAAAGGTTTAGTCAAGTTGCGACAAGTAATATAGATCGGAGGGAGTAACGTTTATCAAAAAAAGAAAGTATGGCGCTGTTTTCAACCAACATAGAGAAAAAAAATGGTAAAGCAAAAGTACGTGACCATAGTTCCAGAGCAGAAAAAGATCTTTAAGATAAGCACATGCATGATAATGACATGGCATGGCTCCATGGGTCAGCTCTATAAATCCCCCCACATACCTTGTTGTACTAGGAAACTAGAACGCTAATGAAGCTCCCTGTAGCACACCACAAACCCACGCTTATTCTCTCATGGTGGATAGGTAATGCTTATGTAAGATTGAAACTGGTTTCTCAACCAGTTGGGTATATATAAGACACCTGTAGATAGGATTGTGAGGCATTAGAAATCTACGCGCTATGCTAGCCCTGGCAAGCCTTGCGGGTACCCATGGATGCCTTGGCTGAAGCTATAATCACCTAACCAGTGGAGTAACTAGTACTTGAGCTTGGCATTGGCAGAATGAGTCTTGAACGGACTCAACTATCAACCCTCCTTTTGCTGCCAGTCTTTCCTCTAACACACACTAGTAGAAAACGGAGCTTTAGCGCCGGTTCATAAGGGCCTTTAGTGCCAGTTCCATAACCGGCACTAAAGTGTGGGCACTAAAGCCCCCCCCCCCCCCCCCCCCCCTTTAGTACCGGTTCGGCACGAACCGGCGCTAAAGTGCCACCACGTGGCGTGAGCTCGCGCCCTGGTATGGGGGACCTTTAGTACCGGTTGGTGTTACCAACCGGTACTAAAGGTTTTTTTTTTGAATTTTTTTTTGAAAAAAATTTGAAAATTTTTTTTGATTTTTTTTCGATTTTTAATTTTTCTGAATTATTTGATGATTTATTCTCTAATCACCTCTCTTAACTGCTCAAGTGTGGATCACTCATTCAAAATCATCTAACTTCCCGACCGGTCACCCATCCCTCTCACTACTCTAGCCCAAGCACGCTTAACTTTCGGGTTCTATTCTCCTTCGTTTCCGAATCTGCACTTGTTGTTTTCCTGATAATAGTAGGATGTCAATCCTATTAACCCTCAGGAGTTTAGCTTGAGCATGAAGTCACACATTTCACCGTTTGAGTTTGAAACTATTATTCTAAAAAACAGTTATTATTTAGTAACGCTAATATTTCTTGAATAAGTTTGACCATAGTTTGACCACAGTTTGACCATAGTTTGACCACAGTTTGACCATAGTTTGACCAGATTTGACAAAAATTCAAAAAATTGAAATAATTATTTAGTAACACTAATATTCTTGAATAATTATGTAGTAACATTAATACTTCTTGAATAAGTAGTTTGACCAGATTTAACCAATTTTTTTAAAAAAAACTGAAATTTGATCATATCTTTTTTCCTTTTGGAATTTGAGGATTCTAAAAAATTCCAGACAGGCCGTAGGTGGTCTCCATTGGATGCGGATTTTCGTGCTGAATTTTTTGATATATTATACGTTTTTTTCCGACATCGTATGCAAAAGTTATAGCCGTTTTACATTTTCCCTACACTTTTTGCAAAACATGTCCAAATTGTAGTTTTCAAATTTTCCTAACTAGTAGATGTAGTAATATAACTACCTCTCGAAGGATTTTATTTTTTGAAGTTTTTATCATTTTCTTTTAATTTTTTCAGAACTGAAATGGCGACACACCGGGGGGGTAGAGTTTGAAAATTGCCCTATAGTGCCGGTTTGTGTCACAAACTGGTACTATAGGTCAGACCCCTTTAGTACCGGTTCAGTACCGGTTCGTACCACGAACCGGTATTAAAGGTGATCGTGGGGCCCCGGCCTGACGCCAGCCTGCCACCACCCCTTTAGTACCGGTTCGTGCCACGAACGCCACGAACCGGTACTAAAGGTTCAATACGAACCGGCATTAATGCAAATCCGTTCGAACCGGCACTAATGGTACCATTAGTACCGGGCCAAAATCAAACCGGCACTAATGTGCTTCACGTTTGACCCTTTTTCTACTAGTGACAGGAGCACGGTGATAGATGTAGCGAACAGAATAATAGTACGTGTTAGCTTAACTGCTTAAGTGCAGCTGTTCCAGTGTAAAACGTGGTGATGCAATGTACTATATGGGAACCAAACTATTAGAGTCTAATCTCTGATAGCATATGATACTCGCGAGTCTGGAGTCATGATATTGTAACACCCCCACTATTTTTTTTAGAAAAGAAGGATGATCCCCGGCCTCTGCATCTGGACGATGCATACAGCCACTTTATTAATTATTCTCACAAGACCTTACAAAGTCATACAACAGCAAGGCTAAAGCCACCGTCTAAGCAACAACTATCGCTACACCTATCCAATTAATGAAGGGGCGCAGATAGTCTGGGCCTAATACCAAACAGACATCACAGCCAAACCTAAACATCTAAGTCCTGAGGTCCCAACCAGGACGCCTGTCGGGTATGGGGCACCTACCAGTCCGGCGCTCTCCTCAACCAGGACGCCTGCCGGGTATGAGGCCGCCGCAGCCATCTGCCATCAACCATCTTCAGAGCTGTACTGTTGCATGAACCGTGCCAGGTCTCTCCGCCATCTACGCCACCACGACGCCCGACAATGTCATCCTCCTGCGCGAGTCCATCCTCCCACAGCGAACTCCGAATCTGCACTGCGCCACGCTGTCAAGATCCGTCGCCGTCAGTGTGTAGGATGAAGAACCGCTTCACCAAAGAATCTGTCCTCTGGTCCCTCGATCATGTGTGTACCACCAAGAATGACGCCCCCAAGGGAGGAACGACACCAGAGCGCCGCCGTCATCCGATCATCCGATCTGGGGTTTCCCTTAGAGGTAGCAGAGAGTGACCTTGAACTTCTCCACGGCGATGCCTTCAAGAAGGGAACGACGCAGATAGCGCCGCCACCGCCAGCCTTAGCAGGAGCCGAAGGCAAGTTTTCACCCAGATAAGTTCGAAGGGATCTAACTCTCGCGTCCGAGCCGCCGTCACCACCAGCACCACCAGGCAGACCCTGGAGTACTGGCATATCTGCGAGCCGCCGGCACCACCGCATCCGGATCGCTGGCCACACCGGGCCGCCGCCATCCCCCGCGCCGTCCGGGTAAGAGACGAAGCCGCCGACCGCGCACAGGGACCCCGCCGCCTGCACACACCGAGCGCTCGCCACCGCTTGCCGAAGCCAACCGCCCGAGCACTGGCTCCACCGTGGAGCCATCGGGTCGGGGAGGAAGACGCGCACCGACCACCCTCACGTACCCCGCCGCACGCCCGAGCGCCGACGCCACCGCGGCGCCATCAGATCGGGATGAGGACGAGCTCGCGCGCTCGCCGCCCGGCGCAGACCACGCCGCCGCCAGTGCCGCAGCGCCACCAAGCAGGGGAGCCCCGCCCAGATCCGCCGGCGGCCCGACCTGTCGCCTAGCTGAGCGACGCCGTGAGGAATGGCCGTCCCGCGCCGCCCAGGAGCCTCGCAAGGAGGGAGGGAGCCCCGCCGACGCCGACGCATGCGCGGGCTTTGCCCGGCGGCGTCCCCTGGCGGCGGCAAGGAAGAAGGAAGGCGGGGAAGGGGAGCTGCGACGGCGATCTAGGGTTCCGCCCTGGCCACTCGCGGGAGCGGCACGGGGGACGGGGCGAAAGGATTTGGGGCGAGAGGACGGGTGAGATTTGTGGGAAAACCCTATTTGCCGCATTATGCGGCAAGATGTCGACCTATCGCATAGGTTCGACAGTACATGGACGGGCCCACTAGCTTTTTTCCACGTCTGATCATTTTCCGGTTTTGGGAACCTTCTGGATAGTTCCTGCTCGGTTTTAGGAACATTCCAGAAGGTTCTTGAACCGGTTTTTTATTTCCTTTTTTATCCTTCTTCTTTTCGCTTTTAGTTATTCTGTTTCTTTTTTCCTTTTCTCCTTTCTCTTCTTTTCTCTTATATATATTTTTCCTTTCATTCTCTTTTTTACAAAAAATGCTCAAAATATTCAATATTTGTTCGCGTTTTCATAAAAAATTTGGATTTTTCCAAAAATGTTCTCAAAATTCAAAAAAAAAATCGCATTTCTCAAAACCTAAAAAGTTCAAACTATTGAAATTTTCTTTGTTTCTAAACAATGTTAGTATTTTTCAAAATTTGTTCTCAGATTTAAAATTTATTTGGATTTTATAAAAAATGTTCAGAGAAATCAAAAATTGTTCCAGATTTTTAAAAAAATCCGAGCGTTCAAATTTTTCACGATTTTTGTAATTTTTCTGCATTTCAGAAAATGTTCTAAAAAATGTTCTCGTGTCACAAAAATAGTTCAAAATTCAAAAAAGTTAAAACTATTGAAATTTTTTTTGTTCCTAACAAATGTTAGGATTTTTCAAAACTTGTTCTCAAATTTAATTATTTATTTGGATTTTACAAAAAATATTCAGACAATTCAAAAATTGTTCCAGATTTATAAAAAATATCCTTGCTTACAAATGTTTTCGGAATTTTTGAAGTTGTTCTCCATTTCAAAAAATGTTCTCAAAATAAAAAAAAAATCAAGTTTCACAAAAATGTTCAAAATTCAAAAAAGTTCAAACCATTGAAATGTTGTTTGTTTCTAACAAATGCTAGGATTTTTAAAACTTGTTCTCAAATTTCAAATATATTTGCATTTTACGAAAAATGTTCAAAGAATTCAAAAATGGTTCCAGATTTAAAAACAAAATTCACGTGTTCAAAAAAAAATTCGCGCTTAAAAATTTGTTCGGGATTTTTGAAATTGTTCTCTATTTCAAAATTTGTTCTCAAAATTCAAAAAAATGTTTGTGCTTGAAAAAATTGTTCAAAAATTCGAAATGTGTTCATGTTTATGAAAAACATTTGGGAAATTTGAAAATTTTCCTCGGGTTCATAAGTTTTTTGCTTTTGTTACAGATTGTTCGTAGGTTAAAAAATTAATCAAAATTTGCAAAATTGTTCGGCATTTTTGAAACAGTGTTAAGTCTGATACTGTCATAAGTTCTTTTACTGTTCCGCTGTTTGTAAGTTGATAGATCCCAACGATCGTAGTGGCTAGCAGCGTTCGCCCAGAAGTAAGAAGTTCCTGCTTCGATTCCCATACATTGTGCCCTCCATTTTTGCTATTTTTCACCCTGTATTCGTGGCGCACTGCAATGGGCCGGCCCAGTCGGCGCATCCTGTGCGATGGGGCGGCAAATAGGAGCTCCCAGATTTGTGAACCAGGCCTGGGCAGTCACTATATTTTTGTTACCAGGCCTGGGCTTCAAGATGGGCTTCTCACTGGAGGCTAGGTCCCACACAGCATGGGCTACATATGCAACCGAGGGAGCACAAGAGCAGGCCGGTAATTGAATTAGTGAATAATATCCATCTTCTCGTCCCTGCTCTGTTCCTCATCTCCTACTCCTTGTACCTCCCCCAGATGCTTTGCTCATTCCTCATCTCAAATCTCTATATATCCCCAAGTTGTAACTGGTTATTGGTACTAAATCAAGTTTTCTTTCGTAGTTGTAAAAAAAAATCAAGTTTTTCGTCCCATCCTTGAGTTTGGTCTGTGACAGATATGTGTTGTGGCGACTAATCTAGGTCCTATGTCTGATCAATCTCAAAGAACTGTACACAACATAAGTTTGTCCGTGGATCGCTATTTGGGGCGCCTCTGAAGTCAACCTAGCCCTATCTTGATTAGCAAGACATCCAAGTAGTATGAACAGCATACGTCATTTTGCAGATTTTGAAGCAAACAAACATATGTATTGAAAATCAATATCAGCATGTAGAATTAATTCCACCAACCAGCTGGTTCAAAAAAAATTCTGTTGTGATTTCTACTCACTTGAGTGACCTAAACGTCTTATAGAAGTGTACAGAGGTAGTATTAAGTAATACATCATGCATAGCTTTGGTCTTACATGACTTTGCTATTTGCTAGCGTGTTTTTTTATGTGTGTGTTGGTGTTGGCTGTGTGCATCCTAACTATGCAGAGACTGAGTGTGTGCTCATTGTGTTTGTATCCACTTGATGCTTCATTTTGAGTCAATAAAATCCACCCTTTATCGAAAAGTAATACATCATGCAATTCCTCCTACATACTCACCCTACGGTTCGTCTTAATCCAGGATTAATCTATGCTTTTGTAATATTGGTTGCATCTTGCCATAATTGATCATTGTCTATAATTTTGGTCCTAACTGATTGGTGCCTTTCGTTCACAGTTCTGGCTGACCTTAATTGATCGACACTTTTTTTAAAATTCCACTGTATATTGCAATGTTTTTTATCAATAAATTTTATTTGAGGTGGGGTTCTCCCTTGTCGTTGAGCATTCCAAATAAAGTTAGAATTTCCTCTAGATTCAAGAGGATGTATATGTGATTATTTAGGTGTATATCCATATGGCAAACACTAGTCAAAAATGCTCGATTTGTATGGTAACATCAATGTAAGCATGTTCTTCTACTCTGCTGCATACGACAATATACATCAACACTTATTAACACAAGTTTCTCCGTATATAAGTCCTCAATGGGGCGTACACGCACCACATGTATTGTACTATACCATAAGGAATTAATGCTAGTGCTGACTAGTTAAGTTTGTAGCCTACATGCTTTAACACTTTCTCTTATAAGTGTCATGCACAGTCCAATTCTCATTCCCAAACATCCAGACCACCAAGAGTCTGGACTGGCATAGCTAGGATTGTAAGGTATCGGGAATGTTCCTACTACGAGGCTGACGTGTGGTACAGTACATTGTGTTATCTTCATTTGCTCACATCTAGTATGAGATTCACACGGAGCGGTACCATTGTCTCGGAGTCAAATCCATATAGTGGTGCAAATTGTGTGAGCCTGCGAAATAAACTGCTTGCTCACACTTCAAATAAATTTGAATAGTCATTCACAATGCAACAGCAACGGACTCAACTCGTCTCCTAGCGTGTTTAGTAGTTGGAAGTCGCTAACAAAATAAGTAAAATGAGTCGTTAAGCTCAATTAACTCACTTCATTTCAGAGTCGCATCACCGCTACGATCTTTTAGCTGTGTTGAAACAAATGTTGTGCCCATGGTCTCTCCCGGAATGACTGAACCTGTTGGGTGACTCACGAGAAACAGGGGGCAATCCAGGAGGACTCTGCTACTTGGCAGACCACAACAACAAACGACTCTGCTGCTTTGGAAGCCACCACAGCGAGCCTGTCATGAAAATGGAATGATGGTGCACTTTTACCCCAAGTCATGATCTGCTGGTGATAATTCTCCATCAGTTCGGCAGAGTAGCCCATCGGTTCAGACCTTGGCTTCACAAAACCAATCTACACATTTTTCAACCATTTCACACATGTACAGTGCAGCTTCATGGGTAGTTTGACAAAGAAAATGGTGTGGTTTTATCATAGTTTTTTCAAGTTCAGAGGAAGGGTATTTCTAGTGTGGCATTTGCAAGCTTCTATTCCCCGCCAGTTTTGGAGCTCGAGAATTGACTTCCGATCAAACATTCCACTACTCATTGCAGATAATATGTACAGTGAGGATGATTTGCTAGAGTGGTCATATTTAACGTTTGCAAATCGCCAAATTGCACAACCAAATATAAAAAGAAAATAACATAATGAGGAATATAAGAATATATAATCATCGAGTTGGCACTCGGTAGGCGTTGCTAACAAAACCGAGCATCACTCTCATCATGCCACTTAATCAAATAGTAGAACATATCATCTCAACATAATGGCGAAGCCTAGCCGCCTAGACAAGTAACAGCCGTAAAGAGATATTCATGCTGGAATCATAACACCTTACCATAGTAAATATGACAGGAAAATTTCACACCAACAAAATTTATTATACTCTGCATTTGACAGAAGAACTCTCAGTAGTGACAACAACAGCAGTGCAATGCATAATAAAGACTTCGTAGCATGTCAATACAAGTCCAGTAAAACATCATATCAGCTGATGTTCCCAACAGATGTATCGGCATCGGGCATTACCAGAATATATTCTCTAATTATAGCATTGGTATTGCTCCCTTTCAACAACAGTTGCACAGTATCTCAGATCGTGTACAGATAATGGAAAATAGCACAAACAGGATCACTATCACTACTGTTCCAGTGAGAAATAGGAGGCATTGTGTTTCTATAAAACTATCAAGGTATGGAGAACAGGGCTACAAAATTTGTAATGTCCCAATATTCATCTCTTTTGTGTCCAGTAAAAGAATGAATATACTAATGTTTGTGTACCTAATATTGCAATAACCACCCAGTGTATCTCATAAGATAGCTGTCGATGAGAGGCCTTCCAACTGCAGTTGTGGTGAATTCTGCAAATCTGTGTATCCATTCTGCTGCTAGGATGGCACAAGAGCTCAGACTGTATCAAGTAAAAAATGTGACAACATCTCTTCTGTATCCCCTAACTATCAACATGCGTGGGACGTTCTCTACAAGCAGATCCATGTACTCCATGTAGAAGTATGCAGGATGATTCAGCGGTGGCGGAGGGAGGCTCACTAGCACCACAGCTGCCATCCTGGAGTGCCTCAGTATTGTGGAGTTCAACTTAAACATTGTGTAGAGGAATTTATCGACCTTTTCTTCATTCACAACAGCTTGCTTCCCATCCACCATCCGCGGTCGTCCTTCTCTTTCTGTGGTTTCCTTCATCTCGGAAAGGTATGCACTGACCCTTTGCTGTGCACTTGTGTAGGCCTCTTGGGAGTCATCTGGCTGAGCACCACTGCTGTTGCTCTCCATGTGAGATTCCCATGACTTCATAGTCACGACAATGACCTCGGCATGCATCCTAAGATCGTACAGGAACTTTTTGACATCAGTCTTTAGCTCTGCAGCATCAGTGTCCTCTTCAGCTATGCAGAAGACTTGGATCTTGCAGCTTTCAAAGGTCGCTTTTGTGAGCAGGAGCTGAGACAGAAGAAGCATCAATCCTCCATCTCTCACAATCCAATATAGGTCAATAGTCCCATACTGTCTCTGGAACTCATTAGGCCACTCATCAAGACCCTTCACGATAACCACTGCCTTGTTAGCAATGATGCAATCGTTTATTATACTCACAAATGTTGACGGTATCTCTGTCAGATTCTCACGGCGCCAAATCTCAGGGTATCGCACCACAACAATATTCGGCTTCAAGTTCCCTAGGCCCATCGTCTGAACAATGCTGCGGAAGCCCTCAGACATCGAAGGCGCTACGATTATCTCTGCAACACCCTCACATTGTTTGTACTCAATGTAGGCCTCCAGCTGCTGACAGGCGGTCTTAGCGTCCTCAGCCAGCTCATGATAATCACCGTCAATTGTTGAGACAAATATTGACATACCACGGCCCTTCTTCTTCATACAATTAGCAAAATCGGCAAGTTTTGGATGACAAGGGACATTTTCTGGAAGTTTACCCCAAGGACGGCATAATATCAGAGGAATGGGGTACCAATTCTTAGGATGAACTTGGTTTGCTGTGAGAAGAACAGTAAGTGAGTGTTAGAATAATGTGTAGATAGATTACAAATAACTATTTCTTTGCCATGTAGAAAGTCATACCTCCTAGCGATCTGAGACTTCGCAATGCCAACTGAAAATAAGCACTCTTGAACCCATCTCCCCAGTCTCCAGCCTTCCCTTTTAGACTCACATAGTAATAGATGAGGCTTGCAAGGGCAAGGGAGATAACAGTGAAAGACCAGGAGATCAAAAACATGATAACTGAAATTTGAGAGGAAGATCCATTTAGTGAAAAGCCCGACCATAAATACAATGTGAGGATGCATTTTAACTAGCTGTGGGCCACAAGAAATACGAAGTAAACAATGCATCAATACAGGTTACGAGAAGCTGGTTGGATTAAAAATCATGCTTGTGAACAGAATTATTCAATCAAAATTCAAAATAATTCCTAAGTTACAGATATTAATGTTTAGAAAAAGTACTACAGGCTGCTCAGGATTAATGTAATGGATGACAAAATAAAATGGTAAGAGTCAAACGGCATACCAACACAAAGCAATGCACCAACAAGTGAAAGACTCCAGTGGTGATATTTCCATCGAGGGCGCCAACTTGGAGCATCAAGTAAGTCGAGCAGAAAGCACGACAGGTTCACACCAGCATAGCACAACAGAAAAAACATAGTGATAGTGGGTGTGATTAAATCTAAGTTCCCAATAATCACACATCCAATACAGATTAATGCTGTGAATAGAGTAGCTGCGTGAGGTTCGACTCCTTCAGAAACCTTAAAGTAATTAAGGACTGGAAGGATATCGTCGTTTGCTATTGCTGCTAGTAACCTTGGAGCCCCTGTCAAACACTGTAGCGCTGCACCTAAAGTGGACAGGATAATACCAATGTAAATCACTACTGGTGCAGGCCATGCCACTGTAGCAGTAAGAAGCCTGCAAGTAAAGGATATTTATGAGCTAACCACACAACAACTCGGTAATGTAGCAGCTTATGGGACTAACACAGAAGTGTAAACTACAGCCATGCTATCAGAACATAGTTTTTAGATAAAAGAATACAGAAACAAAATAGATTAAAGAAATATGTGCATTATATAACTGTCAGAAGAATAGCTGTGGCAGTGAGAACTGAGAGAGCAAATAAGCATGCCCTGACAAAATAAACGCGGAACTGAAGCATGCAAACTATTCTAAACCTAGAGAACACATTATCTACAATTCTGAACTCGGGAGCAGTGATAACTTGCAGCATTGAGAAACATGTACCTATCAGTTAGAAGCTCTTCTCTTGTGGACAAAGCTCCAAACAGCAGCACAGATAACAAGTACATAACAGTTGTTGTAAGAGTTGCAGATAATGTTCCAATTGGTATTGAACGCTGTGTATCTTTCAGTGAAGCAGATCGGTTTGAACCAGCCATAATTCCAGTGACTGCTGGGAAAAAGAGACCTACCAAAGCGCTGAAAAGTATACAAAAAATGTGTTGGCAAATTGCATTTGCACAGACAAAGAATTAACAAATTATCTTGCAGGCCTTGGTCAAATAGTACCGAGAGCTGTGAGTTGACGGAAGTTGCTGATGTGGAGGCAGGCAGGTTGATTTCATTGTTGCATCGAAGATAGGAGGGGATATTGTGGACCTTTCTCTGGCTAGAGACTATCCCATAAAGTAGATGGGAAATTTGCTTCTTGGGTCTGCCTGAACTAGGGTTAATGTTTACAGTCCCTGTTATGCACCCATCACGTTATGCGCTATGTAAGCAAGTGTTTACCATGTGACCCTAGTTGACACCAAGTAATTCGGTCAGTTAGACCAACTTGACTCCAGTAAAGCTATCCTAGAAGTTTAATAAGCGCCGGGTCTGGCACAATAATATTTTTTAACTAAAATCTATAGATTTATATTTTATCCCATAATACAAATGTATGATTTTTTTTTTACAGGACCTGGTGCAAATTGCAACAATATTGCGCCAGACCTGATGGAAAGTTGAAAATCTTGCAAAACCTGATGCAAAGTGCAATTTACTCTATAATAAACTTCGTGAAACATTGCAATCTCTCTAATAGAATGAACATGCATGTGAGGAAACTCACACCCCTCAGTATTGACCTTATTAATGTTAGACCTTTCAGCCTGAGCATTGATAGTTGTGGATGACACTAGAGTTGGGACAATTTTCGTTGGTTTATTTCTCACACAATGCCATGCCAACCTGAGGGGTTGGGGATACATATTTATAGGCTGCTAGCCAGCCAAGGCATATGCTAAGATGCTGCTAAGATGCCAGTCTAAGATGCTAGTCTAAGATGCTAACTGACAGTCCTTGATGGTCAAGAACAGAACTCTATCCTAACAGCCAGTCCTTGATGGTCCAGGACTTTATCCTCCTAACTGCCACAAGGACCATGTGCTGCAGCCCCACAAAGACCCTAGTACACAGACTTATCCATCAATTAACATATAATGGGAGTGGGATCATCGCCATGATTGGTCAAAGTTCATGGGGTCAAGTGAAAATTAAATAGAATGACGAGAATAAATACACATTTAATAGATAATTTTTCAAGTTTTTTAGAGATGTTATAAGCTTACTTGAAATCCCAATATATAGAACCGTTTGGATCAGGAACTCCAGCGTTGTTTGTACGTTGATATTCTGAACCCCAGTTGTCTCTGAGTGAGGTTAGACGCAACCCAGTGATTCCCTCTAAGTAGGAAAGCCAGCATTACAATTGAATGTAGAAATGCATAATGAATGATTATCCAACATATAAGCCACATGGTACTTACTTGGAGCATTGTGTCTCGGTGCAATGAAGACACCAAGATATATGCACAGCAGTGAAAAGAGTACTGGTATTAAAAAGGCAGGTGCAACCTTGTTGATGATTTTGACACCACCAAATACAATAAAACAGAGCAGTATGGTCACAATAACACCATATACTTGAAGGTCATGCAAGCTGGGCGTCGATATAGTCGCCGTGCCAGCTGTTGCTGTACCGTTTATTAATGTATTGTTGACCACTGTAACACTCTCTGCATTATTAAAAAGCTATAAGTTAGTCAAATAAAAATCAAAAGTGGAAAATAATAACTCCGCTTCCTTTTCACTATTTCTCACAGAATATAAACCCAAGTTAGCACTGCAAATAAAATTCAATACAGGCATCTCTATGCTCTAACAAAAGTTTGAAGTACAAGGTCTACACTTTAATTACTTGGAAATAATTCAACATTTCTACTCGACAATCGCAAATACAAACAAAACTTAATGACTAGTATCACTTGTGACTTACCTTGAAACAATCCTGCAGAAGGAACGGCATCCAAAAAGGTTTCTACAGCACCCAGAACATACCTGAATTGGCAGGTAAATTAGCATGAATACATGTCAAACTAACAAGTACTAACAAACTAAATATTGGATCATCCAAAATTCCAATGGACCAAAAAGCTAAAAGTTTATATTACAAATTCAGCTTTGTTCTATCATTATTACCAATCCAAACATTTTTCTTTCGAACATATTGGTTTCAGTGTACATTATTATACAAAACCAGCCTTTGGAACTTCTGCAAACCAATCATTCATTGGTAGCAGGCAAGGCTAACAAGCATCAAAATATAGCACAAAACCCTTAAATTTCACCACTACACATTCTACTATAAACCATTCCACTAATCACATACTAACATGAAGAATTCATATGATGCCAGCTTTCAAGCAGCTTATGCAGAAATATCATCAGAACTTCGTACACAAGCAAACAAAAGATAAATGGAATTTGGAAGGAGAGCTACAAGTAGTTGGCATTTGCAGTGTATACTCACATGGATCCAGCAACCGCATTTCCAAGAAAGAAACACAATCCAATACTAACTCCAACTTCAGGACCAAGCGCACGACCAATGAGATAATACGGTCCACCACCCTAGGGATCATACAAAATGTGTATCAGCTAATTTATACATTTAAGTTTGACGAGATAGCAGCATCACACATCAAGCAAGCTCTGGAAGTATTCCGAGCAATAAAGACTGACCATACAAATGGAATTTGACCATATCAGGAACCAGGTTCCACAGACCGCAAATGAAGACAATAAACCAGCAAAGCTAACACATATCAGGTATGAACCCTATTGCGTGAACTCGACACCAGTAGAATGGTCACTTGGTCAGCATACCTTCATTGCCCCATTCGTTGCAATGGCACTTAATGATAAGCCGGTTAAAAATGTGCAAGCACCACAGAACGAGACTAAAACAAGTGATTGCCATATGCCTGCCATACCTACAATCCTATAGAAACGAAACAAATGTTAGTCAGTGCTGAATAACCATAAATGATTTATTTTTTTAGCTGAAAAGGGGACACAGGCATCACATTAATTGAAATACCACTTCCAACAAGGCTACAAAGGTGTATAAGGTACCAAAGGCATTAATATTTGCAACTTGGTTACTTTTACTTGGTTCTAGCATCGGAAAAGCTCATACAATTAGGAATCGAAAAATGCCAAAGAATGATAACAACACTACGGTGACCAGCATGGCAATATAGAAATTTTGTTTTGCACATAACCAAATAGGAACTAAATGTTCATGTGCAGTAACCAAAACAAGTGCACATAATACCAATACTTACCAGGTAAAACGGATATAATAAATGATTCCCAAGATATTTTGCAAGCATGGAACAAAGACACCCATCATTGTACCAAACTTAGGTCCAGTTTCCTGCGAACCAAATGAAAGCAACGGAATAAGTAATACAGTTTTCATAAATATCCCTATATCCAAATGACGTAAACCAAATAAACAGAAACATACAGGCCAATGAAAATCAATGGAACACTGAACGACTATTGGACATCACGAATGAAACTCAAATGTACAAATCAGCATCTTAGAGTTGACTAGATATATTTAGGGATGTAGCAAATCATCAAAACCTATAGGTGACGGCATCAGCAAACAAACTGAGCCCAAGTACTACTCTTTCCTGTCAACTAAGTCCAAATATACTAACTCCTAGTTATTCACGATTAACTAGGAGAAGTGTGACAAAGTATGAAACAGATGGCACTCATCGCAAATGTTGGAACTGGGGACAACCTTTGGACGTCCAATGGTGATTGCTACATCCTCTCCCTCCCTAGGACTCGAAGGGGCTTGGGTCTGTTCTCCTGTCATGCTGTTCAGATTCAGCCAGATGCTTATGTCATAAAGTAAAACCAATAGTTCAAACTATTTCTTTGGGTAGCACATGCTTAATCTATTAGTCAAATACTATGTGTCCTTAACAAAAGGAGATTGATCTCGAGTTTTTAAGGCGGCCTGAATAAAATTACAAAAAGATGGATTGTACCTCTTGAGTCCCAAAATATTCACAAGTGAATCAAACCCAAAAAGCTCCAGCTTTGAATCCCTTTGAGATCCACTAGAACCTTCTTGCATGCTTGGATCAATAGTTAGATTAGCACCACCAGGCCTAAGGTTCCTATGACATACATAAGAGTAAGTGTGAGTACAAAATTTGCTTCTAGAAAGTTTTTGTTATCTAAATTGTCTTGCTAATTATAATGACCATGGAAAGAAACACATGGAACGAAATCTGCAGAAATTATGCCTGATAACGTGACATGGAATACGCAACCAGAAATAGAAAATGGAGCAGTGAAGCCAGTAGGTACACCGAAAAGGTACTTGTTCATGCAAAAATAAGTAAGCTCGACATCAAATATCGATATATGAGTATACACACAAAACATCGATATAAGAGTACACACAAAACATCGATATATGAGTACACACAGAACATCGTATGCCAAAAGAAATATCTACTGCAGAGTCATTCAAATTTACTAAACCCAAGAGATCAGAAGTCAAACTGATGGCATTACATTGATTGAAGATATTCTGCAAACAAACATAACTCATGCAAATTTCACGGCCTTGCTCTTATTGCCCTGAGCTCTAAATGAAAGAAGCAACTAAAAAAAGCTATAATCAAGGCCTAAAATTGTAGTGCCAGAAATCAATCAACTTCACATGAATTTGCACTGCTTCTTGTCAGGTCCTAAAAACCTAGACTATCATCCGAATCCAACTGTTCAGTTAAACACCCCATTCTGCTAAATAACTAAGTCAAGACAATGCAAGCACGAATTCGCAGCAGTTCAACATTTGCTAAATCCGAGACACTTATACTGGCCGTCTATCAGGCAGAAATGCCACAAAATACGAGAGGAAGTATGCATCATCACCTAGGCGGCTGTGGCGTCACGGCGTCGTGGCCGGTGACTGAGGTGGAGCCGCCGGGGGCGGGCTCCATGGAGGTCATCTGGATGACGGCGCTGTCGTCGGAGCCCACAGGCCGGTACCTGCGCCCAACGGGCGGCGCCGGCATCGGCAGCCCCTCCTCCGCGGCCTCGATCTCCCCGTTCCCCATCGCGGCTCGCTGCATCACACATGAAACGGACGGCGCCGTGAGATCCAGGCTCCAGAGCACGCGCCGGAGCGCTCCTGGTGGCCGTGGATCTGAATCCGAGGCCGGCGGAGCGTGGGGAGTGGGCGGAAGCTTACTAACCGGGGTCGGCGGGGAGCGGGGGGCGCTCGCTGCGGCGATGAAAGACCGGCCGGTCGCTCGCCGGCGGTGGAACTGACGGGGGTGGGTGGGCTTGCTTCGCCTTTTACGGTGGGCACCCTGGAAAGCGGCCGTCTTTGAGTTGAGGACACGGCAGTTGACGCTGGGAAGGAGGGAGGGATTTGCTTCCCCACGAAGGTCCCTGCCTTGCGCGTTGACTTTTGACTTGATTCAATGGAGAAGAGAGAAAAAATGTTTCAAACATTTTTATTTTTATTTTTGGCGAGAAAACTTTTAACCTATTCATCAACTGTCATGGTAGTACAACAAACACCAAAAGTAAAACTTACGTCCAGCTCCATGGACCATCTACCGACGAGTACCAGCACTGGAGCGAGCCGAAGACGCGCGCCGCTATCATCGGCTCATCGCCCCTCTCTCATTGGAGCGGGGAAACCTTGCACGCTTTTATATTATGGGGCGGAAGGAGTGGTAAACAGGCGGTGAGTCGTCGTGCTAAGGCCTCATACGACAACGTAGTAGGAAAGCAATTGCCGTCAATGAAGAGATGCGTAGATCGAAAGTATCCAACTAATTTTTTTAAATAATACATTTTTTATTAATTTACAGAAATAATACACTGTTCAGATATACTTCACAAATAATGCGGCATCATCTTCGGGCAAGACGACTGGAACTAATCTCTTACTGGTAGATGATTAGTGTCCAGTCGTCCTCCCTGAAGATGACTAGGCAGTCGGTTGAACAAGGGCTTCCCGCTAGTGCAGAAACAGGCTATAGCTCCGGTTCATAAGGCCCTTTAGTGTCGGTTCTGTAACCGACATTAAACGGTGGGAGCTAAAAGTCCCCCTTTAGTATCGGTTCTGCACGAACCGTCGCTAAAGGGCCACCACGTGGCACGTGCCAGCGCCGGTGGCAGGGAGCACCAATCGGTACTAAAAGTTTTGGGGGGTTTTGGTTTTATTATTTATTTTCCTTTTAAATTTGTGTTTTCCATTTAAATCTTTTTCGTTTGCTGGTATTTTACGATACTACATATTGTATATGTTATGCATATATATAAATAGAATTTCTCGTAGAACCGATCATATATATATATATATATATATATATATATATATATATATATATATATATATATATATATCATCAAATGTCTCACAACCACCATCATTCACACACATACACATGCATATATATACAATTAGGTATATATACAATTTTTCCTACATGTTGCCTTCAGAGCGAGTGGCATTTGCCTTGGTGCTTTCGGAGCATGATGACAATTGGGAGTGGTTCATGGGGCGGTAGCTCGTAATAGAATTCCCCTTTGGGATCTATGATCTGGTCGAGCAAAAATCCCGCTATTTCCTCTTGAAGTGCTCGTATGCGCTCCTTTGGTAGGAGCTTCTCCCGCACCGACTCGAACTGTTAAGAAGGAGATCAATATGCATGTGTATTAGTTATGTGACTAGATATCAATAATGATATAAAAAATTTGAATATTGTTCTGTCAAACGTAACCATAGCTGTCTATCAGATTTGGTCCTTTCAGATGCCATCATGCGAATGTTCTCGCAAACGTAGTAGTATGTACACACATCAGTTCCCTTTGCCTGCTTCAGGGCCTTTATGAGAATAGAATTTAATCAGATAATAACTAATCAAACATGATAATTAATGGTATTGAAACTAGAATTAAAGAGATGCATGGTAGCTAGCTAGTACTACTTAATTAACTATATCTTGGGTCGAAACCAATACAGCTTTTCTATCCATTCGCCTAGAACCTCTTTCGAATTTTTGAACTTTTCCCAAGCCCTGCCCGCCGGCAAAAAAATTTAACAAACGAGTTATTAAATAATTGATATCAGGAAATGACGAACTAAAGAGGCCGACATATAGTTAATAATGATTGAAATTACCTATCGACTATCCCCTTCACGATTGAGTAGTCACTTTTTTAAGTAGTGAGTCCAGTGCTTTAACTGTTCCTTCGTCAATTTTAATGACTAACAAGATCCAATGGTAACTGCATGCACACACGTTTGCATGTCTTAATTAAGCAGAATTTGTAGCTAGCTAGCTAGTAAGTAAAAACAGAATTTGTAGTACACGACAGTATGACTCACAGGAAGTTGTAAGAAAGTAGTATATCTTCATTGGTATTGAGGCGCTTCAAGAACTCTAGCATGTTTTTCTCTACATCTGCTTGATACCATGGATATGTCCATGTTTGTTCTTTAACGGTATTTGGGTCAATGAACCCAATGTCATAACGTCCAGCTTTTTTCATTTCATACATCTTCATCCTGCATAATACCACAGAAAAGAATATAGTGAGGATAATTACAGGTAATGATCGATCAATGAGCACTACAACTAGCTTGAGACTTAAATTACAGAAAGAAATCACTTACAGACAATAGCAACTAACGAGAGCTTTGTCGAGTGCGTCTTGATTGAATAACTGAAATAGTTCTGAATACTCAACGTTTAGAGCTAGCTGATGGAAGTAATACTCTTCCTTGACTTTCACCATGAGGGACTCTCGATTGGTACTCTTGGTAATTTTCATGTACCAATCATGCAATTCATACATTCTCGTTGGGAGGTTCTTGACCTCCTCAGGCTTGACCAAAGGTTGGCCGCGGACATATTTCCGTTTTATGTCCTCCTCTCTAAGCAGAGGCATGGGCTCAATCTCGAGGAGTTGTCCAACAGTGATACCGAGCATTTCAGCCTGCCTTCTATGTTCGTCGGTTATTACCAGCTGACCAGCGCGGTACTCTCATGTGTTGATACAACAAACGAGGGGATCGATTGCGCCGCCTGTTGTCCTAGATGGGGAACGGTTTTCCCACATTTTTGGCCAGCTGCTTGGCTCGAGCTCGAGCTCGACTCCTTTTTGTCGTGCTTGATGTGCCTTCCTGATTTGGCGCTCATAGTCCGAGTCAACAGGCTTGGGAGCTGGTGCTTTAGCCATACGAATAAGTGGTCAATCTTATCCTCAGGCACTTTCTCCCTTGGCGGCGGAGGCGGTTTGGGTCCAAAATGGGCGTCCACTTGGGCTTTCACTATGACTTCGTTTTGCTCCTTGGTCATGTCGTAAGGCCTCTGCGGAAGAGGCCTGAGGCTTGGACCATATTGAAATCGCTTGCCTCCGCCTGTACCTCCTGTACTACCTCGAGTTGTAGCACTACGCACCATAGCTGCGGCGCCTCTCTTCCGCGATTGCTGAGGCAGCGGAGATGGCTGACGCGGTGTCGGACTTGAAGGAGGAGTGGCACGCGTTGGTGGACTTGGAGGAGGAGGAGTGGCCTCACGCATTGGCTGAGTTGAAGCAGGAGGAGTGGCCTCACGCGTTGGTTGAGTTGAAGAAGGAGGAGTGGCCTCACGCGTTGGCTGAGTTGAAATAGGAGGAGTGGCATGAAGCTGTGCCGGACTAGGAGGAGCGGGAGTCGTCTGCTCCTTGTCACCTCCTGGGATGTCAAGCTCTAGCTGACGCGGTGTCGCTGGCCTTCGAAAGATGATGCAATCCTTTCTCCATAGGATGATACGATGTATGGCATCTCCCAGTGTGTGCTCCTCGTCACCTCCAGGAATGTCAAGCGCTAGCCCCGAATATTGGTCCACCACCTCATCAGCCATGACACGAGCATAGCCGTCTGCAATCGTTCTACAATGGTAGGTTGCTCCGGGGGGATTTGTATAAGCAACGGCGTCCGCCACCTTCACGGATATGTTCTTTATTTTGAAGTGTAGCTCACAGTTAGTGTTCTCTTTGATGTCATCCACAGGGTATCTATCCAGCAGTGCGTCGCCTGGGGCGGAACCCACGCTACTTCTCGGCATGGATGGGACGGTGCTATCCAATGCTGGATCATCCGCTAGTTGCTGCCGCTACTGAGACCCTCTTTCCTGGCTAAGTGAGTCGATCTGTTGCTGTTGCCGCTGGAATTTGAGTGCCAAGTCCGCGTGCGCTGATTCTAGGCCTTGAAGGCGTTCTGCTTCCTACTTCCTCTGCTCATCCTCCAGTTTCTTCTTCTTCTCCTCCTCCATCTTCCTTCTTGCACGGCTTCTGTAGTCGGCGTCCCAGTCAGAAAAGCCCTCATACCATGGAACAACGCCCTTGCCTCGTGTTCTTCCTGGGTGTTCAGGATTTCCCAGGGCGCGCGTAAGCTCATCGTTCTCTCTATTGAGTGTGAACACCCCCTTTCGAGCTTCTTCTATTGCTTCAACTAACTTAACATCGGCTCCTTTAAGACATGCCTTCTTCGAAAGTTGGCCTGTCTTCGGGTCCAACGCCCCCCCCCCCCCATGCGCATAGAACCAAGTTCTGCATCTGGGGGGCTAGCTCAATGTAACTGGAGTGACCTGTGCAGCCAGCATCTCTTGCTCAGACTTATCCCACTTAGGCATTGCCACCGCGTAGCCACCTGGCCCCAGCCTATGGAATTGCTCCTTTTTGCGGCATTGGCCTTATTTTTCTGGACCGTTCCTTAGATAATTCTGATTCCTTGAATTTCATGAAAGCGGACCAGTGTTATCTTTGGTTCTCAGGTGCTCCCTTGAATTCTGGAGTCTTCTTTCCTCCTTTGACATAGTTATTCCATACAGTTTTCTTGTGGTTGTTGAATGCAATTGCCATCTTCCTAAGAGCAGAGTCCTTGACTTTCTCCACATCTCCAGCTGTGAAATGATCTGGTAGGGTGAAATGTTCCATGAGATTTTCCCAAAGCACAGCTTTTGCTCTGTCATCGACAAAAGTAAGATTTGGACGGGGCTTTGATGGCTCTTTCCATTCTTGAAGGGAGATCGGGAGTTTGTCCTTCACAAGAACTCCGCACTGACGAATGAACTTGTTCGCAATGTTCTTAGGCGCTATTGGTTCGCTATTAGTTTTGATGGCAACGATGTTGAACTTTACGCCCTCCTTCAACTTTTTGCCCGGGCCTCGCACTCTGCCTGTAGAAGATTTGCTCGATCCGGAGGGCTGAAAGAAGAAAGATCGATTCGTTAATATATCTTCAAATCATTTAAAACATGTGAGATCACCAGATGCCTGCTTATATAAATATACCTCACCGGTCTTTGTTGTTTCAAGATCAACATTTTCTTCGCCAATTTCAAGATCAACATTTTCTTCGCCATCATAATTATAGTCATCATCTATGACTTCATCAATTCGGTCGTCGCGATTGAATATCATATCATAACCCTCCCCGGTATTGTTCAGATATTGGGAGCCATCATCTTCTTCATTTCGATCATCTGGTGCGCGAGGGGAGCGTATGATCTCGAACAGGGCCTCTTCTCCCTCTCTGCCGGTATTGTCCGCCATAGCTTTTATTTAACTAATCCAGAAGAAATATAAAACAATTTAGTATTCAAATTACAATGCATTCATGCAATCAATAAGGAAATCCTGAATCATAGTACATAATATGCATCGTCTCGAATAATATATAATCTCGAATACATCGTCTCGTATATTATATATCGAATACATCACTAGCTAGCTAGCTAATAAAGATTGAATACTACAGAATAATCTAGGCCACTCGCGGTTCCTGAGGCGCGAGCGGTGGACGCCCAAAGATAAGGAACCATCACAGGATCATAGCTCCGATCATCTCCCCAAAGACCCTGCTAGGTATTGGAGAACCTGACGTCCATAACAGCCATGTAGCGACGGACGTTCTCGTCCTCCTCCCTGACACGGAGACGCACCACCTCTGGCGGGGCCGGCTCCCTCTGCACCGAAAGTGGCCCACGGGAACGCCACCAAAGGAGCTCAGGGTCGAGGACAGGACCCGGGTTCCTCACCAAGCGGCGAGCCCCTGAAGGTAGCACCTCCCAGTGCCAGCCCGACGAAGCTGATACGTCTCCAACGTATCTATAATTTTTGATTGTTCCATGCTATTATATGACCTGTTTTGGATGTTTATGGGCTTTATTTTATACATCTTTATCATTTTTGGGACTAACCTACTAACCGGAGGCCCAGCCCATACTGCTGTTTTTTTGCCTATTTCAGTATTTCGAAGAAAAGGAATATCAAACGGAGTCCAAACGGAATGAAACCTTCGGGAACGTGATTTTTGGAACGAACAAGATCCGGAGAGCTTGGAGTGCAAGTCAAGAAACAACCGGAGCCTCCACGAGATAGGAGGGCGCGCCCCCCTGTAGGGCGCGCCCCCCCTGTCTCGTGGGCCCCTCGGGCGGCCACCGACGTACTTCTTCCTCCTATATATACCTACGGACCCCGAAAACATACAAGGGCACCACGAAACACAATTTCCACCACCGTAACCTTCTGTATCCGCGAGATCCCATCTTGGAGCCTTCGCCGGCACTCTGCCTAAGGAATCGACCATGGAGGGCCTCTACATCAACATCCTTGCCCCTCCTATGAGTTGTGAGTAGTTTACCATAGACCTACGGGTCCATAGTTATTAGCTAGATGGCTTCTTCTCTCTTTTTGGATCTCAATACAATGTTCTCCCCCTCTCTTGTGGAGATCTATTCGATGTAATCTCTTTTTGCGGTGTGTTTGTCGAGATCCGATGAATTGTGAGTTTATGATCAGATTTATCTATGGATATTAATTGAATCTTCCCTGAATTCTTTTATGTATGATTGAGTTATCTTTGCAAGTCTCTTCGAATTATCGGTTTGGTTTGGCCTACTAGATTGATCTTTCTTGCCATGGGAGAAGTGCTTAGCTTTGGGTTCAGTCTTGCGGTGTTCTTACCCAGTGTCAGAAAGGGTTGCAAGACACGTATTGTATTGTTGCCATCGAGGATAACAAGATGGGTTTTATATCATATTGCATGAGTTTATCCCTCTACATCATGTCATCTTGCTTAATGCGTTGCTCTGTTCTTATGAACTTAATACTCAAGATGCATGCTGGATAGCGGTCGATGTGTGGAGTAATAGTAGTAGATGCAGGCAGGAGTCGGTCTACTTGTTATGGATGTGATGCCTATATACATGATCATGCCTAGATAACGTCATAATTATTCGCTTTTCTATCAATTGCTCGACAGTAATTTGTTCACCCATCGTAATACTTATGCTCTCGAGAGAAGCCTCTAGTGAAACCTATGGCCCCCGGGTCTATCTCTTATCATATTTGCTTTCAATCTACTTTTATTTGCATCTTTACTTTCTTGCATCTATATCATAAAATACCAAAAATATATTTATCTTATCTTACTATCTCTATCAGATCTCACTTTCGCAAGTGGCCGTGAAGGGATTGACAACCCCTTTATTGCGTTGGTTGCGAGTTCTCAGTTTGTTTGTGTAGGCGCGTGGGACTTTTGAGGAGCCTCCTACTGGATTGATACCTTGGTTCTCAAAAACTGAGGGAAATACTTACGCTACACTTGCTGCATCACCCTATCCTCTTCGGGGAAAACCAATGCTAGCTCAAGACGTAGCAAGAAGGATTTCTGGTGCCGTTGCCGGGGAGGTCTTCACTCAAGTCAAGACATACCAAGTACCTATCACAAACCCATCTCCCTCGCATTTACATTATTTGCCATTTGCCTCTTGTTTTCCTCTCCCTCACTTCACCCTTGCCATTTTATTCGCCCTCTCTTTCCCAATCTCCTCTCCGCCTTTTTGTTTGCCTTCCCGTTGTCATGGCCGAATCAAAAAGAACTAAGGGATTTCTCCTGAGTTCTAGTGCCTTGGATAACCCCTCTATCCTCTCTAAGCTCATAAACAACGATGCTACGGAAAAACCTACCGGGGTCACCAATGAGAGTTTAAATGATTTTGATGAAGATGACTCCGGAATTTTTCATTATTTGCTTGATGAATCTTTAAAAGACGCTTGGGATAGGTTATTAAGGATTCGGTCTAGCTATGTGCCTCAATATCAAATTGATGTTTACTTAAAAAGTTTCTATGTTGACTTGCCCGCTTCTTTCAAACAGGTTTTAGATTCTATTTTCGAGGAAGGTTTTCTTGAAGGGGATGCTATAGATACCTATGAAAAAATGAAAACCATATTTGGGCACCCTTTAAATGATAAAGTTGAATCAACCACTCTCTTGTGCTTTTATCAAAACGAAATTATCAAAGAAATGAAGTCTAGCTTAGATGGAAATTTCCGTAACGTGCTTAATCTTACTTCATCCATTAATGGCAATGTTCTCACCCTGAATAGAAGGATGAATGCCATAGAAAGGAGATCATCTCTTGCTACTTATGAACCAAGTGCCAAAGATGGCACTCGTTAGATCTATCTTCGCTTTTATGCCTAGCTAGGGGCGTTAAACGATAGCGCTAGTTGGGAGGCAACCCAATTTTCTTTATGTTCTTTGTTTTTGTTCCTATTTAGTGTTAAATTTTGTTTCTACTTTCTGTTTATATGTGTTTTTATCCTTTGTTTAGTGTTTGTGCCAAGCAGAACCTATAGGATAAACTATGATGATGGTTGATTTGATTCTGCTGAAAAACAGAAACTTTGCGCTCACGAGAAAAACTTCAATAAATCACAGAAACGTGCTTTTGCATTGATTCTTTTTTCTGCTGATCAATAAACAAATTGTCTAGTACGTCCTATTTTGGTAGGATTTTTAGAGTTCCAGAAGTTTGTGTTAGTTACAGATTGCTACCGATTGTTCTGTTTTTGACAGATTCTGTTTTTCGTGTGTTGTTTGCTTATTTCAATGCATCTATGGCTAGTAATTCAGTCTACGAACCATAAAGAAGTTGGAATACAATAGGTTTAACACCAAAATAAATAAAGAATGAGTTCATTGCAGTACCTTATGTGGTGGTTTTGTTTTCTTTCACTGACGGAGCTTATAAGATTTCCTGTTGAGTTTTGTGTTGTGAAGTTTTCAAGTTTTGGGTAAAGCTTTTATGGACTATGGAATAAAGAGTGGCAAGAATCTAAGCTTGGGGATGCCCAAGGCACCCCAAGATATTTAAGAATAGCCAAAATCCTAAGCTTGGGGATGCCCCGGAAAGGCATCCCCTCTTTCGTCTTCGTTCATTGGTAACTTTACTTGGAGCTATATTTTTATTCGCCACATGATATGTTTTTTGCTTGGAGCGTCGTGTATTATATTTGTCTTTGCTTGTTAGTTTACCACAATCATCCTTGCTGTACACACCTTTTGAGAGAATCCTATTTGATTAGAATTTGCTAGAATACTCTATGTGCTTCACTTATATCTTTTGAGCTTGATAGTTTTTGCTCTAGTGCTTTACTTATATCTTTTAGAGCATGGTGGTGGATTAATTTTATAGAAATTGCTAGTCTCTCATGATTCACTTATATTATTTTGAGAGTCTTTTAGAACAGCATGGTATTTGCTATGGTTATAATTTGGTCCTAGAATGATGAGCATCCAAGTTGGGTATAATAAAAACTATCATAGGATGTGAATTGGATGCTATGATCAATTTGATGCTTGATAATTGTTTTGAGATATGGAGGTAGTGATATTAAAGTCATGCTAGATGGGTGATTATGGATTTAAAGAATGCTTGTGTTGAAGTTTGTGATTCCCGTAGCATGCACGTATGGTGAACCGCTTTGTGATGAAGTCGGAGCACAATTTTATTTATTGAATGTCTTTCTTATGAGTGGCAGTCGGGGACGAGCGATGGTCTTTTCCTACCAATCTATCCCCCTAGGAGCATGCGCGTAGTGCTTTGGTTGTTGATGACTTCTAAATTTTTACAACAAGTATATGAGTTCTTTTGACAAATGTTGAGTCCATGGATTATACGCACCCCTTTCACCCCTCCATTATTGCTAGCCTCTCTTGTATCGTGCAACTTTCGCCGGTACCATACACCCACCATATACCTTCCTCATAACAGCCACCATACCTACCTATTATGGCATTTCCATAGCCATTCCGACATATATTGCCATGCAACTTTGCACCGTTCCGTTTATTATGACACGTTTCATCATTGTCATATTGCTCTTTGCATGATCATGTAGTTGACATCGTATTTGTGGCAAAGCCACCATCATAATCTTCATACATGTCGCTCTTGATTCATTGCATATCCCGGTATACCGCCGGAGGCATTCACATAGAGTCATATCTTGTTCTAGCTTTAAGTTGTAAATCCATAAAAGTGTGATGATCTTCATTATTAGAGCATTGTCCCAGTGAGGAAAGGATGATGAAGACTATGATTCCCCCACAAGTCGGGATGAGACTTCGGACTTTACAAAAAAAAGAGAAAGGCCAAAAAAAAGAGAAGGCCAAAGAAAAAAAAAGGAAAAAAAGAAAAAAAAGAATGAGAGAAAAAGAGAGAAGGGACAATGCTACTATCTCCTTTTCCACATTTGTGCTTCAAAATAGCACCATGATCTTCATGATAGAGAGTCTCGTATGTTGCCACTTTCATATACTAGTGGGAATTCTCCATTATAGAACTTGGCTTGTATATTCCAATGATGGGCTTCCTCAAAATGCCCTAGGTCTTCGTGAGCAAGCAAGTTGGATGCACACCCACTAGTTTTCTTTTGTTGAGCTTTCATATATTTATAGCTCTAGTGCATCCGTTGCATGGCAATCCCTACTCACTCACATTGATATCTATTAATGGGCATCTCCATAGCCTGTTGATACTCCTAGTTGATGTGAGACTATCTTCTCCTTTTTTGTCTTCTCCACAACCACCATTCTATTCCACATATAGTGCTATGTCCATGGCTCAGGCTCATGTATTGCGTGAAAGTTGAAAGAGTTTGAGATTATTAAAGTATGAAACAATTGCTTAGCTCGTCATCGGGGTTGTGCATGATTAAATACTTTGTGTGATGAAGATAGAGCAACAGCCAGACCATATGATTTTGTAGGGATAACTTTCTTTGCCATGTTATTTTGAGAAGACATGATTACTTTGCTTAGTATGCTTGAAGTATTATTATTTCTTATGTTAATATTAACTTTTATTTTGTATTATTTGGATCTGAACATTCATGCCACTTTAAAGAAAATTACATTGAGAATTATGCTAGGTAGCATTCCACATCAAAAATTCTCTTTTTATCATTTACCTACTTGAGGACGAGCAGGAATTAAGCTTGGGGATGCTTGATACGTCTCCAACGTATCTATAATTTTTGATTGTTCCATGCTATTATATGACCCATTTTGGATGTTTATGGGCTTTATTTTATACATCTTTATCATTTTTGGGACTAACCTACTAACCGGAGGCCCAACCCATATTGCTGTTTTTTTGCCTATTTCAGTATTTCGAAGAAAAGGAATATCAAACGGAGTCCAAACGGGATGAAACCTTCGGGAACATGATTTTTGGAGCGAACAAGATCCGGAGAGCTTGGAGTGCAAGTCAAGAAACAACCGGAGCCTCCACGAGATAGGAGGGTTCCCCCCTGTCTCGTGGGCCCCTCGGCTGGCCACCGACGTACTTCTTCCTCCTATATATACCTACGGACCCCGAAAACATCCATGGGCACCACGGAACACAATTTCCACCACTGTAACCTTCTGTATCCGCGAGATCCCATCTTGGAGCCTTCGCCGACACTCTGCCGGAGAGGGAATCGACCATGAAGGGCCTCTACATCAACATCCTTGCCCCTCCTATGAGTTGTGAGTAGTTTACCACAGACCTACGGGTCCATAGTTATTAGCTAGATGGTTTCTTCTCTCTTTTTGGATCTCAATACAATGTTCTCCCCCTCTCTTGTGGAGATCTATTCGATGTAATCTCTTTTTGCGGTGTGTTTGTCGAGATCCGATGAATTGTGAGTTTATGATCAGATTTATCTATGGATATTAATTGAATCTTCCCTGAATTCTTTTATGTATGATTGAGTTATCTTTGCAAGTCTCTTCGAATTATCGGTTTGGTTTGGCCTACTAGATTGATCTTTCTTGCCATGGGAGAAGTGCTTAGCTTTGGGTTCAGTCTTGCGGTGTTCTTACCCAGTGACAGAAAGGGTTGCAAGACACGTATTGTATTGTTGCCATCGAGGATAACAAGATGGGTTTTATATCATATTGCATGAGTTTACCCCTCTACATCATGTCATCTTGCTTAATGCGTTGCTCTGTTCTTATGAACTTAATACTCTAGATGCATGCTGGATAGTGGTTGATGTGTGGAGTAATAGTAGTAGATGCAGGCAGGAGTCGGTCTACTTGTTATGGATGTGATGCCTATATACATGATCATGCCTAGATAACGTCATAATTATTCGCTTTTCTATCAATTGCTCGACAGTAATTTGTTCTCCCACCGTAATACTTATGCTCTCGAGAGAAGCCTCTAGTGAAACCTATGGCCCCCGGGTCTATCTCTTATCATATTTGCTTTCAATCTACTTTTATTTGCATCTTTACTTTCTTGCATCTATATCATAAAATACCAAAAATATATTTATCTTATCTTACTATCTCTATCAGATCTACCTTTCGCAAGTGGCCGTGAAGGGATTGACAACCCCTTTATTGCGTTGGTTGCGAGTTCTCAGTTTGTTTGTGTAGGCGCGTGGGACTTTTGAGGAGCCTCCTACTGGATTGATACCTTGGTTCTCAAAAACTGAGGAAAATACTTACGCTACACTTGCTGCATCACCCTCTCCTCTTCGGTGAAAACCAACGCTAGCTCAAGACGTAGCAGAAGCCCAGTCCCGGCCATGGGTCCTCTGAAGCAGGACGTCGTCGCGAACGGGTCGACGGCGAGGATGCGGGCCGGGCATCGTCGAGAACAAATACTATACGCCGCAAAAGTAACAATTTTTAAATGATTGGATTGTGATATCTTATATGCAAATTCTAAATTTCTATAACTAAAATTATAAGAAACTAAAAACTAACATTTCTATAACATTTCTAACATTTCTATAATAATTTGAAATTAATCTAATTCATCTAGCTAAAACTAACATTTCTAAAATTTCTAACATTTCTATAACATTTCAAACATTTCTATATACTATTTGACATTAATCTAATCTAATTAATTAATTCATCTAAAACATTTGTATAAAAAACAGAAAAAACTAAAAACTAAAAACTAAACACAAAATTGTGTGTGTGTGTGTGCGCGCACGTGTGTCTGTGTGTGTGCGTGTGTGTGTGCGCGCGCGTGCGCGTGTGCACCTACAGCACCGGCGGCGCGGCGGCTTCGATTGTAGGGAGGAGAGGGGCCGGGGAGAGGGGCTCACAGCGCGGGTGAGGTGACGGTGGCGGCAACGGCGAGGCGAGGGGGCGGCGAGGCAGAGGGGACGACGACGGACGGCGATGAGGGGCGACGACGAAGGACGGTGATGGGGACGGCGACGGGGTGATGGGGATGTCGACGGGGGCGGCGACGAGGGGCGGCGGCGATGGGGCAGAGGAGAAGAAGCAGAGGGAGTACGAAACTGACGAAATTCATAAGTGCTGCATGTATAACCGGTACTAAAGGGCTATTTTGGCCAAGCGAAGCGGCGGGAAGCGCACCCCCTTTAGTACTGGGTGGTGGCTCCAATCGGTACTAAAGACCCCTCTTTAGTATCGGTTGGAGCCACCACCCGGTACTAAAGAGGGTGCGCTGGCGCAGGTGCGGTGCGGGCAAGTTTAGTCCCACCTCGCTAACCGAGGGGCGCCCGCACCTGCTTAAAAGCCCCGGTGCGGCTGCTCTCTCGAACTCCTCTCTATAGCAGGCTTCTAGGCCTAACTTTGCTGCTCTGCCCTGTGGGTCTACTGGGCCTTGCGGGCCTGCATCCTGGCCCAACTACAGGTAAAATTACTAGTCGTATGTAGGCCGCTGTGGCCCAGTAGATGGGCTTTTTTTAATTTAGTTTTTTCTCAAAAAAATTTAGTTTTTTTCTGTTCTACTTTATTTATTTTCATTTATTTATTTCTGAATAGTTTTTCTTTAGGTACAAAAAATTACAAATTTTCTGTTAGTGCCAGTACTTTTCAAATTTGAATAGTTCAAATTTGAATTATTTGACGAACTAATTTGTAGATGAAGTGCATAGTTTTTGCACATAAAATTTCTTCGCGTTTCAAATGCCAAAACACATAAGTACCCTAACTATTACACAGATTTCCCTCTGTTTGTTCGAAGCGACACTTTCCAGATATATAAGTCCGGAAAGTCACTACAGAAGAAAGTGATGATAGTGAAGCCTATCTCATCCCAGAGTGGGATCTTTGGGTGTGAAACGTTTTCTTCGCGCGTGTCCCTTTGCGTGTGAACCATGGACAATCTTCATCATTTAACTGGATGATCAGATCAATATTCACTGTGAATGGAGCAATTTCATCAAACTTTTCATAATCTTCTGACATGTCTGTCTTGTCATCCATACCCATGATGTTTCTTTTCCCTTAAAGAAATATGTGGCGCTTTGGCTCATCGTATGATGCATTCGCTTCCTTATCTTTTCTTTTTCTCATCCTGGTAGACATGTCTTTCACATAGAAAACCCGCGCCACATCATTGGCTAGGACGAATGGTTCATCTGCATACGCAAGATTGTTGAAATCCACTGTTGTCATTCCGTACAGCGGGTCTTCTATTACCCCGCCTCGTGTCATATTGACCCATTTGCACCGAAACAAAGGGACCTTCAAACCACCTCCATAGTTAAGTTCCCATATGTCCTCTATGTAACCATAATATGGTTCCTTCCCCGTGTTGGTTGTTGCATCAAAGCGGACACCACTGTTTTGGTTGGTGTTCTTCTTATCTTGGGCGATCGTGTAAAATGTATTCCCATTTATCTCGTACCCTTTGAAAGTCATTATATTCGAAGATGGTAACTGGGACAGCAAGTACATGTCATCTTCAATACCGCCATCATGCATGGCACGTGTCTGCAACCAACCGGCGAAAGTCCCCATTTGTTCACGTGTAATCCAGTCGTTAGACTGCTCCGGGTGTTTGGAGTGTAGAAAATTCTTGTGTTCCTCCATATACATAGCCACCAAGGCGGAATTATATAGAACTGTGTAGTGTGCTTCAGTGAGAGAATGCCCGTCCATAAATATTATTGGATCCCCTCCTAGCGTGCCTTTTTCATCTAGTCTGCCCTTATGCCGCGATTCAGGAACACCAATCGGCTTAAGGTCAGGAATAAAGTCAATACAAAACTCAATGACCTCCTCATTTTCATGGCCCTTCGAGATGCTTCCTTCTGGCCTAGCACGGTTATGAACATATTTCTTCAAGACTCCCATGAACCTCTCAAAGGGGAACATATTGTGTCGAAATACAGGACCCAAAATGTTAATCTCTTCACATAGGTGAACTAGGACGTGCGTCATGATGTTGAAGAAGGATGGTGGGAACACCAACTCGAAACTAACAAGACATTGCACCAAATCATTCTATAACCTTGGTATGATTTCTGGATCGATTACCTTCTGAGAGATTGCATTGAGGAATGCACATAGCTTCACAATGGCTAATCGAACGTTTTCCGGTAGAAGCCCCCTCAATGCAACCGGAAGTAGTTTCTCATAATCATGTGGCAGTCATGAGACTTTAGGTTTTAGAACTTTTTCTCTGCCATATTTATTATTCCATTCATATTCGACGAGAAGCCAGACGGTACCTTCATACTAAGCAGGCATTCAAAGAAGATTTTCTTCTCTTCTTTGGTAAGAGCGTAGCTGGCCTGACCCTGATGTATGCCGTCTTTTCCGTGCATACGTTGCTGGTCCTCCCGTGCCTCCAGTGTATCTTTGTCATCCCATACACGCCCAAGAAGCCAAGAAGGGTCGCGCAAAGATACTTCATCACGTGCATCACATCAATTGCGGAGCGGACCTCTAGGTCTTTCCAATAGGGCAGGTCCCAAAATATAGATTTCTTCTTTCACATGGGTGCGCGTCCGTAAGCGTCCTTCGGAATAGGTTGTCCGCCAGGACCCTTTCCAAAGACTATCTTCAAATCCTTGACCATATCATGTACATCAGCACTAGTACGATGGCGAGGCTTCGTCCGGTGATCTGCCTCACCTTTGAAATGCTTGCCTTTCTTTCTTACGGGATGCCTGCTCGGAAGAAATCGACGATGTCCCACGTACAAATTCTTCCTACAACTATCCAAACATATACTATCGGTATCATCCAAACAGTGTGTGCATCCGCGGTATCCCTTGTTTGTCTGTCCTAAAAGGTTCCTGAGAGCAGGCCAATCATTGATGGTCACGAACAACAATGCCTTTAGGTCAAATTCTTCCTGTTTGTGCTCATCCCACGCACGTACACCTTTTCCATTCCATAGTTGTAATAGTTCTTCAACTAATGGCCTTAGGTACACATCAATGTCGTTGTCGGGTTGCTTAGGGCCTTGGATGAGCACTAGCATCATAATGAACTTCCGCTTCATGCACAACCAAGCAGGAAGGTTATACAAACATAGAGTCACATGCCACGTGCTATGGTTGCCGCTCTGCTCCCCAAAAGGATTAATGCCATCTGCGCTTAGACCAAACCATACGTTCCTTGGGTCACCTGCAAACTCCTCCTCGTACTTTCTCTCGATTTTTATCCACTGCAACCCGTCAACTGGTACTGTCAACTTTTCATCTTTCTTATGGTCTTCTCCGTGCCATCGCATCTCCTTGGCATGCTCTTTGTTTTGGAACAAACGTTTCAACCGTGGTATTATAGAAGCATACCACATCACCTTGGCAGGAATCTTCTTCCTGTGCGCTCGCCCTCGACATCACAAGGGTCATCACGGCTGATCTTATAGCGCAATGCACCGCATACCGGGCACACGTTCAAATCCTTGTAATCACCGCGGTAGAGGATGCACTCATTAGGGCATGCATGTACCTTCTGCACCTCTAACCCTAGAGGGCAGTGATGGAGTCATGTACCTAGGGTAGGGTCACAGACCTGACCTAAGTACCCTGCCCAAGGACACCCTTAGAAGAGATCACCTTCCAGTCGACCTTCGAGGAACTCACTCGACTGACTTGAAGGACTTGACCACGAAGACTCACTGGACCACCAGAAGGTCAAGAAGCACTCTGTACTGCAACGGTCTGTAATTAAGTAGACTTTATGATAGTTAAGACCCTTTATGTGGGGCGTTACCAGTAACGCCCCCAGACTTTATGTACCTTAAACCCTTCATTACGTGGGTCGGCTGGGGTCCTGGCGCACTCTATATAAGCCACCCCCCTCCACAGGCAGAAGGGTTCGCACCCCTGTAACTCATATACACATAATCCACTCGACCGCCTCCGGGCTCCGAGACGTAGGGATTTTACTTCCTCCGAGAAGGGCCTGAACTCGTACATCCCTTGTGTTTACAACCTCTCCATAGCTAGGACCTTGCCTCTCCTTACCTACCCCCCACTCTACTGTCAGACTTAGAACCACGACAGTTGGCGCCCACCGTGGGGCACGGTGTTTTAGCGATTTTGTGGAGAAGTTGCGATTCTTCCGAGTACTTTCATCATGGTGGCTGCTGGAGTTTTGGTTGAGGGACACGAGGTCCGCCTCGGCGCTCTCACCTTCGTCGCCGACGACTCCGCCTGGCTCCAGGAGGCTCCACTCGACGTTGATGCGCTCCCCGTCCGCGGGGCGACGCACTTTCGCGCATGTGTCCGCGACGTCCTGCTGCTGCAACCGTCGACCCCGTATCGGTCGACTCCCTTATCGACCACCCTCTCGGTCTCCCGCCAGCGCAAGCGCTCTGGTCGGTCGAGGCTTCAGCGGTGGGTGCGACATGCGGTGGCTCGCCAGACGACCACCACTCAAGTTGCGGCGATCGAGCCCGACGAATCTCTCTACGGCCTGTTCGATCTGTCGACTGGCTCCGTAGAGACTGCATCCGAATGCGATAGCAGTGATCCAGCGGCGGAAATCCTGATGGTCAACGGGCCTCGCAGTCCGCCTGGCTTCGCCCATGATGGTGGGGCAGGCGACGGAGACGACCCCGCACGAGGCCACGAAGAGTACCAGCCCGAGCCACTCGACTCTCTGCAAAGAGAGGAACTTCGCCGCAGGAATATGGATGCCCTGCATACTCCCATCGCAGGAGAAACCCCCGAGGCTCGCGCCTTGGAGGAGGCACGATTGGCCAATTTGGCCGAACGTGCTCGCTTGGAGAATCTTCAGCGAGCACTCGACGAGCGCGCGCGACAACGAGTTCCCGACGCCAATCGACGTCAACTCTTCCCGCCGACTCAGGTATATCGAACCCTAATCCAGAATTTAGCAGCTGCGACCCGTATAGCAGAGTCCATCCAGCCCTCTCAGTCGGAAGCTGGCAGAGGCTTGATGCAGATCAGGGATTTGCTCCGGGCAGCAGGAGACCAGAATTCAGCCGTGTCGCAGTCGCGCAACAGAATTCACAGTCGATACGGTTCAGTCGGCTCACAGTCCCAGATCGCCTCCGCGGCGAGAAGGGCGCGAGAACCGGCGGGACCAGTATGGAGACCGACACGATCGAGATGATAGGCGTCGAGTGCCCGCTTCCCCTCCGAGGGTAGGGTCTTACGCTCCTCGGCGGCAAGACGACAGGCGTCAGCTCAGTGTGGGGCGAAGATCTCCAGTCGACCTCAGAGAACCAGGCTTCGACGCGCGATCCATTATCGTGCAAGGCTTGGTCGACCGGAACAGAGCCCATCGGGATGGACCCGACAGAGATGCGCCCACAAGCAGTCGAGTGCATGTTACTGGTCCGGAGTGTTTCAGCAGAGCTATCAGAGCCGCACTGATCCCCCCCCAATTTCAGGTTGGCAACAGGAGTCAGCAAGTTCACCGGTGAGTCTAAGCCTGAAACTTGGCTTGAGGACTACTAAGTGGTGGTTCAGATCGGTGGTGGGAACGACGAGGTGGCCATGAAACATTTACCCCTCATGTTGGAAGGTTCTGCCAGAGCGTGGTTGAATCAGTTACCTCCTGGTAGCATTCACACTTGGAAAGATCTGTCCCGAGTGTTCGTCAGAACGTTTGAAGGAACTTGCAAGCGACCGGCTGGATGGACGGAGCTGCAAGTCTGTGTGCAGAAGACCAATGAGACTCTCAGGGAGTATACTCAGAGATGTTCACCTCACGGTTAATGACTTTCAGTCGACTCTTGCTTTCCACATCTGCAAAGATCATCAGAGTGGAGTTGACATGCGGATATCCTTCCTCACTGTCCTCCTTGTCTTCGGCCTTGTCCGACTCATTTTCCTTGTCCTTAGACTATTTTCCCTGAAACTGCTGGATCAGGAGTCGACATTGGCGTGTGGTATGCTTTGGGTAAATGATATTTCCCTCTTCGTCTTTCTTCGTGTGGATGTGACACGGCATATCCATCACGTCGTTCCCTTCTTTATCCTTTACCTTCTTAGGGTTCCAGGATCCTTTTGGTTTCCCTTTAAATTTTCCTTGAGTCACGGCCAGAGCCTCTCCAGGAGCTGCTGGTTCTGCCTTCCGCTTCTGTTTCCGACTGGTGTTTCCCTTCTCCGACTGACTCGGTTTGTACTTGCCGCTTTGGAGTCGGTCTTCTTCTTCACCGTTGGCGTACTTGGTAGCAATCTCCATCATCCGACTTAGGGTCATGTCTCCGGTTCGACCAAATTTCAGACTCAGTTCTCTGTTCTTGACGCCGTCCTTGAAGGCGCAGACTGCCTGATGATCAGACACATTCTCCACAATATGGTGTAAAGTGATCCATCTCTGGCGCCCCAGCAAAAGCAAGTTATCTGAGATGGTCCCAAACACCCATCACATTCGACCAATCTGATCACCCGACTCATATTGCCACCCCTGGGAGGCAAGCTTTGGTGGTCGATCCGGTTGTCGAAGGCACTCGACTGACAAAAGTGCTGATGGACGGTGGTAGTGGGCTGAATCTGTTGTATGCAGACACACTGAAAGGAATGGGCATTCCGATGTCTCGACTGAGCACCAGTAACATGAGCTTTCATGGAGTTATACCAGTGAAGAAAGCCGAGTCACTCAGCCAAATAGCTCTGGACATGGTGTTTGGTGATTCGAAACATTTTCGCAAAGAGAAGTTGACATTTGAGGTCGTGGATTTTCAGAGTGCGTATCATGCAATTTTGGGGAGACCAGCTTATGCACGGTTCATGGCTCGACCATGTTACGTGTACCTCAAACTGAAGATGCCCGGCCCCAAAGGAGTGATCACTGTCACCAGTGATCGGAAAAAGGCAGAAGAGTGCTTTCAGAAGGGCTCAAGGATTGCCGATTCCCAGGTGACAGCGGTCGAGTTTGAAGAATACAAGCAAAACGCAGATCCGAGTGATTTACTGCGATCCAAGAAACCCGCCACAGAATCTGCATTTCAGTCGTCCGGTGAGACAAAGCCTGTTCACATTCACCCGACCGACCCCAATGCAGCCCCGACCCACATCTCCACAACACTCGACCCAAAATAGGAAGAAGCGCTCATCCAGTTCCTCCGTGAGAACTGGGACATTTTTGCATGGAAGCCCGCTGACATGCCAGGTGTTCCCAGGGGACTGGCTGAGCATCCCTAAGAGTCGACTCATCAGCAAAACCAGTTAAAGAGCATCTTCGGCGGTCCGCCGTCCAGAAGAAAAAAGCCATTGGTGAGGAAGTGGCTCGACTGTTGGCGGCAGAATTTATCCGAGAGATATACCACTCCGAGTGGCTCGCCAATGTCGTCATGGTTTCTAAGAAGGACAAATCGCTCCGAATGTGCATTGATTTCAAGCACATCAACCGGGCCTGCCCGAAAGATCATTTTCCTCTCCCTCGCATAGATCAAATTGTTGACTCGACCGTGGGATGCGAGAGATTGTCTTTTCTAGACGCTTATTCCGGGTACCACCAGATCCGTCTGTACGAGCCCGATGAGATAAAAACAGCTTTCATCACTCCATTCGGGTGCTTCTGCTATATCACCATGCCATTCGGCCTCAAGAATGCCGGAGCCACATTTATGCGAATAATTCAGAAGTGTCTGCTCACTCAAATCAGTCGGAATCTGGAAGCGTATATGGATGATATCGTCGTCAAGTCACGAAAAGGTTCCGACCTGCTCGCTGACCTCGCCGAAACATTTGCCAACCTCAGAAGGTATGATATCAAGCTCAATCCATCAAAGTGCACATTCGGAGTTCCTGGTGGCAAGTTACTCGGTTTTCTCGTTTCCGAGCGAGGGATCGATGCTAATCCAGAAAAGATCGGCACTATTCTCCGAATGAAACGCCCTGTTCGAGTGCACGATGTCCAGAAGCTTACTGGATGCTTGGCCGCATTAAGTCGATTCATCTCACGACTCGGTGAAAAGGCATTACCTCTTTACCGACTGATGAAGAAGGCAGACAAGTTCGTGTGGACTCCAGAAGCTGATGCAGCGTTTGCCGAGCTAAAAGCTCTGCTCTCCACCCAGCCGGTGCTTGCTGCTCCAATCAGCAAAGAGCCTCTGTTGCTTTATATCGCAGCCACAGGACAAGTCGTCAGTACAGTTCTTACGGTCGAGCGGGAGGAAGAAGGAAAAGCCTTCAAAGTTCAACGCCCAGTGTATTATTTGTCTGAAGTTTTGACTCCATCCAAGCAGAGATACCCTCATTATCAGAAGCTTGTGTATGGAATATACATGACCACGAAGAAGGTTGCTCATTATTTCTCTGATCATTTCATCACAGTCGTCAGCGACGCTCCACTATCAGAGATTTTGCACAACAGAGATGCAACCGGTCGAGTGGCGAAATGGGCAATTGAACTTCTTCCCCTTGATATCAAGTTTGAGGCAAAGAAAGCCATTAAGTCCCAGGCAATAGCAGATTTCCTCGCCGAGTGGATTGAACAACAGCAGCCGACTGAAGTTCACTCGAAGCATTGGACCATGTTCTTTGATGGCTCTAAAATGCTGAATGGTTCCGGTGCTGGGGTGGTCTTGGTTTCCCCCAGAGGAGATAAGCTTAGATATGTGCTCCAGATTCACTTTGATTCCTCCAACAACGAGGCAGAGTATGAGTCCCTCTTATATGGATTACGCATGGCCATTTCACTCAGCGTCCGTCGCCTGATGGTCTATGGCGATTCAGATTTAGTGGTCAACCAAGTGATGAAGGAGTGGGACGTGAGAAGCCCAGCCATGACTGGATACTGCAATGCAGTGAGGAAGCTGGAAAAGAAGTTTGAGGGGTTAGAGCTCCATCATATACCCCGACTGAAAAATCAGGCAGCAGATGATCTGGCAAAGATAGGTTCCAAGAGAGAAGCCATTCCGAGTGGTGTGTTTTTGGAGCATATACACACTCCGTCAGTCAAAAAAGATCCTTTCACCGAAGAAGCTCCACAGCCCAAGAGTGCCACAGATCTGACTGAGGTTGAGGTCCCAGCGGTGGTCGACTTGATCATGGAGGTCTTAGTGGTCATTCCAGACTGGACAGTTCCATATATCGCATATATCCTAAGAAAAGATCTCCCAGAAGATGAGGAAGAGGCTCGACAGATTGTCCGTCGATCCAAGGCCTCTACCGTAATCAAAGGGCAGTTATATAGAGAAAACGCGACTGGAGTTGGTCAGAAATGCATAACGCCAGAAGAAGGTCGAATCATCCTTAATGATATCCACTCGGGGACCTGTGGTCATCATGCGTCCTCTCGGACCATTGTGGCCAAAGCATACCGAGCCGGATTTTATTGGCCAAAGGCGAATGAGATGGCGAAGGAAATAGTGGACAAGTGCGAAGGATGTCAGTTCTACTCGAATATGTCGCACAAGCCTGCATCAGCTCTAAAGACCATTCCACTCGTCTGGCCCTTCGCAGTATGGGGGTTGGACATGGTTGGTCCTTTGAGAATGGGTCGAAGTGGCTTCACGCATGTACTGGTGGCAGTCGACAAGTTCACCAAGTGGATTGAGGCTAAACCAATCAAGAACCTTGACGCCGGGACTGTTGTTAGCTTCATCAGGGAACTGATATTCAGATATGGAGTGCCGCACAGCATCATCACGGATAATGGGTCGAACTTTGACTCGGAGGAATTCAGAGATTTCTGCAACTCTCAAGGAACACGAGTCGACTACGCCTCAGTCGCCCATCCGCAGTTGAATGGACAAGCAGAGCGAGCCAATGGCCTGATCCTCAAGGGATTGAAACCCCGGCTGATGCGTGATCTCAAGCATGCGGCTGGAGCGTGGGTCGACGAACTTCCCTCGGTGCTTTGGGGACTGCGGACCACACCTAATCGGTCGACCGGAAGAACTCCATTCTTCTTGGTCTACGGAGCCGAAGCAGTCTTGCCGAGCGATCTCCTCCACAATGCTCCTCGAGTTGAACTCTACAATGAAGCAGAAGCTGAACAAGCACGGCAGGACGCAGTCGACCTTTTAGAGGAAGAAAGGGAGATGGCCCTGATCCGATCGACCATCTACCAACAAGACTTGCGTCGTTTCCACGCCAGAAATATGAGGGGTCGAGCCTTCCAGGAAGGGGACTTAGTTCTCCGAGTGGATCAGAAGAAACAACACAAGCTTGCTCCTTCTTGGGAAGGACCCTTCATCGTCACCAAAGTTCTCCACAACGGGGCGTACCGTCTTTACAATGTCGAACATAATATCGACGAGCCCCGAGCTTGGAACGCGGAGCTACTCCGCCCATTTTACACTTAAGTTTATCACTCGGATGAGTTGTAATAAAGTACTTCCGCAGTTCATGGGTTTCAAAATAATAGTGTCATAATTCCTCCATAATTTTGTCACTTTTTATTTCCCCCCCAGTGGGTGACTTAGCCGCGAATCCGTTTCGCCTAAGTTTGTAAAAATCCTTCCACTCGGGGGCTTAGCTGCGAATTCGTTTCGCCTAAGATTAAATAAAATCCTTACCGAGTGGTGAGCCAGACTTCCACTCAGGGGCTTAGCTGCGAATCCGTTTCGCCTAAGATTAAATAAAATCCTACCGAGTGGTGAGCCAGACTTCCACTCGGGGGCTTAGCTGCGAATCTGTTTCGACTAAGATTAAATAAAATCCTACCGAGTGGTAAGCCAGACTTCCACTCGGAGGCTTAGCTGCAGTCTAAAGTACTCGCCTAAGTTATTAAAATCCTACCGAGTGGCGAGCCAGACTCCCACTCGGAGGCTTAGCTGCAGTCCAAAGTACTCGCCTAAGTTATTAAAATCCTACCGAGTGGCGAGCCAGACTCCCACTCGGAGGCTTAGCTGCAGTCCAAAATACTCGCCTAAGTTATTTAAAATCCTACCGAGTGAAGAGCAAACCTCTCACTCGGGGGCTTAGCTGCAGCCCAGTGCTCGCCTAAGATATGAAAATCCTACCGAGTGAAGAGCAAACCTCTCACTCGGGGGCTTAGCTGCAGCCCAGTGCTCGCCTAAGATATGAAAATCCTACCGAGCGAAGAGCAAACCTCTCACTCGGGGGCTTAGCTGCAGCCCAGTGCTCGCCTAAGATATGAAAATCCTACCGAGTGAAGAGCAAACCTCTCACTCGGGGGCTTAGCTGCAGCCCAGTGCTCGCCTAAGATATGAAAATCCTACCGAGTGAAGAGCAAACCTCTCACTCGGGGGCTTAGCTGCAGCCCAGTGCTCGCCTAAGATATGAAAATCCTACCGAGTGAAGAGCAAACCTCTCACTCGGGGGCTTAGCTGCAGCCCAGTGCTCGCCTAAGATATGAAAATCCTACCGAGTGAAGAGCAAACCTCTCACTCGGGGGCTTAGCCGCAGCCCAGTGCTCGCCTAAGATATGAAAATCCTACCGAGTGAAGAGCAAACCTCTCACTCGGGGGCTTAGCTGCAGTCCAGTGCTCGCCTAAGATATGAAAATCCTACCGAGTGAAGAGCAAACCTCTCACTCGGGGGCTTAGCTGCAGCCCAGTGCTCGCCTAAGATATGAAAATCCTACCGAGTGAAGAGCAAACCTCTCACTTGGGGGCTTAGCTGCAGCCCAGTGCTCGCCTAAGATATGAAAATCCTACCGAGTGAAGAGCAAACCTCTCACTCGGGGGCTTAGCTGCAGCCCAGTGCTCGCCTAAGATATGAAAATCCTACCGAGTGAAGAGCAAACCTCTCACTCGGGGGCTTAGCTACAGCCCAGTGCTCGCCTAAGATATGAAAAACCTGCCGAGTGAAGGGCAAAACCCTCACTCGGGGGCTTAGCTGCAGCCCAGTGCTCGCCTAAGATATGAAAATCCTGCCGAGTGAAGAGCAAACCTCAGACTCGGGGGCTTAGCTGCGGCCCAGTGCTCGCCTAAGACATCAAAATCCTACCGAGTGAAGAGTAAACCTCACACTCGGGGGGCTTAGTTGCAGCCCAGCGCTCGCCTAAGTGGATTAAGGAATAAGTCGACTGCAGTAAGCATCTTGCTTTGAACCTGCAAAAAGACATTTCAAGCCAAAAACAATCATATTCAAACATCAAATCCAAGTTCGGATTGATACCTAAAGGAACCGAAAGTGCTCAGGCGCTAAGGCTGTTAAGGTCTATCGGTTACAATTCCACTCGGCATACCGAGGCAAATTTAAAGTGTCGAGCTTAAAAGAAGTTTTTTACCCCTCCTGTGGAGGGCTGGAAGGAGCGACGAACTCATCAAGATCAATTCCATCTGCGATCCGAGTGGCAGCAGCAATGAAGGTTTCCATGAAGGACCTGAAGTCGTGTTTCTTGGTGTTGGCCACTCGGAGAGCCGCCATCTTGTCTTCTCGTGCATCTTTGCAGTGGACTCGGGCCAGACACAGAGCAACGTCTGCACCGCACCGAGACGACGACTTTTCCACTCCTGCACTCGACCAGGGACCGTGTTCAGGCGAGCCATCAGCGACTCAAGGTCGTTTTGGAGTGTCTCCCTGGGCCAGAGCGATGAGTCGATGCGAGATGTGGCGACCTTCAGCCTTGCAAGATAGTCCACGACAGCTGCAACACGGGACTCTAGTCGGAAAACATTCATGGCAACTTCATCGTTCACCGGAGAATTGATGGGGTCAAGGTTTGGTTCCAGCCGGCTAGTCTCTTCTTCAAAATTTTGACAAAATTCTGCAAGGACAATAACCGAGTCAAGGCAATGGTCGAATGGAAAAATCGCAGTTGAAAATGATTATTGAGAGTAAAGGGTTACCTTCAAGCATAAGGAACAGCTTCTTGGCAAGACCACTCAGGAAGGCCTCCAGCTCATTTTTCTTCCCAGTCAACTGGTTGACTTGGTCGGTCAGGGCGACTTTGTCAATTTTCAGTCGACCGATTTCCTTGTTGGCAATCCCAAGAGCAGCTTCCAGATTGGTATTTTCTTGTTCAAGCTTGGTGACTGAAGCTAACTTTTTGTCAGCAAGCTTGATCTTATCAGCTAGTTCAAGGTCTCTCTTTTGTTGGGCCTCCCTCACCTTACCTGCAAGTTACAGCAAGGTCAGATTTTGAAACAAACGAAGGGAAAAAGCAGTCGTCGAGGCCTCACCAAACATACCTTCGGTCTCCTCCTTTGCCTTCGTCAGATTCTCCTGAACCAGCTTCAAATCCAGCTCGAGCTGAATGTGCTTGTTTTCCAGCTCGGTGTAACGAGCCGCAAGGTCACAGGATTTCTGCGAAGAACCAGTCGACCTCAAAAAAAACAAGATGTATTCTTTAAGTCTGTAATCGACTGCAAGCAGTCGACCACAATCTCGGGGACTACACCCAGTGGGTGCACTCAGCGTGCCCCCACTAATCCTATTGAAGACAGAGTCGATCCATTCGCCTCAGTCGAATGACAGAAAGACTGAATTTATAAAGCCTAAGGCCGACTGCCAGCAGTCGACCTTAGCCTTGGGGACTACACCCAGCGGGTGCACTCAGCATGCCCCCGCTAACACGGAGTTTGAATCGACACACCCAGCGGGTGACTGGTACGAATTTCGGAAAGAAATTTTTTTTGATAGCATATCCTAACAGAACAAGTGGTGGTCGACTGACCTGAACATTGCTTTGAAGGGCGGAACTGGCGTCGTATGCTGCTTGGCTCGCATCCCGGATGGTCTTCACCTGCTCCATCATGATCCCTGCCTGGCGTATCGCCTCCTTCGCGGCCCCATCTTGGTCCTCTGGGACGTGGTACGTCGTGAAGAGGGAGGGCTGTGCGGCCCTCGACGAAGCAGGGAGAGCACTCGTCAGTGGATCTGCGAAGGACACAGTGTGTCGAGTGGTGTTCTCCTCCTCCGCGACCAGAGTCTCGGGCGCCATCACATCCTAGAGCACCCTGCCGGCAGACGCTTTCCTGCTCCTTCTGTGCCTCAGCGGTTCCTCATCTTCATCATCATCAGGAAGAGTGATAAGAACGTTGGATGGAGCTATAGAAAAGAATCAGAATTAGAGATCATGAGTCAGTCGACTAAAAACGGAATTAAGAGTATAGTACCAAGGTTTGAGGTTGCTGCGTCCTCCATCTCTTGGTCATCAGCCCTGGCTGAGGTCTCAGAAGTAGCAGCACTGCAATCCCAAAGAATTAGTCGACTGGCTCAAACGTCAACCGGAGATAAAGCTTGCACAGAACAGGAAGATTTAAGCAGCAATGATTACCCTGATATGGTAGGGATGGACACCTTCATCTTCGGCAGGAGTTTGGTCGGCTTTGACGGGACCGCCCTGGGCTGCTTCGATGCCCTCTCAGTCGGCACCGGAGAAGTGGTCCGAGGGCGCTTGGTCGACTGCGCCACAGTCGCAACCCCCTTGCCACGTTCAGTCGCAGGGTCATGGACAAGCTTCGACCGCCTTTCCGAGCGCGGTGGTGCGACCTCCTCCTCCTCTTCTTCTTTGTCCTCCTCATCATCGTCATCATCGTCATCATCATCCTCAGCGGCATCCGAGTCCCACTCCTCCTGGCTCTCGCCCCCGCTCGCCCCTCCCTCCTTAGTCGGAGCCTGTGCCCCATTGGGCATCGAGTACAGATCGGTGAGGGCCTGATAGACATCAAGACAAAAGTCAATCGACCGATTGGCAGAGAAAATAGAAATAAATATGGCAAGAATACAATGGGAAGTGGAGCAGACATACCTTGTTTGGAACACTGAGGTGGTCGAGTGGAGGAATCCTTCTGGCTCCACGAGGGTTATCCTTGTTCCCAGTAACAGCGACCATCCACCTTTCCAGAGTGGCATCGTCGACTGCTTCTGGGTTGATCCGAGTCTCATCTTCAGTCCCGCGGTACAACCACATGCAATGGCTCCGGAACTGAAGAGGCTGGATACGACGCCTAAGGAACACCTCCAGGAGATCCATACCCGTCACTCCCTCCCGAACCAACTGAACTACGCGCTCCATCAACATCTTCACGTCAGCTTTCTCCTTCGGAATCACCTTCAGAGAGGAGGGCTTGTTCACTCGGTCCATGGTGAACCGAGGAAGTCCACTCGACTTCCCCGGCGTCGGCTGATCCTTGTAGTAGAACCAGGTCGACTGCCAGCCTCTGACTGACTCAGGAAACGTCATGGCTGGGAAGGTGCTCTTGTTCCTCACCTGGATCCCCAGACCTCCACACATTTGGACAACTTGGGTTCTTTCGTCGCCTGGGCTTTCCTTCTTCACGGCCTGAGAGCGGCACGTGAATATATGCTTGAACAATCCCCAATGCGGTCGACAACCTAGAAAATTCTCGCACATGGACACAAATGCGGCGAGATAGGCGATGGAGTTCGGGGTGAAGTGGTGGAGTTGCGCTCCAAAGAAGTTCAAGAAACCACGAAAGAAAACACTCGGTGGCAAAGAAAACCCGCGGTCGACATGGGTGGCCAGAAGCACGCACTCACCCTCTGCCGGCTGGGGCTGCCACTCCCTCCCCGGAAGCCTCGCGGCTCCGTGGGGGATCAGCCCGTCGTTGGCCATGTCGAGAAGATCCCCTTCCGTGATGGTCGACTGGATCCAATCTCCCTGGACCCAGCCTTTCGGCAGGGGAGATCTAGACGAAGACCCGCCGCGACTGGTGGATCTCCCCTTCGCCTTCTCCGTCGCCGACGCCTTCTTCGCGCGTTCCAGCGCCGCCGTCTTATCCTTGACCATGGCTGCCGGCGAGACGCGCGAGGAGAAGTTGTGCGGAGGTGAGAGCGAGCGTGATGGGCGGAGACGAAGGAAGCAGAGAGAGAATGCTGAGGCACTGTTCAAAAAACCCTCACCGGGCGCATTTATAAGAACCTTTCCGAGTGGATGACCACGAAGACTCACTCGACCACCAGAAGGTCAAGAAGCACTCTGTACTGCAACGGTCTGTAATTAAGTAGACTTTATGATAGTTAAGACCCTTTATGTGGGGCGTTACCAGTAACGCCCCCAGACTTTATGTACCTTAAACCCTTCATTACGTGGGTCGGCTGGGGTCCTGGCGCACTCTATATAAGACACCCCCCTCCACAGGCAGAAGGGTTCGCACCCCTATAACTCATATACACATAATCCACTCGACCGCCTCCGGGCTCCGAGACGTAGGGCTTTTACTTCCTCCGAGAAGGGCCTGAACTCGTACATCCCTTGTGTTTACAACCTCTCCATAGCTAGGACCTTGCCTCTCCTTACCTACCCCCACTCTACTGTCAGACTTAGAACCACGACAGGCAGACAACCTTCTTTCCTTCGTACGTACTCTCGGGAAATTCGTTGTCCTTTGGAAGCATATTCTTTATCACTACCAGCAACTTTCCAAATCCCTTGTCAGATACACCATTCTCTGCCTTCCATTGCAGCAATTCTAGTGTGGTGCCCAGCTTTTTCTTGTCACCTTCGCAATTCGGGTACAACAATTTCTTGTGATCCTCTAACATGCGCTAGAACTTCTTATCTCCTTTTCACTTGAGCAGTTTCTCTTTGCATTAGCAATGGCCCGACCTAGATCATCAACGGGCTCATCTGATGCCTCTTCTTCAGCTTCTTCCCGCATTGCCGGCTCAGCTTCTTTCCCCATTGTTGTATCATCATATTCAGGGAACCCATGGCTAGGATAGCTATAATCGTCCTCTTCTTCTTCATTGTCTTCCATCATAACCCATCTTTCTCCGTGCTTGGTCCAAACATTATAGTGGGGCATGAAACTAGACTCAAACAGGTGGACGTGAAAGGTTCTTGAGTTAGAGTAATTGTAATCATTCTTACAACTAGCACATGGACAAGGCACAAAACCATCCGCCCGCTTGTTTGCCTGAGCCGCAGTCAGAAAAGTATGCACGCCATCAACGAACTGGGGAGAGCATCGATCATCGTACATCCATTGCCGATGCATCTTCATTACACACCACCGAATAGACCAAATTAATACAAGTTTATACATAAAGTTCACACAACACTTAAATGCAACATACAAATAACTCTCTAGCTAAAGCATTTAAATGCAACAACAAATGCGATCAAGATCGCAACTAAGGTAACAATTGATCAACCAGCATAATGATACCAAGCCTCACTATCAATGGCATATTTTCTAATCTTTCTAATCTTCAACCGCATTTTCTCCATCTTGATCGTGATCATCGACGATATTGGCAACATGCAACTCCAATTCCGTCTTCTCCCCCTCAATTCTTTTCAATTTTTCTTTCAAATACTGTCGGTGCGGAGATGACACCTATGGGATCACAAGAATCCCTACTACGGTTGCGGGGCACGCGGTGGTGAGAAGAGCGGGATCAGCAGTCAGTACAAGCACACGGGTCGTTTACCTAGGTTCGGGCCGCAGAGATGCGTAATACCCTAGTCCTGCTTTGATGTGTTTATTTGTGTTCTTGAGGTTCTTGAACTAGCTACAAGGAGCATAACTTGCTCAAAAGTCCGAATCCTTCTCCTGGGTGCCTCGGGCCTCCTTTTATAGGCAAGGGGATCGCTACAATGGCACACAGGAGGTGGCATCGGGGCACTGTAGCTAAGCCTATCGCTAGCTATTACGGGACAAGACACATTTAATGCGCCCCCTGACATGTCCCCTCCACTTTATCGCCGCCTCGCCCTGCCTTAACACACACCTGGGCCGGCGAGGCGGTCAGCGCCATGTAAGCTGGCAGGCAGCTGAGGTGGCGCGGTGGTAGGGCCTTCACGAAGGTTTGCATGCCACCACGTAGGAATGCGCTGAGTTGGTCAAGGAATCTTGCGTCGACACACAAGCGCCCGCCCAGCTGGTGGGCTGGCAGTCGCATGGGAGCGGTGGCAGAAGCTTGGCGGGTGTGGGCCTGGTTGCGGTCTCATAGACGCCCTCGGCAAGGGCCTTGCCGGGGCCCCGACAAGGGTCTTGCCATGGCGTTGCGGTCGTCCCCGGCAAGATGTGTTTTTCCTCGGTGAGAACCTCGCCGAGGTTCGTCGTCTTCTATTTCTCCTCTGATTTGGAGTGTATCTTGTCTTCACAAAGATCTGCATGCCATCGCGGAGGGCCTCCCGAGCCTTGGTCCCAACGCGGTTGGTGGCCCTGGAGGAACTAGGGCTCAAGGGAGGTGCGCTTTGCTGGTGTGAGTTTGGGCAAGTTGCCCCCGGCAAGGCTCCTGCTGGAGCTGTGGAGGCTGCCCCGGCAAGAATCTTGCCGGGGAGAACCACCTTGCCCTCTCGGCCTTCTTGTCTTAGCGTGGCTTCTGATAGTTCTGTGGTTCTAACTCATCCCTCTGTCTTTCCCAATGTGGTTGTGGGCGCGACTCTGAATGCCCGTGCACTTAGTAAGGGGTACAATGTAGTGCCCCTACTTTAGTACAACTGACAAATACTCGTTTTCTCTTTCAACTAAATTTAACCTCTTGACAATAAGGTCGGTGGGAATTTCCGGTTCACATACCTCCTAGATAAAAATATCTATGTCAACTTGATGGGCATAATTTGTCATAAACATGAAATGCAACAAATAGTTTTAAAAGATAATATACCACATCCGAATCATAACACGGACGAGGGCCGATGGGGATGGATATCAAAACCATGGCACTATGTATAACAAACAACATACGGGTAAGATAATTATACAAGTAACTATATATCTAAATCACACAAACATGATTTTTTATATAAAAAATATAAGAACAAGAGGCTCATCACAAGGTGGTGCCGGCGACGGACGACCGATGGTGGTTACGACGGAGACGGGAAGACACTAAGTAAACCACACCTACATATGCAAACTAAGAGTTATTTTAAGCTCAAATTGCATATAAATCAAATAAACTACCACATATAATTCCTCCCAAATTACTAAAACCCACAAATTAATCACTATACAAAGCATTGCAAGAGCTAATCTAGCAATGAGAGATGAAAGGACAAAGTTGCTGACCTTTGTGATCACTTGAATGGATGGGGTCCTTCAAATCTTGACAAAATTTGGGCAAAATGTGTGATGAGCTCGAGGGGAAGAGAGGAAGAACAGAGAGGAGAGGGGAAAGGGGAAGAACAGAGCAAGCTGGATGAAGGGTTTATATGTAGGATGACCTGTAGTACCGGTTCGTGACACGAACCGGTACTAAAGGTGCTGGACGGGCCCCAGTCTGACAACATCCTGCCACCACACTCTTTAGTACCGGTTCGTGGCACGAACCGTTGCTAAAGGTTCGCCATGAACCGGTACCACTGAGAGCGGCCCGCCTATCCGTTGGAACCGGCACTAATGGTCACATTAGTGCCGGCTCAATTTCAAACCGGGACTAATGAGCTGCACATTAGACCATTTTTCTACTAGTGTCTAGTCGTCCTCCTTGAAGATGATTAGCTCCAGTCATCCTTCTCGAAGATGATTAGCTCCAGTCATCCTCCCTGAAGATGATTGGAACATAACCGTGTATCTGGGAACCCTTTACCGCCAAACCTGCCTTTCCCGCCAACCCTTCTGTTCCCGCCATCGTCTTTCCCGCCAACCCTTACGTTCCCGCCAACTTCTCTCCCGCCACCCCTTCCGTTTCCGTCATCTTTTCATTATTGTTTCCGCCCTGCTGTATAGTGGAATAAACGTTCTTACCTCAAATCTTTTGTCAAACACTGATATAAAACCTCTGCTCACCCTACAATACGTGAATGATACACTCATTGTTGCCGCACTCACCCTAAAGTGTTCCTTGATGACTTTGCCCTCATAACTGTCCTCTCAACCAACTTTCGTAAAACTGCATATCTTCCATTCCACTCAGAACATGCATTGACCTTGCTAATTGCCACAACCATGACATGCTAACATGAATCCTTTCCTCTACTATACTTATGTTTGCCTTTGTCTCCCGCAAAACTACCAACTTCTGCCTTTGCCCCCATCATAGATGTACATCTTCCAAAGATATGTCCTTGATTGGGTTACTGGATTGGAAGATATGTAGTTTTACGGAAGTTGATTGAGAGGATAGTTATGACGGCAAAGTCATCAAGGAACACTTTAGGGTGAGTGCGGCAACAATGAGTGTATCATTCACGTATTGTAGGATGAGCGGAGGTTTTGTAGCAGTGTTTGACAAAAGATTGGAGGTACGAACGCTTATTTCACTACACATTGCAGCAGGGCGGCAACAATAATGAAAAGATGGCAGGAACAGAAGGGGTGGCAGGAACATAAGGGTTGGCGGGAAAGACGATGGTGGGAACATAAGGGTTGGCGGGAAAGGCAGGTTTGGCCGGAAAGGGTTTCCAGGACAATCATCTTCAGGGAGGACTTCAGGGAGGATGACTGGAGCTAATCATCTTCTGGGAGGATGACTGAAGATAATCATCTTCGGGGAGGACAACTAAAAGCCCTTGTTCAACCGACTGCCTAGTCATCTTCAGGGAAGACGACTGGACACTAATCATCTATCAGTAAGACGATTAGTTCCAGTCGTCTTGCCCGAAGATGACACTGTATCATTTGTGAAATATATCTAAACAGTGTATTATTTCTGTAAATTAATAAAAATGTATTATTTTAAAAAATTAGCAAGTATCCAACCTGCAAATACACAGGCGCGGACGAACGAAGGCCGGATCCAAGCGAATCAACCTTCAACGAACGCCGACCGGATCCCACGAGATCAGCCGGAGATATACCTCCACATGCCCTCTAACGACACTAGAAACACCATCGAGACAGGGGATAGACGAGGAGAATCTTATTCCATCTCCAGGAAGTCGAGGCCGTCTCGTCTTCCTGAGCATAGCACAAACTACCTAGTGCGACTGATAAAAACACCTAAAAAGGGAGCCCTCTCACCAGTAAGGGTCGGGATCCACTACTTCTCCGTGGTCCTAGAACAATAGGAGATGAGGCGGACCAGCGGCGGCCGGCGAGAGGCTAAGGAAACCCTAGTCGGGAGCCACCTGAGTCTACACCTCGCATGAATTCAATGGACCAAAAACCAAAATGAGACCGATAACGAATTAACGTATTACCTCCGTCCCAAAAGGTTTGTCTTAGATTTATCTAGATGTATGTAGAGACGTATATAACACTGAAACGTGTCTAGATACATCTCTATCTTAACATATCTAAAACATATCTACACAAATTTAAGATAAGCTTTTTGGAACGGAAGGAGTAGTTTTCTGCCATTCTGATAGCACACCCGCTCACACAAGTAATGATCAAGCGGTGTGTGTGGTGTTGTGTCTCATCTTATATGGGCTAGCGATGGCGCGGCGATGTGTTGTTGTGTAGGAGTATTAAGCAGTGGAACACACAAGGTAAAAAAGTTGGTAAGGCAAGTGCACATGGCAAAGTTATGAGAGGAAACAAAAAGGACTTCAAGCTACGATAAACACGTGATGGATGACATGGCATGATTCCCTCACAGCTTCATAAAACCGCCAACGCCCCTAGGCACTAGATAATTGCACGATGTCGACTGCTAGTGACCATGCACTCTCGGTAGTACAGCCCTACTAGTAGGCTACTCAATATTCATGGAGATCGTTGGTACGTGTAGAATAAACTAGGATCGTGAGGCGTTGGGAAACTACAAGCTATGCTTTCAGGCACATCCCGTGTGAATCAACATGGATGCATCGCCAGGTGACAATTTTATGGTTAAGCATTTAGAGGATATGGTGACTATAGGGTTAGTATTGGCAATCTCACCCAATCCTTCCCACATTTGTATACATCGGGGTTTACCAATCCAACGTATGGTGTTTTTGTGTGAAGCGCAAATACAAGCATATACTCTATTTAGCATACAAGTGTAGTTATATTGCTTGCATTAGCAAATGTTGATACTGTGCTAATGCTGATACTATGACTTGTGTGGCGACCATCCTTTTTGGGTACATGGCATGGTATTCTAGAATGGGCTTGTTCATCCGGTTCATCTGTAAAGAAATTACAATTAAATTAGTTTGTGGGAGGCAATTAGGGTACCAATAATATGGCTCTAAGCTCGATGGCTTGCTATGTGGGGCCCCTCGTCATCTGGGTGGACAAGTTCTAGTTGATGCTATATGAAATTGTTGTTGGCAAGTTTCACCGGTGGATTTAAAATCAATCTAGGAACATACAATGAATTACAACATCCAGATGTACAAGTTTGCCTGGTACATACTATGACCTGATATATGTAAAAATATGTTCTAACACGATGATCCCACTATCATTATATGTATTTTTATCTAGTTTAGCTCATCTGTCTTGCGGCAACTCTAGCCGATCCCCTAAATAATAGAGAAGTATCCGTGCGAGTAAAGTTAGTGTAGTAAACTTTTACTCCTCTATAGGTGGCCACACCGCCAATTCCCTAAACTTAGTGGAGTAAAAGAAATTGCATAATTTTTTTTGTCTTAGCCGCATAAACTTGAAACACTTCAAAATATATATCATAAACATTCAGATTAAAACATGCATAACATAACCGTTAACAAGCATTTAGTTTATTGATCGCAATTTTCAAATTAAAACATGCATAGTTCATCCATAAGGCATGACTTCAAACACTAAGTTTGATCCAAAATCACCACAACACATAGCATGTGTTATGTTGTGGATCAAGGCCAACCAATGGCATGCACAAACTCATACAATGTTCTCGCCGAAGAAATGATACAAAGCGAAGGGCTTGTGGGAGAACTTCTTGTTCCTATGCTTGAAGAGTTCTTGGATGTAGGGGCCATATTTTGTGACTTGCACACCGCTCAGTGATGCATAATTCACTTGATTGATGCAACGGGGCCATCAGGTGGAATTAGTCGTGAATGGTGCCCCGATGATGCCCAAGAGATCCTTGTGCACAACTTGATTGCACCTCCACGGAGTTGTTGTAGTGCTTCACAATTCTCTCCTGAAACTTGTCCTTTCTTTGATCCGTTGCAACAGACGCATCCATGGAGATGTTCATCCAAGCATAGCATAGAGCAATATCTTCAACTTGATTGTACTTGTGAGTTCGTGACTGTGGCGTCTTCGTGCTTGCTTCGGTCACCTCCTCAACCTCAATTCTTCTTCATCGACCACCTCCTCTTCACCCAACTCCTCTTCGGCCACGTCCGAATGATCCCAAATCGAATCGTAATTGAGATCATCTAGCCCCATCGTGACCGAGGATTCCAAAGACACCAAGAATTCGTTCGTGTTCATCTCCACACTACGACAACAAAACCAACAAAGTACATCATCACCAGCCATCAACAATTACCATCAAATTCATCGACCGAAATGGAAAAGAAGTTTGTTTTACCTTGCTGGCATTTCCTTGAGCACTTGGCGGTTGTGACCTTTTTTGCCTGCTGCGGCGGCTGGACACCGTCGGGGCAGTGGCCGCACGGGTGGCTGGAGACACTGCATGAGGCGTTGGGCGTGGACGGTGGGGGGGGGGGGGGGGGGGAGTAGCCTTCTTCTTCTTTGTGACCGCCTCAGTGAGAGCCGACGGCACGACCATCGGTTTCCTTGCTCTCTTGCTGTCGGCGGGAGGGAGGCCGACCGTCGCTGGAGAAGCAGTGGCCACCCCGTCGGTCTTCATCGCGGATGGAGCTACTACTTGTGGCCAGTGGAGATTTTTCATCCCCAACCTCTTTTTCGGTGCGGGCGGCGGCGCGCGGTAGTTTCTGGCGGTGACAAGCCGCCTGGTTGCTGACAGGGTGGTGGAAGGGTCTTGGCTAACCATCCAGGCGACAGGGGCAGTCATCGGTGGCGAAAATGGCGCGTGGCCCGGCGGCGGCAGGAAAAACGCAGTCGCGAGGGCGGGAGAAAGAGGCGAGCATGTTTTAACTTGGCCACACGGGCCCTGAGTATTTAGGCACTATGGGGGATGGGGGTTTGACGAAGGAGTAAATTTTTACTCCCTTATAGAATTTAGGAGTTCGGGCAAGTGCAGGTTAGAGTACAACCGAAATTTTACATCTCTATAGATTGTCAGGGGATCGGCTAGAGTTGCTCTAACATGGTTAAAAATTGGTAAGACTTCTGGTAGAGAAAGGATTGGTAAGGCAAACGCACATGACATAGTTAAGAGAAAAAAAGTGGCTTCAAGGCAAGCACATGACAATGACATCGCTTGGAACTGCATGTTGTCGTGTGCTACTGACCAAGTGCTCTCGTTAGTACTCCCTCCGTTTCTTTTTGTTCGCATATAAGGTTTAGTCAAAGTCAAGCTTTGTAGAGTTTGACTAACTTTATATTAAAAAATATAAACATTCACAATATGAAATCAATATTATCAGATGCATCATGAAACGTATTTTTATATTATATAGTTTTAGTATTGTAGATGTTCATATTTTTTTATATAAATTTGGTCAAACTTTGTGTAGTTTGACTTTGACCAAATCTTATATGCGGAGTAAAAAGAAACGGAGGGAGTATTAATATATTTCCTTTGTCGAAAAAATGCTCTCGTTAGTGTTGTTCAGAAAGGAAGTGGTCTCGTTAGTAAACGCTGACCCAGTACTAACGACACATAGGTAGTCTGTGTAAGATTAGCTTTTCGTTCCCCAACAAGTTGGGGGTGTATGCATGATGTTGGCATGTACTCCAGTTGGGATTGTGAGGGATTGGGAATTAACGTGTTATGCTTTCTACCTGAAACCGTGTGGATCGACATGGATGCCTCACAGACTGACTAATCCACGGATGAACAAGTAGATGGCATTGCGACTGAGGATGGTATTAATAAACAGGGTGTTCAAGAGTCTCTACTCTTCCGGTTGTTGCTGCTACTGGGTCTTGCACAAGTAGAAAACCCCCCTATAGGATTTTCCTATCAGCAGCGTTTCTGAAATACTGGTCGACGCCGCTATTTCAGCTAATTACCAGCTGTGTTTGACAGAAAATGATACGCTGCTATGTTGAAGTACTTGCAACGTTCGACACCCTCAAATGCTGCCAGTGTCGTGTGCCCAAAAAATTTCACGGCAGAAAGTGCTGCCTGCTGGCGCAAGTAGACGTAACAGCTATTCTATGTATTAGCAGCGTTTGAGGGCTTGACGAACGTTGCTACTGTTCACACAAAGGTACCGCTGTCGGTCCATAAATTTAGCAGTGTTTATAAGTCGTGCACGCTGCCAAATAGTTAACTTGTAGCCACGTCCATTATTACCGAACGTGCCTCTAATATTTGAGATCTATTCCTAAAACCTTTAGTTGGATTTATGAATTATGTTCATGGAACAAAAGCAAAATGGACAGAGACATAATTTGGTACCATGAAATTAGGAACACACACACGCGCGCGCGTACACGCGCACAGGCACACACGCACACACACACACACACACGTGTGTGCGCGCGCGCGCGCGCACACGTGTGTGTGTGTGTGTGTGTGTGTATTCTATTAATTTGATAGTTGGACATACTCGATTTATCATACTATATACTCAGCAACCAGTCTAGTATTGACATGCGCCTTAGAGATCGAGATGCTTATTCTATGAAAATGTAAGACTCTCACTGCTGAAGTGAAACAATGGCATCATATATATATGTCACTATCAATTTTCAGAAAACTGTCTTGCGACATCAGTAGCCACATCACTAAGCAAGTAATGAGAGGCGTTATGCTCTCCTCTAGCGAACTAGTAAATACATTTTTTTCAGCTTACAATTTTCAGCTGCAATTAATCAAGTCGCTAGTACTCCATGCGACAACAAATGACGTGGTTGGAGCGAGGCTGGGTAAGAAGGAAGAATTAAGGAGAAGAGAGGCAAAGGGTGAGGAGGATGCACATATATAGTGTGTTGAAGCTCCAATGAGTGTTTATCAAGAAAAGGTCTAATAAGTGGCATGATTATTGTTTGCCTGGAAAAGAAACTACACGCTCAATGCCACGCTTCACATCCACCTCACAGAAATGACTTTTTCTTTTCTTTTCAGATGATATATACATGCTTAATCTAGAGAAAAAAAAAATTAAACTTCATGATTCATGTCAGACAAAACTATATATGGTTCACATATATGTCCGATGAAAATTGTCCTGGACATTACTAACAACATTATTGCAAGTGGCGCACGCTCATCTATCTCTAAACTGCAACCTCTTTCTACTTCTAATTTTCTTTGTCATCATCACCTATCTGTGATGACGTATGATTGATGTTTACATTTAAATAGTATACGCCGGACGTTGTTAATGTACATACTTGCTAGTAACCATGGAAGATGATATCCGTACATGTTAATTTGGCCGATCCATCATATTTCAAATAGTTAAAAGATGTGCTTTGTGACCCCTATCCATATCAAAATTTCACCTTCTGTCAGAAAAAAGTAGAGGAATGGGAATTTTGTTTTTTTCTGGAAAGTGTATATGACCAGGGGCTGAAGAGGGTTCCTTGCTTATAATGAATGGCCACCAAAGCTCGAACGCTGGCAGGGAGCACAACTACACGAAGAGAGCATACACTACAAGAAATATGTCAACTTGTGACCACCACTATTGGTTACTGAAAGGTCATAAATTTCCATTTACGACCTTTTTGTGACCAAAAACAGAAGGTCAAAAGCTGGCCGTCGTAAACTGACTATAGCGACCTTTCTTCTGGAATGGTCAAAGACGTTTACGACCAAAATATTCCTACTGTGGCGTTTTGGTCACTAGCAACCTCCCCAAGCCACATAGGCATCCAGCGTGGCAAGCTGATGTGGCACAAGATTCAGTCCGGTCCAATTCGGTTTTCTACATGGGCCTAGCCCAACAATTCGGTCTTATATATTTTTTTCTATCAATTTTTGATCAACTTCATGGGCCAAGCCCAACATTGCAACCTTTTTTATTGTTGGGTTGTGGCCTTTTTGTCTAAACGAATTTAGCGTTTCTTTTTTTTCCAAAAGAAGGGTCCACTAGTCAGATGGGTCCCAATTGTCAGGTTCTAGTAACTGGGTCCCATTTGTCATGTTTTGGTAAGCGGTTTCCATCTATCAGGCTCATGTTCTTCATATTTCAAGCATTATTTTGTTTGGCAGAGACAAAAACACACATGATACTTAAATAAGAGCAACCAGATCACATAATACAAGCTCTATCCGTTCCAATACAGAGGACCATACTGCTTTACAAGCTCTACAAGTGTAACAAGCTCTACATGTAATACAATACTGCTTTACAAGCTCCTTCCATGTGATCACAAACTACCTGCTCCTGTCATGAACATACTGGATTCGCTGGATGAACATAGTCAGGTGAACAACATGCCGGACTCGCTCGAAGACCATAGTCAGGGCTGGGAACAAACAAAACAACAACATGGCTTCCACTGTCATCCTGTTACATGAATCAGAGAAAAATTAGAAAAACTGGGGGAAATATATGTCGTAGCTAACAAAGTACGAAACAATAGTGAGACGAGCTGCGTTGGTACAAAGAAATGTGTTCTCGCTTGCTTCGTCGAGCATGATAAATAGTTCATTTGATGAGATAGGTAGCCTTGAGGCTGCTGTCTGAATAAGGTCCTAGAGGGGAGAAAAGAAGCTTACATATGATACTACACGACACCAAATGCATACAGTAACAAGTTGGGTCAACAAAGCCTTACCAGGACTTCATTGCCGGCTCTGGCATATGGCAGCGGCAATGAAGGAGCACCTATGTCAAGAGAAATCACACATGTCCTGAACCCTGGGCATCATTTTAACTTACAAACTGCATCACCAAATAAAACTACCAGGTTAGTGACAACCTTAAAATGGAATCAGACAGTCTTACATTTTGAGCCACTTGTAAGATCAATTCCAGTTTTCTTTAACTCGGATGTGAAAGCAAAAAACTTGCCAGAATTAGCAAGGATTCCTCTGCCTAACTAGATTCAGCACGATACAAGCAGGGCACCTTATGCTCTGCACCTTGCACGGCAAGCTTTGCAATAAAATAAACTAGCACATCAAGGTTGTCACATGAAAACTGACATAACAGTCAGGTTCAGAGCAAACAAAAATGCTCTACAAGGATTAAGGGATCACTATGTCAAAATCCACAAGTAAACTAACAACTTAAATAGGTTGCCAATTCCATACCAAACCAAGTTTTATGCATCAGTATTACCATGCGGAATCACACACAGAGACCACCATGACAATGCAAAGGCCTAACTTAGGTTCGAGTTTGTGTACATATAAAAGCAGGAAACAGGGATGGCTAGTACGAAATGCTAATTCGACTTAACCCATTTGTTGGACACCTTGCTCTGGCCGGCGCCGCCGTACGCCCTCACCGACGCCTCCAGCCTCGCCCCGTTCAGCTCTCCAACTGCACAAAAAAATGATACACTTCAGAACTTGCAATTTAAGAGAATATACTGAATAAATATGCCGCCCACCCGATTGAGCGAGCCACATGAATTGTTGCTTGAGTTGACTTGAGAAAGCGATAGTACGCTGAAGGAATAATCTATAGTCCTGGTCAATCAGCGATGACCCATGAGGCCAATACAGTAGAGCATAGGCACAAATCGTATGCTTGTTGCTCACGGACATACTGCTAGTACCGACATGCACACAACACAAGACAACTACCAAGCATCCAACATCAGTGGCTTATCTCCTCTAAAAGTGCAACCTTATTTTGCATCTACACTAGCCCCTAATCGTGCAACAATTTACAGTAATTTGAGGAGTATTTGCTAGGATCATGATGACAATTTTAGATTAAATTGCAGTGTTTGTCATCCACAGTTGTATGGTTCTATCTAGGATTACATAAAAACAGAGAAAACATGGAGCTACCCAGCATCCATGACTAGAGCTAGTAGTAGGAACACATGGTACAGTAGTAGAGCCGCATCACAACTACTGTCAGCCGGCAAGGCATGCGTTGTGCTACCTACTCATGGTTCAAAGAGCCATCTCGCTGAACCTGAACCTGAAACTAAACTACCCATGTCTTGAGCATTCAACTGATCCTAGGCCAAGCTACAAAGGGAGATGTACTTCACATGCTATTCTGGAACAACTAAGAATACTTCACATGCTATTATGGAACAACTAAGAATACTTCACATGCTATTCTGAAGCAACTAAGAACAGTTCACATGCTATTCCGATACAACTAATAACAATTCACATGTTATTCTGATACAACTAATAATATTTCACGTTTCCCTCTGTTCTTGAAGAAACAACCAATATGTTAGGAGTAGATTAATAGAACAAAAGTAGGCCTGATTTCTCAAAGAACTCTGTTCTGGAGATACAGCGCCTCCTTCTTCTGCTGGATCTCTTTTGCTTCCTGGATTCATGAACACAGATAATAATCAATCAATGTTGTTACTTTGTAGTATCATCAATCATTAAGAGTAAGTGCGATTGTGATTGGTAAAGAATAATAATTAAGAAGGATGGATACTGTCGTGCCTGCCAGTTAAGCGAGGTTGGATGTGTGCAGAAAGCAAAGCAGCATGCATGTGTAGCGAACGAGTAACAGAACCTCGATCCGCATTTTTGACACAAACATCACGGTGCGGCGGAGGGAGTAAATAATACTAGCAAGTGCAGGAAGTAGAAGTGCATGTCGCAGTTAATAAATTGATAAAGGGATGAGCAAAAAATTCATGATGCTCAGATCAGCCAGGACAATATGATTTGCAAGCGGCAGTAGGTTGAGGTCAGGATAAACAAGTATGAGGATGATAAGCAAGTGATTTTGCTCTTATTTCTTCTACTACTTAGTACAATAGCTAATACAAGAAGATAGAGACACATGCATGCTGCTGTTTTGATTGCACAGAATTTGATCATCGTTGGCTACAATCGTGAGATGATTTGTGAAATGTCGTCCTGATTTTGGTTAAGATACCTCAGTGGAGAGGTGGCGGGAGTGCATGAGCCTCCTTGGCACGAGCCGGCGTCGCTCCTCCGCCTGCGCTCGCTGGAGCAGCGAGCCACCGAGCCTCCTCGCCGCGCATCGAACCGCCGCCATCGTCTCCAGCCTGCCAATAGTTGCTTAGGGATTTGGAAGAAGAAAATGAAAAGGGGAGGAGATGATTGGGGGTCTAACCTTGATGGCGTCAGGGTAGCAGTGAAGCTGCATCATTCATGCCTTCGGGACAGGGGAGGAGGAAGACGTCCCGTCGATGGCGTCCCGGTGCTCAAGCAACGATAGCGTGTTGGATCTGCAAGGGAGACAAGATGAGGTGAGGAAGAGAGGGAGGGATGTGACGAGGACAAATGGAGGGACTCACCTGAGTCGCCGGAGCAACGCTGGAGCCACGCCGGCGAGGTGCCAGAACGCAAGAGGCAGATCTGGTCGGGGGAAAGGGAGCAACGGAGGCAGTGGAGCTCAGATCTGTCCTGCATGGATATACTGCTGGAGGTGGAGGGAGGGAGGAAGAGAAGGGGTCGCCGGCGGTGGAGAAGGCTGGGGTTGGGGGAGGTCTGCGGCGGCGGCTGGGTTGGAGGGGATCGATCTAGAGAGGGGGAAGAGGTGGGTTGGAGGGGATCGATCCAGAGAGGAGGAGGAGGAGGAGTTGTGGGGATCCATGCCATGTCGTCGCCGCACGCGTGCCGGATCTCGCCGGCCGTCGATTCCCGCCTGAGGTCGCCGGAGGTGGCGGCAGCAAGGGAGTGGTGGAGTGCTAGGGTTCGGTTTGAGAGAGAGAGAGAGAGAGAGAGAGAGGAGGGCACGACGGGTTGGGTGGGGCTCGCGAGAGAGAGGGGGGTTGCTGCGGTTGGTTGGATGGACCGACGGACGGATGGATGTGTATGGATGGACAGATGTTTGCCATGTCATCAATCCGTGCCATGATTGGTTGCACCAATCAGAATTAAGCTTATGTATTATTTTTTTCCTTTTGTTTCTCTTTTTTAACCTCTTATTCCGGATAACATTCAACACTAAAAGAGGAGGTAGCCTGTGTTTCGGCCGCAACAGAGAGGAGTTTTCATTTACTAAGGGAGTTTTTATTTTCTTTGGATGAAAAAAACCATTTTCCATTTTTCGAGTGCCCAAAAGGAGGTTTTTTTGTGAAGGACCTACCATATATTTTTTGCAAAATTGGACCAAATCAATTTTATAAAATATTAGGCCATGTTTAATGCACAATTTACCAAATGGTTGGGTGTCAAGAGTTTTGATCCACCTCTGGTGAAAAAGACAAATTCCCGCCGATTCGGTTGGAAGCGGGTCAAATTTGAACAGCAGCTGCCTCATAGTTTGCTCTTTATTTTTTCCAAAAATCATTTCTAGGTACATAAGTATCTATTTAATCAGAGAAACACAAAAAAATTCAAGATTCAACCACTAGATAGGAACGATCATTCCCGCCGTTTTGATCGCATTTTGAAACGGGCATAAAAAAATCAAAAAAAATCAAAAAATTGGGAAACCTTCGCATTGTGTCATTATATGTGGCCAAGTTCCCAGGAAAAATAACAAACTTGTAATACGACAATTATTTTAAAAGAGTGTTCTCAGAAATGAGCTATCATTTATGAAGATTCATGGCTTTCAAGCCAAATGATCAATCTTATGGCCACATTCGTGGCATAGTTTGTTCAAATGATCTCATATTGTGCACAAGGGTGCATATTGGAATGGCAAACAATGTTTCCTAAGGAAGTTTTCATTTTCTTTGGACAAAAAAACCATTTTTCATTTTCCGAGTGCCCTAAAGGAGGTTTTTTTTGTGAAGGACCTCCCAAATAATTGTTGCAAAATTGTACCAAATCAATTTTCTAAAATACTAGGACATATTTAATGCACAATTCACAAAATGGTAGGGTGCAAAAAGTTTTGATCCACTTCTCGTGAAAAAGACAAATTTCCGCCGATTCAGTTGGAAGCGGGTCAAATTTGAACTGCAGCTGCCTCATAGTTTGCTCTTTATTTTTTCCAAAAATCATTTCTAGGTAAATAAGTATCTATTTAATCATAGAAACAGCAAAAAAAATCCAAGATTCAACCACTAGCTAGGAACGGTCAAGCCCGCCGTTTTGACCGCATTTTGAAACGGGCATAAAACATTCAAAAAAATCAAAAAATTGGGAAACCTTCGCATTGTATTATATGTGACCAAGTTTCCAGGAAAAATAATAAACTTGTAATACGGTAATTATTTTAAAAAATTGTTCTTAGAAATGAGCAATCATTTGTGAAGATTCATGGCTTTCAAGCCAAATGATCAATCTTATGGCCACATTCATGGCATAGTTTGTTCAAATGATCTCATATTGTGCACAAGGGTGCATATTGGAATGGCAAACAATGTTGCCTAAGGAAGTTTTCATTTTCGTTGAACGAAAAAACCATTTTCCATTTTCCGAGTGCCTGAAATGAGGTTTTTTTGTGAAAGAACTACCAAATAATTGTTGCAAAATTGGACCAAATCATTTTTATAAAATACTAGGCCATATTTAATGCACAATTGAAAAAATTGTTGGGTGTCAAAAATTTTGATCCACCTCTGGTGAAAAAGACAAACTCCCGCCGATTCAGCTGGAAGTGGGTCAAATTTGAACTGCAGCTGCCTCATAGTTTGCTATTTATTTTTTCCAAAAATCATTTCTAGGTACATAAGTATCTATTTAATCAGAGAAACACCAAAAAAATTCCAAGATTCAACCACTAGCTAGGAACGATCATTCCCGCCGTTTTGACCGCATTTTGAAACGGGCATAAAAAATTCAAAAAAAAATCAAAAAATTGGAAAACCTTCGCATTGTGTCATTATATGTGAACAAGTTTCCAGGAAAAATAATAAAATTGTAATACGGTAATTATTTTAAAAAAGTGTTCTCAGAAATGAGCTATCAAGTGTGAAGATTCATGGCTTTCAAGCCAAATGATCAATCTTATGGCCACATTCATGGCATAGTTTGTTCAAATGATCTCATATTGTGCACAAGGGTGCATATTGGAATGGCAAACAATGTTTACTAAGGAAGTTTTCATTTTCGTTGGACGAAAAAACCATTTTCCATTTTTCGAGTGCCCGAAAGGAGGTTTTTTTGTGAAGGAACTACCAAATAATTGTTGCAAAATTGGACCAAATCATTTTTATAAAATACTAGGCCATATTTAATGCACAATTGACAAAATGGACTGGTGTAAAATTTTTTGATCCACCTCTCGTGAAAAAGACAAATTTCTGCCGATTCAGTTGGAAGCGGGTCAAATTTGAACTGCAGCTGCCTCATAGTTTGCTATTTATTTTTTCCAAAAATCATTTCTAGTTACATAAGGACCTATTTAATTATAAATACATGGTTTGGTGGCAATACGTCGAGGTTTGGGCGGTGGCCGAGGGCCCCAACTCTAGAGCGCGTAAACTCGCATGCCTGCCGCGTGGTCACTACGTGACCGTGGCGTTGCCATGTGTTCTGGGCGGCCTAGGCATGTCTAGTGGGTTGGGCACTCCCCAGGTTGGTGCTAGGAAGAAAATTACAACATAAGATTCTCACGAGGAGACCAATCGATGCTCAAACATGAATTAGCAGCCAAGTGTTTGATTAGCGGTACGGGAAATGTACATGGCTAATGGGTGTGAGTTTTGGCTAAGGATGATCAGTTACTAAGAAGACCGTTTTCACAAATTTTCAGCTCAAAAGGAGGAGCCTAGGTGGTACTTGCTTTGCAAACTACCACACTGGACATAACTACGAATGTTGAAGCTCGGCTCAAAATAATGAATGTATTGAGCTGGCATTTGGTGGAGGATGGTTATTTGGGCATAGGAAAGCACTGTAGAAAATGGATGCTATTTGGACATGCCAAAGTGGTACTTCCTTCACAAAATGTTGTTCTGAACAGAATAGGAAAATGAATATTTTTGAATTATTTTTGAACTAGGCAAGGAAGGTTTTTACATATTTGACAAAGATATGACCCAAAGAATTTATGAGATTTTTTGGGGAATTTTGGGAATTACATAAATATAGGTTGCTTCACAACCTAGGGCAAAACTGCCACATGGACATGACACATAGGCAAAACTGATGAGGTGGCGCCTAGTCATAGCAACCCACCACAATTTACAAGGCTATGACCATCTATATTGGTCGTTAACAACTAGAAATAAGGCAGCGGACTAGCGCTGTTTGCTTTATGACCATTTCGTGTAAAGAAATTATGACCTTTCTGACCAAAATGGTCGCAATGGTTTAGGGTTTGGAGCCCCTCGAACAGCTTTTGACCAATTGATCTCAAATGATCATAAATCTATGACCAATTCTTCCAGGGTCACTGACAGAAGGTCATAAGTTGACATATTTCTTGTAGTGATAGTCCACATGCGGGGAAAGCTAAGGTAAGCACGTGAGCATGTATAGCTTCATAAAATAAAGACATAGGTACATTATCACGAGTCATGAGTCATGACACACATGGTTCCACACCTAGCTCTATAAATGAGTCAGGGCATTGGCCACCATGACAAAGGAGGCTAGTAGTGAAGCTCTTCACAATCCATAAACCCACACGTGTTCTTCCGTGACAATGCATGCATTTCTTAACGTAGGTGTTAGGACTTTATGCAGTCATATAAGTTGTAGGATTGTGTGGTACTGGTAATGTATGCGCTACGGTAAATTTCTTGGATTGTATAGGTCAACATTAATGCCTCGCAGACAGATGTGATCTTGCTATACATACGGAATTCCGGGCTATATATTGTGCTTGGCAGCATTGAGCCCTGCACCGAACTTTCTTGAGTTGTCGTTGTGGCTCGACGCGAGAAACGATGGATGATCGTTATTGTGCAAATGACACATTCATAATCAAATCTGGTTTACCATGTCCTAGATATTATACTACTCTGGTTGACGCGTATTTAAAATAACACTAAGGTACAAGCTTGTACCTTAGTCACTGAAAGTTGTATGCAACACATATTTAATGTCTGTATGATATGGCACAACATACAATATGTTTGGATTGCCCAAATATATTTGTTTGCTAGTTTTTGGTGCATAAAAGGACATGGTACATAAGAGCTGCAATCAAGTTGTACCGCAATGCGAGTATCGAACAATCGGTCATCAAGACAATGACTGGAACACCACTTCATCTTTGGAGTGAAAACTCTTCTCATGACATTTATTAGTTGGTCACAGCGGCGGCGAACATGCATCATTAGCTTGTTCGAGGCATTGTCTATTTGTTGTCGTGCTGATCTTCATTGGCGGGTCTCGGCGACAAGGATGAAAATCCTTATCGAGGTCGTCTCGGGCTGAACATGGCTACGGTGGCACAAGGACGTTTATCCGTTCTTAAACATGTTGTTGCGGAAGAAGTAGACTTGGTCTTAGGTGTTAATTCCGTATCTTGTAACGATTCACAAGTAGGTACCTTTGTTATATACTTTTTTCAATAATTAATAAGTGCATCACGGTAATACAGAGGCCTTTGGTTTCAACTGTCTTTTCGACAAAATAGGACACGTTATAGCTTGATTGCAATTCTTAACATCTCGAGTTTTGTCCAATAGTGATAATTTCAGAATTTCTAGAGATTGATGTAGATTTTGATGTTAAAACTTAATATGGATACATGGACTGTGAATTGAAACTTAATAAACAAATACATCTTGCTAGTTTCAAAAGGAGACAAGTGTATATTTCTCTCATCTGACTTATTGGTCGTGTCTATTTGGTACCTCATTTTTGGGGGTGTAATTTTCACCTTTAACTGACAATACAGGGTATTTTTAGTCCATCAGTCAACGAGGAGATCACCCTGGCGACATACATTCTGTGGAACATATGGAAGGAGCGCAATAGAAGAATTTTCGAGCAGAAGGAGCTATCGGCTATTGCTCTTTCGGCCCTAATTAAAGAGGACGTTAGATGTTTCAGGGAAGCATGGAGGGAGAGAGTGTGAGTGTCCTTTTGTGGTTTCGTTGGTAGTGTGTAAGAGTGGCTTTTCACAAGCTGATGTAGGAGTGTTCAAACGCGGGCTTCCCCAAAGAGGGAATCCGTTTTGTACCCTTTTTCTTCCCTTACTATAATGCAAAGGCAGAGCTCCTGCCATTCACGTCAAAAAAAAAAAACTTGTGCTCCAGCCGAGGCGAGATTGTGGCTCCAGGGATCACCGCTCTTGCTTAGGACACACCAACATTATCAAAGAGCAAGAGGCACACCACACTGATGTTTCTTTACCGGCGCCGCCAAACCCTTTGAACTCATCAATGTAGAGAAGAAGATACCAATGATCATGATCTTTTTAGCAAGTCTCCGTCACAGAGAAGAAAATGTTAGAGAGGACTTGTATAACGTCCTAGGCCGAGCTAGACAGAATCAGGAAATGCAAATCACACAGGCTCCCAGATGTGGCCGAAGTTGGCTAACCTTCGTAAGTTAGAACTGGAAATGGAGGACCTACTGACCTAGACACACCGCTTAATGGGGTATGATGAAAACAGACGATCCTTTTTTTTAGAAAAGGAGGATGACCCCCGGCCTCTGCATCTGGTCGATGCATGCGGCCACTTTATTGATTATTCTCGAGACCCTTACAAAGTATTACAACAATATGCCTGAATCCGCCATCTTGGCATCATATGCCCCTACTCCTATCCATATGATGAAGGGGCGCTAGCTGGGTCAAATACCCAGTCCACTCACCTAAGCCTATCATCAAAAGTCAGAAGCCCCAGCCGAGCCACATACCGGGTCTGGGGCAGAACTGGTTTGACGCACTCACATATGTCGTCGCTGCCATCTTCCACTGGTCCGTCTTCAGAGCAGATATTGAGGCTTCTACCTTGTCAGGCCACTCTGCCATCGACGTCACCATGACTCCAGACAGCAACCCCCTCCCGCGCGAGTCCAGCACCGCACATCGGGCGCCGAGTCTCCACTGCACCACGCCGCCGAGATCCGCCGTCATCAATGTGCAGGATGAAGCGCCGCTCCACCAAAAAAAAGCCGCTCACTGGTCCCTCGAACCCGTGTACGCCTCCAAGAATGACGCCCCCAAGGAGGAAACGACATAAACGCGCCGTCGTCATCTGATCTACTGATCTAGGGTTTCCCCCGGAGATAGCGGATAGAGGTCTGGAGCTTCTCCACGGCGATGCCTTCAAGAAGGTAATGACACAAAAGAGTGCCGCCAACGCCGGTCTTGGCATCAAGACGAGAACTAGGTTTTCACCCGGATCTGCTGAAGGAACCTCCATCAAGCATCGTGTGCACGGGTCGCCGCCGCGTCGCCACCACCACACCGGGGCCCCAATGCAACCGCCAGCATGACCACCGTGCCTAGCAGCCGTGGAGGCCCGGCGTCACCACGCCCGGGTCTCGACCGGCCAGATCCAGATCCGGAGAAGGGTCATGTCTCCGGTTCGACCAAATTTCAGACTCAGTTCTCTGTTCTTGACGCCGTCCTTGAAGGCGCAGACTGCCTGATGATCAGACACATTCTCCACAGTATGGTGTAAAGTGATCCATCTCTGGCGCCCCAGCAAAAGCAAGTTATCTGAGATGGTCCCAAACACCCATCACATTCGACCAATCTGATCACCCGACTCATATTGCCACCCCTGGGAGGCAAGCTTTGGTGGTCGATCCGGTTGTCGAAGGCACTCGACTGACAAAAGTGCTGATGGACGGTGGTAGTGGGCTGAATCTGTTGTATGCAGACACACTGAAAGGAATGGGCATTCCGATGTCTCGACTGAGCACCAGTAACATGAGCTTTCATGGAGTTATACCAGTGAAGAAAGCCGAGTCACTCAGCCAAATAGCTCTGGACATGGTGTTTGGTGATTCGAAACATTTTCGCAAAGAGAAGTTGACATTTGAGGTCGTGGATTTTCAGAGTGCGTATCATGCAATTTTGGGGAGACCAGCTTATGCACGGTTCATGGCTCGACCATGTTACGTGTACCTCAAACTGAAGATGCCCGGCCCCAAAGGAGTGATCACTGTCACCAGTGATCGGAAAAAGGCAGAAGAGTGCTTTCAGAAGGGCTCAAGGATTGCCGATTCCCAGGTGACAGCGGTCGAGTTTGAAGAATACAAGCAAAACGCAGATCCGAGTGATTTACTGCGATCCAAGAAACCCGCCACAGAATCTGCATTTCAGTCGTCCGGTGAGACAAAGCCTGTTCACATTCACCCGACCGACCCCAATGCAGCCCCGACCCACATCTCCACAACACTCGACCCAAAATAGGAAGAAGCGCTCATCCAGTTCCTCCGTGAGAACTGGGACATTTTTGCATGGAAGCCCGCTGACATGCCAGGTGTTCCCAGGGGACTGGCTGAGCATCCCTAAGAGTCGACTCATCAGCAAAACCAGTTAAAGAGCATCTTCGGCGGTCCGCCGTCCAGAAGAAAAAAGCCATTGGTGAGGAAGTGGCTCGACTGTTGGCGGCAGAATTTATCCGAGAGATATACCACTCCGAGTGGCTCGCCAATGTCGTCATGGTTTCTAAGAAGGACAAATCGCTCCGAATGTGCATTGATTTCAAGCACATCAACCGGGCCTGCCCGAAAGATCATTTTCCTCTCCCTCGCATAGATCAAATTGTTGACTCGACCGTGGGATGCGAGAGATTGTCTTTTCTAGACGCTTATTCCGGGTACCACCAGATCCGTCTGTACGAGCCCGATGAGATAAAAACAGCTTTCATCACTCCATTCGGGTGCTTCTGCTATATCACCATGCCATTCGGCCTCAAGAATGCCGGAGCCACATTTATGCGAATAATTCAGAAGTGTCTGCTCACTCAAATCAGTCGGAATCTGGAAGCGTATATGGATGATATCGTCGTCAAGTCACGAAAAGGTTCCGACCTGCTCGCTGACCTCGCCGAAACATTTGCCAACCTCAGAAGGTATGATATCAAGCTCAATCCATCAAAGTGCACATTCGGAGTTCCTGGTGGCAAGTTACTCGGTTTTCTCGTTTCCGAGCGAGGGATCGATGCTAATCCAGAAAAGATCGGCACTATTCTCCGAATGAAACGCCCTGTTCGAGTGCACGATGTCCAGAAGCTTACTGGATGCTTGGCCGCATTAAGTCGATTCATCTCACGACTCGGTGAAAAGGCATTACCTCTTTACCGACTGATGAAGAAGGCAGACAAGTTCGTGTGGACTCCAGAAGCTGATGCAGCGTTTGCCGAGCTAAAAGCTCTGCTCTCCACCCAGCCGGTGCTTGCTGCTCCAATCAGCAAAGAGCCTCTGTTGCTTTATATCGCAGCCACAGGACAAGTCGTCAGTACAGTTCTTACGGTCGAGCGGGAGGAAGAAGGAAAAGCCTTCAAAGTTCAACGCCCAGTGTATTATTTGTCTGAAGTTTTGACTCCATCCAAGCAGAGATACCCTCATTATCAGAAGCTTGTGTATGGAATATACATGACCACGAAGAAGGTTGCTCATTATTTCTCTGATCATTTCATCACAGTCGTCAGCGACGCTCCACTATCAGAGATTTTGCACAACAGAGATGCAACCGGTCGAGTGGCGAAATGGGCAATTGAACTTCTTCCCCTTGATATCAAGTTTGAGGCAAAGAAAGCCATTAAGTCCCAGGCAATAGCAGATTTCCTCGCCGAGTGGATTGAACAACAGCAGCCGACTGAAGTTCACTCGAAGCATTGGACCATGTTCTTTGATGGCTCTAAAATGCTGAATGGTTCCGGTGCTGGGGTGGTCTTGGTTTCCCCCAGAGGAGATAAGCTTAGATATGTGCTCCAGATTCACTTTGATTCCTCCAACAACGAGGCAGAGTATGAGTCCCTCTTATATGGATTACGCATGGCCATTTCACTCAGCGTCCGTCGCCTGATGGTCTATGGCGATTCAGATTTAGTGGTCAACCAAGTGATGAAGGAGTGGGACGTGAGAAGCCCAGCCATGACTGGATACTGCAATGCAGTGAGGAAGCTGGAAAAGAAGTTTGAGGGGTTAGAGCTCCATCATATACCCCGACTGAAAAATCAGGCAGCAGATGATCTGGCAAAGATAGGTTCCAAGAGAGAAGCCATTCCGAGTGGTGTGTTTTTGGAGCATATACACACTCCGTCAGTCAAAAAAGATCCTTTCACCGAAGAAGCTCCACAGCCCAAGAGTGCCACAGATCTGACTGAGGTTGAGGTCCCAGCGGTGGTCGACTTGATCATGGAGGTCTTAGTGGTCATTCCAGACTGGACAGTTCCATATATCGCATATATCCTAAGAAAAGATCTCCCAGAAGATGAGGAAGAGGCTCGACAGATCGTCCGTCGATCCAAGGCCTCTACCGTAATCAAAGGGCAGTTATATAGAGAAAACGCGACTGGAGTTGGTCAGAAATGCATAACGCCAGAAGAAGGTCGAATCATCCTTAATGATATCCACTCGGGGACCTGTGGTCATCATGCGTCCTCTCGGACCATTGTGGCCAAAGCATACCGAGCCGGATTTTATTGGCCAAAGGCGAATGAGATGGCGAAGGAAATAGTGGACAAGTGCGAAGGATGTCAGTTCTACTCGAATATGTCGCACAAGCCTGCATCAGCTCTAAAGACCATTCCACTCGTCTGGCCCTTCGCAGTATGGGGGTTGGACATGGTTGGTCCTTTGAGAATGGGTCGAAGTGGCTTCACGCATGTACTGGTGGCAGTCGACAAGTTCACCAAGTGGATTGAGGCTAAACCAATCAAGAACCTTGACGCCGGGACTGTTGTTAGCTTCATCAGGGAACTGATATTCAGATATGGAGTGCCGCACAGCATCATCACGGATAATGGGTCGAACTTTGACTCGGAGGAATTCAGAGATTTCTGCAACTCTCAAGGAACACGAGTCGACTACGCCTCAGTCGCCCATCCGCAGTTGAATGGACAAGCAGAGCGAGCCAATGGCCTGATCCTCAAGGGATTGAAACCCCGGCTGATGCGTGATCTCAAGCATGCGGCTGGAGCGTGGGTCGACGAACTTCCCTCGGTGCTTTGGGGACTGCGGACCACACCTAATCGGTCGACCGGAAGAACTCCATTCTTCTTGGTCTACGGAGCCGAAGCAGTCTTGCCGAGCGATCTCCTCCACAATGCTCCTCGAGTTGAACTCTACAATGAAGCAGAAGCTGAACAAGCACGGCAGGACGCAGTCGACCTTTTAGAGGAAGAAAGGGAGATGGCCCTGATCCGATCGACCATCTACCAACAAGACTTGCGTCGTTTCCACGCCAGAAATATGAGGGGTCGAGCCTTCCAGGAAGGGGACTTAGTTCTCCGAGTGGATCAGAAGAAACAACACAAGCTTGCTCCTTCTTGGGAAGGACCCTTCATCGTCACCAAAGTTCTCCACAACGGGGCGTACCGTCTTTACAACGTCGAACATAATATCGACGAGCCCCGAGCTTGGAACGCGGAGCTACTCCGCCCATTTTACACTTAAGTTTATCACTCGGATGAGTTGTAATAAAGTACTTCCGCAGTTCATGGGTTTCAAAATAATAGTGTCATAATTCCTCCATAATTTTGTCACTTTTTATTTCCCCCCCAGTGGGTGACTTAGCCGCGAATCCGTTTCGCCTAAGTTTGTAAAAATCCTTCCACTCGGGGGCTTAGCTGCGAATTCGTTTCGCCTAAGATTAAATAAAATCCTTACCGAGTGGTGAGCCAGACTTCCACTCAGGGGCTTAGCTGCGAATCCGTTTCGCCTAAGATTAAATAAAATCCTACCGAGTGGTGAGCCAGACTTCCACTCGGGGGCTTAGCTGCGAATCTGTTTCGACTAAGATTAAATAAAATCCTACCGAGTGGTAAGCCAGACTTCCACTCGGAGGCTTAGCTGCAGTCTAAAGTACTCGCCTAAGTTATTAAAATCCTACCGAGTGGCGAGCCAGACTCCCACTCGAAGGCTTAGCTGCAGTCCAAAGTACTCGCCTAAGTTATTAAAATCCTACCGAGTGGCGAGCCAGACTCCCACTCGGAGGCTTAGCTGCAGTCCAAAATACTCGCCTAAGTTATTTAAAATCCTACCGAGTGAAGAGCAAACCTCTCACTCGGGGGCTTAGCTGCAGCCCAGTGCTCGCCTAAGATATGAAAATCCTACCGAGTGAAGAGCAAACCTCTCACTCGGGGGCTTAGCTGCAGCCCAGTGCTCGCCTAAGATATGAAAATCCTACCGAGTGAAGAGCAAACCTCTCACTCGGGGGCTTAGCTGCAGCCCAGTGCTCGCCTAAGATATGAAAATCCTACCGAGTGAAGAGCAAACCTCTCACTCGGGGGCTTAGCTGCAGCCCAGTGCTCGCCTAAGATATGAAAATCCTACCGAGTGAAGAGCAAACCTCTCACTCGGGGGCTTAGCCGCAGCCCAGTGCTCGCCTAAGATATGAAAATCCTACCGAGTGAAGAGCAAACCTCTCACTCGGGGCCTTAGCTGCAGTCCAGTGCTCGCCTAAGATATGGAAATCCTACCGAGTGAAGAGCAAACCTCTCACTCGGGGGCTTAGCTGCAGCCCAGTGCTCGCCTAAGATATGAAAATCCTACCGAGTGAAGAGCAAACCTCTCACTCGGGGGCTTAGCTGCAGCCCAGTGCTCGCCTAAGATATGAAAATCCTACCGAGTGAAGAGAAAACCTCTCACTCGGGGGCTTAGCTGCAGCCCAGTGCTCGCCTAAGATATGAAAATCCTACCGAGTGAAGAGCAAACCTCTCACTCGGGGGCTTAGCCGCAGCCCAGTGCTCGCCTAAGATATGAAAATCCTACCGAGTGAAGAGCAAACCTCTCACTCGGGGGCTTAGCTGCAGTCCAGTGCTCGCCTAAGATATGGAAATCCTACCGAGTGAAGAGCAAACCTCTCACTCGGGGGCTTAGCTGCAGCCCAGTGCTCGCCTAAGATATGAAAATCCTACCGAGTGAAGAGCAAACCTCTCACTCGGGGGCTTAGCTGCAGCCCAGTGCTCGCCTAAGATATGAAAATCCTACCGAGCGAAGAGCAAACCTCTCACTCGGGGGCTTAGCTGCAGCCCAGTGCTCGCCTAAGATATGAAAATCCTACCGAGTGAAGAGCAAACCTCTCACTCGGGGGCTTAGCTGCAGCCCAGTGCTCGCCTAAGATATGAAAATCCTACCGAGTGAAGAGCAAACCTCTCACTCGGGGGCTTAGCTGCAGCCCAGTGCTCGCCTAAGATATGAAAATCCTACCGAGTGAAGAGCAAACCTCTCACTCGGGGGCTTAGCTGCAGCCCAGTGCTCGCCTAAGATATGAAAATCCTACCGAGTGAAGAGCAAACCTCTCACTCGGGGGCTTAGCCGCAGCCCAGTGCTCGCCTAAGATATGAAAATCCTACCGAGTGAAGAGCAAACCTCTCACTCGGGGGCTTAGCTGCAGTCCAGTGCTCGCCTAAGATATGAAAATCCTATCGAGTGAAGAGCAAACCTCTCACTCGGGGGCTTAGCTGCAGCCCAGTGCTCGCCTAAGATATGAAAATCCTACCGAGTGAAGAGCAAACCTCTCACTTGGGGGCTTAGCTGCAGCCCAGTGCTCGCCTAAGATATGAAAATCCTACCGAGTGAAGAGCAAACCTCTCACTCGGGGGCTTAGCTGCAGCCCAGTGCTCGCCTAAGATATGAAAATCCTACCGAGTGAAGAGCAAACCTCTCACTCGGGGGCTTAGCTACAGCCCAGTGCTCGCCTAAGATATGAAAAACCTGCCGAGTGAAGGGCAAAACCCTCACTCGGGGGCTTAGCTGCAGCCCAGTGCTCGCCTAAGATATGAAAATCCTGCCGAGTGAAGAGCAAACCTCAGACTCGGGGGCTTAGCTGCGGCCCAGTGCTCGCCTAAGACATCAAAATCCTACCGAGTGAAGAGTAAACCTCACACTCGGGGGGCTTAGTTGCAGCCCAGCGCTCGCCTAAGTGGATTAAGGAATAAGTCGACTGCAGTAAGCATCTTGCTTTGAACCTGCAAAAAGACATTTCAAGCCAAAAACAATCATATTCAAACATCAAATCCAAGTTCGGATTGATACCTAAAGGAACCGAAAGTGCTCAGGCGCTAAGGCTGTTAAGGTCTATCGGTTACAATTCCACTCGGCATACCGAGGCAAATTTAAAGTGTCGAGGTTAAAAGAAGTTTTTTACCCCTCCTGTGGAGGGCTGGAAGGAGCGACGAACTCATCAAGATCAATTCCATCTGCGATCCGAGTGGCAGCAGCAATGAAGGTTTCCATGAAGGACCTGAAGTCGTGTTTCTTGGTGTTGGCCACTCGGAGAGCCGCCATCTTGTCTTCTCGTGCATCTTTGCAGTGGACTCGGGCCAGACACAGAGCAACGTCTGCACCGCACCGAGACGACGACTTTTCCACTCCTGCACTCGACCAGGGACCGTGTTCAGGCGAGCCATCAGCGACTCAAGGTCGTTTTGGAGTGTCTCCCTGGGCCAGAGCGATGAGTCGATGCGAGATGTGGCGACCTTCAGCCTTGCAAGATAGTCCACGACAGCTGCAACACGGGACTCTAGTCGGAAAACATTCATGGCAACTTCATCGTTCACCGGAGAATTGATGGGGTCAAGGTTTGGTTCCAGCCGGCTAGTCTCTTCTTCAAAATTTTGACAAAATTCTGCAAGGACAATAACCGAGTCAAGGCAATGGTCGAATGGAAAAATCGCAGTTGAAAATGATTATTGAGAGTAAAGGGTTACCTTCAAGCATAAGGAACAGCTTCTTGGCAAGACCACTCAGGAAGGCCTCCAGCTCATTTTTCTTCCCAGTCAACTGGTTGACTTGGTCGGTCAGGGCGACTTTGTCAATTTTCAGTCGACCGATTTCCTTGTTGGCAATCCCAAGAGCAGCTTCCAGATTGGTATTTTCTTGTTCAAGCTTGGTGACTGAAGCTAACTTTTTGTCAGCAAGCTTGATCTTATCAGCTAGTTCAAGGTCTCTCTTTTGTTGGGCCTCCCTCACCTTACCTGCAAGTTACAGCAAGGTCAGATTTTGAAACAAACGAAGGGAAAAAGCAGTCGTCGAGGCCTCACCAAACATACCTTCGGTCTCCTCCTTTGCCTTCGTCAGATTCTCCTGAACCAGCTTCAAATCCAGCTCGAGCTGAATGTGCTTGTTTTCCAGCTCGGTGTAACGAGCCGCAAGGTCACAGGATTTCTGCGAAGAACCAGTCGACCTCAAAAAAAACAAGATGTATTCTTTAAGTCTGTAATCGACTGCAAGCAGTCGACCACAATCTCGGGGACTACACCCAGTGGGTGCACTCAGCGTGCCCCCACTAATCCTATTGAAGACAGAGTCGATCCATTCGCCTCAGTCGAATGACAGAAAGACTGAATTTATAAAGCCTAAGGCCGACTGCCAGCAGTCGACCTTAGCCTTGGGGACTACACCCAGCGGGTGCACTCAGCATGCCCCCGCTAACACGGAGTTTGAATCGACACACCCAGCGGGTGACTGGTACGAATTTCGGAAAGAAAATTTTTTTGATAGCATATCCTAACAGAACAAGTGGTGGTCGACTGACCTGAACATTGCTTTGAAGGGCGGAACTGGCGTCGTATGCTGCTTGGCTCGCATCCCGGATGGTCTTCACCTGCTCCATCATGATCCCTGCCTGGCGTATCGCCTCCTTCGCGGCCCCATCTTGGTCCTCTGGGACGTGGTACGTCGTGAAGAGGGAGGGCTGTGCGGCCCTCGACGAAGCAGGGAGAGCACTCGTCAGTGGATCTGCGAAGGACACAGTGTGTCGAGTGGTGTTCTCCTCCTCCGCGACCAGAGTCTCGGGCGCCATCACATCCTAGAGCACCCTGCCGGCAGACGCTTTCCTGCTCCTTCTGTGCCTCAGCGGTTCCTCATCTTCATCATCATCAGGAAGAGTGATAAGAACGTTGGATGGAGCTATAGAAAAGAATCAGAATTAGAGATCATGAGTCAGTCGACTAAAAACGGAATTAAGAGTATAGTACCAAGGTTTGAGGTTGCTGCGTCCTCCATCTCTTGGTCATCAGCCCTGGCTGAGGTCTCAGAAGTAGCAGCACTGCAATCCCAAAGAATTAATCGACTGGCTCAAACGTCAACCGGAGATAAAGCTTGCACAGAACAGGAAGATTTAAGCAGCAATGATTACCCTGATATGGTAGGGATGGACACCTTCATCTTCGGCAGGAGTTTGGTCGGCTTTGACGGGACCGCCCTGGGCTGCTTCGATTCCCTCTCAGTCGGCACCGGAGAAGTGGTCCGAGGGCGCTTGGTCGACTGCGCCACAGTCGCAACCCCCTTGCCACGTTCAGTCGCAGGGTCATGGACAAGCTTCGACCGCCTTTCCGAGCGCGGTGGTGCGACCTCCTCCTCCTCTTCTTCTTTGTCCTCCTCATCATCGTCATCATCGTCATCATCATCCTCAGCGGCATCCGAGTCCCACTCCTCCTGGCTCTCGCCCCCGCTCGCCCCTCCCTCCTTAGTCGGAGCCTGTGCCCCATTGGGCATCGAGTACAGATCGGTGAGGGCCTGATAGACATCAAGACAAAAGTCAATCGACCGATTGGCAGAGAAAATAGAAATAAATATGGCAAGAATACAATGGGAAGTGGAGCAGACATACCTTGTTTGGAACACTGAGGTGGTCGAGTGGAGGAATCCTTCTGGCTCCACGAGGGTTATCCTTGTTCCCAGTAACAGCGACCATCCACCTTTCCAGAGTGGCATCGTCGACTGCTTCTGGGTTGATCCGAGTCTCATCTTCAGTCCCGCGGTACAACCACATGCAATGGCTCCGGAACTGAAGAGGCTGGATACGACGCCTAAGGAACACCTCCAGGAGATCCATACCCGTCACTCCCTCCCGAACCAACTGAACTACGCGCTCCATCAACATCTTCACGTCAGCTTTCTCCTTCGGAATCACCTTCAGAGAGGAGGGCTTGTTCACTCGGTCCATGGTGAACCGAGGAAGTCCACTCGACTTCCCCGGCGTCGGCTGATCCTTGTAGTAGAACCAGGTCGACTGCCAGCCTCTGACTGACTCAGGAAACGTCATGGCTGGGAAGGTGCTCTTGTTCCTCACCTGGATCCCCAGACCTCCACACATTTGGACAACTTGGGTTCTTTCATCGCCTGGGCTTGCCTTCTTCACGGCCTGAGAGCGGCACGTGAATATATGCTTGAACAATCCCCAATGCGGTCGACAACCTAGAAAATTCTCGCACATGGACACAAATGCGGCGAGATAGGCGATGGAGTTCGGGGTGAAGTGGTGGAGTTGCGCTCCAAAGAAGTTCAAGAAACCACGAAAGAAAACACTCAGTGGCAAAGAAAACCCGCGGTCGACATGGGTGGCCAGAAGCACGCACTCACCCTCTGCCGGCTGGGGCTGCCACTCCCTCCCCGGAAGCCTCGCGGCTCCGTGGGGGATCAGCCCGTCGTTGGCCATGTCGAGAAGATCTCCTTCCGTGATGGTCGACTGGATCCAATCTCCCTGGACCCAGCCTTTCGGCAGGCGAGATCTAGACGAAGACCCGCCGCGACTGGTGGATCTCCCCTTCGCCTTCTCCGTCGCCGACGCCTTCTTCGCGCGTTCCAGCGCCGCCGTCTTATCCTTGACCATGGCTGCCGGCGAGACGCGCGAGGAGAAGTTGTGCGGAGGTGAGAGCGAGCGTGATGGGCGGAGACGAAGGAAGCAGAGAGAGAATGCTGAGGCACTGTTCAAAAAACCCTCACCGGGCGCATTTATAAGAACCTTTCCGAGTGGATGACCACGAAGACTCACTCGACCACCAGAAGGTCAAGAAGCACTCTGTACTGCAACGGTCTGTAATTAAGTAGACTTTATGATAGTTAAGACCCTTTATGTGGGGCGTTACCAGTAACGCCCCCAGACTTTATGTACCTTAAACCCTTCATTACGTGGGTCGGCTGGGGTCCTGGCGCACTCTATATAAGACACCCCCCTCCACAGGCAGAAGGGTTCGCACCCCTATAACTCATATACACATAATCCACTCGACCGCCTCCGGGCTCCGAGACGTAGGGCTTTTACTTCCTCCGAGAAGGGCCTGAACTCGTACATCCCTTGTGTTTACAACCTCTCCATAGCTAGGACCTTGCCTCTCCTTACCTACCCCCACTCTACTGTCAGACTTAGAACCACGACAGGCAGACAACCTTCTTTCCTTCGTACGTACTCTCGGGAAATTCGTTGTCCTTTGGAAGCATATTCTTTATCACTACCAGCAACTTTCCAAATCCCTTGTCAGATACACCATTCTCTGCCTTCCATTGCAGCAATTCTAGTGTGGTGCCCAGCTTTTTCTTGTCACCTTCGCAATTCGGGTACAACAATTTCTTGTGATCCTCTAACATGCGCTAGAACTTCTTATCTCCTTTTCACTTGAGCAGTTTCTCTTTGCATTAGCAATGGCCCGACCTAGATCATCAACGGGCTCATCTGATGCCTCTTCTTCAGCTTCTTCCCGCATTGCCGGCTCAGCTTCTTTCCCCATTGTTGTATCATCATATTCAGGGAACCCATGGCTAGGATAGCTATAATCGTCCTCTTCTTCTTCATTGTCTTCCATCATAACCCATCTTTCTCCGTGCTTGGTCCAAACATTATAGTGGGGCATGAAACTAGACTCAAACAGGTGGACGTGAAAGGTTCTTGAGTTAGAGTAATTGTAATCATTCTTACAACTAGCACATGGACAAGGCACAAAACCATCCGCCCGCTTGTTTGCCTGAGCCGCAGTCAGAAAAGTATGCACGCCATCAACGAACTGGGGAGAGCATCGATCATCGTACATCCATTGCCGATGCATCTTCATTACACACCACCGAATAGACCAAATTAATACAAGTTTATACATAAAGTTCACACAACACTTAAATGCAACATACAAATAACTCTCTAGCTAAAGCATTTAAATGCAACAACAAATGCGATCAAGATCGCAACTAAGGTAACAATTGATCAACCAGCATAATGATACCAAGCCTCACTATCAATGGCATATTTTCTAATCTTTCTAATCTTCAACCGCATTTTCTCCATCTTGATCGTGATCATCGACGATATTGGCAACATGCAACTCCAATTCCGTCTTCTCCCCCTCAATTCTTTTCAATTTTTCTTTCAAATACTGTCGGTGCGGAGATGACACCTATGGGATCACAAGAATCCCTACTACGGTTGCGGGGCACGCGGTGGTGAGAAGAGCGGGATCAGCAGTCAGTACAAGCACACGGGTCGTTTACCTAGGTTCGGGCCGCAGAGATGCGTAATACCCTAGTCCTGCTTTGATGTGTTTATTTGTGTTCTTGAGGTTCTTGAACTAGCTACAAGGAGCATAACTTGCTCAAAAGTCCGAATCCTTCTCCTGGGTGCCTCGGGCCTCCTTTTATAGGCAAGGGGATCGCTACAATGGCACACAGGAGGTGGCATCGGGGCACTGTAGCTAAGCCTATCGCTAGCTATTACGGGACAAGACACATTTAATGCGCCCCCTGACGTGTCCCCTCCACTTTATCGCCGCCTCGCCCTGCCTTAACACACACCTGGGCCGGCGAGGCAGTCAGCGCCATGTAAGCTGGCAGGCAGCTGAGGTGGCGCGGTGGTAGGGCCTTCACGAAGGTTTGCATGCCACCACGTAGGAATGCGCTGAGTTGGTCAAGGAATCTTGCGTCGACACACAAGCGCCCGCCCAGCTGGTGGGCTGGCAGTCGCATGGGAGCGGTGGCAGAAGCTTGGCGGGTGTGGGCCTGGTTGCGGTCTCATAGACGCCCTCGGCAAGGGCCTTGCCGGGGCCCCGACAAGGGTCTTGCCATGGCGTTGCGGTCGTCCCCGGCAAGATGTGTTTTTCCTTGGTGAGAACCTCGCCGAGGTTCGTCGTCTTCTATTTCTCCTCTGATTTGGAGTGTATCTTGTCTTCACAAAGATCTGCATGCCATCGCGGAGGGCCTCCCGAGCCTTGGTCCCAACGCGGTTGGTGGCCCTGGAGGAACTAGGGCTCAAGGGAGGTGCGCTTTGCTGGTGTGAGTTTGGGCAAGTTGCCCCCGGCAAGGCTCCTGCTGGAGCTGTGGAGGCTGCCCCGGCAAGAATCTTGCCGGGGAGAACCACCTTGCCCTCTCGGCCTTCTTGTCTTAGCGTGGCTTCTGATAGTTCTGTGGTTCTAACTCATCCCTCTGTCTTTCCCAGTGTGGTTGTGGGCGCGACTCTGAATGCCCGTGCACTTAGTAAGGGGTACAATGTAGTGCCCCTACTTTAGTACAACTGACAAATACTCGTTTTCTCTTTCAACTAAATTTAACCTCTTGACAATAAGGTCGGTGGGAATTTCCGGTTCACATACCTCCTAGATAAAAATATCTATGTCAACTTGATGGGCATAATTTGTCATAAACATGAAATGCAACAAATAGTTTTAAAAGATAATATACCACATCCGAATCATAACACGGACGAGGGCCGATGGGGATGGATATCAAAACCATGGCACTATGTATAACAAACAACATACGGGTAAGATAATTATACAAGTAACTATATATCTAAATCACACAAACATGATTTTTTATATAAAAAATATAAGAACAAGAGGCTCATCACAAGGTGGTGCCGGCGACGGACGACCGATGGTGGTTACGACGGAGACGGGAAGACACTAAGTAAACCACACCTACATATGCAAACTAAGAGTTATTTTAAGCTCAAATTGCATATAAATCAAATAAACTACCACATATAATTCCTCCCAAATTACTAAAACCCACAAATTAATCACTATACAAAGCATTGCAAGAGCTAATCTAGCAATGAGAGATGAAAGGACAAAGTTGCTGACCTTTGTGATCACTTGAATGGATGGGGTCCTTCAAATCTTGACAAAATTTGGGCAAAATGTGTGATGAGCTCGAGGGGAAGAGAGGAAGAACAGAGAGGAGAGGGGAAAGGGGAAGAACAGAGCAAGCTGGATGAAGGGTTTATATGTAGGATGACCTGTAGTACCGGTTCGTGACACGAACCGGTACTAAAGGTGCTGGACGGGCCCCAGTCTGACAACATCCTGCCACCACACTCTTTAGTACCGGTTCGTGGCACGAACCGTTGCTAAAGGTTCGCCATGAACCGGTACCACTGAGAGCGGCCCGCCTATCCGTTGGAACCGGCACTAATGGTCACATTAGTGCCGGCTCAATTTCAAACCGGGACTAATGAGCTGCACATTAGACCATTTTTCTACTAGTGTCTAGTCGTCCTCCTTGAAGATGATTAGCTCCAGTCATCCTTCTCGAAGATGATTAGCTCCAGTCATCCTCCCTGAAGATGATTGGAACATAACCGTGTATCTGGGAACCCTTTACCGCCAAACCTGCCTTTCCCGCCAACCCTTCTGTTCCCGCCATCATCTTTCCCGCCAACCCTTACGTTCCCGCCAACTTCTCTCCCGCCACCCCTTCCGTTTCCGTCATCTTTTCATTATTGTTTCCGCCCTGCTGTATAGTGGAATAAACGTTCTTACCTCAAATCTTTTGTCAAACACTGATATAAAACCTCTGCTCACCCTACAATACGTGAATGATACACTCATTGTTGCCGCACTCACCCTAAAGTGTTCCTTGATGACTTTGCCCTCATAACTGTCCTCTCAACCAACTTTCGTAAAACTGCATATCTTCCATTCCACTCAGAACATGCATTGACCTTGCTAATTGCCACAACCATGACATGCTAACATGAATCCTTTCCTCTACTATACTTATGTTTGCCTTTGTCTCCCGCAAAACTACCAACTTCTGCCTTTGCCCCCATCATAGATGTACATCTTCCAAAGATATGTCCTTGATTGGGTTACTGGATTGGAAGATATGTAGTTTTACGGAAGTTGATTGAGAGGATAGTTATGACGGCAAAGTCATCAAGGAACACTTTAGGGTGAGTGCGGCAACAATGAGTGTATCATTCACGTATTGTAGGATGAGCGGAGGTTTTGTAGCAGTGTTTGACAAAAGATTGGAGGTACGAACGCTTATTTCACTACACATTGCAGCAGGGCGGCAACAATAATGAAAAGATGGCAGGAACAGAAGGGGTGGCAGGAACATAAGGGTTGGCGGGAAAGACGATGGTGGGAACATAAGGGTTGGCGGGAAAGGCAGGTTTGGCCGGAAAGGGTTTCCAGGACAATCATCTTCAGGGAGGACTTCAGGGAGGATGACTGGAGCTAATCATCTTCTGGGAGGATGACTGAAGATAATCATCTTCGGGGAGGACAACTAAAAGCCCTTGTTCAGCCGACTGCCTAGTCATCTTCAGGGAAGACGACTGGACACTAATCATCTATCAGTAAGACGATTAGTTCCAGTCGTCTTGCCCGAAGATGACACTGTATCATTTGTGAAATATATCTAAACAGTGTATTATTTCTGTAAATTAATAAAAATGTATTATTTTAAAAAATTAGCAAGTATCCAACCTGCAAATACACAGGCGCGGACGAACGAAGGCCGGATCCAAGCGAATCAACCTTCAACGAACGCCGACCGGATCCCACGAGATCAGCCGGAGATATACCTCCACATGCCCTCTAACGACACTAGAAACACCATCGAGACAGGGGATAGACGAGGAGAATCTTATTCCATCTCCAGGAAGTCGAGGCCGTCTCGTCTTCCTGAGCATAGCACAAACTACCTAGTGCGACTGATAAAAACACCTAAAAAGGGAGCCCTCTCACCAGTAAGGGTCGGGATCCACTACTTCTCCGTGGTCCTAGAACAATAGGAGATGAGGCGGACCAGCGGCGGCCGGCGAGAGGCTAAGGAAACCCTAGTCGGGAGCCACCTGAGTCTACACCTCGCATGAATTCAATGGACCAAAAACCAAAATGAGACCGATAACGAATTAACGTATTACCTCCGTCCCAAAAGGTTTGTCTTAGATTTATCTAGATGTATGTAGAGACGTATATAACACTGAAACGTGTCTAGATACATCTCTATCTTAACATATCTAAAACATATCTACACAAATTTAAGATAAGCTTTTTGGAACGGAAGGAGTAGTTTTCTGCCATTCTGATAGCACACCCGCTCACACAAGTAATGATCAAGCGGTGTGTGTGGTGTTGTGTCTCATCTTATATGGGCTAGCGATGGCGCGGCGATGTGTTGTTGTGTAGGAGTATTAAGCAGTGGAACACACAAGGTAAAAAAGTTGGTAAGGCAAGTGCACATGGCAAAGTTATGAGAGGAAACAAAAAGGACTTCAAGCTACGATAAACACGTGATGGATGACATGGCATGATTCCCTCACAGCTTCATAAAACCGCCAACGCCCCTAGGCACTAGATAATTGCACGATGTCGACTGCTAGTGACCATGCACTCTCGGTAGTACAGCCCTACTAGTAGGCTACTCAATATTCATGGAGATCGTTGGTACGTGTAGAATAAACTAGGATCGTGAGGCGTTGGGAAACTACAAGCTATGCTTTCAGGCACATCCCGTGTGAATCAACATGGATGCATCGCCAGGTGACAATTTTATGGTTAAGCATTTAGAGGATATGGTGACTATAGGGTTAGTATTGGCAATCTCACCCAATCCTTCCCACATTTGTATACATCGGGGTTTACCAATCCAACGTATGGTGTTTTTGTGTGAAGCGCAAATACAAGCATATACTCTATTTAGCATACAAGTGTAGTTATATTGCTTGCATTAGCAAATGTTGATACTGTGCTAATGCTGATACTATGACTTGTGTGGCGACCATCCTTTTTGGGTACATGGCATGGTATTCTAGAATGGGCTTGTTCATCCGGTTCATCTGTAAAGAAATTACAATTAAATTAGTTTGTGGGAGGCAATTAGGGTACCAATAATATGGCTCTAAGCTCGATGGCTTGCTATGTGGGGCCCCTCGTCATCTGGGTGGACAAGTTCTAGTTGATGCTATATGAAATTGTTGTTGGCAAGTTTCACCGGTGGATTTAAAATCAATCTAGGAACATACAATGAATTACAACATCCAGATGTACAAGTTTGCCTGGTACATACTATGACCTGATATATGTAAAAATATGTTCTAACACGATGATCCCACTATCATTATATGTATTTTTATCTAGTTTAGCTCATCTGTCTTGCGGCAACTCTAGCCGATCCCCTAAATAATAGAGAAGTATCCGTGCGAGTAAAGTTAGTGTAGTAAACTTTTACTCCTCTATAGGTGGCCACACCGCCAATTCCCTAAACTTAGTGGAGTAAAAGAAATTGCATAATTTTTTTTGTCTTAGCCGCATAAACTTGAAACACTTCAAAATATATATCATAAACATTCAGATTAAAACATGCATAACATAACCGTTAACAAGCATTTAGTTTATTGATCGCAATTTTCAAATTAAAACATGCATAGTTCATCCATAAGGCATGACTTCAAACACTAAGTTTGATCCAAAATCACCACAACACATAGCATGTGTTATGTTGTGGATCAAGGCCAACCAATGGCATGCACAAACTCATACAATGTTCTCGCCGAAGAAATGATACAAAGCGAAGGGCTTGTGGGAGAACTTCTTGTTCCTATGCTTGAAGAGTTCTTGGATGTAGGGGCCATATTTTGTGACTTGCACACCGCTCAGTGATGCATAATTCACTTGATTGATGCAACGGGGCCATCAGGTGGAATTAGTCGTGAATGGTGCCCCGATGATGCCCAAGAGATCCTTGTGCACAACTTGATTGCACCTCCACGGAGTTGTTGTAGTGCTTCACAATTCTCTCCTGAAACTTGTCCTTTCTTTGATCCGTTGCAACAGACGCATCCATGGAGATGTTCATCCAAGCATAGCATAGAGCAATATCTTCAACTTGATTGTACTTGTGAGTTCGTGACTGTGGCGTCTTCGTGCTTGCTTCGGTCACCTCCTCAACCTCAATTCTTCTTCATCGACCACCTCCTCTTCACCCAACTCCTCTTCGGCCACGTCCGAATGATCCCAAATCGAATCGTAATTGAGATCATCTAGCCCCATCGTGACCGAGGATTCCAAAGACACCAAGAATTCGTTCGTGTTCATCTCCACACTACGACAACAAAACCAACAAAGTACATCATCACCAGCCATCAACAATTACCATCAAATTCATCGACCGAAATGGAAAAGAAGTTTGTTTTACCTTGCTGGCATTTCCTTGAGCACTTGGCGGTTGTGACCTTTTTTGCCTGCTGCGGCGGCTGGACACCGTCGGGGCAGTGGCCGCACGGGTGGCTGGAGACACTGCATGAGGCGTTGGGCGTGGACGGTGGGGGGGGGGGGGGGGGAGTAGCCTTCTTCTTCTTTGTGACCGCCTCAGTGAGAGCCGATGGCACGACCATCGGTTTCCTTGCTCTCTTGCTGTCGGCGGGAGGGAGGCCGACCGTCGCTGGAGAAGCAGTGGCCACCCCGTCGGTCTTCATCGCGGATGGAGCTACTACTTGTGGCCAGTGGAGATTTTTCATCCCCAACCTCTTTTTCGGTGCGGGCGGCGGCGCGCGGTAGTTTCTGGCGGTGACAAGCCGCCTGGTTGCTGACAGGGTGGTGGAAGGGTCTTGGCTAACCATCCAGGCGACAGGGGCAGTCATCGGTGGCGAAAATGGCGCGTGGCCCGGCGGCGGCAGGAAAAACGCAGTCGCGAGGGCGGGAGAAAGAGGCGAGCATGTTTTAACTTGGCCACACGGGCCCTGAGTATTTAGGCACTATGGGGGATGGGGGTTTGACGAAGGAGTAAATTTTTACTCCCTTATAGAATTTAGGAGTTCGGGCAAGTGCAGGTTAGAGTACAACCGAAATTTTACATCTCTATAGATTGTCAGGGGATCGGCTAGAGTTGCTCTAACATGGTTAAAAATTGGTAAGACTTCTGGTAGAGAAAGGATTGGTAAGGCAAACGCACATGACATAGTTAAGAGAAAAAAAGTGGCTTCAAGGCAAGCACATGACAATGACATCGCTTGGAACTGCATGTTGTCGTGTGCTACTGACCAAGTGCTCTCGTTAGTACTCCCTCCGTTTCTTTTTGTTCGCATATAAGGTTTAGTCAAAGTCAAGCTTTGTAGAGTTTGACTAACTTTATATTAAAAAATATAAACATTCACAATATGAAATCAATATTATCAGATGCATCATGAAACGTATTTTTATATTATATAGTTTTAGTATTGTAGATGTTCATATTTTTTTATATAAATTTGGTCAAACTTTGTGTAGTTTGACTTTGACCAAATCTTATATGCGGAGTAAAAAGAAACGGAGGGAGTATTAATATATTTCCTTTGTCGAAAAAATGCTCTCGTTAGTGTTGTTCAGAAAGGAAGTGGTCTCGTTAGTAAACGCTGACCCAGTACTAACGACACATAGGTAGTCTGTGTAAGATTAGCTTTTCGTTCCCCAACAAGTTGGGGGTGTATGCATGATGTTGGCATGTACTCCAATTGGGATTGTGAGGGATTGGGAATTAACGTGTTATGCTTTCTACCTGAAACCGTGTGGATCGACATGGATGCCTCACAGACTGACTAATCCACGGATGAACAAGTAGATGGCATTGCGACTGAGGATGGTATTAATAAACAGGGTGTTCAAGAGTCTCTACTCTTCCGGTTGTTGCTGCTACTGGGTCTTGCACAAGTAGAAAACCCCCCTATAGGATTTTCCTATCAGCAGCGTTTCTGAAATACTGGTCGACGCCGCTATTTCAGCTAATTACCAGCTGTGTTTGACAGAAAATGATACGCTGCTATGTTGAAGTACTTGCAACGTTCGACACCCTCAAATGCTGCCAGTGTCGTGTGCCCAAAAAATTTCACGGCAGAAAGTGCTGCCTGCTGGCGCAAGTAGACGTAACAGCTATTCTATGTATTAGCAGCGTTTGAGGGCTTGACGAACGTTGCTACTGTTCACACAAAGGTACCGCTGTCGGTCCATAAATTTAGCAGTGTTTATAAGTCGTGCACGCTGCCAAATAGTTAACTTGTAGCCACGTCCATTATTACCGAACGTGCCTCTAATATTTGAGATCTATTCCTAAAACCTTTAGTTGGATTTATGAATTATGTTCATGGAACAAAAGCAAAATGGACAGAGACATAATTTGGTACCATGAAATTAGGAACACACACACGCGCGCGCGTACACGCGCACAGGCACACACGCACACACACACACACACACGTGTGTGCGCGCGCGCGCGCGCACACGTCTGTGTGTGTGTGTGTATTCTATTAATTTGATAGTTGGACATACTCGATTTATCATACTATATACTCAGCAACCAGTCTAGTATTGACATGCGCCTTAGAGATCGAGATGCTTATTCTATGAAAATGTAAGACTCTCACTGCTGAAGTGAAACAATGGCATCATATATATATGTCACTATCAATTTTCAGAAAACTGTCTTGCGACATCAGTAGCCACATCACTAAGCAAGTAATGAGAGGCGTTATGCTCTCCTCTAGCGAACTAGTAAATACATTTTTTTCAGCTTACAATTTTCAGCTGCAATTAATCAAGTCGCTAGTACTCCATGCGACAACAAATGACGTGGTTGGAGCGAGGCTGGGTAAGAAGGAAGAATTAAGGAGAAGAGAGGCAAAGGGTGAGGAGGATGCACATATATAGTGTGTTGAAGCTCCAATGAGTGTTTATCAAGAAAAGGTCTAATAAGTGGCATGATTATTGTTTGCCTGGAAAAGAAACTACACGCTCAATGCCACGCTTCACATCCACCTCACAGAAATGACTTTTTCTTTTCTTTTCAGATGATATATACATGCTTAATCTAGAGAAAAAAAAAATTAAACTTCATGATTCATGTCAGACAAAACTATATATGGTTCACATATATGTCCGATGAAAATTGTCCTGGACATTACTAACAACATTATTGCAAGTGGCGCACGCTCATCTATCTCTAAACTGCAACCTCTTTCTACTTCTAATTTTCTTTGTCATCATCACCTATCTGTGATGACGTATGATTGATGTTTACATTTAAATAGTATACGCCGGACGTTGTTAATGTACATACTTGCTAGTAACCATGGAAGATGATATCCGTACATGTTAATTTGGCCGATCCATCATATTTCAAATAGTTAAAAGATGTGCTTTGTGACCCCTATCCATATCAAAATTTCACCTTCTGTCAGAAAAAAGTAGAGGAATGGGAATTTTGTTTTTTTCTGGAAAGTGTATATGACCAGGGGCTGAAGAGGGTTCCTTGCTTATAATGAATGGCCACCAAAGCTCGAACGCTGGCAGGGAGCACAACTACACGAAGAGAGCATACACTACAAGAAATATGTCAACTTGTGACCACCACTATTGGTTACTGAAAGGTCATAAATTTCCATTTACGACCTTTTTGTGACCAAAAACAGAAGGTCAAAAGCTGGCCGTCGTAAACTGACTATAGCGACCTTTCTTCTGGAATGGTCAAAGACGTTTACGACCAAAATATTCCTACTGTGGCGTTTTGGTCACTAGCAACCTCCCCAAGCCACATAGGCATCCAGCGTGGCAAGCTGATGTGGCACAAGATTCAGTCCGGTCCAATTCGGTTTTCTACATGGGCCTAGCCCAACAATTCGGTCTTATATATTTTTTTCTATCAATTTTTGATCAACTTCATGGGCCAAGCCCAACATTGCAACCTTTTTTATTGTTGGGTTGTGGCCTTTTTGTCTAAACGAATTTAGCGTTTCTTTTTTTTCCAAAAGAAGGGTCCACTAGTCAGATGGGTCCCAATTGTCAGGTTCTAGTAACTGGGTCCCATTTGTCATGTTTTGGTAAGCGGTTTCCATCTATCAGGCTCATGTTCTTCATATTTCAAGCATTATTTTGTTTGGCAGAGACAAAAACACACATGATACTTAAATAAGAGCAACCAGATCACATAATACAAGCTCTATCCGTTCCAATACAGAGGACCATACTGCTTTACAAGCTCTACAAGTGTAACAAGCTCTACATGTAATACAATACTGCTTTACAAGCTCCTTCCATGTGATCACAAACTACCTGCTCCTGTCATGAACATACTGGATTCGCTGGATGAACATAGTCAGGTGAACAACATGCCGGACTCGCTCGAAGACCATAGTCAGGGCTGGGAACAAACAAAACAACAACATGGCTTCCACTGTCATCCTGTTACATGAATCAGAGAAAAATTAGAAAAACTGGGGGAAATATATGTCGTAGCTAACAAAGTACGAAACAATAGTGAGACGAGCTGCGTTGGTACAAAGAAATGTGTTCTCGCTTGCTTCGTCGAGCATGATAAATAGTTCATTTGATGAGATAGGTAGCCTTGAGGCTGCTGTCTGAATAAGGTCCTAGAGGGGAGAAAAGAAGCTTACATATGATACTACACGACACCAAATGCATACAGTAACAAGTTGGGTCAACAAAGCCTTACCAGGACTTCATTGCCGTCTCTGGCATATGGCAGCGGCAATGAAGGAGCATCTATGTCAAGAGAAATCACACATGTCCTGAACCCTGGGCATCATTTTAACTTACAAACTGCATCACCAAATAAAACTACCAGGTTAGTGACAACCTTAAAATGGAATCAGACAGTCTTACATTTTGAGCCACTTGTAAGATCAATTCCAGTTTTCTTTAACTCGGATGTGAAAGCAAAAAACTTGCCAGAATTAGCAAGGATTCCTCTGCCTAACTAGATTCAGCACGATACAAGCAGGGCACCTTATGCTCTGCACCTTGCACGGCAAGCTTTGCAATAAAATAAACTAGCACATCAAGGTTGTCACATGAAAACTGACATAACAGTCAGGTTCAGAGCAAACAAAAATGCTCTACAAGGATTAAGGGATCACTATGTCAAAATCCACAAGTAAACTAACAACTTAAATAGGTTGCCAATTCCATACCAAACCAAGTTTTATGCATCAGTATTACCATGCGGAATCACACACAGAGACCACCATGACAATGCAAAGGCCTAACTTAGGTTCGAGTTTGTGTACATATAAAAGCAGGAAACAGGGATGGCTAGTACGAAATGCTAATTCGACTTAACCCATTTGTTGGACACCTTGCTCTGGCCGGCGCCGCCGTACGCCCTCACCGACGCCTCCAGCCTCGCCCCGTTCAGCTCTCCAACTGCACAAAAAAATGATACACTTCAGAACTTGCAATTTAAGAGAATATACTGAATAAATATGCCGCCCACCCGATTGAGCGAGCCACATGAATTGTTGCTTGAGTTGACTTGAGAAAGCGATAGTACGCTGAAGGAATAATCTATAGTCCTGGTCAATCAGCGATGACCCATGAGGCCAATACAGTAGAGCATAGGCACAAATCGTATGCTTGTTGCTCACGGACATACTGCTAGTACCGACATGCACACAACACAAGACAACTACCAAGCATCCAACATCAGTGGCTTATCTCCTCTAAAAGTGCAACCTTATTTTGCATCTACACTAGCCCCTAATCGTGCAACAATTTACAGTAATTTGAGGAGTATTTGCTAGGATCATGATGACAATTTTAGATTAAATTGTAGTGTTTGTCATCCACAGTTGTATGGTTCTATCTAGGATTACATAAAAACAGAGAAAACATGGAGCTACCCAGCATCCATGACTAGAGCTAGTAGTAGGAACACATGGTACAGTAGTAGAGCCGCATCACAACTACTGTCAGCCGGCAAGGCATGCGTTGTGCCACCTACTCATGGTTCAAAGAGCCATCTCGCTGAACCTGAACCTGAAACTAAACTACCCATGTCTTGAGCATTCAACTGATCCTAGGCCAAGCTACAAAGGGAGATGTACTTCACATGCTATTCTGGAACAACTAAGAATACTTCACATGCTATTATGGAACAACTAAGAATACTTCACATGCTATTCTGAAGCAACTAAGAACAGTTCACATGCTATTCCGATACAACTAATAACAATTCACATGTTATTCTGATACAACTAATAATATTTCACGTTTCCCTCTGTTCTTGAAGAAACAACCAATATGTTAGGAGTAGATTAATAGAACAAAAGTAGGCCTGATTTCTCAAAGAACTCTGTTCTGGAGATACAGCGCCTCCTTCTTCTGCTGGATCTCTTTTGCTTCCTGGATTCATGAACACAGATAATAATCAATCAATGTTGTTACTTTGTAGTATCATCAATCATTAAGAGTAAGTGCGATTGTGATTGGTAAAGAATAATAATTAAGAAGGATGGATACTGTCGTGCCTGCCAGTTAAGCGAGGTTGGATGTGTGCAGAAAGCAAAGCAGCATGCATGTGTAGCGAACGAGTAACAGAACCTCGATCCGCATTTTTGACACAAACATCACGGTGCGGCGGAGGGAGTAAATAATACTAGCAAGTGCAGGAAGTAGAAGTGCATGTCGCAGTTAATAAATTGATAAAGGGATGAGCAAAAAATTCATGATGCTCAGATCAGCCAGGACAATATGATTTGCAAGCGGCAGTAGGTTGAGGTCAGGATAAACAAGTATGAGGATGATAAGCAAGTGATTTTGCTCTTATTTCTTCTACTACTTAGTACAATAGCTAATACAAGAAGATAGAGACACATGCATGCTGCTGTTTTGATTGCACAGAATTTGATCATCGTTGGCTACAATCGTGAGATGATTTGTGAAATGTTGTCCTGATTTTGGTTAAGATACCTCGGTGGAGAGGTGGCGGGAGTGCATGAGCCTCCTTGGCACGAGCCGGCGTCGCTCCTCCGCCTGCGCTCGCTGGAGCAGCAAGCCACCGAGCCTCCTCGCCGCGCATCGAACCGCCGCCATTGTCTCCAGCCTGCCAATAGTTGCTTAGGGATTTGGAAGAAGAAAATGAAAAGGGGAGGAGATGATTGGGGGTCTAACCTTGATGGCGTCAGGGTAGCAGTGAAGCTGCATCATTCATGCCTTCGGGACAGGGGAGGAGGAAGACGTCCCGTCGATGGCGTCCCGGTGCTCAAGCAACGATAGCGTGTTGGATCTGCAAGGGAGACAAGATGAGGTGAGGAAGAGAGGGAGGGATGTGACGAGGACAAATGGAGGGACTCACCTGAGTCGCCGGAGCAACGCTGGAGCCACGCCGGCGAGGTGCCAGAACGCAAGAGGCAGATCTGGTCGGGGGAAAGGGAGCAACGGAGGCAGTGGAGCTCAGATCTGTCCTGCATGGATATACTGCTGGAGGTGGAGGGAGGGAGGAAGAGAAGGGGTCGCCGGCGGTGGAGAAGGCTGGGGTTGGGGGAGGTCTGCGGCGGCGGCTGGGTTGGAGGGGATCGATCTAGAGAGGGGGAAGAGGTGGGTTGGAGGGGATCGATCCAGAGAGGAGGAGGAGGAGGAGTTGTGGGGATCCATGCCATGTCGTCGCCGCACGCGTGCCGGATCTCGCCGGCCGTCGATTCCCGCCTGAGGTCGCCGGAGGTGGCGGCAGCAAGGGAGTGGTGGAGTGCTAGGGTTCGGTTTGAGAGAGAGAGAGAGAGAGAGAGAGAGAGAGGAGGGCACGACGGGTTGGGTGGGGCTCGCGAGAGAGAGGGGGGTTGCTGCGGTTGGTTGGATGGACCGACGGACGGATGGATGTGTATGGATGGACAGATGTTTGCCATGTCATCAATCCGTGCCATGATTGGTTGCACCAATCAGAATTAAGCTTATGTATTATTTTTTTCCTTTTGTTTCTCTTTTTTAACCTCTTATTCCGGATAACATTCAACACTAAAAGAGGAGGTAGCCTGTGTTTCGGCCGCAACAGAGAGGAGTTTTCATTTACTAAGGGAGTTTTTATTTTCTTTGGATGAAAAAAACCATTTTCCATTTTTCGAGTGCCCAAAAGGAGGTTTTTTTGTGAAGGACCTACCATATATTTTTTGCAAAATTGGACCAAATCAATTTTATAAAATATTAGGCCATGTTTAATGCACAATTTACCAAATGGTTGGGTGTCAAGAGTTTTGATCCACCTCTGGTGAAAAAGACAAATTCCCGCCGATTCGGTTGGAAGCGGGTCAAATTTGAACAGCAGCTGCCTCATAGTTTGCTCTTTATTTTTTCCAAAAATCATTTCTAGGTACATAAGTATCTATTTAATCAGAGAAACACAAAAAAATTCAAGATTCAACCACTAGATAGGAACGATCATTCCCGCCGTTTTGATCGCATTTTGAAACGGGCATAAAAAAATCAAAAAAAATCAAAAAATTGGGAAACCTTCGCATTGTGTCATTATATGTGGCCAAGTTCCCAGGAAAAATAACAAACTTGTAATACGACAATTATTTTAAAAGAGTGTTCTCAGAAATGAGCTATCATTTATGAAGATTCATGGCTTTCAAGCCAAATGATCAATCTTATGGCCACATTCGTGGCATAGTTTGTTCAAATGATCTCATATTGTGCACAAGGGTGCATATTGGAATGGCAAACAATGTTTCCTAAGGAAGTTTTCATTTTCTTTGGACAAAAAAACCATTTTTCATTTTCCGAGTGCCCTAAAGGAGGTTTTTTTTTGTGAAGGACCTCCCAAATAATTGTTGCAAAATTGTACCAAATCAATTTTCTAAAATACTAGGACATATTTAATGCACAATTCACAAAATGGTAGGGTGCAAAAAGTTTTGATCCACTTCTCGTGAAAAAGACAAATTTCCGCCGATTCAGTTGGAAGCGGGTCAAATTTGAACTGCAGCTGCCTCATAGTTTGCTCTTTATTTTTTCCAAAAATCATTTCTAGGTAAATAAGTATCTATTTAATCATAGAAACAGCAAAAAAAATCCAAGATTCAACCACTAGCTAGGAACGGTCAAGCCCGCCGTTTTGACCGCATTTTGAAACGGGCATAAAACATTCAAAAAAATCAAAAAATTGGGAAACCTTCGCATTGTATTATATGTGACCAAGTTTCCAGGAAAAATAATAAACTTGTAATACGGTAATTATTTTAAAAAATTGTTCTTAGAAATGAGCAATCATTTGTGAAGATTCATGGCTTTCAAGCCAAATGATCAATCTTATGGCCACATTCATGGCATAGTTTGTTCAAATGATCTCATATTGTGCACAAGGGTGCATATTGGAATGGCAAACAATGTTGCCTAAGGAAGTTTTCATTTTCGTTGAACGAAAAAACCATTTTCCATTTTCCGAGTGCCTGAAATGAGGTTTTTTTGTGAAGGAACTACCAAATAATTGTTGCAAAATTGGACCAAATCATTTTTATAAAATACTAGGCCATATTTAATGCACAATTGAAAAAATTGTTGGGTGTCAAAAATTTTGATCCACCTCTGGTGAAAAAGACAAACTCCCGCCGATTCAGCTGGAAGTGGGTCAAATTTGAACTGCAGCTGCCTCATAGTTTGCTATTTATTTTTTCCAAAAATCATTTCTAGGTACATAAGTATCTATTTAATCAGAGAAACACCAAAAAAATTCCAAGATTCAACCACTAGCTAGGAACGATCATTCCCGCCGTTTTGACCGCATTTTGAAACGGGCATAAAAAATTCAAAAAAATCAAAAAATTGGAAAACCTTCGCATTGTGTCATTATATGTGAACAAGTTTCCAGGAAAAATAATAAAATTGTAATACGGTAATTATTTTAAAAAAGTGTTCTCAGAAATGAGCTATCAAGTGTGAAGATTCATGGCTTTCAAGCCAAATGATCAATCTTATGGCCACATTCATGGCATAGTTTGTTCAAATGATCTCATATTGTGCACAAGGGTGCATATTGGAATGGCAAACAATGTTTACTAAGGAAGTTTTCATTTTCGTTGGACGAAAAAACCATTTTCCATTTTTCGAGTGCCCGAAAGGAGGTTTTTTTGTGAAGGAACTACCAAATAATTGTTGCAAAATTGGACCAAATCATTTTTATAAAATACTAGGCCATATTTAATGCACAATTGACAAAATGGACTGGTGTAAAATTTTTTGATCCACCTCTCGTGAAAAAGACAAATTTCTGCCGATTCAGTTGGAAGCGGGTCAAATTTGAACTGCAGCTGCCTCATAGTTTGCTATTTATTTTTTCCAAAAATCATTTCTAGTTACATAAGGACCTATTTAATTATAAATACATGGTTTGGTGGCAATACGTCGAGGTTTGGGCGGTGGCCGAGGGCCCCAACTCTAGAGCGCGTAAACTCGCATGCCTGCCGCGTGGTCACTACGTGACCGTGGCGTTGCCATGTGTTCTGGGCGGCCTAGGCATGTCTAGTGGGTTGGGCACTCCCCAGGTTGGTGCTAGGAAGAAAATTACAACATAAGATTCTCACGAGGAGACCAATCGATGCTCAAACATGAATTAGCAGCCAAGTGTTTGATTAGCGGTACGGGAAATGTACATGGCTAATGGGTGTGAGTTTTGGCTAAGGATGATCAGTTACTAAGAAGACCGTTTTCACAAATTTTCAGCTCAAAAGGAGGAGCCTAGGTGGTACTTGCTTTGCAAACTACCACACTGGACATAACTACGAATGTTGAAGCTCGGCTCAAAATAATGAATGTATTGAGCTGGCATTTGGTGGAGGATGGTTATTTGGGCATAGGAAAGCACTGTAGAAAATGGATGCTATTTGGACATGCCAAAGTGGTACTTCCTTCACAAAATGTTGTTCTGAACAGAATAGGAAAATGAATATTTTTGAATTATTTTTGAACTAGGCAAGGAAGGTTTTTACATATTTGACAAAGATATGACCCAAAGAATTTATGAGATTTTTTGGGGAATTTTGGGAATTACATAAATATAGGTTGCTTCACAACCTAGGGCAAAACTGCCACATGGACATGACACATAGGCAAAACTGATGAGGTGGCGCCTAGTCATAGCAACCCACCACAATTTACAAGGCTATGACCATCTATATTGGTCGTTAACAACTAGAAATAAGGCAGCGGACTAGCGCTGTTTGCTTTATGACCATTTCGTGTAAAGAAATTATGACCTTTCTGACCAAAATGGTCGCAATGGTTTAGGGTTTGGAGCCCCTCGAACAGCTTTTGACCAATTGATCTCAAATGATCATAAATCTATGACCAATTCTTCCAGGGTCACTGACAGAAGGTCATAAGTTGACATATTTCTTGTAGTGATAGTCCACATGCGGGGAAAGCTAAGGTAAGCACGTGAGCATGTATAGCTTCATAAAATAAAGACATAGGTACATTATCACGAGTCATGAGTCATGACACACATGGTTCCACACCTAGCTCTATAAATGAGTCAGGGCATTGGCCACCATGACAAAGGAGGCTAGTAGTGAAGCTCTTCACAATCCATAAACCCACACGTGTTCTTCCGTGACAATGCATGCATTTCTTAACGTAGGTGTTAGGACTTTATGCAGTCATATAAGTTGTAGGATTGTGTGGTACTGGTAATGTATGCGCTACGGTAAATTTCTTGGATTGTATAGGTCAACATTAATGCCTCGCAGACAGATGTGATCTTGCTATACATACGGAATTCCGGGCTATATATTGTGCTTGGCAGCATTGAGCCCTGCACCGAACTTTCTTGAGTTGTCGTTGTGGCTCGACGCGAGAAACGATGGATGATCGTTATTGTGCAAATGACACATTCATAATCAAATCTGGTTTACCATGTCCTAGATATTATACTACTCTGGTTGACGCGTATTTAAAATAACACTAAGGTACAAGCTTGTACCTTAGTCACTGAAAGTTGTATGCAACACATATTTAATGTCTGTATGATATGGCACAACATACAATATGTTTGGATTGCCCAAATATATTTGTTTGCTAGTTTTTGGTGCATAAAAGGACATGGTACATAAGAGCTGCAATCAAGTTGTACCGCAATGCGAGTATCGAACAATCGGTCATCAAGACAATGACTGGAACACCACTTCATCTTTGGAGTGAAAACTCTTCTCATGACATTTATTAGTTGGTCACAGCGGCGGCGAACATGCATCATTAGCTTGTTCGAGGCATTGTCTATTTGTTGTCGTGCTGATCTTCATTGGCGGGTCTCGGCGACAAGGATGAAAATCCTTATCGAGGTCGTCTCGGGCTGAACATGGCTACGGTGGCACAAGGACGTTTATCCGTTCTTAAACATGTTGTTGCGGAAGAAGTAGACTTGGTCTTAGGTGTTAATTCCGTATCTTGTAACGATTCACAAGTAGGTACCTTTGTTATATACTTTTTTCAATAATTAATAAGTGCATCACGGTAATACAGAGGCCTTTGGTTTCAACTGTCTTTTCGACAAAATAGGACACGTTATAGCTTGATTGCAATTCTTAACATCTCGAGTTTTGTCCAATAGTGATAATTTCAGAATTTCTAGAGATTGATGTAGATTTTGATGTTAAAACTTAATATGGATACATGGACTGTGAATTGAAACTTAATAAACAAATACATCTTGCTAGTTTCAAAAGGAGACAAGTGTATATTTCTCTCATCTGACTTATTGGTCGTGTCTATTTGGTACCTCATTTTTGGGGGTGTAATTTTCACCTTTAACTGACAATACAGGGTATTTTTAGTCCATCAGTCAACGAGGAGATCACCCTGGCGACATACATTCTGTGGAACATATGGAAGGAGCGCAATAGAAGAATTTTCGAGCAGAAGGAGCTATCGGCTATTGCTCTTTCGGCCCTAATTAAAGAGGACGTTAGATGTTTCAGGGAAGCATGGAGGGAGAGAGTGTGAGTGTCCTTTTGTGGTTTCGTTGGTAGTGTGTAAGAGTGGCTTTTCACAAGCTGATGTAGGAGTGTTCAAACGCGGGCTTCCCCAAAGAGGGAATCCGTTTTGTACCCTTTTTCTTCCCTTACTATAATGCAAAGGCAGAGCTCCTGCCATTCACGTCAAAAAAAAAAAAAACTTGTGCTCCAGCCGAGGCGAGATTGTGGCTCCAGGGATCACCGCTCTTGCTTAGGACACACCAACATTATCAAAGAGCAAGAGGCACACCACACTGATGTTTCTTTACCGGCGCCGCCAAACCCTTTGAACTCATCAATGTAGAGAAGAAGATACCAATGATCATGATCTTTTTAGCAAGTCTCCGTCACAGAGAAGAAAATGTTAGAGAGGACTTGTATAACGTCCTAGGCCGAGCTAGACAGAATCAGGAAATGCAAATCACACAGGCTCCCAGATGTGGCCGAAGTTGGCTAACCTTCGTAAGTTAGAACTGGAAATGGAGGACCTACTGACCTAGACACACCGCTTAATGGGGTATGATGAAAACAGACGATCCTTTTTTTTTAGAAAAGGAGGATGACCCCCGGCCTCTGCATCTGGTCGATGCATGCGGCCACTTTATTGATTATTCTCGAGACCCTTACAAAGTATTACAACAATATGCCTGAATCCGCCATCTTGGCATCATATGCCCCTACTCCTATCCATATGATGAAGGGGCGCTAGCTGGGTCAAATACCCAGTCCACTCACCTAAGCCTATCATCAAAAGTCAGAAGCCCCAGCCGAGCCACATACCGGGTCTGGGGCAGAACTGGTTTGACGCACTCACATATGTCGTCGCCGCCATCTTCCACTGGTCCGTCTTCAGAGCAGATATTGAGGCTTCTACCTTGTCAGGCCACTCTGCCATCGACGTCACCATGACTCCAGACAGCAACCCCCTCCCGCGCGAGTCCAGCACCGCACATCGGGCGCCGAGTCTCCACTGCACCACGCCGCCGAGATCCGCCGTCATCAATGTGCAGGATGAAGCGCCGCTCCACCAAAAAAAAGCCGCTCACTGGTCCCTCGAACCCGTGTACGCCTCCAAGAATGACGCCCCCAAGGAGGAAACGACATAAACGCGCCGTCGTCATCTGATCTACTGATCTAGGGTTTCCCCCGGAGATAGCGGATAGAGGTCTGGAGCTTCTCCACGGCGATGCCTTCAAGAAGGTAATGACACAAAAGAGTGCCGCCAACGCCGGTCTTGGCATCAAGACGAGAACTAGGTTTTCACCCGGATCTGCTGAAGGAACCTCCATCAAGCATCGTGTGCACGGGTCGCCGCCGCGTCGCCACCACCACACCGGGGCCCCAATGCAACCGCCAGCACGACCACCGTGCCTAGCAGCCGTGGAGGCCCGGCGTCACCACGCCCGGGTCTCGACCGGCCAGATCCAGATCCGGAGAAGGGGATCGAGACGGAACGGAGACCTCCGGTCGCCGCAGCCGCAGGCAACACTACTGGACGGAGCTCCATCACCTCCGCAGCCACCGCGCCATGCCGCCGCCGTGCCCTCGCAGCACCACGCCGCCAAGCGCTGACGCCGACAGAGCACCGCACCATGGTCAGAGGGCGGGGAGCCACGCCGAGAAGAGACCCCGCCGCCGGCGGCCATGCCCGGGCTTTGCCCGGCAGTAGTCCTTGGCGGCGGCGAGGGGGAGGGAGGAAAGGAGGTCGGCCGGTGGCTGGGATCTGGATTCCCCCCGTGTCGCCTCGAGGAGGGACGCGGGGGTCGGAGTCGGGGTTGGAAAACAGATGATCCTAAATTTCCCGATCCGTCACGATCCCACATAGCACAGTGGTGAGCCACTGTTAGCAGCAAGCCATGCCCACCATGTATGTGTGTGTGTTTCAGTTAGACAAATACGCAGGGAGTGGCCATGCCGGGCGCTGGACCCGGGCGCGTCCCGTTGACGTACATGCGCGGCGGGCGCGGGAGGTTGTGGAGCGCGGGGCGTGGCCAAGTGAGCAGCGGAGCTGCGGCGGGAGCGGACGTGGGCGTTGCAGCGTGCGCGTGTAAATCTTGTCCCCTGTGTGTTGTAGATTGTGTGCTGAGTTCGTGCTCAGGAAGGAAATACCAGCGGCCGTTCGTGCGGCCGGCGGCATACGTGCGCCGGGGCAAAAATCTAGCTGTGTGCTTCTTGTTCTTCCACCTCCTTTCTTCTACGTCCGTGCGAGAGAGAGTGAGAGCTCCGGTGAGAGGCAAGGCGAGGCTACGGCAACAACAATTGGTATTCAGAGCCACAAGGTTCGAGCGGCGGCCGTTGCACGCGGCGGCGCGCGCGGTGCGCGGCGGACATAAAGGTCTTGGCAACGGCGCGCGGCGAGCGCGTGGCGTCGGCAACGCGCGGCGAGTCCACGGCGGTGTGGTGTGATGCCGGACGCGCTGCGAGTGCATGGCGTCGGCAATGCGCGGCGAGTCCATGGAGGTGTCGCGTGATGCCATGCGCGCGACGAGCTGCGGCGGACGCCGAGACGAGGAGGTCACGGAGGACCTGCGTGGTATCGCAGAGGCCGCGGCGGCTCGGCGCGACGACCATGGAGGTGTTGCGCTGCGGTTGAGGCCGCAGCGGTGCAGGGCAATAAGGCGCGGCGGCGAGCCGGATGCGACCGGTGCATGTTATGGGTGCGTACTGGACGCGTCGGGACCGCGGGCGCGCCTACGGGCGTGCGGATCACCGGCGGAGAACGCGTCCAGCGGAGCGCAGGGCGGCCACGTCGATCACGTTAGTGCGTGATCGTGTGCGCGAGCCGGGGCATGCAGGGCGTGGCGTCATTGAGGAGCTCGGCGTGCATCGCCGAGGAGCTCGACGTGGCCAGTGGAGAAGAAGATCGGCGTGCGATCGTCGAAGACGAACATGGAGGCAGCGTCAAGCGTCGAGGAGGCCGTAGGAGCGGCCAATGCGCGACGTCAATGACGAGCCTGACATGTGCAAAATCATGGCTTGGGGCGTGAATGTTAGCAGCAAGGCATGCCCATGATGTATGTGTGTGTGTTTCAGTTACATAAATACGCAGGGAGTGTCCATGCCGGGCGCTGGACCCAGGCGCGTCCCGTTGACGTACGTGCGCGGCCGGCGTGGGAGGTTGTGGAGCGTGGCGCGTGGCCAAGTGGGCAGCGGAGCTGCGGCGGGAGCGGACGTGGGCGTTGCAGCGTGCGCGTATAAATCTCGTCCCCTGTGTGTTATAGTTTGTGTGCTGAGTTCGTGTTCGGGAAGGAAATACCAGCGATCGTTCGTGCGGCCAGCAGCGTACGTGCGCAGGGGCAAAAATCTTGATGTGTGCTTCTTGTTCTTCCACCTCCTTTCTTCTACGTCCATGCTAGAGAGAGTGAGAGCTCCGGTGAGAGGCAAGGCGAGGCTACGGCAAGAACAGCCACCACGCCCCTGGCGCTCATGCCCTCTTCCTTCCTTCTCTGCTCTGCTCCCCTTGCATACCTCCTCAACTGCTTGCTGGCCAAGCCAAGGTATGAGAGCAACCTCAGGTGCAGGAGGCATCAAGGTCTACATCCATGGAAAAGCCGGCTCTTCCTGTAGTTAGCCACCCGATGGCAGGGTCTCCTCCATAGCTAGTCTGGCACGGTCCGTCTCACTGGCACCGGTGTCAGCTGTGAACTCGCACCTATTGTCCCTGTTTACAGAGACGATTGCGGTGGTGGTGGCAGCTCACCTAGTGCTCCTCGGACAAGCCGAGGCATAGGTCTGGCAATCCGGATGTTGTGACGAGGCGATCTGGGTGGATGCACGAATCTGGCACCCCAAATGGCTAGTCGTTCCTGCTCATGGAGATATCATAGTGTCTGTTCCTTGTGTGCATAGGTGGATTTCCTATGCAGGCACAACCAACGCCCGGGGAAGGTGCGGACTGCGGAGTGGACCTGCATGGAGTCGTCAGGTCAGGATGGCATTCGGCCCCTCGGCGTCTCTGGGTGAAATCCGAGTACCATCGGCGGGCGTCTCGCCAGTGTGGTGGCTTGCGCGCGGATGTGCGGCGACGCGGGCAGGCGCAACACAATGGCGGTATTGTTGGAGGTTGTACGAGGAACGGCTCTCCGTTGCCTCACTGCTACCAGCGAAGTTGGTTCTATCTCGATCGCATCTGGCTGTGAAGGCTAATAGCCACGGTCATGCGCGTACAACAACCATCGGTAGGACGGCAGTGCAGAAGTGCTCGGGAGTCACGTGACGACGTCTTATCTTCCAACGACATTCTCCATTGGCCAATCAGTTCTGTCCGAGCATACCTATAGGCTATAGAGTGGTTGACGATGAAGGCAAACAACGCAGAGTATTCTCTCCGGGTGAAAACACACGCTCTTGCCTGCTGGCTTGATTAGGCAGCGTGGACGTCCATGCATCGTTACCTTGTTGAAGGTGTTGGTTCAACGATTTGCTTCGGGTGATAGAAGTTGGTCTGGCATCTAGTTGAACCAATCAATGACGGTGCTTGAACAAGGATTTCATCTTGAAGGTGTTGTTTTGGAGCATTGCGCTACTTATGTGCTAATAGTGTAAATTATAAGAAACCACCACTTTGAAGGGTAGTTTTGCAGAAAACACTACATTACATATTTTGACAGAAAGCACCACGTTTTGTGTAATCTTGTTGCAAAATAACACTGATTGACGGATTAGAGCGCTTTAAGTATGTTTATGGCAGGTGGTTCCAGATTTTGCCGACGTGGCGTAACCGCTCGGATGAGACGACGTTAGATGGTGAATTTGTCTAGATTTACAAACAAGTCCCTGTAATTTTAAAGGAACACCCTTCAATGAAAATCAAAAAAGCAATCATCTCCCCGGAGCATAACCAAGCACGTGAGCACAGAACATCGATGCGACGATGGTTCTCACCGCTGGCGAGGGGGTGCGCCATCGGGGTCTAGGAGGCGGGGGCGGCGGTCGTCGGGGTCTGGGAGGCGGCGACGCCAGTCTTCGGGACCTGGGAGGCGACGACGAGCAAGGGGTGCGATGCCGGGCCATAGGTGGACGCGTGGCAAGGCGGGGGTGTGCCACCGGGAACTAGGAGGCGGCGTAGGGTGATTGGCGCGACGCCGGTCCATCGGTGGCCTCAAGAATGGTCATTGTGGGTAGCGCGCGTGGCCGCGATAGCGAGGCGGCGGCGGCATCCACGACGCTCATCCATGGCACGGCGTACATGGTCGATCTAGGCGGCCGGGAGGAGTAGAGGGAGGGATGGGTTCGTCGCCGACGCCAGCTATCACGACACAGTCCGGCCGTGTGGTGGCGGTTGGGATCGGGCATGGGTGGCGGCATGCCTGCTTCCACCATGAGAAAGGGGATCAGGGAGGAATTCCTTGTGAGAGAAAAAGGATGAATGGAAGAATCCGGCTGATAGGTGGGCCCCATGTCGACTCTGACACCGTCTCGGACGAGCCGTTATGCCACGTGGGTAAAATCTGGACCGGCCTGTCATAAATATACTAAAAGTGATCTAATCCGACAATCAATGTTATTTGCAACAAGATGCCACCAAACGTGGTGCTTTCTGTCAAAATATTGTAACGTAGTGTTTTCTGCAAATCTAGCCATCAAAATGGTGGTTTCTTGCAATTTAATCTCTACTAATATGCGGTCATAGGTTTGGTGGTCTGGTTTGGGGATGTTGTGGCGAGGCTTGTCCTAAGTGGATAGCCTCATTTTTTTCGTTTTCCTATTTGTAAAATGATTTGTTCAGCATTATCAATAATTTGTAATACACGACTGTATGGTCGACGTGATGCAGATGCCTAGGGCCTTTCCCTCTATTTGAGAAAAAGGAAGCACAACCATGTCACCTTCTACGCAGGACAACGCGATCGAGACAAACCTGCAGAAGGAAAACTTCAACCCAGAGAACCAGATCTGGGGACACAACACCCTCCACATGCCTTCCTACAATACAAGGAAGTGCCATCGCAACGAGGATGAGACTGGAAGGACTCATTTCATCCTAATGGAGACACCGTCGCCTCACCAATGACGACTGGGGACCCGATCGAATTTGAACTAATAACCTCACCCCGCCACCACCAGAGTGGAACAACGGGGTCCCCGTCCCATCTCGTTGCTGAAGCGGCAGGAGGAGGGAGAGGGGGTCTGTGATCTCGTCAAGGAGGAGGTAGATCAGCGCCGCTGGCCTAGCTCCTAGGATTTCATTGTGGGAGAGGGGAGGATGAAAACTCTTCGTGAAACATTCTCCCACTCATTCCGAACATAGCTTACCAACTAATATGCCCTGTATTTCACAAAACTTGCTCATCTTCAAAGAGTGTGATTTTAGTTTAAAATTTTAGGTACTTAAGTTCTACAAAACTGACATGTACGCCGTTGAGACTTAGTGAAAGTGATGTGTTTATGTGCATAAATATATTGAAGTTAGAATGGGTATGCCTACTTAGCTTGTAGGACAGGTGTACGTGCCCCGGTAGAAGAATAAATAGCCAAAGTTGGCCCCGAGTTTCAATTAACACGGGCAAAGATGTAGGGTAATGCGAAGGCTGTACATGGCTTCTTGTCTACCTAGCGCTATAAATCTTCCATAGCATTGGCCAACACGTCTGATACAGTAGGAAGGACGGAAGAAATAAGAATGAATCCAATCAACTGAAGTCCTTAGGAATATATAATCTCTGCACTTACACGCATCTAGTTATTTTGATGGAGGCAATGCAAACATGGAGATTAATTTGGCCCCTATTTTTTCTTTTGCAAAAACTCTGGCCCATAATTAACATGGGTCATATAGACACATATGATATAGGGTTGTGAGGTATTGGGAATAACCTACATATGCTAGCAATCGTCCTCGCTTGTTAATATCAACATGTGAGCTTGTTGGTGAGATACTGGGATGCTTTGACAAAGAGTTGTTCAAGGACCTAACCTGCCATGACAGGGATACCCGTGCCACCAAATACTACGCTAGTTCCCATGGACAGCAGTGTCCTTATGGGGAATATAGTACCTTCCCATAAAAGCTAAGCTGCAAAATCATCATGTATGTACGCAGCACCACAAGACTGAGGACGAAATAAGGATGAATAAAGTGTTATTTTCTTGTCATGGAAGAAATAAGGTTGAATAAGGGTGAATATAGTATTCTCGAAGACAATATGTGCTTGGATTTGTTGGCATGGGTGGATTGATGACCACTACCTTAGCTCTAAAATCAACATGGCAGTCTAAATTCTCAATTAAATGATAATCAATTCTATCGTAAGTTCGTAACCACACAGTTCTGCAGCATCCAAGTGAAGAAATTACGATTTGAATTCATGAAAAGCATGAGGCGTACTGATGGTATGTACTTGATGAATGCAGTGGTGCGTAAGGTGTATTGTGGACATCTGTATCAATGAATCGGCTGATAACAATATAGTAAACTTGCTGTTCATTGGAGAGGATGTGTATGGTACATTCAGTGCAATCATGGACATCTACTTACTGCATCAATTAGCAGTACACACACACATTACTCTTTTTCCAGGTCAATAATTGTCCAATGAATAATTTCATCTTGATTAGGTAAACCATACGTTTACTATTCTTAATCAAACCTTGTAAAGTCATTCGATGTCAATTTCATCTTAAACTAGATTCTTTCCCTCAAACAAGTATACATTTTATCTTAACTAACGAAGTGCATAAATTTATTCACACAATTGTTTTTTGAATTTTTCCACGCAATTATTTTGACAGTGGTGCAATAAGGGAGTTCAAGAGGATTAAGAAGGTTGTTGTAGATAGAGATTTTTTTTCAGAGGGGGGGGGGGGGGGGGGCTTTCATAAGCAAAAGGGTCTTTGATGCTCCAAGGAAGCTCATCTATTGTTGACATCAATTTTGAGATGGGTAACCATGCTTGTTGTGGGGTTCTAATGAAGCATCATCAATGTGTGTTGCATGCACCTGAGAGTTTTTTTTTCTTGTGTGAGGGCATCCGAATGCTTGTAGACGAGTCAATTGTATCATCAACATGAAGTGGTGGAGTGCTCTAAAAGCCAGGAAGTTAAGGCTCTAAACTGCAGGGTGTACATGATTTGTAGATAGCACATGACCTAGCTCTCTATATAACCCTCCAGATACAACATGTCTTACAATGCATCCATGTTACCATTCACACCCTAGCCACCATGGTACGATCTACATCGTCCTTTGTTCTTCTCCTATGGCATATGACTTCAGATATGTTACCCTAGTATCACTAGGTGAATGACAATCGGATTGAGAGGCACCGGGGAAAATGTGGCTAGTTTCACTGGTAACCACTGTGAAAAATGAAAGCTAAACACTTGCTAGGGAAACATGCCTAGCCGACCCGGCTCGTGGCTTGGCTCGTCCAGGCTCCTCAAAGCTCACAAACCTGGGATTTGTCAAAGCTTGAGTTCTGCAAAAACAAACCGCAAGGCGAGCAACTCCCTCCTGTGCGTGGCTCGTCCCTCTTTCTTGTACAATAGTACGAGCTCTTGTTCCCATCTGGACCCTGACACACAATGCACCACATGATAGAGCCCCTGCCGGTGTTTGCCACTCCACTGCCCGCGGCCTGCCCTGACCCTATTCATCTGCTCCTTGGTTGACTTTTGCCTCTCGGCTGACTGCCATTACTCTTTCCGCCTCAGCCACTACGAATCAGCTGGCCACCGTCACGCTGATTAGGCCTATAGATAATACGTCTGTTGACTGCAGCTTATTACTTTTTGGCGGTCTGTCTGGAAGTTTTACTCATCGTATCATAATTTTTGTAGGCTTAATCAACTGAAATTTTTATGGGTGCAAAAAGGTAAGGTTTCTGTTTAGTACCAGTAGCCAATTCTTTCATCAACGCATCAATTACTCTGAAGTATGCAGAGAGATAATGAAGAGCAAAGGACGAGATGACTAGAGCCGCAATTTTGTTTCAATAAGTGCATACCAAGATTAGGGAAATACGCCATGAACAAGCAGTAAATAACCTGGCGGGCTCTAGTCTCTAAAAGCTATATAACCTGGCGCTGACTAAGGCAGAGGGTACTACTTCCGATTTACACACAGACTAGACCCGCTGGGAGAGTCGGAATAGCTTGTGCAGCAGCCTGTTCCTGTGGAACGGGGTGGGTTTTACTTTTACATGGATGGGGGTCACACCCCAAAAGGAGAGGGAGACAATCTATGTGCGATGTAGCTCTAGAAACCCAGAGCTAGAGATGCAGAAAAATTGCCTCAAACAGTTTTGGGCAACTGCCCTTGGGGCCTTCGAAGACCACTCAAAATTCCAAGACCACGAGAGCATGAGTGAGAGTGTGAAACGCCGGTTGCTTGTAACCGAACTGTCCACATGGCGCAAATAGCAGAGAATCCACGCCTTCTTCACACAGGTCGGGGGATTAGGATGCCATAAGCCATCATGCAGGCACCGAGATTCGATAGACACGGGGGCACGGACCAAAGTGACTAAAAATGAGCATGTGCATCAGATTTATACTTGAAACAAACACACCATCTAAGCCAAAGAGAGTAGATTAACAATGAAAGATGAAGAAGCAAACCACCACTTTTCCAATGCTTTGAATGTAGCTTTAGATAGGACATAGGAGAAACATTACAAGAACTACAATTTTAATTCTTTTCGTAACAAATTTTTGTAAGCTGCGACTCTCGTTCCCAAATCATGGTCAAGCGTCAAGCAACATACAATAATTTTCTGGCTGTGTGGATTTATACTATAATACTAGACGCCCCCTGAATTAATAATTGTTAACGATGAAACAGTATAATGATTAATAATACTCTTTTGACCAAAGCAAATAATTGTAAATTTCTTTATACAATTATTTCATAGGAAACATTGAAGAAGAAAATCACAGAGCTAGAACAGATGACAAAATGTAGTTACAAATTACATGCAACAATAGATGTATAAATAGCGAAAGTTGACCCAGAGAGTACAACCAAATGACTGATTGTCGTTTCAGTTACCACAGGAAAAAGGAGGTAAGGTAATCACATGGCCATGATATGGCTCGGTGCCTACCTAGCTCTATAAATCATCCATAGCATTTGCAAGCACATCCAATAAACCATGGAAGGAAAGAAGAAACAAATAAAGAATCCGGCCGAATGAAGCTCTTGGAAATAATGTTTGCACGTACAGAATGGTATTGCCATCTGTTCTCTTACAATGTTTCGTGTATGGTACAGGATGGTGAAGTATTGGGAAAAATCTACATGCTTAATGCTGTTGATGAGGCACCCGCATCTTTTATCCTGCTGTAGGACGAGCATCTCAAACGCCCTGATGGTGTGTCCTTCGTCTCTAACTCTCGGTCAAGACAATGTACACTCGAACTCGCAGCAGCTATATATACTAGCAATTCTGGCGCAACATGTACTGTACATACTAAATCCGAAACTCTGGTACTAACTGAGTGTATCAATCAAACAAAATAAAAAGGGAGAGAGGAGGAGCCGGAGTGGATCTAAGAAAGCGGCGAATGGGGGCACGGATCTTGTGGATATGCGCGGTGGAGGCCGGAAACCTTAGAAAGGAGGGAAGGGATCCTCTCCTAACCCATATATATTGCAATCAAAACAGGCCCACCTGGGTCGGGCCCGATGAATGGGTCGAGGAAATGGGGGGAGCAGAGGCCACAACCACCTGCCTCGGGCCCACGGAAGGGAGAGGGGGGAAGCAGGATAGCGAAAAAAGAGAGGGGACCGAGGGAGGCCCACCAGATCGCGGCCCAGGAGGCGCCGAGCCCAACGAGCCACGGGGACCGTCAGCCACCGCAACCAGAACCCGATCTAGGGTTTTCCTGGCCACCGTAGCCCAAGCCGCCGCTGGGCTAGGCACCTCCGGCGCCGGCCGCGAGCCCAGGGGAGGCCGCATAGACAAAGAGCCAACATAACACGGAGAGCAGACCACATCGGCGAATGACGAGGCCCCGGATCCAGGGCCACCACAAGCCGAAAGAGGGGTCGAAAACTTACGAGAATTGCGCCGGCGGCGACCAGCACGCTGCCACCCAAAGGCGAGCTCCGGTGACAGCACCGGCCTACCCCTGACCCCAAGGGAAAATTTCTGAGGATGGGACGGCGCCTTGGTAGCTGCCCTTGGAGCCAGAGAGCCACGAGAAGGGTCACCATCATGATCAGAGGAGCAGATCTCGTCATCGGCAAGATCCCAAAAACAGGAACCGGACTGCAACCACGAAGCAACCGGCCACCGCACCGAGGCCACCATGCCAACAGGGGGAGTGGGGGAAGGGGACGGGGTGACAAGGGGAGGGGATCCACCGGGGGAGAACTAGGTTGGGCCGGAGACGCCCGGGACAGGAAGGGAGGGAGGGGAAGGGGAGGGGGAAGGAGCTCCATCCTCCGGTTACAAGTCAGGAAAACCACATCGCTCAACGCAAGGATGAGACGGCGGCTTAAGGCGGCTCAACGGCAGCTCTGAGCTGGAGGTGAAGGCAGCGACTCGGCAACAGTCGAACCGGAGAGTAGCCGCAGCGGTTCGGAGGCGGAGACGCCTCCATGCTCTCCTCACCAAGAGCCTTCCAGCTCTCTCCCATGATAACAAGACAAAACACAGTCGAGGCTGTCAAGAGTAAAGATCACTCAATTTTTTTTAGAAAAGGAGGTTGTACCCCCAGCCTCTGCATCTGGATGATGCATGTAGCCATATTATTAATTATTGACAAAGACCATACAAGGTGATACATCAATAAGCCTGAAGCCACCATCTTGGCAACATCGTCGCTACTCTTATCCCCTTGATGAAGGCGTGCCGAATGTCCGGACCTAATACCAAACAGACATCGCACCAAAGCCTAACATCTAAAGCCGGGTGTCCCATCCAGGCCACTACCTGGATAGTGTCCCACACCGGTCTGGCACACTCCCAGTGAGCACCACACACTGCAAGGGCCGCCACCTCCATCATCCCTTGGTCCATCCTCGGAGCAGAACTGAAGCACCGACCTTGCCAGGCCTCTCTGCCATCAACGCCACCATGACGCCAGACAGCTTCCTCCTTCTGCGCGAGTCCATCTCCGCGCATCAGATGTCGAGTCTCCACAGCGCCATGCCGCCGAGATCCGCCACCATAGATGTGTAAGATGAAGCACCGCTCCACCAAAAACGCCATCCTCTGGTCCCTCGAGCCCGTGTGCACCTCCAAGAATGACGCCCCCAAGGGGGAAACGACACTAGAGAGCCGCCGTCATCCGATCTACTAATCTAGGGTTTCTCCCGGAGGTAGTAGAGAGTGGCCATGAACTTCTCCTCGGCGATGCCTTCAGGAAGGGAACGGCGCAGACAGCGTCGCCATCGTCGGCCATTGACAATAGCCAATAGCAGGTTTTCACCCAGATCAGATCAAAGACATCCATCTCTCGTGCACGGGCCGCTGCCGCCGGCCGCATAACGAACGCCGTCGCCGCCGACCAAGCTGCCTAGACTAACCTCTCGCCGCAACCCCAGCCGCCAACAGCAACGATGGACGAGGCCCGCCCAGGCCCATCGTCCCTACAGGCCCGCAGATGCCAGATCTGGATCCTGCAGGGGCCAGGCTCGCCGGACGTCGCCTCAGGGCCCCATGGCCGGCCGGTAGCCATCGTAGGGCGAAGGGATGTTGACAAGCCGCCGCCTCGCTGCCGAAGGTGCCGCTGCACCGGGGAAGATCACCGCGGGCCAAAGCCTAGATCACACCCTCTCCCAGGGCGAGATGGCCCTGCCGCCGCCGTCCTTGGCTGCGGCTCGGACATGGCCGGCGCCAGCCTCCAGCGGCGGCGAGGGGTCGAAGATGTTTGTGTCCCGGCGACGCGCTTGCGTATGCCCTCGAGTCGCCCACGCGGGGCGACGCGAGGGTACCGTTTCGTCCCACTGTGGTACGACTAGGCATGCATGCGAGCATCCCGCATGGACCCGCAAAATCAACCAACTTGTACAAAATAAACTAACTCTATCAAACAGAAGCTACAACTAATTTTACTCATTTTGCATCCGGGACCGATCCGGGCATAAAAAAATCAAAAAAAATCAAAAAATTGGGAAACCTTCGCATTGTGTCATTATATGTGGCCAAGTTCCCAGGAAAAATAACAAACTTGTAATACGACAATTATTTTAAAAGAGTGTTCTCAGAAATGAGCTATCATTTATGAAGATTCATGGCTTTCAAGCCAAATGATCAATCTTATGGCCACATTCGTGGCATAGTTTGTTCAAATGATCTCATATTGTGCACAAGGGTGCATATTGGAATGGCAAACAATGTTTCCTAAGGAAGTTTTCATTTTCTTTGGACAAAAAAACCATTTTTCATTTTCCGAGTGCCCTAAAGGAGGTTTTTTTTGTGAAGGACCTCCCAAATAATTGTTGCAAAATTGGACCAAATCAATTTTCTAAAATACTAGGACATATTTAATGCACAATTCACAAAATGGTAGGGTGCAAAAAGTTTTGATCCACTTCTCGTGAAAAAGACAAATTTCCGCCGATTCAGTTGGAAGCGGGTCAAATTTGAACTGCAGCTGCCTCATAGTTTGCTCTTTATTTTTTCCAAAAATCATTTCTAGGTAAATAAGTATCTATTTAATCATAGAAACAGCAAAAAAAATCCAAGATTCAACCACTAGCTAGGAACGGTCAAGCCCGCCGTTTTGACCGCATTTTGAAACGGGCATAAAACATTCAAAAAAATCAAAAAATTGGGAAACCTTCGCATTGTATTATATGTGACCAAGTTTCCAGGAAAAATAATAAACTTGTAATACGGTAATTATTTTAAAAAATTGTTCTTAGAAATGAGCAATCATTTGTGAAGATTCATGGCTTTCAAGCCAAATGATCAATCTTATGGCCACATTCATGGCATAGTTTGTTCAAATGATCTCATATTGTGCACAAGGGTGCATATTGGAATGGCAAACAATGTTGCCTAAGAAAGTTTTCATTTTCGTTGAACGAAAAAACCATTTTCCATTTTCCGAGTGCCTGAAATGAGGTTTTTTTGTGAAGGAACTACCAAATAATTGTTGCAAAATTGGACCAAATCATTTTTATAAAATACTAGGCCATATTTAATGCACAATTGAAAAAATTGTTGGGTGTCAAAAATTTTGATCCACCTCTGGTGAAAAAGACAAACTCCCGCCGATTCAGCTGGAAGTGGGTCAAATTTGAACTGCAGCTGCCTCATAGTTTGCTATTTATTTTTTCCAAAAATCATTTCTAGGTACATAAGTATCTATTTAATCAGAGAAACACCAAAAAAATTCCAAGATTCAACCACTAGCTAGGAACGATCATTCCCGCCGTTTTGACCGCATTTTGAAACGGGCATAAAAAATTCAAAAAAATCAAAAAATTGGAAAACCTTCGCATTGTGTCATTATATGTGAACAAGTTTCCAGGAAAAATAATAAAATTGTAATACGGTAATTATTTTAAAAAAGTGTTCTCAGAAATGAGCTATCAAGTGTGAAGATTCATGGCTTTCAAGCCAAATGATCAATCTTATGGCCACATTCATGGCATAGTTTGTTCAAATGATCTCATATTGTGCACAAGGGTGCATATTGGAATGGCAAACAATGTTTACTAAGGAAGTTTTCATTTTCGTTGGACGAAAAAACCATTTTCCATTTTTCGAGTGCCCGAAAGGAGGTTTTTTTGTGAAGGAACTACCAAATAATTGTTGCAAAATTGGACCAAATCATTTTTATAAAATACTAGGCCATATTTAATGCACAATTGACAAAATGGACTGGTGTAAAATTTTTTGATCCACCTTTCGTGAAAAAGACAAATTTCTGCCGATTCAGTTGGAAGCGGGTCAAATTTGAACTGCAGCTGCCTCATAGTTTGCTATTTATTTTTTCCAAAAATCATTTCTAGTTACATAAGGACCTATTTAATTATAAATACATGGTTTGGTGGCAATACGTCGAGGTTTGGGCGGTGGCCGAGGGCCCCAACTCTAGAGCGCGTAAACTCGCATGCCTGCCGCGTGGTCACTACGTGACCGTGGCGTTGCCATGTGTTCTGGGCGGCCTAGGCATGTCTAGTGGGTTGGGCACTCCCCAGGTTGGTGCTAGGAAGAAAATTACAACATAAGATTCTCACGAGGAGACCAATCGATGCTCAAACATGAATTAGCAGCCAAGTGTTTGATTAGCGGTACGGGAAATGTACATGGCTAATGGGTGTGAGTTTTGGCTAAGGATGATCAGTTACTAAGAAGACCGTTTTCACAAATTTTCAGCTCAAAAGGAGGAGCCTAGGTGGTACTTGCTTTGCAAACTACCACACTGGACATAACTACGAATGTTGAAGCTCGGCTCAAAATAATGAATGTATTGAGCTGGCATTTGGTGGAGGATGGTTATTTGGGCATAGGAAAGCACTGTAGAAAATGGATGCTATTTGGACATGCCAAAGTGGTACTTCCTTCACAAACTGTTGTTCTGAATAGAATAGGAAAATGAATATTTTTGAATTATTTTTGAACTAGGCAAGGAAGGTTTTTACATATTTGACAAAGATATGACCCAAAGAATTTATGAGATTTTTTGGGGAATTTTGGGAATTACATAAATATAGGTTGCTTCACAACCTAGGGCAAAACTGCCACATGGACATGACACATAGGCAAAACTGATGAGGTGGCGCCTAGTCATAGCAACCCACCACAATTTACAAGGCTATGACCATCTATATTGGTCGTTAACAACCAGAAATAAGGCAGCGGACTAGCGCTGTTTGCTTTATGACCATTTCGTGTAAAGAAATTATGACCTTTCTGACCAAAATGGTCGCAATGGTTTAGGGTTTGGAGCCCCTCGAACAGCTTTTGACCAATTGATCTCAAATGATCATAAATCTATGACCAATTCTTCCAGGGTCACTGACAGAAGGTCATAAGTTGACATATTTCTTGTAGTGATAGTCCACATGCGGGGAAAGCTAAGGTAAGCACGTGAGCATGTATAGCTTCATAAAATAAAGACATAGGTACATTATCACGAGTCATGAGTCATGACACACATGGTTCCACACCTAGCTCTATAAATGAGTCAGGGCATTGGCCACCATGACAAAGGAGGCTAGTAGTGAAGCTCTTCACAATCCATAAACCCACACGTGTTCTTCCGTGACAATGCATGCATTTCTTAACGTAGGTGTTAGGACTTTATGCAGTCATATAAGTTGTAGGATTGTGTGGTACTGGTAATGTATGCGCTACGGTAAATTTCTTGGATTGTATAGGTCAACATTAATGCCTCGCAGACAGATGTGATCTTGCTATACATACGGAATTCCGGGCTATATATTGTGCTTGGCAGCATTGAGCCCTGCACCGAACTTTCTTGAGTTGTCGTTGTGGCTCGACGCGAGAAACGATGGATGATCGTTATTGTGCAAATGACACATTCATAATCAAATCTGGTTTACCATGTCCTAGATATTATACTACTCTGGTTGACGCGTATTTAAAATAACACTAAGGTACAAGCTTGTACCTTAGTCACTGAAAGTTGTATGCAACACATATTTAATGTCTGTATGATATGGCACAACATACAATATGTTTGGATTGCCCAAATATATTTGTTTGCTAGTTTTTGGTGCATAAAAGGACATGGTACATAAGAGCTGCAATCAAGTTGTACCGCAATGCGAGTATCGAACAATCGGTCATCAAGACAATGACTGGAACACCACTTCATCTTTGGAGTGAAAACTCTTCTCATGACATTTATTAGTTGGTCACAGCGGCGGCGAACATGCATCATTAGCTTGTTCGAGGCATTGTCTATTTGTTGTCGTGCTGATCTTCATTGACGGGTCTCGGCGACAAGGATGAAAATCCTTATCGAGGTCGTCTCGGGCTGAACATGGCTACGGTGGCACAAGGACGTTTATCCGTTCTTAAACATGTTGTTGCGGAAGAAGTAGACTTGGTCTTAGGTGTTAATTCCGTATCTTGTAACGATTCACAAGTAGGTACCTTTGTTATATACGTTTTTCAATAATTAATAAGTGCATCACGGTAATACAGAGGCCTTTGGTTTCAACTGTCTTTTCGACAAAATAGGACACGTTATAGCTTGATTGCAATTCTTAACATCTCGAGTTTTGTCCAATAGTGATAATTTCAGAATTTCTAGAGATTGATGTAGATTTTGATGTTAAAACTTAATATGGATACATGGACTGTGAATTGAAACTTAATAAACAAATACATCTTGCTAGTTTCAAAAGGAGACAAGTGTATATTTCTCTCATCTGACTTATTGGTCGTGTCTATTTGGTACCTCATTTTTGGGGGTGTAATTTTCACCTTTAACTGACAATACAGGGTATTTTTAGTCCATCAGTCAACGAGGAGATCACCCTGGCGACATACATTCTGTGGAACATATGGAAGGAGCGCAATAGAAGAATTTTCGAGCAGAAGGAGCTATCGGCTATTGCTCTTTCGGCCTTAATTAAAGAGGACGTTAGATGTTTCAGGGAAGCATGGAGGGAGAGAGTGTGAGTGTCCTTTTGTGGTTTCGTTGGTAGTGTGTAAGAGTGGCTTTTCACAAGCTGATGTAGGAGTGTTCAAACGCGGGCTTCCCCAAAGAGGGAATCCGTTTTGTACCCTTTTTCTTCCCTTACTATAATGCAAAGGCAGAGCTCCTGCCATTCACGTCAAAAAAAAAAAAAACTTGTGCTCCAGCCGAGGCGAGATTGTGGCTCCAGGGATCACCGCTCTTGCTTAGGACACACCAACATTATCAAAGAGCAAGAGGCACACCACACTGATGTTTCTTTACCGGCGCCGCCAAACCCTTTGAACTCATCAATGTAGAGAAGAAGATACCAATGATCATGATCTTTTTAGCAAGTCTCCGTCACAGAGAAGAAAATGTTAGAGAGGACTTGTATAACGTCCTAGGCCGAGCTAGACAGAATCAGGAAATGCAAATCACACAGGCTCCCAGATGTGGCCGAAGTTGGCTAACCTTCGTAAGTTAGAACTGGAAATGGAGGACCTACTGACCTAGACACACCGCTTAATGGGGTATGATGAAAACAGACGATCCTTTTTTTTAGAAAAGGAGGATGACCCCGGCCTCTGCATCTGGTCGATGCATGCGGCCACTTTATTGATTATTCTCGAGACCCTTACAAAGTATTACAACAATATGCCTGAATCCGCCATCTTGGCATCATATGCCCCTACTCCTATCCATATGATGAAGGGGCGCTAGCTGGGTCAAATACCCAGTCCACTCACCTAAGCCTATCATCAAAAGTCAGAAGCCCCAGCCGAGCCACATACCGGGTCTGGGGCAGAACTGGTTTGACGCACTCACATATGTCGTCGCCGCCATCTTCCACTGGTCCGTCTTCAGAGCAGATATTGAGGCTTCTACCTTGTCAGGCCACTCTGCCATCGACGTCACCATGACTCCAGACAGCAACCCCCTCCCGCGCGAGTCCAGCACCGCACATCGGGCGCCGAGTCTCCACTGCACCACGCCGCCGAGATCCGCCGTCATCAATGTGCAGGATGAAGCGCCGCTCCACCAAAAAAAAAGCCGCTCACTGGTCCCTCGAACCCGTGTACGCCTCCAAGAATGACGCCCCCAAGGAGGAAACGACATAAACGCGCCGTCGTCATCTGATCTACTGATCTAGGGTTTCCCCCGGAGATAGCGGATAGAGGTCTGGAGCTTCTCCATGGCGATGCCTTCAAGAAGGTAATGACACAAAAGAGTGCCGCCAACGCCGGTCTTGGCATCAAGACGAGAACTAGGTTTTCACCCGGATCTGCTGAAGGAACCTCCATCAAGCATCGTGTGCACGGGTCGCCGCCGCGTCGCCACCACCACACCGGGGCCCCAATGCAACCGCCAGCACGACCACCGTGCCTAGCAGCCGTGGAGGCCCGGCGTCACCACGCCCGGGTCTCGACCGGCCAGATCCAGATCCGGAGAAGGGGATCGAGACGGAACGGAGACCTCCGGTCGCCGCAGCCGCAGGCAACACTACTGGACGGAGCTCCATCACCTCCGCAGCCACCGCGCCATGCCGCCGCCGCGCCCTCGCAGCACCACGCCGCCAAGCGCTGACGCCGACAGAGCACCGCACCATGGTCAGAGGGCGGGGAGCCACGCCGAGAAGAGACCCCGCCGCCGGCGGCCATGCCCGGGCTTTGCCCGACAGTAGTCCTTGGCGGCGGCGAGGGGGAGGGAGGAAAGGAGGTCGGCCGGTGGCTGGGATCTGGATTCCCCCCGTGTCGCCTCGAGGAGGGACGCGGGGGTCGGAGTCGGGGTTGGAAAACAGATGATCCTAAATTTCCCGATCCGTCACGATCCCACATAGCACAGTGGTGAGCCACTGTTAGCAGCAAGCCATGCCCACCATGTATGTGTGTGTGTTTCAGTTAGACAAATACGCAGGGAGTGGCCATGCCGGGCGCTGGACCCGGGCGCGTCCCGTTGACGTACATGCGCGGCGGGCGCGGGAGGTTGTGGAGCGCGGGGCGTGGCCAAGTGAGCAGCGGAGCTGCGGCGGGAGCGGACGTGGGCGTTGCAGCGTGCGCGTGTAAATCTTGTCCCCTGTGTGTTGTAGATTGTGTGCTGAGTTCGTGCTCAGGAAGGAAATACCAGCGGCCGTTCGTGCGGCCGGCGGCATACGTGCGCCGGGGCAAAAATCTAGCTGTGTGCTTCTTGTTCTTCCACCTCCTTTCTTCTACGTCCGTGCGAGAGAGAGTGAGAGCTCCGGTGAGAGGCAAGGCGAGGCTACGGCAACAACAATTGGTATTCAGAGCCACAAGGTTCGAGCGGCGGCCGTTGCACGCGGCGGCGCGCGCGGTGCGCGGCGGACATAAAGGTCTTGGCAACGGCGCGCGGCGAGCGCGTGGCGTCGGCAACGCGCGGCGAGTCCACGGCGGTGTGGTGTGATGCCGGACGCGCTGCGAGTGCATGGCGTCGGCAATGCGCGGCGAGTCCATGGAGGTGTCGCGTGATGCCATGCGCGCGACGAGCTGCGGCGGACGCCGAGACGAGGAGGTCGCGGAGGACCTGCGTGGTATCGCAGAGGCCGCGGCGGCTCGGCGCGACGACCATGGAGGTGTTGCGCTGCGGTTGAGGCCGCAGCGGTGCAGGGCAATAAGGCGCGGCGGCGAGCCGGATGCGACCGGTGCATGTTATGGGTGCGTACTGGACGCGTCGGGACCGCGGGCGCGCCTACGGGCGTGCGGATCACCGGCGGAGAACGCGTCCAGCGGAGCGCAGGGCGGCCACGTCGATCACGTTAGTGCGTGATCGTGTGCGCGAGCCGGGGCATGCAGGGCGTGGCGTCATTGAGGAGCTCGGCGTGCATCGCCGAGGAGCTCGACGTGGCCAGTGGAGAAGAAGATCGGCGTGCGATCGTCGAAGACGAACATGGAGGCAGCGTCAAGCGTCGAGGAGGCCGTAGGAGCGGCCAATGCGCGACGTCAATGACGAGCCTGACATGTGCAAAATCATGGCTTGGGGCGTGAATGTTAGCAGCAAGGCATGCCCATGATGTATGTGTGTGTGTTTCAGTTACATAAATACGCAGGGAGTGTCCATGCCGGGCGCTGGACCCAGGCGCGTCCCGTTGACGTACGTGCGCGGCCGGCGTGGGAGGTTGTGGAGCGTGGCGCGTGGCCAAGTGGGCAGCGGAGCTGCGGCGGGAGCGGACGTGGGCGTTGCAGCGTGCGCGTATAAATCTCGTCCCCTGTGTGTTATAGTTTGTGTGCTGAGTTCGTGTTCGGGAAGGAAATACCAGCGATCGTTCGTGCGGCCAGCAGCGTACGTGCGCAGGGGCAAAAATCTTGATGTGTGCTTCTTGTTCTTCCACCTCCTTTCTTCTACGTCCATGCTAGAGAGAGTGAGAGCTCCGGTGAGAGGCAAGGCGAGGCTACGGCAAGAACAGCCACCACGCCCCTGGCGCTCATGCCCTCTTCCTTCCTTCTCTGCTCTGCTCCCCTTGCATACCTCCTCAACTGCTTGCTGGCCAAGCCAAGGTATGAGAGCAACCTCAGGTGCAGGAGGCATCAAGGTCTACATCCATGGAAAAGCCGGCTCTTCCTGTAGTTAGCCACCCGATGGCAGGGTCTCCTCCATAGCTAGTCTGGCACGGTCCGTCTCACTGGCACCGGTGTCAGCTGTGAACTCGCACCTATTGTCCCTGTTTACAGAGACGATTGCGGTGGTGGTGGCAGCTCACCTAGTGCTCCTCGGACAAGCCGAGGCATAGGTCTGGCAATCCGGATGTTGTGACGAGGCGATCTGGGTGGATGCACGAATCTGGCACCCCAAATGGCTAGTCGTTCCTGCTCATGGAGATATCATAGTGTCTGTTCCTTGTGTGCATAGGTGGATTTCCTATGCAGGCACAACCAACGCCCGGGGAAGGTGCGGACTGCGGAGTGGACCTGCATGGAGTCGTCAGGTCAGGATGGCATTCGGCCCCTCGGCGTCTCTGGGTGAAATCCGAGTACCATCGGCGGGCGTCTCGCCAGTGTGGTGGCTTGCGCGCGGATGTGCGGCGACGCGGGCAGGCGCAACACAATGGCGGTATTGTTGGAGGTTGTACGAGGAACGGCTCTCCGTTGCCTCACTGCTACCAGCGAAGTTGGTTCTATCTCGATCGCATCTGGCTGTGAAGGCTAATAGCCACGGTCATGCGCGTACAACAACCATCGGTAGGACGGCAGTGCAGAAGTGCTCGGGAGTCACGTGACGACGTCTTATCTTCCAACGACATTCTCCATTGGCCAATCAGTTCTGTCCGAGCATACCTATAGGCTATAGAGTGGTTGACGATGAAGGCAAACAACGCAGAGTATTCTCTCCGGGTGAAAACACACGCTCTTGCCTGCTGGCTTGATTAGGCAGCGTGGACGTCCATGCATCGTTACCTTGTTGAAGGTGTTGGTTCAACGATTTGCTTCGGGTGATAGAAGTTGGTCTGGCATCTAGTTGAACCAATCAATGACGGTGCTTGAACAAGGATTTCATCTTGAAGGTGTTGTTTTGGAGCATTGCGCTACTTATGTGCTAATAGTGTAAATTATAAGAAACCACCACTTTGAAGGGTAGTTTTGCAGAAAACACTACATTACATATTTTGACAGAAAGCACCACGTTTTGTGTAATCTTGTTGCAAAATAACACTGATTGACGGATTAGAGCGCTTTAAGTATGTTTATGGCAGGTGGTTCCAGATTTTGCCGACGTGGCGTAACCGCTCGGATGAGACGACGTTAGATGGTGAATTTGTCTAGATTTACAAACAAGTCCCTGTAATTTTAAAGGAACACCCTTCAATGAAAATCAAAAAAGCAATCATCTCCCCGGAGCATAACCAAGCACGTGAGCACAGAACATCGATGCGACGATGGTTCTCACCGCTGGCGAGGGGGTGCGCCATCGGGGTCTAGGAGGCGGGGGCGGCGGTCGTCGGGGTCTGGGAGGCGGCGACGCCAGTCTTCGGGACCTGGGAGGCGACGACGAGCAAGGGGTGCGATGCCGGGCCATAGGTGGACGCGTGGCAAGGCGGGGGTGTGCCACCGGGAACTAGGAGGCGGCGTAGGGTGATTGGCGCGACGCCGGTCCATCGGTGGCCTCAAGAATGGTCATTGTGGGTAGCGCGCGTGGCCGCGATAGCGAGGCGGCGGCGGCATCCACGACGCTCATCCATGGCACGGCGTACATGGTCGATCTAGGCGGCCGGGAGGAGTAGAGGGAGGGATGGGTTCGTCGCCGACGCCAGCTATCACGACACAGTCCGGCCGTGTGGTGGCGGTTGGGATCGGGCATGGGTGGCGGCATGCCTGCTTCCACCATGAGAAAGGGGATCAGGGAGGAATTCCTTGTGAGAGAAAAAGGATGAATGGAAGAATCCGGCTGATAGGTGGGCCCCATGTCGACTCTGACACCGTCTCGGACGAGCCGTTATGCCACGTGGGTAAAATCTGGACCGGCCTGTCATAAATATACTAAAAGTGATCTAATCCGACAATCAATGTTATTTGCAACAAGATGCCACCAAACGTGGTGCTTTCTGTCAAAATATTGTAACGTAGTGTTTTCTGCAAATCTAGCCATCAAAATGGTGGTTTCTTGCAATTTAATCTCTACTAATATGCGGTCATAGGTTTGGTGGTCTGGTTTGGGGATGTTGTGGCGAGGCTTGTCCTAAGTGGATAGCCTCATTTTTTTCGTTTTCCTATTTGTAAAATGATTTGTTCAGCATTATCAATAATTTGTAATACACGACTGTATGGTCGACGTGATGCAGATGCCTAGGGCCTTTCCCTCTATTTGAGAAAAAGGAAGCACAACCATGTCACCTTCTACGCAGGACAACGCGATCGAGACAAACCTGCAGAAGGAAAACTTCAACCCAGAGAACCAGATCTGGGGACACAACACCCTCCACATGCCTTCCTACAATACAAGGAAGTGCCATCGCAACGAGGATGAGACTGGAAGGACTCATTTCATCCTAATGGAGACACCGTCGCCTCACCAATGACGACTGGGGACCCGATCGAATTTGAACTAATAACCTCACCCCGCCACCACCAGAGTGGAACAACGGGGTCCCCGTCCCATCTCGTTGCTGAAGCGGCAGGAGGAGGGAGAGGGGGTCTGTGATCTCGTCAAGGAGGAGGTAGATCAGCGCCGCTGGCCTAGCTCCTAGGATTTCATTGTGGGAGAGGGGAGGATGAAAACTCTTCGTGAAACATTCTCCCACTCATTCCGAACATAGCTTACCAACTAATATGCCCTGTATTTCACAAAACTTGCTCATCTTCAAAGAGTGTGATTTTAGTTTAAAATTTTAGGTACTTAAGTTCTACAAAACTGACATGTACGCCGTTGAGACTTAGTGAAAGTGATGTGTTTATGTGCATAAATATATTGAAGTTAGAATGGGTATGCCTACTTAGCTTGTAGGACAGGTGTACGTGCCCCGGTAGAAGAATAAATAGCCAAAGTTGGCCCCGAGTTTCAATTAACACGGGCAAAGATGTAGGGTAATGCGAAGGCTGTACATGGCTTCTTGTCTACCTAGCGCTATAAATCTTCCATAGCATTGGCCAACACGTCTGATACAGTAGGAAGGACGGAAGAAATAAGAATGAATCCAATCAACTGAAGTCCTTAGGAATATATAATCTCTGCACTTACACGCATCTAGTTATTTTGATGGAGGCAATGCAAACATGGAGATTAATTTGGCCCCTATTTTTTCTTTTGCAAAAACTCTGGCCCATAATTAACATGGGTCATATAGACACATATGATATAGGGTTGTGAGGTATTGGGAATAACCTACATATGCTAGCAATCGTCCTCGCTTGTTAATATCAACATGTGAGCTTGTTGGTGAGATACTGGGATGCTTTGACAAAGAGTTGTTCAAGGACCTAACCTGCCATGACAGGGATACCCGTGCCACCAAATACTACGCTAGTTCCCATGGACAGCAGTGTCCTTATGGGGAATATAGTACCTTCCCATAAAAGCTAAGCTGCAAAATCATCATGTATGTACGCAGCACCACAAGACTGAGGACGAAATAAGGATGAATAAAGTGTTATTTTCTTGTCATGGAAGAAATAAGGTTGAATAAGGGTGAATATAGTATTCTCGAAGACAATATGTGCTTGGATTTGTTGGCATGGGTGGATTGATGACCACTACCTTAGCTCTAAAATCAACATGGCAGTCTAAATTCTCAATTAAATGATAATCAATTCTATCGTAAGTTCGTAACCACACAGTTCTGCAGCATCCAAGTGAAGAAATTACGATTTGAATTCATGAAAAGCATGAGGCGTACTGATGGTATGTACTTGATGAATGCAGTGGTGCGTAAGGTGTATTGTGGACATCTGTATCAATGAATCGGCTGATAACAATATAGTAAACTTGCTGTTCATTGGAGAGGATGTGTATGGTACATTCAGTGCAATCATGGACATCTACTTACTGCATCAATTAGCAGTACACACACACATTACTCTTTTTCCAGGTCAATAATTGTCCAATGAATAATTTCATCTTGATTAGGTAAACCATACGTTTACTATTCTTAATCAAACCTTGTAAAGTCATTCGATGTCAATTTCATCTTAAACTAGATTCTTTCCCTCAAACAAGTATACATTTTATCTTAACTAACGAAGTGCATAAATTTATTCACACAATTGTTTTTTGAATTTTTCCACGCAATTATTTTGACAGTGGTGCAATAAGGGAGTTCAAGAGGATTAAGAAGGTTGTTGTAGATAGAGATTTTTTTTCAGAGGGGGGGGGGGGGGGGGGCTTTCATAAGCAAAAGGGTCTTTGATGCTCCAAGGAAGCTCATCTATTGTTGACATCAATTTTGAGATGGGTAACCATGCTTGTTGTGGGGTTCTAATGAAGCATCATCAATGTGTGTTGCATGCACCTGAGAGTTTTTTTTTCTTGTGTGAGGGCATCCGAATGCTTGTAGACGAGTCAATTGTATCATCAACATGAAGTGGTGGAGTGCTCTAAAAGCCAGGAAGTTAAGGCTCTAAACTGCAGGGTGTACATGATTTGTAGATAGCACATGACCTAGCTCTCTATATAACCCTCCAGATACAACATGTCTTACAATGCATCCATGTTACCATTCACACCCTAGCCACCATGGTACGATCTACATCGTCCTTTGTTCTTCTCCTATGGCATATGACTTCAGATATGTTACCCTAGTATCACTAGGTGAATGACAATCGGATTGAGAGGCACCGGGGAAAATGTGGCTAGTTTCACTGGTAACCACTGTGAAAAATGAAAGCTAAACACTTGCTAGGGAAACATGCCTAGCCGACCCGGCTCGTGGCTTGGCTCGTCCAGGCTCCTCAAAGCTCACAAACCTGGGATTTGTCAAAGCTTGAGTTCTGCAAAAACAAACCGCAAGGCGAGCAACTCCCTCCTGTGCGTGGCTCGTCCCTCTTTCTTGTACAATAGTACGAGCTCTTGTTCCCATCTGGACCCTGACACACAATGCACCACATGATAGAGCCCCTGCCGGTGTTTGCCACTCCACTGCCCGCGGCCTGCCCTGACCCTATTCATCTGCTCCTTGGTTGACTTTTGCCTCTCGGCTGACTGCCATTACTCTTTCCGCCTCAGCCACTACGAATCAGCTGGCCACCGTCACGCTGATTAGGCCTATAGATAATACGTCTGTTGACTGCAGCTTATTACTTTTTGGCGGTCTGTCTGGAAGTTTTACTCATCGTATCATAATTTTTGTAGGCTTAATCAACTGAAATTTTTATGGGTGCAAAAAGGTAAGGTTTCTGTTTAGTACCAGTAGCCAATTCTTTCATCAACGCATCAATTACTCTGAAGTATGCAGAGAGATAATGAAGAGCAAAGGACGAGATGACTAGAGCCGCAATTTTGTTTCAATAAGTGCATACCAAGATTAGGGAAATACGCCATGAACAAGCAGTAAATAACCTGGCGGGCTCTAGTCTCTAAAAGCTATATAACCTGGCGCTGACTAAGGCAGAGGGTACTACTTCCGATTTACACACAGACTAGACCCGCTGGGAGAGTCGGAATAGCTTGTGCAGCAGCCTGTTCCTGTGGAACGGGGTGGGTTTTACTTTTACATGGATGGGGGTCACACCCCAAAAGGAGAGGGAGACAATCTATGTGCGATGTAGCTCTAGAAACCCAGAGCTAGAGATGCAGAAAAATTGCCTCAAACAGTTTTGGGCAACTGCCCTTGGGGCCTTCGAAGACCACTCAAAATTCCAAGACCACGAGAGCATGAGTGAGAGTGTGAAACGCCGGTTGCTTGTAACCGAACTGTCCACATGGCGCAAATAGCAGAGAATCCACGCCTTCTTCACACAGGTCGGGGGATTAGGATGCCATAAGCCATCATGCAGGCACCGAGATTCGATAGACACGGGGGCACGGACCAAAGTGACTAAAAATGAGCATGTGCATCAGATTTATACTTGAAACAAACACACCATCTAAGCCAAAGAGAGTAGATTAACAATGAAAGATGAAGAAGCAAACCACCACTTTTCCAATGCTTTGAATGTAGCTTTAGATAGGACATAGGAGAAACATTACAAGAACTACAATTTTAATTCTTTTCGTAACAAATTTTTGTAAGCTGCGACTCTCGTTCCCAAATCATGGTCAAGCGTCAAGCAACATACAATAATTTTCTGGCTGTGTGGATTTATACTATAATACTAGACGCCCCCTGAATTAATAATTGTTAACGATGAAACAGTATAATGATTAATAATACTCTTTTGACCAAAGCAAATAATTGTAAATTTCTTTATACAATTATTTCATAGGAAACATTGAAGAAGAAAATCACAGAGCTAGAACAGATGACAAAATGTAGTTACAAATTACATGCAACAATAGATGTATAAATAGCGAAAGTTGACCCAGAGAGTACAACCAAATGACTGATTGTCGTTTCAGTTACCACAGGAAAAAGGAGGTAAGGTAATCACATGGCCATGATATGGCTCGGTGCCTACCTAGCTCTATAAATCATCCATAGCATTTGCAAGCACATCCAATAAACCATGGAAGGAAAGAAGAAACAAATAAAGAATCCGGCCGAATGAAGCTCTTGGAAATAATGTTTGCACGTACAGAATGGTATTGCCATCTGTTCTCTTACAATGTTTCGTGTATGGTACAGGATGGTGAAGTATTGGGAAAAATCTACATGCTTAATGCTGTTGATGAGGCACCCGCATCTTTTATCCTGCTGTAGGACGAGCATCTCAAACGCCCTGATGGTGTGTCCTTCGTCTCTAACTCTCGGTCAAGACAATGTACACTCGAACTCGCAGCAGCTATATATACTAGCAATTCTGGCGCAACATGTACTGTACATACTAAATCCGAAACTCTGGTACTAACTGAGTGTATCAATCAAACAAAATAAAAAGGGAGAGAGGAGGAGCCGGAGTGGATCTAAGAAAGCGGCGAATGGGGGCACGGATCTTGTGGATATGCGCGGTGGAGGCCGGAAACCTTAGAAAGGAGGGAAGGGATCCTCTCCTAACCCATATATATTGCAATCAAAACAGGCCCACCTGGGTCGGGCCCGATGAATGGGTCGAGGAAATGGGGGGAGCAGAGGCCACAACCACCTGCCTCGGGCCCACGGAAGGGAGAGGGGGGAAGCAGGATAGCGAAAAAAGAGAGGGGACCGAGGGAGGCCCACCAGATCGCGGCCCAGGAGGCGCCGAGCCCAACGAGCCACGGGGACCGTCAGCCACCGCAACCAGAACCCGATCTAGGGTTTTCCTGGCCACCGTAGCCCAAGCCGCCGCTGGGCTAGGCACCTCCGGCGCCGGCCGCGAGCCCAGGGGAGGCCGCATAGACAAAGAGCCAACATAACACGGAGAGCAGACCACATCGGCGAATGACGAGGCCCCGGATCCAGGGCCACCACAAGCCGAAAGAGGGGTCGAAAACTTACGAGAATTGCGCCGGCGGCGACCAGCACGCTGCCACCCAAAGGCGAGCTCCGGTGACAGCACCGGCCTACCCCTGACCCCAAGGGAAAATTTCTGAGGATGGGACGGCGCCTTGGTAGCTGCCCTTGGAGCCAGAGAGCCACGAGAAGGGTCACCATCATGATCAGAGGAGCAGATCTCGTCATCGGCAAGATCCCAAAAACAGGAACCGGACTGCAACCACGAAGCAACCGGCCACCGCACCGAGGCCACCATGCCAACAGGGGGAGTGGGGGAAGGGGACGGGGTGACAAGGGGAGGGGATCCACCGGGGGAGAACTAGGTTGGGCCGGAGACGCCCGGGACAGGAAGGGAGGGAGGGGAAGGGGAGGGGGAAGGAGCTCCATCCTCCGGTTACAAGTCAGGAAAACCACATCGCTCAACGCAAGGATGAGACGGCGGCTTAAGGCGGCTCAACGGCAGCTCTGAGCTGGAGGTGAAGGCAGCGACTCGGCAACAGTCGAACCGGAGAGTAGCCGCAGCGGTTCGGAGGCGGAGACGCCTCCATGCTCTCCTCACCAAGAGCCTTCCAGCTCTCTCCCATGATAACAAGACAAAACACAGTCGAGGCTGTCAAGAGTAAAGATCACTCAATTTTTTTTAGAAAAGGAGGTTGTACCCCCAGCCTCTGCATCTGGATGATGCATGTAGCCATATTATTAATTATTGACAAAGACCATACAAGGTGATACATCAATAAGCCTGAAGCCACCATCTTGGCAACATCGTCGCTACTCTTATCCCCTTGATGAAGGCGTGCCGAATGTCCGGACCTAATACCAAACAGACATCGCACCAAAGCCTAACATCTAAAGCCGGGTGTCCCATCCAGGCCACTACCTGGATAGTGTCCCACACCGGTCTGGCACACTCCCAGTGAGCACCACACACTGCAAGGGCCGCCACCTCCATCATCCCTTGGTCCATCCTCGGAGCAGAACTGAAGCACCGACCTTGCCAGGCCTCTCTGCCATCAACGCCACCATGACGCCAGACAGCTTCCTCCTTCTGCGCGAGTCCATCTCCGCGCATCAGATGTCGAGTCTCCACAGCGCCATGCCGCCGAGATCCGCCACCATAGATGTGTAAGATGAAGCACCGCTCCACCAAAAACGCCATCCTCTGGTCCCTCGAGCCCGTGTGCACCTCCAAGAATGACGCCCCCAAGGGGGAAACGACACTAGAGAGCCGCCGTCATCCGATCTACTAATCTAGGGTTTCTCCCGGAGGTAGTAGAGAGTGGCCATGAACTTCTCCTCGGCGATGCCTTCAGGAAGGGAACGGCGCAGACAGCGTCGCCATCGTCGGCCATTGACAATAGCCAATAGCAGGTTTTCACCCAGATCAGATCAAAGACATCCATCTCTCGTGCACGGGCCGCTGCCGCCGGCCGCATAACGAACGCCGTCGCCGCCGACCAAGCTGCCTAGACTAACCTCTCGCCGCAACCCCAGCCGCCAACAGCAACGATGGACGAGGCCCGCCCAGGCCCATCGTCCCTACAGGCCCGCAGATGCCAGATCTGGATCCTGCAGGGGCCAGGCTCGCCGGACGTCGCCTCAGGGCCCCATGGCCGGCCGGTAGCCATCGTAGGGCGAAGGGATGTTGACAAGCCGCCGCCTCGCTGCCGAAGGTGCCGCTGCACCGGGGAAGATCACCGCGGGCCAAAGCCTAGATCACACCCTCTCCCAGGGCGAGATGGCCCTGCCGCCGCCGTCCTTGGCTGCGGCTCGGACATGGCCGGCGCCAGCCTCCAGCGGCGGCGAGGGGTCGAAGATGTTTGTGTCCCGGCGACGCGCTTGCGTATGCCCTCGAGTCGCCCACGCGGGGCGACGCGAGGGTACCGTTTCGTCCCACTGTGGTACGACTAGGCATGCATGCGAGCATCCCGCATGGACCCGCAAAATCAACCAACTTGTACAAAATAAACTAACTCTATCAAACAGAAGCTACAACTAATTTTACTCATTTTGCATCCGGGACCGATCCGGGCATAAAAAAATCAAAAAAAATCAAAAAATTGGGAAACCTTCGCATTGTGTCATTATATGTGGCCAAGTTCCCAGGAAAAATAACAAACTTGTAATACGACAATTATTTTAAAAGAGTGTTCTCAGAAATGAGCTATCATTTATGAAGATTCATGGCTTTCAAGCCAAATGATCAATCTTATGGCCACATTCGTGGCATAGTTTGTTCAAATGATCTCATATTGTGCACAAGGGTGCATATTGGAATGGCAAACAATGTTTCCTAAGGAAGTTTTCATTTTCTTTGGACAAAAAAACCATTTTTCATTTTCCGAGTGCCCTAAAGGAGGTTTTTTTTGTGAAGGACCTCCCAAATAATTGTTGCAAAATTGGACCAAATCAATTTTCTAAAATACTAGGACATATTTAATGCACAATTCACAAAATGGTAGGGTGCAAAAAGTTTTGATCCACTTCTCGTGAAAAAGACAAATTTCCGCCGATTCAGTTGGAAGCGGGTCAAATTTGAACTGCAGCTGCCTCATAGTTTGCTCTTTATTTTTTCCAAAAATCATTTCTAGGTAAATAAGTATCTATTTAATCATAGAAACAGCAAAAAAAATCCAAGATTCAACCACTAGCTAGGAACGGTCAAGCCCGCCGTTTTGACCGCATTTTGAAACGGGCATAAAACATTCAAAAAAATCAAAAAATTGGGAAACCTTCGCATTGTATTATATGTGACCAAGTTTCCAGGAAAAATAATAAACTTGTAATACGGTAATTATTTTAAAAAATTGTTCTTAGAAATGAGCAATCATTTGTGAAGATTCATGGCTTTCAAGCCAAATGATCAATCTTATGGCCACATTCATGGCATAGTTTGTTCAAATGATCTCATATTGTGCACAAGGGTGCATATTGGAATGGCAAACAATGTTGCCTAAGAAAGTTTTCATTTTCGTTGAACGAAAAAACCATTTTCCATTTTCCGAGTGCCTGAAATGAGGTTTTTTTGTGAAGGAACTACCAAATAATTGTTGCAAAATTGGACCAAATCATTTTTATAAAATACTAGGCCATATTTAATGCACAATTGAAAAAATTGTTGGGTGTCAAAAATTTTGATCCACCTCTGGTGAAAAAGACAAACTCCCGCCGATTCAGCTGGAAGTGGGTCAAATTTGAACTGCAGCTGCCTCATAGTTTGCTATTTATTTTTTCCAAAAATCATTTCTAGGTACATAAGTATCTATTTAATCAGAGAAACACCAAAAAAATTCCAAGATTCAACCACTAGCTAGGAACGATCATTCCCGCCGTTTTGACCGCATTTTGAAACGGGCATAAAAAATTCAAAAAAATCAAAAAATTGGAAAACCTTCGCATTGTGTCATTATATGTGAACAAGTTTCCAGGAAAAATAATAAAATTGTAATACGGTAATTATTTTAAAAAAGTGTTCTCAGAAATGAGCTATCAAGTGTGAAGATTCATGGCTTTCAAGCCAAATGATCAATCTTATGGCCACATTCATGGCATAGTTTGTTCAAATGATCTCATATTGTGCACAAGGGTGCATATTGGAATGGCAAACAATGTTTACTAAGGAAGTTTTCATTTTCGTTGGACGAAAAAACCATTTTCCATTTTTCGAGTGCCCGAAAGGAGGTTTTTTTGTGAAGGAACTACCAAATAATTGTTGCAAAATTGGACCAAATCATTTTTATAAAATACTAGGCCATATTTAATGCACAATTGACAAAATGGACTGGTGTAAAATTTTTTGATCCACCTTTCGTGAAAAAGACAAATTTCTGCCGATTCAGTTGGAAGCGGGTCAAATTTGAACTGCAGCTGCCTCATAGTTTGCTATTTATTTTTTCCAAAAATCATTTCTAGTTACATAAGGACCTATTTAATTATAAATACATGGTTTGGTGGCAATACGTCGAGGTTTGGGCGGTGGCCGAGGGCCCCAACTCTAGAGCGCGTAAACTCGCATGCCTGCCGCGTGGTCACTACGTGACCGTGGCGTTGCCATGTGTTCTGGGCGGCCTAGGCATGTCTAGTGGGTTGGGCACTCCCCAGGTTGGTGCTAGGAAGAAAATTACAACATAAGATTCTCACGAGGAGACCAATCGATGCTCAAACATGAATTAGCAGCCAAGTGTTTGATTAGCGGTACGGGAAATGTACATGGCTAATGGGTGTGAGTTTTGGCTAAGGATGATCAGTTACTAAGAAGACCGTTTTCACAAATTTTCAGCTCAAAAGGAGGAGCCTAGGTGGTACTTGCTTTGCAAACTACCACACTGGACATAACTACGAATGTTGAAGCTCGGCTCAAAATAATGAATGTATTGAGCTGGCATTTGGTGGAGGATGGTTATTTGGGCATAGGAAAGCACTGTAGAAAATGGATGCTATTTGGACATGCCAAAGTGGTACTTCCTTCACAAACTGTTGTTCTGAATAGAATAGGAAAATGAATATTTTTGAATTATTTTTGAACTAGGCAAGGAAGGTTTTTACATATTTGACAAAGATATGACCCAAAGAATTTATGAGATTTTTTGGGGAATTTTGGGAATTACATAAATATAGGTTGCTTCACAACCTAGGGCAAAACTGCCACATGGACATGACACATAGGCAAAACTGATGAGGTGGCGCCTAGTCATAGCAACCCACCACAATTTACAAGGCTATGACCATCTATATTGGTCGTTAACAACCAGAAATAAGGCAGCGGACTAGCGCTGTTTGCTTTATGACCATTTCGTGTAAAGAAATTATGACCTTTCTGACCAAAATGGTCGCAATGGTTTAGGGTTTGGAGCCCCTCGAACAGCTTTTGACCAATTGATCTCAAATGATCATAAATCTATGACCAATTCTTCCAGGGTCACTGACAGAAGGTCATAAGTTGACATATTTCTTGTAGTGATAGTCCACATGCGGGGAAAGCTAAGGTAAGCACGTGAGCATGTATAGCTTCATAAAATAAAGACATAGGTACATTATCACGAGTCATGAGTCATGACACACATGGTTCCACACCTAGCTCTATAAATGAGTCAGGGCATTGGCCACCATGACAAAGGAGGCTAGTAGTGAAGCTCTTCACAATCCATAAACCCACACGTGTTCTTCCGTGACAATGCATGCATTTCTTAACGTAGGTGTTAGGACTTTATGCAGTCATATAAGTTGTAGGATTGTGTGGTACTGGTAATGTATGCGCTACGGTAAATTTCTTGGATTGTATAGGTCAACATTAATGCCTCGCAGACAGATGTGATCTTGCTATACATACGGAATTCCGGGCTATATATTGTGCTTGGCAGCATTGAGCCCTGCACCGAACTTTCTTGAGTTGTCGTTGTGGCTCGACGCGAGAAACGATGGATGATCGTTATTGTGCAAATGACACATTCATAATCAAATCTGGTTTACCATGTCCTAGATATTATACTACTCTGGTTGACGCGTATTTAAAATAACACTAAGGTACAAGCTTGTACCTTAGTCACTGAAAGTTGTATGCAACACATATTTAATGTCTGTATGATATGGCACAACATACAATATGTTTGGATTGCCCAAATATATTTGTTTGCTAGTTTTTGGTGCATAAAAGGACATGGTACATAAGAGCTGCAATCAAGTTGTACCGCAATGCGAGTATCGAACAATCGGTCATCAAGACAATGACTGGAACACCACTTCATCTTTGGAGTGAAAACTCTTCTCATGACATTTATTAGTTGGTCACAGCGGCGGCGAACATGCATCATTAGCTTGTTCGAGGCATTGTCTATTTGTTGTCGTGCTGATCTTCATTGACGGGTCTCGGCGACAAGGATGAAAATCCTTATCGAGGTCGTCTCGGGCTGAACATGGCTACGGTGGCACAAGGACGTTTATCCGTTCTTAAACATGTTGTTGCGGAAGAAGTAGACTTGGTCTTAGGTGTTAATTCCGTATCTTGTAACGATTCACAAGTAGGTACCTTTGTTATATACTTTTTTCAATAATTAATAAGTGCATCACGGTAATACAGAGGCCTTTGGTTTCAACTGTCTTTTCGACAAAATAGGACACGTTATAGCTTGATTGCAATTCTTAACATCTCGAGTTTTGTCCAATAGTGATAATTTCAGAATTTCTAGAGATTGATGTAGATTTTGATGTTAAAACTTAATATGGATACATGGACTGTGAATTGAAACTTAATAAACAAATACATCTTGCTAGTTTCAAAAGGAGACAAGTGTATATTTCTCTCATCTGACTTATTGGTCGTGTCTATTTGGTACCTCATTTTTGGGGGTGTAATTTTCACCTTTAACTGACAATACAGGGTATTTTTAGTCCATCAGTCAACGAGGAGATCACCCTGGCGACATACATTCTGTGGAACATATGGAAGGAGCGCAATAGAAGAATTTTCGAGCAGAAGGAGCTATCGGCTATTGCTCTTTCGGCCTTAATTAAAGAGGACGTTAGATGTTTCAGGGAAGCATGGAGGGAGAGAGTGTGAGTGTCCTTTTGTGGTTTCGTTGGTAGTGTGTAAGAGTGGCTTTTCACAAGCTGATGTAGGAGTGTTCAAACGCGGGCTTCCCCAAAGAGGGAATCCGTTTTGTACCCTTTTTCTTCCCTTACTATAATGCAAAGGCAGAGCTCCTGCCATTCACGTCAAAAAAAAAAAAAAACTTGTGCTCCAGCCGAGGCGAGATTGTGGCTCCAGGGATCACCGCTCTTGCTTAGGACACACCAACATTATCAAAGAGCAAGAGGCACACCACACTGATGTTTCTTTACCGGCGCCGCCAAACCCTTTGAACTCATCAATGTAGAGAAGAAGATACCAATGATCATGATCTTTTTAGCAAGTCTCCGTCACAGAGAAGAAAATGTTAGAGAGGACTTGTATAACGTCCTAGGCCGAGCTAGACAGAATCAGGAAATGCAAATCACACAGGCTCCCAGATGTGGCCGAAGTTGGCTAACCTTCGTAAGTTAGAACTGGAAATGGAGGACCTACTGACCTAGACACACCGCTTAATGGGGTATGATGAAAACAGACGATCCTTTTTTTTAGAAAAGGAGGATGACCCCGGCCTCTGCATCTGGTCGATGCATGCGGCCACTTTATTGATTATTCTCGAGACCCTTACAAAGTATTACAACAATATGCCTGAATCCGCCATCTTGGCATCATATGCCCCTACTCCTATCCATATGATGAAGGGGCGCTAGCTGGGTCAAATACCCAGTCCACTCACCTAAGCCTATCATCAAAAGTCAGAAGCCCCAGCCGAGCCACATACCGGGTCTGGGGCAGAACTGGTTTGACGCACTCACATATGTCGTCGCCGCCATCTTCCACTGGTCCGTCTTCAGAGCAGATATTGAGGCTTCTACCTTGTCAGGCCACTCTGCCATCGACGTCACCATGACTCCAGACAGCAACCCCCTCCCGCGCGAGTCCAGCACCGCACATCGGGCGCCGAGTCTCCACTGCACCACGCCGCCGAGATCCGCCGTCATCAATGTGCAGGATGAAGCGCCGCTCCACCAAAAAAAAAGCCGCTCACTGGTCCCTCGAACCCGTGTACGCCTCCAAGAATGACGCCCCCAAGGAGGAAACGACATAAACGCGCCGTCGTCATCTGATCTACTGATCTAGGGTTTCCCCCGGAGATAGCGGATAGAGGTCTGGAGCTTCTCCATGGCGATGCCTTCAAGAAGGTAATGACACAAAAGAGTGCCGCCAACGCCGGTCTTGGCATCAAGACGAGAACTAGGTTTTCACCCGGATCTGCTGAAGGAACCTCCATCAAGCATCGTGTGCACGGGTCGCCGCCGCGTCGCCACCACCACACCGGGGCCCCAATGCAACCGCCAGCACGACCACCGTGCCTAGCAGCCGTGGAGGCCCGGCGTCACCACGCCCGGGTCTCGACCGGCCAGATCCAGATCCGGAGAAGGGGATCGAGACGGAACGGAGACCTCCGGTCGCCGCAGCCGCAGGCAACACTACTGGACGGAGCTCCATCACCTCCGCAGCCACCGCGCCATGCCGCCGCCGCGCCCTCGCAGCACCACGCCGCCAAGCGCTGACGCCGACAGAGCACCGCACCATGGTCAGAGGGCGGGGAGCCACGCCGAGAAGAGACCCCGCCGCCGGCGGCCATGCCCGGGCTTTGCCCGACAGTAGTCCTTGGCGGCGGCGAGGGGGAGGGAGGAAAGGAGGTCGGCCGGTGGCTGGGATCTGGATTCCCCCCGTGTCGCCTCGAGGAGGGACGCGGGGGTCGGAGTCGGGGTTGGAAAACAGATGATCCTAAATTTCCCGATCCGTCACGATCCCACATAGCACAGTGGTGAGCCACTGTTAGCAGCAAGCCATGCCCACCATGTATGTGTGTGTGTTTCAGTTAGACAAATACGCAGGGAGTGGCCATGCCGGGCGCTGGACCCGGGCGCGTCCCGTTGACGTACATGCGCGGCGGGCGCGGGAGGTTGTGGAGCGCGGGGCGTGGCCAAGTGAGCAGCGGAGCTGCGGCGGGAGCGGACGTGGGCGTTGCAGCGTGCGCGTGTAAATCTTGTCCCCTGTGTGTTGTAGATTGTGTGCTGAGTTCGTGCTCAGGAAGGAAATACCAGCGGCCGTTCGTGCGGCCGGCGGCATACGTGCGCCGGGGCAAAAATCTAGCTGTGTGCTTCTTGTTCTTCCACCTCCTTTCTTCTACGTCCGTGCGAGAGAGAGTGAGAGCTCCGGTGAGAGGCAAGGCGAGGCTACGGCAACAACAATTGGTATTCAGAGCCACAAGGTTCGAGCGGCGGCCGTTGCACGCGGCGGCGCGCGCGGTGCGCGGCGGACATAAAGGTCTTGGCAACGGCGCGCGGCGAGCGCGTGGCGTCGGCAACGCGCGGCGAGTCCACGGCGGTGTGGTGTGATGCCGGACGCGCTGCGAGTGCATGGCGTCGGCAATGCGCGGCGAGTCCATGGAGGTGTCGCGTGATGCCATGCGCGCGACGAGCTGCGGCGGACGCCGAGACGAGGAGGTCGCGGAGGACCTGCGTGGTATCGCAGAGGCCGCGGCGGCTCGGCGCGACGACCATGGAGGTGTTGCGCTGCGGTTGAGGCCGCAGCGGTGCAGGGCAATAAGGCGCGGCGGCGAGCTGGATGCGACCGGTGCATGTTATGGGTGCGTACTGGACGCGTCGGGACCGCGGGCGCGCCTACGGGCGTGCGGATCACCGGCGGAGAACGCGTCCAGCGGAGCGCAGGGCGGCCACGTCGATCACGTTAGTGCGTGATCGTGTGCGCGAGCCGGGGCATGCAGGGCGTGGCGTCATTGAGGAGCTCGGCGTGCATCGCCGAGGAGCTCGACGTGGCCAGTGGAGAAGAAGATCGGCGTGCGATCGTCGAAGACGAACATGGAGGCAGCGTCAAGCGTCGAGGAGGCCGTAGGAGCGGCCAATGCGCGACGTCAATGACGAGCCTGACATGTGCAAAATCATGGCTTGGGGCGTGAATGTTAGCAGCAAGGCATGCCCATGATGTATGTGTGTGTGTTTCAGTTACATAAATACGCAGGGAGTGTCCATGCCGGGCGCTGGACCCAGGCGCGTCCCGTTGACGTACGTGCGCGGCCGGCGTGGGAGGTTGTGGAGCGTGGCGCGTGGCCAAGTGGGCAGCGGAGCTGCGGCGGGAGCGGACGTGGGCGTTGCAGCGTGCGCGTATAAATCTCGTCCCCTGTGTGTTATAGTTTGTGTGCTGAGTTCGTGTTCGGGAAGGAAATACCAGCGATCGTTCGTGCGGCCAGCAGCGTACGTGCGCAGGGGCAAAAATCTTGATGTGTGCTTCTTGTTCTTCCACCTCCTTTCTTCTACGTCCATGCTAGAGAGAGTGAGAGCTCCGGTGAGAGGCAAGGCGAGGCTACGGCAAGAACAGCCACCACGCCCCTGGCGCTCATGCCCTCTTCCTTCCTTCTCTGCTCTGCTCCCCTTGCATACCTCCTCAACTGCTTGCTGGCCAAGCCAAGGTATGAGAGCAACCTCAGGTGCAGGAGGCATCAAGGTCTACATCCATGGAAAAGCCGGCTCTTCCTGTAGTTAGCCACCCGATGGCAGGGTCTCCTCCATAGCTAGTCTGGCACGGTCCGTCTCACTGGCACCGGTGTCAGCTGTGAACTCGCACCTATTGTCCCTGTTTACAGAGACGATTGCGGTGGTGGTGGCAGCTCACCTAGTGCTCCTCGGACAAGCCGAGGCATAGGTCTGGCAATCCGGATGTTGTGACGAGGCGATCTGGGTGGATGCACGAATCTGGCACCCCAAATGGCTAGTCGTTCCTGCTCATGGAGATATCATAGTGTCTGTTCCTTGTGTGCATAGGTGGATTTCCTATGCAGGCACAACCAACGCCCGGGGAAGGTGCGGACTGCGGAGTGGACCTGCATGGAGTCGTCAGGTCAGGATGGCATTCGGCCCCTCGGCGTCTCTGGGTGAAATCCGAGTACCATCGGCGGGCGTCTCGCCAGTGTGGTGGCTTGCGCGCGGATGTGCGGCGACGCGGGCAGGCGCAACACAATGGCGGTATTGTTGGAGGTTGTACGAGGAACGGCTCTCCGTTGCCTCACTGCTACCAGCGAAGTTGGTTCTATCTCGATCGCATCTGGCTGTGAAGGCTAATAGCCACGGTCATGCGCGTACAACAACCATCGGTAGGACGGCAGTGCAGAAGTGCTCGGGAGTCACGTGACGACGTCTTATCTTCCAACGACATTCTCCATTGGCCAATCAGTTCTGTCCGAGCATACCTATAGGCTATAGAGTGGTTGACGATGAAGGCAAACAACGCAGAGTATTCTCTCCGGGTGAAAACACACGCTCTTGCCTGCTGGCTTGATTAGGCAGCGTGGACGTCCATGCATCGTTACCTTGTTGAAGGTGTTGGTTCAACGATTTGCTTCGGGTGATAGAAGTTGGTCTGGCATCTAGTTGAACCAATCAATGACGGTGCTTGAACAAGGATTTCATCTTGAAGGTGTTGTTTTGGAGCATTGCGCTACTTATGTGCTAATAGTGTAAATTATAAGAAACCACCACTTTGAAGGGTAGTTTTGCAGAAAACACTACATTACATATTTTGACAGAAAGCACCACGTTTTGTGTAATCTTGTTGCAAAATAACACTGATTGACGGATTAGAGCGCTTTAAGTATGTTTATGGCAGGTGGTTCCAGATTTTGCCGACGTGGCGTAACCGCTCGGATGAGACGACGTTAGATGGTGAATTTGTCTAGATTTACAAACAAGTCCCTGTAATTTTAAAGGAACACCCTTCAATGAAAATCAAAAAAGCAATCATCTCCCCGGAGCATAACCAAGCACGTGAGCACAGAACATCGATGCGACGATGGTTCTCACCGCTGGCGAGGGGGTGCGCCATCGGGGTCTAGGAGGCGGGGGCGGCGGTCGTCGGGGTCTGGGAGGCGGCGACGCCAGTCTTCGGGACCTGGGAGGCGACGACGAGCAAGGGGTGCGATGCCGGGCCATAGGTGGACGCGTGGCAAGGCGGGGGTGTGCCACCGGGAACTAGGAGGCGGCGTAGGGTGATTGGCGCGACGCCGGTCCATCGGTGGCCTCAAGAATGGTCATTGTGGGTAGCGCGCGTGGCCGCGATAGCGAGGCGGCGGCGGCATCCACGACGCTCATCCATGGCACGGCGTACATGGTCGATCTAGGCGGCCGGGAGGAGTAGAGGGAGGGATGGGTTCGTCGCCGACGCCAGCTATCACGACACAGTCCGGCCGTGTGGTGGCGGTTGGGATCGGGCATGGGTGGCGGCATGCCTGCTTCCACCATGAGAAAGGGGATCAGGGAGGAATTCCTTGTGAGAGAAAAAGGATGAATGGAAGAATCCGGCTGATAGGTGGGCCCCATGTCGACTCTGACACCGTCTCGGACGAGCCGTTATGCCACGTGGGTAAAATCTGGACCGGCCTGTCATAAATATACTAAAAGTGATCTAATCCGACAATCAATGTTATTTGCAACAAGATGCCACCAAACGTGGTGCTTTCTGTCAAAATATTGTAACGTAGTGTTTTCTGCAAATCTAGCCATCAAAATGGTGGTTTCTTGCAATTTAATCTCTACTAATATGCGGTCATAGGTTTGGTGGTCTGGTTTGGGGATGTTGTGGCGAGGCTTGTCCTAAGTGGATAGCCTCATTTTTTTCGTTTTCCTATTTGTAAAATGATTTGTTCAGCATTATCAATAATTTGTAATACACGACTGTATGGTCGACGTGATGCAGATGCCTAGGGCCTTTCCCTCTATTTGAGAAAAAGGAAGCACAACCATGTCACCTTCTACGCAGGACAACGCGATCGAGACAAACCTGCAGAAGGAAAACTTCAACCCAGAGAACCAGATCTGGGGACACAACACCCTCCACATGCCTTCCTACAATACAAGGAAGTGCCATCGCAACGAGGATGAGACTGGAAGGACTCATTTCATCCTAATGGAGACACCGTCGCCTCACCAATGACGACTGGGGACCCGATCGAATTTGAACTAATAACCTCACCCCGCCACCACCAGAGTGGAACAACGGGGTCCCCGTCCCATCTCGTTGCTGAAGCGGCAGGAGGAGGGAGAGGGGGTCTGTGATCTCGTCAAGGAGGAGGTAGATCAGCGCTGCTGGCCTAGCTCCTAGGATTTCATTGTGGGAGAGGGGAGGATGAAAACTCTTCGTGAAACATTCTCCCACTCATTCCGAACATAGCTTACCAACTAATATGCCCTGTATTTCACAAAACTTGCTCATCTTCAAAGAGTGTGATTTTAGTTTAAAATTTTAGGTACTTAAGTTCTACAAAACTGACATGTACGCCGTTGAGACTTAGTGAAAGTGATGTGTTTATGTGCATAAATATATTGAAGTTAGAATGGGTATGCCTACTTAGCTTGTAGGACAGGTGTACGTGCCCCGGTAGAAGAATAAATAGCCAAAGTTGGCCCCGAGTTTCAATTAACACGGGCAAAGATGTAGGGTAATGCGAAGGCTGTACATGGCTCCTTGTCTACCTAGCGCTATAAATCTTCCATAGCATTGGCCAACACGTCTGATACAGTAGGAAGGACGGAAGAAATAAGAATGAATCCAATCAACTGAAGTCCTTAGGAATATATAATCTCTGCACTTACACGCATCTAGTTATTTTGATGGAGGCAATGCAAACATGGAGATTAATTTGGCCCCTATTTTTTCTTTTGCAAAAACTCTGGCCCATAATTAACATGGGTCATATAGACACATATGATATAGGGTTGTGAGGTATTGGGAATAACCTACATATGCTAGCAATCGTCCTCGCTTGTTAATATCAACATGTGAGCTTGTTGGTGAGATACTGGGATGCTTTGACAAAGAGTTGTTCAAGGACCTAACCTGCCATGACAGGGATACCCGTGCCACCAAATACTACGCTAGTTCCCATGGACAGCAGTGTCCTTATGGGGAATATAGTACCTTCCCATAAAAGCTAAGCTGCAAAATCATCATGTATGTACGCAGCACCACAAGACTGAGGACGAAATAAGGATGAATAAAGTGTTATTTTCTTGTCATGGAAGAAATAAGGTTGAATAAGGGTGAATATAGTATTCTCGAAGACAATATGTGCTTGGATTTGTTGGCATGGGTGGATTGATGACCACTACCTTAGCTCTAAAATCAACATGGCAGTCTAAATTCTCAATTAAATGATAATCAATTCTATCGTAAGTTCGTAACCACACAGTTCTGCAGCATCCAAGTGAAGAAATTACGATTTGAATTCATGAAAAGCATGAGGCGTACTGATGGTATGTACTTGATGAATGCAGTGGTGCGTAAGGTGTATTGTGGACATCTGTATCAATGAATCGGCTGATAACAATATAGTAAACTTGCTGTTCATTGGAGAGGATGTGTATGGTACATTCAGTGCAATCATGGACATCTACTTACTGCATCAATTAGCAGTACACACACACATTACTCTTTTTCCAGGTCAATAATTGCCAATGAATAATTTCATCTTGATTAGGTAAACCATACGTTTACTATTCTTAATCAAACCTTGTAAAGTCATTCGATGTCAATTTCATCTTAAACTAGATTCTTTCCCTCAAACAAGTATACATTTTATCTTAACTAACGAAGTGCATAAATTTATTCACACAATTGTTTTTTGAATTTTTCCACGCAATTATTTTGACAGTGGTGCAATAAGGGAGTTCAAGAGGATTAAGAAGGTTGTTGTAGATAGAGATTTTTTTTCAGAGGGGGGGGGGGGGGGGGCTTTCATAAGCAAAAGGGTCTTTGATGCTCCAAGGAAGCTCATCTATTGTTGACATCAATTTTGAGATGGGTAACCATGCTTGTTGTGGGGTTCTAATGAAGCATCATCAATGTGTGTTGCATGCACCTGAGAGTTTTTTTTTCTTGTGTGAGGGCATCCGAATGCTTGTAGACGAGTCAATTGTATCATCAACATGAAGTGGTGGAGTGCTCTAAAAGCCAGGAAGTTAAGGCTCTAAACTGCAGGGTGTACATGATTTGTAGATAGCACATGACCTAGCTCTCTATATAACCCTCCAGATACAACATGTCTTACAATGCATCCATGTTACCATTCACACCCTAGCCACCATGGTACGATCTACATCGTCCTTTGTTCTTCTCCTATGGCATATGACTTCAGATATGTTACCCTAGTATCACTAGGTGAATGACAATCGGATTGAGAGGCACCGGGGAAAATGTGGCTAGTTTCACTGGTAACCACTGTGAAAAATGAAAGCTAAACACTTGCTAGGGAAACATGCCTAGCCGACCCGGCTCGTGGCTTGGCTCGTCCAGGCTCCTCAAAGCTCACAAACCTGGGATTTGTCAAAGCTTGAGTTCTGCAAAAACAAACCGCAAGGCGAGCAACTCCCTCCTGTGCATGGCTCGTCCCTCTTTCTTGTACAATAGTACGAGCTCTTGTTCCCATCTGGACCCTGACACACAATGCACCACATGATAGAGCCCCTGCCGGTGTTTGCCACTCCACTGCCCGCGGCCTGCCCTGACCCTATTCATCTGCTCCTTGGTTGACTTTTGCCTCTCGGCTGACTGCCATTACTCTTTCCGCCTCAGCCACTACGAATCAGCTGGCCACCGTCACGCTGATTAGGCCTATAGATAATACGTCTGTTGACTGCAGCTTATTACTTTTTGGCGGTCTGTCTGGAAGTTTTACTCATCGTATCATAATTTTTGTAGGCTTAATCAACTGAAATTTTTATGGGTGCAAAAAGGTAAGGTTTCTGTTTAGTACCAGTAGCCAATTCTTTCATCAACGCATCAATTACTCTGAAGTATGCAGAGAGATAATGAAGAGCAAAGGACGAGATGACTAGAGCCGCAATTTTGTTTCAATAAGTGCATACCAAGATTAGGGAAATACGCCATGAACAAGCAGTAAATAACCTGGCGGGCTCTAGTCTCTAAAAGCTATATAACCTGGCGCTGACTAAGGCAGAGGGTACTACTTCCGATTTACACACAGACTAGACCCGCTGGGAGAGTCGGAATAGCTTGTGCAGCAGCCTGTTCCTGTGGAACGGGGTGGGTTTTACTTTTACATGGATGGGGGTCACACCCCAAAAGGAGAGGGAGACAATCTATGTGCGATGTAGCTCTAGAAACCCAGAGCTAGAGATGCAGAAAAATTGCCTCAAACAGTTTTGGGCAACTGCCCTTGGGGCCTTCGAAGACCACTCAAAATTCCAAGACCACGAGAGCATGAGTGAGAGTGTGAAACGCCGGTTGCTTGTAACCGAACTGTCCACATGGCGCAAATAGCAGAGAATCCACGCCTTCTTCACACAGGTCGGGGGATTAGGATGCCATAAGCCATCATGCAGGCACCGAGATTCGATAGACACGGGGGCACGGACCAAAGTGACTAAAAATGAGCATGTGCATCAGATTTATACTTGAAACAAACACACCATCTAAGCCAAAGAGAGTAGATTAACAATGAAAGATGAAGAAGCAAACCACCACTTTTCCAATGCTTTGAATGTAGCTTTAGATAGGACATAGGAGAAACATTACAAGAACTACAATTTTAATTCTTTTCGTAACAAATTTTTGTAAGCTGCGACTCTCGTTCCCAAATCATGGTCAAGCGTCAAGCAACATACAATAATTTTCTGGCTGTGTGGATTTATACTATAATACTAGACGCCCCCTGAATTAATAATTGTTAACGATGAAACAGTATAATGATTAATAATACTCTTTTGACCAAAGCAAATAATTGTAAATTTCTTTATACAATTATTTCATAGGAAACATTGAAGAAGAAAATCACAGAGCTAGAACAGATGACAAAATGTAGTTACAAATTACATGCAACAATAGATGTATAAATAGCGAAAGTTGACCCAGAGAGTACAACCAAATGACTGATTGTCGTTTCAGTTACCACAGGAAAAAGGAGGTAAGGTAATCACATGGCCATGATATGGCTCGGTGCCTACCTAGCTCTATAAATCATCCATAGCATTTGCAAGCACATCCAATAAACCATGGAAGGAAAGAAGAAACAAATAAAGAATCCGGCCGAATGAAGCTCTTGGAAATAATGTTTGCACGTACAGAATGGTATTGCCATCTGTTCTCTTACAATGTTTCGTGTATGGTACAGGATGGTGAAGTATTGGGAAAAATCTACATGCTTAATGCTGTTGATGAGGCACCCGCATCTTTTATCCTGCTGTAGGACGAGCATCTCAAACGCCCTGATGGTGTGTCCTTCGTCTCTAACTCTCGGTCAAGACAATGTACACTCGAACTCGCAGCAGCTATATATACTAGCAATTCTGGCGCAACATGTACTGTACATACTAAATCCGAAACTCTGGTACTAACTGAGTGTATCAATCAAACAAAATAAAAAGGGAGAGAGGAGGAGCCGGAGTGGATCTAAGAAAGCGGCGAATGGGGGCACGGATCTTGTGGATATGCGCGGTGGAGGCCGGAAACCTTAGAAAGGAGGGAAGGGATCCTCTCCTAACCCATATATATTGCAATCAAAACAGGCCCACCTGGGTCGGGCCCGATGAATGGGTCGAGGAAATGGGGGGAGCAGAGGCCACAACCACCTGCCTCGGGCCCACGGAAGGGAGAGGGGGGAAGCAGGATAGCGAAAAAAGAGAGGGGACCGAGGGAGGCCCACCAGATCGCGGCCCAGGAGGCGCCGAGCCCAACGAGCCACGGGGACCGTCAGCCACCGCAACCAGAACCCGATCTAGGGTTTTCCTGGCCACCATAGCCCAAGCCGCCGCTGGGCTAGGCACCTCCGGCGCCGGCCGCGAGCCCAGGGGAGGCCGCATAGACAAAGAGCCAACATAACACGGAGAGCAGACCACATCGGCGAATGACGAGGCCCCGGATCCAGGGCCACCACAAGCCGAAAGAGGGGTCGAAAACTTACGAGAATTGCGCCGGCGGCGACCAGCACGCTGCCACCCAAAGGCGAGCTCCGGTGACAGCACCGGCCTACCCCTGACCCCAAGGGAAAATTTCTGAGGATGGGACGGCGCCTTGGTAGCTGCCCTTGGAGCCAGAGAGCCACGAGAAGGGTCACCATCATGATCAGAGGAGCAGATCTCGTCATCGGCAAGATCCCAAAAACAGGAACCGGACTGCAACCACGAAGCAACCGGCCACCGCACCGAGGCCACCATGCCAACAGGGGGAGTGGGGGAAGGGGACGGGGTGACAAGGGGAGGGGATCCACCGGGGGAGAACTAGGTTGGGCCGGAGACGCCCGGGACAGGAAGGGAGGGAGGGGAAGGGGAGGGGGAAGGAGCTCCATCCTCCGGTTACAAGTCAGGAAAACCACATCGCTCAACGCAAGGATGAGACGGCGGCTTAAGGCGGCTCAACGGCAGCTCTGAGCTGGAGGTGAAGGCAGCGACTCGGCAACAGTCGAACCGGAGAGTAGCCGCAACGGTTCGGAGGCGGAGACGCCTCCATGCTCTCCTCACCAAGAGCCTTCCAGCTCTCTCCCATGATAACAAGACAAAACACAGTCGAGGCTGTCAAGAGTAAAGATCACTCAATTTTTTTTAGAAAAGGAGGTTGTACCCCCAGCCTCTGCATCTGGATGATGCATGTAGCCATATTATTAATTATTGACAAAGACCATACAAGGTGATACATCAATAAGCCTGAAGCCACCATCTTGGCAACATCGTCGCTACTCTTATCCCCTTGATGAAGGCGTGCCGAATGTCCGGACCTAATACCAAACAGACATCGCACCAAAGCCTAACATCTAAAGCCGGGTGTCCCATCCAGGCCACTACCTGGATAGTGTCCCACACCGGTCTGGCACACTCCCAGTGAGCACCACACACTGCAAGGGCCGCCACCTCCATCATCCCTTGGTCCATCCTCGGAGCAGAACTGAAGCACCGACCTTGCCAGGCCTCTCTGCCATCAACGCCACCATGACGCCAGACAGCTTCCTCCTTCTGCGCGAGTCCATCTCCGCGCATCAGATGTCGAGTCTCCACAGCGCCATGCCGCCGAGATCCGCCACCATAGATGTGTAAGATGAAGCACCGCTCCACCAAAAACGCCATCCTCTGGTCCCTCGAGCCCGTGTGCACCTCCAAGAATGACGCCCCCAAGGGGGAAACGACACTAGAGAGCCGCCGTCATCCGATCTACTAATCTAGGGTTTCTCCCGGAGGTAGTAGAGAGTGGCCATGAACTTCTCCTCGGCGATGCCTTCAGGAAGGGAACGGCGCAGACAGCGTCGCCATCGTCGGCCATTGACAATAGCCAATAGCAGGTTTTCACCCAGATCAGATCAAAGACATCCATCTCTCGTGCACGGGCCGCTGCCGCCGGCCGCATAACGAACGCCGTCGCCGCCGACCAAGCTGCCTAGACTAACCTCTCGCCGCAACCCCAGCCGCCAACAGCAACGATGGACGAGGCCCGCCCAGGCCCATCGTCCCTACAGGCCCGCAGATGCCAGATCTGGATCCTGCAGGGGCCAGGCTCGCCGGACGTCGCCTCAGGGCCCCATGGCCGGCCGGTAGCCATCGTAGGGCGAAGGGATGTTGACAAGCCGCCGCCTCGCTGCCGAAGGTGCCGCTGCACCGGGGAAGATCACCGCGGGCCAAAGCCTAGATCACACCCTCTCCCAGGGCGAGATGGCCCTGCCGCCGCCGTCCTTGGCTGCGGCTCGGACATGGCCGGCGCCAGCCTCCAGCGGCGGCGAGGGGTCGAAGATGTTTGTGTCCCGGCGACGCGCTTGCGTATGCCCTCGAGTCGCCCACGCGGGGCGACGCGAGGGTACCGTTTCGTCCCACTGTGGTACGACTAGGCATGCATGCGAGCATCCCGCATGGACCCGCAAAATCAACCAACTTGTACAAAATAAACTAACTCTATCAAACAGAAGCTACAACTAATTTTACTCATTTTGCATCCGGGACCGATCCGGGCATAAAAAAATCAAAAAAAATCAAAAAATTGGGAAACCTTCGCATTGTGTCATTATATGTGGCCAAGTTCCCAGGAAAAATAACAAACTTGTAATACGACAATTATTTTAAAAGAGTGTTCTCAGAAATGAGCTATCATTTATGAAGATTCATGGCTTTCAAGCCAAATGATCAATCTTATGGCCACATTCGTGGCATAGTTTGTTCAAATGATCTCATATTGTGCACAAGGGTGCATATTGGAATGGCAAACAATGTTTCCTAAGGAAGTTTTCATTTTCTTTGGACAAAAAAACCATTTTTCATTTTCCGAGTGCCCTAAAGGAGGTTTTTTTTGTGAAGGACCTCCCAAATAATTGTTGCAAAATTGGACCAAATCAATTTTCTAAAATACTAGGACATATTTAATGCACAATTCACAAAATGGTAGGGTGCAAAAAGTTTTGATCCACTTCTCGTGAAAAAGACAAATTTCCGCCGATTCAGTTGGAAGCGGGTCAAATTTGAACTGCAGCTGCCTCATAGTTTGCTCTTTATTTTTTCCAAAAATCATTTCTAGGTAAATAAGTATCTATTTAATCATAGAAACAGCAAAAAAAATCCAAGATTCAACCACTAGCTAGGAACGGTCAAGCCCGCCGTTTTGACCGCATTTTGAAACGGGCATAAAACATTCAAAAAAATCAAAAAATTGGGAAACCTTCGCATTGTATTATATGTGACCAAGTTTCCAGGAAAAATAATAAACTTGTAATACGGTAATTATTTTAAAAAATTGTTCTTAGAAATGAGCAATCATTTGTGAAGATTCATGGCTTTCAAGCCAAATGATCAATCTTATGGCCACATTCATGGCATAGTTTGTTCAAATGATCTCATATTGTGCACAAGGGTGCATATTGGAATGGCAAACAATGTTGCCTAAGAAAGTTTTCATTTTCGTTGAACGAAAAAACCATTTTCCATTTTCCGAGTGCCTGAAATGAGGTTTTTTTGTGAAGGAACTACCAAATAATTGTTGCAAAATTGGACCAAATCATTTTTATAAAATACTAGGCCATATTTAATGCACAATTGAAAAAATTGTTGGGTGTCAAAAATTTTGATCCACCTCTGGTGAAAAAGACAAACTCCCGCCGATTCAGCTGGAAGTGGGTCAAATTTGAACTGCAGCTGCCTCATAGTTTGCTATTTATTTTTTCCAAAAATCATTTCTAGGTACATAAGTATCTATTTAATCAGAGAAACACCAAAAAAATTCCAAGATTCAACCACTAGCTAGGAACGATCATTCCCGCCGTTTTGACCGCATTTTGAAACGGGCATAAAAAATTCAAAAAAATCAAAAAATTGGAAAACCTTCGCATTGTGTCATTATATGTGAACAAGTTTCCAGGAAAAATAATAAAATTGTAATACGGTAATTATTTTAAAAAAGTGTTCTCAGAAATGAGCTATCAAGTGTGAAGATTCATGGCTTTCAAGCCAAATGATCAATCTTATGGCCACATTCATGGCATAGTTTGTTCAAATGATCTCATATTGTGCACAAGGGTGCATATTGGAATGGCAAACAATGTTTACTAAGGAAGTTTTCATTTTCGTTGGACGAAAAAACCATTTTCCATTTTTCGAGTGCCCGAAAGGAGGTTTTTTTGTGAAGGAACTACCAAATAATTGTTGCAAAATTGGACCAAATCATTTTTATAAAATACTAGGCCATATTTAATGCACAATTGACAAAATGGACTGGTGTAAAATTTTTTGATCCACCTTTCGTGAAAAAGACAAATTTCTGCCGATTCAGTTGGAAGCGGGTCAAATTTGAACTGCAGCTGCCTCATAGTTTGCTATTTATTTTTTCCAAAAATCATTTCTAGTTACATAAGGACCTATTTAATTATAAATACATGGTTTGGTGGCAATACGTCGAGGTTTGGGCGGTGGCCGAGGGCCCCAACTCTAGAGCGCGTAAACTCGCATGCCTGCCGCGTGGTCACTACGTGACCGTGGCGTTGCCATGTGTTCTGGGCGGCCTAGGCATGTCTAGTGGGTTGGGCACTCCCCAGGTTGGTGCTAGGAAGAAAATTACAACATAAGATTCTCACGAGGAGACCAATCGATGCTCAAACATGAATTAGCAGCCAAGTGTTTGATTAGCGGTACGGGAAATGTACATGGCTAATGGGTGTGAGTTTTGGCTAAGGATGATCAGTTACTAAGAAGACCGTTTTCACAAATTTTCAGCTCAAAAGGAGGAGCCTAGGTGGTACTTGCTTTGCAAACTACCACACTGGACATAACTACGAATGTTGAAGCTCGGCTCAAAATAATGAATGTATTGAGCTGGCATTTGGTGGAGGATGGTTATTTGGGCATAGGAAAGCACTGTAGAAAATGGATGCTATTTGGACATGCCAAAGTGGTACTTCCTTCACAAACTGTTGTTCTGAATAGAATAGGAAAATGAATATTTTTGAATTATTTTTGAACTAGGCAAGGAAGGTTTTTACATATTTGACAAAGATATGACCCAAAGAATTTATGAGATTTTTTGGGGAATTTTGGGAATTACATAAATATAGGTTGCTTCACAACCTAGGGCAAAACTGCCACATGGACATGACACATAGGCAAAACTGATGAGGTGGCGCCTAGTCATAGCAACCCACCACAATTTACAAGGCTATGACCATCTATATTGGTCGTTAACAACCAGAAATAAGGCAGCGGACTAGCGCTGTTTGCTTTATGACCATTTCGTGTAAAGAAATTATGACCTTTCTGACCAAAATGGTCGCAATGGTTTAGGGTTTGGAGCCCCTCGAACAGCTTTTGACCAATTGATCTCAAATGATCATAAATCTATGACCAATTCTTCCAGGGTCACTGACAGAAGGTCATAAGTTGACATATTTCTTGTAGTGATAGTCCACATGCGGGGAAAGCTAAGGTAAGCACGTGAGCATGTATAGCTTCATAAAATAAAGACATAGGTACATTATCACGAGTCATGAGTCATGACACACATGGTTCCACACCTAGCTCTATAAATGAGTCAGGGCATTGGCCACCATGACAAAGGAGGCTAGTAGTGAAGCTCTTCACAATCCATAAACCCACACGTGTTCTTCCGTGACAATGCATGCATTTCTTAACGTAGGTGTTAGGACTTTATGCAGTCATATAAGTTGTAGGATTGTGTGGTACTGGTAATGTATGCGCTACGGTAAATTTCTTGGATTGTATAGGTCAACATTAATGCCTCGCAGACAGATGTGATCTTGCTATACATACGGAATTCCGGGCTATATATTGTGCTTGGCAGCATTGAGCCCTGCACCGAACTTTCTTGAGTTGTCGTTGTGGCTCGACGCGAGAAACGATGGATGATCGTTATTGTGCAAATGACACATTCATAATCAAATCTGGTTTACCATGTCCTAGATATTATACTACTCTGGTTGACGCGTATTTAAAATAACACTAAGGTACAAGCTTGTACCTTAGTCACTGAAAGTTGTATGCAACACATATTTAATGTCTGTATGATATGGCACAACATACAATATGTTTGGATTGCCCAAATATATTTGTTTGCTAGTTTTTGGTGCATAAAAGGACATGGTACATAAGAGCTGCAATCAAGTTGTACCGCAATGCGAGTATCGAACAATCGGTCATCAAGACAATGACTGGAACACCACTTCATCTTTGGAGTGAAAACTCTTCTCATGACATTTATTAGTTGGTCACAGCGGCGGCGAACATGCATCATTAGCTTGTTCGAGGCATTGTCTATTTGTTGTCGTGCTGATCTTCATTGACGGGTCTCGGCGACAAGGATGAAAATCCTTATCGAGGTCGTCTCGGGCTGAACATGGCTACGGTGGCACAAGGACGTTTATCCGTTCTTAAACATGTTGTTGCGGAAGAAGTAGACTTGGTCTTAGGTGTTAATTCCGTATCTTGTAACGATTCACAAGTAGGTACCTTTGTTATATACTTTTTTCAATAATTAATAAGTGCATCACGGTAATACAGAGGCCTTTGGTTTCAACTGTCTTTTCGACAAAATAGGACACGTTATAGCTTGATTGCAATTCTTAACATCTCGAGTTTTGTCCAATAGTGATAATTTCAGAATTTCTAGAGATTGATGTAGATTTTGATGTTAAAACTTAATATGGATACATGGACTGTGAATTGAAACTTAATAAACAAATACATCTTGCTAGTTTCAAAAGGAGACAAGTGTATATTTCTCTCATCTGACTTATTGGTCGTGTCTATTTGGTACCTCATTTTTGGGGGTGTAATTTTCACCTTTAACTGACAATACAGGGTATTTTTAGTCCATCAGTCAACGAGGAGATCACCCTGGCGACATACATTCTGTGGAACATATGGAAGGAGCGCAATAGAAGAATTTTCGAGCAGAAGGAGCTATCGGCTATTGCTCTTTCGGCCTTAATTAAAGAGGACGTTAGATGTTTCAGGGAAGCATGGAGGGAGAGAGTGTGAGTGTCCTTTTGTGGTTTCGTTGGTAGTGTGTAAGAGTGGCTTTTCACAAGCTGATGTAGGAGTGTTCAAACGCGGGCTTCCCCAAAGAGGGAATCCGTTTTGTACCCTTTTTCTTCCCTTACTATAATGCAAAGGCAGAGCTCCTGCCATTCACGTCAAAAAAAAAAAAACTTGTGCTCCAGCCGAGGCGAGATTGTGGCTCCAGGGATCACCGCTCTTGCTTAGGACACACCAACATTATCAAAGAGCAAGAGGCACACCACACTGATGTTTCTTTACCGGCGCCGCCAAACCCTTTGAACTCATCAATGTAGAGAAGAAGATACCAATGATCATGATCTTTTTAGCAAGTCTCCGTCACAGAGAAGAAAATGTTAGAGAGGACTTGTATAACGTCCTAGGCCGAGCTAGACAGAATCAGGAAATGCAAATCACACAGGCTCCCAGATGTGGCCGAAGTTGGCTAACCTTCGTAAGTTAGAACTGGAAATGGAGGACCTACTGACCTAGACACACCGTTTAATGGGGTATGATGAAAACAGACGATCCTTTTTTTTAGAAAAGGAGGATGACCCCCGGCCTCTGCATCTGGTCGATGCATGCGGCCACTTTATTGATTATTCTCGAGACCCTTACAAAGTATTACAACAATATGCCTGAATCCGCCATCTTGGCATCATATGCCCCTACTCCTATCCATATGATGAAGGGGCGCTAGCTGGGTCAAATACCCAGTCCACTCACCTAAGCCTATCATCAAAAGTCAGAAGCCCCAGCCGAGCCACATACCGGGTCTGGGGCAGAACTGGTTTGACGCACTCACATATGTCGTCGCCGCCATCTTCCACTGGTCCGTCTTCAGAGCAGATATTGAGGCTTCTACCTTGTCAGGCCACTCTGCCATCGACGTCACCATGACTCCAGACAGCAACCCCCTCCCGCGCGAGTCCAGCACCGCACATCGGGCGCCGAGTCTCCACTGCACCACGCCGCCGAGATCCGCCGTCATCAATGTGCAGGATGAAGCGCCGCTCCACCAAAAAAAAAGCCGCTCACTGGTCCCTCGAACCCGTGTACGCCTCCAAGAATGACGCCCCCAAGGAGGAAACGACATAAACGCGCCGTCGTCATCTGATCTACTGATCTAGGGTTTCCCCCGGAGATAGCGGATAGAGGTCTGGAGCTTCTCCATGGCGATGCCTTCAAGAAGGTAATGACACAAAAGAGTGCCGCCAACGCCGGTCTTGGCATCAAGACGAGAACTAGGTTTTCACCCGGATCTGCTGAAGGAACCTCCATCAAGCATCGTGTGCACGGGTCGCCGCCGCGTCGCCACCACCACACCGGGGCCCCAATGCAACCGCCAGCACGACCACCGTGCCTAGCAGCCGTGGAGGCCCGGCGTCACCACGCCCGGGTCTCGACCGGCCAGATCCAGATCCGGAGAAGGGGATCGAGACGGAACGGAGACCTCCGGTCGCCGCAGCCGCAGGCAACACTACTGGACGGAGCTCCATCACCTCCGCAGCCACCGCGCCATGCCGCCGCCGCGCCCTCGCAGCACCACGCCGCCAAGCGCTGACGCCGACAGAGCACCGCACCATGGTCAGAGGGCGGGGAGCCACGCCGAGAAGAGACCCCGCCGCCGGCGGCCATGCCCGGGCTTTGCCCGACAGTAGTCCTTGGCGGCGGCGAGGGGGAGGGAGGAAAGGAGGTCGGCCGGTGGCTGGGATCTGGATTCCCCCCGTGTCGCCTCGAGGAGGGACGCGGGGGTCGGAGTCGGGGTTGGAAAACAGATGATCCTAAATTTCCCGATCCGTCACGATCCCACATAGCACAGTGGTGAGCCACTGTTAGCAGCAAGCCATGCCCACCATGTATGTGTGTGTGTTTCAGTTAGACAAATACGCAGGGAGTGGCCATGCCGGGCGCTGGACCCGGGCGCGTCCCGTTGACGTACATGCGCGGCGGGCGCGGGAGGTTGTGGAGCGCGGGGCGTGGCCAAGTGAGCAGCGGAGCTGCGGCGGGAGCGGACGTGGGCGTTGCAGCGTGCGCGTGTAAATCTTGTCCCCTGTGTGTTGTAGATTGTGTGCTGAGTTCGTGCTCAGGAAGGAAATACCAGCGGCCGTTCGTGCGGCCGGCGGCATACGTGCGCCGGGGCAAAAATCTAGCTGTGTGCTTCTTGTTCTTCCACCTCCTTTCTTCTACGTCCGTGCGAGAGAGAGTGAGAGCTCCGGTGAGAGGCAAGGCGAGGCTACGGCAACAACAATTGGTATTCAGAGCCACAAGGTTCGAGCGGCGGCCGTTGCACGCGGCGGCGCGCGCGGTGCGCGGCGGACATAAAGGTCTTGGCAACGGCGCGCGGCGAGCGCGTGGCGTCGGCAACGCGCGGCGAGTCCACGGCGGTGTGGTGTGATGCCGGACGCGCTGCGAGTGCATGGCGTCGGCAATGCGCGGCGAGTCCATGGAGGTGTCGCGTGATGCCATGCGCGCGACGAGCTGCGGCGGACGCCGAGACGAGGAGGTCGCGGAGGACCTGCGTGGTATCGCAGAGGCCGCGGCGGCTCGGCGCGACGACCATGGAGGTGTTGCGCTGCGGTTGAGGCCGCAGCGGTGCAGGGCAATAAGGCGCGGCGGCGAGCCGGATGCGACCGGTGCATGTTATGGGTGCGTACTGGACGCGTCGGGACCGCGGGCGCGCCTACGGGCGTGCGGATCACCGGCGGAGAACGCGTCCAGCGGAGCGCAGGGCGGCCACGTCGATCACGTTAGTGCGTGATCGTGTGCGCGAGCCGGGGCATGCAGGGCGTGGCGTCATTGAGGAGCTCGGCGTGCATCGCCGAGGAGCTCGACGTGGCCAGTGGAGAAGAAGATCGGCGTGCGATCGTCGAAGACGAACATGGAGGCAGCGTCAAGCGTCGAGGAGGCCGTAGGAGCGGCCAATGCGCGACGTCAATGACGAGCCTGACATGTGCAAAATCATGGCTTGGGGCGTGAATGTTAGCAGCAAGGCATGCCCATGATGTATGTGTGTGTGTTTCAGTTACATAAATACGCAGGGAGTGTCCATGCCGGGCGCTGGACCCAGGCGCGTCCCGTTGACGTACGTGCGCGGCCGGCGTGGGAGGTTGTGGAGCGTGGCGCGTGGCCAAGTGGGCAGCGGAGCTGCGGCGGGAGCGGACGTGGGCGTTGCAGCGTGCGCGTATAAATCTCGTCCCCTGTGTGTTATAGTTTGTGTGCTGAGTTCGTGTTCGGGAAGGAAATACCAGCGATCGTTCGTGCGGCCAGCAGCGTACGTGCGCAGGGGCAAAAATCTTGATGTGTGCTTCTTGTTCTTCCACCTCCTTTCTTCTACGTCCATGCTAGAGAGAGTGAGAGCTCCGGTGAGAGGCAAGGCGAGGCTACGGCAAGAACAGCCACCACGCCCCTGGCGCTCATGCCCTCTTCCTTCCTTCTCTGCTCTGCTCCCCTTGCATACCTCCTCAACTGCTTGCTGGCCAAGCCAAGGTATGAGAGCAACCTCAGGTGCAGGAGGCATCAAGGTCTACATCCATGGAAAAGCCGGCTCTTCCTGTAGTTAGCCACCCGATGGCAGGGTCTCCTCCATAGCTAGTCTGGCACGGTCCGTCTCACTGGCACCGGTGTCAGCTGTGAACTCGCACCTATTGTCCCTGTTTACAGAGACGATTGCGGTGGTGGTGGCAGCTCACCTAGTGCTCCTCGGACAAGCCGAGGCATAGGTCTGGCAATCCGGATGTTGTGACGAGGCGATCTGGGTGGATGCACGAATCTGGCACCCCAAATGGCTAGTCGTTCCTGCTCATGGAGATATCATAGTGTCTGTTCCTTGTGTGCATAGGTGGATTTCCTATGCAGGCACAACCAACGCCCGGGGAAGGTGCGGACTGCGGAGTGGACCTGCATGGAGTCGTCAGGTCAGGATGGCATTCGGCCCCTCGGCGTCTCTGGGTGAAATCCGAGTACCATCGGCGGGCGTCTCGCCAGTGTGGTGGCTTGCGCGCGGATGTGCGGCGACGCGGGCAGGCGCAACACAATGGCGGTATTGTTGGAGGTTGTACGAGGAACGGCTCTCCGTTGCCTCACTGCTACCAGCGAAGTTGGTTCTATCTCGATCGCATCTGGCTGTGAAGGCTAATAGCCACGGTCATGCGCGTACAACAACCATCGGTAGGACGGCAGTGCAGAAGTGCTCGGGAGTCACGTGACGACGTCTTATCTTCCAACGACATTCTCCATTGGCCAATCAGTTCTGTCCGAGCATACCTATAGGCTATAGAGTGGTTGACGATGAAGGCAAACAACGCAGAGTATTCTCTCCGGGTGAAAACACACGCTCTTGCCTGCTGGCTTGATTAGGCAGCGTGGACGTCCATGCATCGTTACCTTGTTGAAGGTGTTGGTTCAACGATTTGCTTCGGGTGATAGAAGTTGGTCTGGCATCTAGTTGAACCAATCAATGACGGTGCTTGAACAAGGATTTCATCTTGAAGGTGTTGTTTTGGAGCATTGCGCTACTTATGTGCTAATAGTGTAAATTATAAGAAACCACCACTTTGAAGGGTAGTTTTGCAGAAAACACTACATTACATATTTTGACAGAAAGCACCACGTTTTGTGTAATCTTGTTGCAAAATAACACTGATTGACGGATTAGAGCGCTTTAAGTATGTTTATGGCAGGTGGTTCCAGATTTTGCCGACGTGGCGTAACCGCTCGGATGAGACGACGTTAGATGGTGAATTTGTCTAGATTTACAAACAAGTCCCTGTAATTTTAAAGGAACACCCTTCAATGAAAATCAAAAAAGCAATCATCTCCCCGGAGCATAACCAAGCACGTGAGCACAGAACATCGATGCGACGATGGTTCTCACCGCTGGCGAGGGGGTGCGCCATCGGGGTCTAGGAGGCGGGGGCGGCGGTCGTCGGGGTCTGGGAGGCGGCGACGCCAGTCTTCGGGACCTGGGAGGCGACGACGAGCAAGGGGTGCGATGCCGGGCCATAGGTGGACGCGTGGCAAGGCGGGGGTGTGCCACCGGGAACTAGGAGGCGGCGTAGGGTGATTGGCGCGACGCCGGTCCATCGGTGGCCTCAAGAATGGTCATTGTGGGTAGCGCGCGTGGCCGCGATAGCGAGGCGGCGGCGGCATCCACGACGCTCATCCATGGCACGGCGTACATGGTCGATCTAGGCGGCCGGGAGGAGTAGAGGGAGGGATGGGTTCGTCGCCGACGCCAGCTATCACGACACAGTCCGGCCGTGTGGTGGCGGTTGGGATCGGGCATGGGTGGCGGCATGCCTGCTTCCACCATGAGAAAGGGGATCAGGGAGGAATTCCTTGTGAGAGAAAAAGGATGAATGGAAGAATCCGGCTGATAGGTGGGCCCCATGTCGACTCTGACACCGTCTCGGACGAGCCGTTATGCCACGTGGGTAAAATCTGGACCGGCCTGTCATAAATATACTAAAAGTGATCTAATCCGACAATCAATGTTATTTGCAACAAGATGCCACCAAACGTGGTGCTTTCTGTCAAAATATTGTAACGTAGTGTTTTCTGCAAATCTAGCCATCAAAATGGTGGTTTCTTGCAATTTAATCTCTACTAATATGCGGTCATAGGTTTGGTGGTCTGGTTTGGGGATGTTGTGGCGAGGCTTGTCCTAAGTGGATAGCCTCATTTTTTTCGTTTTCCTATTTGTAAAATGATTTGTTCAGCATTATCAATAATTTGTAATACACGACTGTATGGTCGACGTGATGCAGATGCCTAGGGCCTTTCCCTCTATTTGAGAAAAAGGAAGCACAACCATGTCACCTTCTACGCAGGACAACGCGATCGAGACAAACCTGCAGAAGGAAAACTTCAACCCAGAGAACCAGATCTGGGGACACAACACCCTCCACATGCCTTCCTACAATACAAGGAAGTGCCATCGCAACGAGGATGAGACTGGAAGGACTCATTTCATCCTAATGGAGACACCGTCGCCTCACCAATGACGACTGGGGACCCGATCGAATTTGAACTAATAACCTCACCCCGCCACCACCAGAGTGGAACAACGGGGTCCCCGTCCCATCTCGTTGCTGAAGCGGCAGGAGGAGGGAGAGGGGGTCTGTGATCTCGTCAAGGAGGAGGTAGATCAGCGCTGCTGGCCTAGCTCCTAGGATTTCATTGTGGGAGAGGGGAGGATGAAAACTCTTCGTGAAACATTCTCCCACTCATTCCGAACATAGCTTACCAACTAATATGCCCTGTATTTCACAAAACTTGCTCATCTTCAAAGAGTGTGATTTTAGTTTAAAATTTTAGGTACTTAAGTTCTACAAAACTGACATGTACGCCGTTGAGACTTAGTGAAAGTGATGTGTTTATGTGCATAAATATATTGAAGTTAGAATGGGTATGCCTACTTAGCTTGTAGGACAGGTGTACGTGCCCCGGTAGAAGAATAAATAGCCAAAGTTGGCCCCGAGTTTCAATTAACACGGGCAAAGATGTAGGGTAATGCGAAGGCTGTACATGGCTCCTTGTCTACCTAGCGCTATAAATCTTCCATAGCATTGGCCAACACGTCTGATACAGTAGGAAGGACGGAAGAAATAAGAATGAATCCAATCAACTGAAGTCCTTAGGAATATATAATCTCTGCACTTACACGCATCTAGTTATTTTGATGGAGGCAATGCAAACATGGAGATTAATTTGGCCCCTATTTTTTCTTTTGCAAAAACTCTGGCCCATAATTAACATGGGTCATATAGACACATATGATATAGGGTTGTGAGGTATTGGGAATAACCTACATATGCTAGCAATCGTCCTCGCTTGTTAATATCAACATGTGAGCTTGTTGGTGAGATACTGGGATGCTTTGACAAAGAGTTGTTCAAGGACCTAACCTGCCATGACAGGGATACCCGTGCCACCAAATACTACGCTAGTTCCCATGGACAGCAGTGTCCTTATGGGGAATATAGTACCTTCCCATAAAAGCTAAGCTGCAAAATCATCATGTATGTACGCAGCACCACAAGACTGAGGACGAAATAAGGATGAATAAAGTGTTATTTTCTTGTCATGGAAGAAATAAGGTTGAATAAGGGTGAATATAGTATTCTCGAAGACAATATGTGCTTGGATTTGTTGGCATGGGTGGATTGATGACCACTACCTTAGCTCTAAAATCAACATGGCAGTCTAAATTCTCAATTAAATGATAATCAATTCTATCGTAAGTTCGTAACCACACAGTTCTGCAGCATCCAAGTGAAGAAATTACGATTTGAATTCATGAAAAGCATGAGGCGTACTGATGGTATGTACTTGATGAATGCAGTGGTGCGTAAGGTGTATTGTGGACATCTGTATCAATGAATCGGCTGATAACAATATAGTAAACTTGCTGTTCATTGGAGAGGATGTGTATGGTACATTCAGTGCAATCATGGACATCTACTTACTGCATCAATTAGCAGTACACACACACATTACTCTTTTTCCAGGTCAATAATTGCCAATGAATAATTTCATCTTGATTAGGTAAACCATACGTTTACTATTCTTAATCAAACCTTGTAAAGTCATTCGATGTCAATTTCATCTTAAACTAGATTCTTTCCCTCAAACAAGTATACATTTTATCTTAACTAACGAAGTGCATAAATTTATTCACACAATTGTTTTTTGAATTTTTCCACGCAATTATTTTGACAGTGGTGCAATAAGGGAGTTCAAGAGGATTAAGAAGGTTGTTGTAGATAGAGATTTTTTTTCAGAGGGGGGGGGGGGGGGGGGGGGCTTTCATAAGCAAAAGGGTCTTTGATGCTCCAAGGAAGCTCATCTATTGTTGACATCAATTTTGAGATGGGTAACCATGCTTGTTGTGGGGTTCTAATGAAGCATCATCAATGTGTGTTGCATGCACCTGAGAGTTTTTTTTTCTTGTGTGAGGGCATCCGAATGCTTGTAGACGAGTCAATTGTATCATCAACATGAAGTGGTGGAGTGCTCTAAAAGCCAGGAAGTTAAGGCTCTAAACTGCAGGGTGTACATGATTTGTAGATAGCACATGACCTAGCTCTCTATATAACCCTCCAGATACAACATGTCTTACAATGCATCCATGTTACCATTCACACCCTAGCCACCATGGTACGATCTACATCGTCCTTTGTTCTTCTCCTATGGCATATGACTTCAGATATGTTACCCTAGTATCACTAGGTGAATGACAATCGGATTGAGAGGCACCGGGGAAAATGTGGCTAGTTTCACTGGTAACCACTGTGAAAAATGAAAGCTAAACACTTGCTAGGGAAACATGCCTAGCCGACCCGGCTCGTGGCTTGGCTCGTCCAGGCTCCTCAAAGCTCACAAACCTGGGATTTGTCAAAGCTTGAGTTCTGCAAAAACAAACCGCAAGGCGAGCAACTCCCTCCTGTGCATGGCTCGTCCCTCTTTCTTGTACAATAGTACGAGCTCTTGTTCCCATCTGGACCCTGACACACAATGCACCACATGATAGAGCCCCTGCCGGTGTTTGCCACTCCACTGCCCGCGGCCTGCCCTGACCCTATTCATCTGCTCCTTGGTTGACTTTTGCCTCTCGGCTGACTGCCATTACTCTTTCCGCCTCAGCCACTACGAATCAGCTGGCCACCGTCACGCTGATTAGGCCTATAGATAATACGTCTGTTGACTGCAGCTTATTACTTTTTGGCGGTCTGTCTGGAAGTTTTACTCATCGTATCATAATTTTTGTAGGCTTAATCAACTGAAATTTTTATGGGTGCAAAAAGGTAAGGTTTCTGTTTAGTACCAGTAGCCAATTCTTTCATCAACGCATCAATTACTCTGAAGTATGCAGAGAGATAATGAAGAGCAAAGGACGAGATGACTAGAGCCGCAATTTTGTTTCAATAAGTGCATACCAAGATTAGGGAAATACGCCATGAACAAGCAGTAAATAACCTGGCGGGCTCTAGTCTCTAAAAGCTATATAACCTGGCGCTGACTAAGGCAGAGGGTACTACTTCCGATTTACACACAGACTAGACCCGCTGGGAGAGTCGGAATAGCTTGTGCAGCAGCCTGTTCCTGTGGAACGGGGTGGGTTTTACTTTTACATGGATGGGGGTCACACCCCAAAAGGAGAGGGAGACAATCTATGTGCGATGTAGCTCTAGAAACCCAGAGCTAGAGATGCAGAAAAATTGCCTCAAACAGTTTTGGGCAACTGCCCTTGGGGCCTTCGAAGACCACTCAAAATTCCAAGACCACGAGAGCATGAGTGAGAGTGTGAAACGCCGGTTGCTTGTAACCGAACTGTCCACATGGCGCAAATAGCAGAGAATCCACGCCTTCTTCACACAGGTCGGGGGATTAGGATGCCATAAGCCATCATGCAGGCACCGAGATTCGATAGACACGGGGGCACGGACCAAAGTGACTAAAAATGAGCATGTGCATCAGATTTATACTTGAAACAAACACACCATCTAAGCCAAAGAGAGTAGATTAACAATGAAAGATGAAGAAGCAAACCACCACTTTTCCAATGCTTTGAATGTAGCTTTAGATAGGACATAGGAGAAACATTACAAGAACTACAATTTTAATTCTTTTCGTAACAAATTTTTGTAAGCTGCGACTCTCGTTCCCAAATCATGGTCAAGCGTCAAGCAACATACAATAATTTTCTGGCTGTGTGGATTTATACTATAATACTAGACGCCCCCTGAATTAATAATTGTTAACGATGAAACAGTATAATGATTAATAATACTCTTTTGACCAAAGCAAATAATTGTAAATTTCTTTATACAATTATTTCATAGGAAACATTGAAGAAGAAAATCACAGAGCTAGAACAGATGACAAAATGTAGTTACAAATTACATGCAACAATAGATGTATAAATAGCGAAAGTTGACCCAGAGAGTACAACCAAATGACTGATTGTCGTTTCAGTTACCACAGGAAAAAGGAGGTAAGGTAATCACATGGCCATGATATGGCTCGGTGCCTACCTAGCTCTATAAATCATCCATAGCATTTGCAAGCACATCCAATAAACCATGGAAGGAAAGAAGAAACAAATAAAGAATCCGGCCGAATGAAGCTCTTGGAAATAATGTTTGCACGTACAGAATGGTATTGCCATCTGTTCTCTTACAATGTTTCGTGTATGGTACAGGATGGTGAAGTATTGGGAAAAATCTACATGCTTAATGCTGTTGATGAGGCACCCGCATCTTTTATCCTGCTGTAGGACGAGCATCTCAAACGCCCTGATGGTGTGTCCTTCGTCTCTAACTCTCGGTCAAGACAATGTACACTCGAACTCGCAGCAGCTATATATACTAGCAATTCTGGCGCAACATGTACTGTACATACTAAATCCGAAACTCCGGTACTAACTGAGTGTATCAATCAAACAAAATAAAAAGGGAGAGAGGAGGAGCCGGAGTGGATCTAAGAAAGCGGCGAATGGGGGCACGGATCTTGTGGATATGCGCGGTGGAGGCCGGAAACCTTAGAAAGGAGGGAAGGGATCCTCTCCTAACCCATATATATTGCAATCAAAACAGGCCCACCTGGGTCGGGCCCGATGAATGGGTCGAGGAAATGGGGGGAGCAGAGGCCACAACCACCTGCCTCGGGCCCACGGAAGGGAGAGGGGGGAAGCAGGATAGCGAAAAAAGAGAGGGGACCGAGGGAGGCCCACCAGATCGCGGCCCAGGAGGCGCCGAGCCCAACGAGCCACGGGGACCGTCAGCCACCGCAACCAGAACCCGATCTAGGGTTTTCCTGGCCACCATAGCCCAAGCCGCCGCTGGGCTAGGCACCTCCGGCGCCGGCCGCGAGCCCAGGGGAGGCCGCATAGACAAAGAGCCAACATAACACGGAGAGCAGACCACATCGGCGAATGACGAGGCCCCGGATCCAGGGCCACCACAAGCCGAAAGAGGGGTCGAAAACTTACGAGAATTGCGCCGGCGGCGACCAGCACGCTGCCACCCAAAGGCGAGCTCCGGTGACAGCACCGGCCTACCCCTGACCCCAAGGGAAAATTTCTGAGGATGGGACGGCGCCTTGGTAGCTGCCCTTGGAGCCAGAGAGCCACGAGAAGGGTCACCATCATGATCAGAGGAGCAGATCTCGTCATCGGCAAGATCCCAAAAACAGGAACCGGACTGCAACCACGAAGCAACCGGCCACCGCACCGAGGCCACCATGCCAACAGGGGGAGTGGGGGAAGGGGACGGGGTGACAAGGGGAGGGGATCCACCGGGGGAGAACTAGGTTGGGCCGGAGACGCCCGGGACAGGAAGGGAGGGAGGGGAAGGGGAGGGGGAAGGAGCTCCATCCTCCGGTTACAAGTCAGGAAAACCACATCGCTCAACGCAAGGATGAGACGGCGGCTTAAGGCGGCTCAACGGCAGCTCTGAGCTGGAGGTGAAGGCAGCGACTCGGCAACAGTCGAACCGGAGAGTAGCCGCAGCGGTTCGGAGGCGGAGACGCCTCCATGCTCTCCTCACCAAGAGCCTTCCAGCTCTCTCCCATGATAACAAGACAAAACACAGTCGAGGCTGTCAAGAGTAAAAATCACTCAATTTTTTTTAGAAAAGGAGGTTGTACCCCCAGCCTCTGCATCTGGATGATGCATGTAGCCATATTATTAATTATTGACAAAGACCATACAAGGTGATACATCAATAAGCCTGAAGCCACCATCTTGGCAACATCGTCGCTACTCTTATCCCCTTGATGAAGGCGTGCCGAATGTCCGGACCTAATACCAAACAGACATCGCACCAAAGCCTAACATCTAAAGCCGGGTGTCCCATCCAGGCCACTACCTGGATAGTGTCCCACACCGGTCTGGCACACTCCCAGTGAGCACCACACACTGCAAGGGCCGCCACCTCCATCATCCCTTGGTCCATCCTCGGAGCAGAACTGAAGCACCGACCTTGCCAGGCCTCTCTGCCATCAACGCCACCATGACGCCAGACAGCTTCCTCCTTCTGCGCGAGTCCATCTCCGCGCATCAGATGTCGAGTCTCCACAGCGCCATGCCGCCGAGATCCGCCACCATAGATGTGTAAGATGAAGCACCGCTCCACCAAAAACGCCATCCTCTGGTCCCTCGAGCCCGTGTGCACCTCCAAGAATGACGCCCCCAAGGGGGAAACGACACTAGAGAGCCGCCGTCATCCGATCTACTAATCTAGGGTTTCTCCCGGAGGTAGTAGAGAGTGGCCATGAACTTCTCCTCGGCGATGCCTTCAGGAAGGGAACGGCGCAGACAGCGTCGCCATCGTCGGCCATTGACAATAGCCAATAGCAGGTTTTCACCCAGATCAGATCAAAGACATCCATCTCTCGTGCACGGGCCGCTGCCGCCGGCCGCATAACGAACGCCGTCGCCGCCGACCAAGCTGCCTAGACTAACCTCTCGCCGCAACCCCAGCCGCCAACAGCAACGATGGACGAGGCCCACACAGGCCCATCGTCCCTACAGGCCCGCAGATGCCAGATCTGGATCCTGCAGGGGCCAGGCTCGCCGGACGTCGCCTCAGGGCCCCATGGCCGGCCGGTAGCCATCGTAGGGCGAAGGGATGTTGACAAGCCGCCGCCTCGCTGCCGAAGGTGCCGCTGCACCGGGGAAGATCACCGCGGGCCAAAGCCTAGATCACACCCTCTCCCAGGGCGAGATGGCCCTGCCGCCGCCGTCCTTGGCTGCGGCTCGGACATGGCCGGCGCCAGCCTCCAGCGGCGGCGAGGGGTCGAAGATGTTTGTGTCCCGGCGACGCGCTTGCGTATGCCCTCGAGTCGCCCACGCGGGGCGACGCGAGGGTACCGTTTCGTCCCACTGTGGTACGACTAGGCATGCATGCGAGCATCCCGCATGGACCCGCAAAATCAACCAACTTGTACAAAATAAACTAACTCTATCAAACAGAAGCTACAACTAATTTTACTCATTTTGCATCCGGGACCGATCCGGACGCCACTTTGCATCCCGAGGTATGACCCAAATAAACTGAAAACTGTGTCTGATTGAGTCAGATCCTAAGCTCGTAACATGTGAAATCCGCTAATCAAAAAGTCAATCAACTTGGATTACAATCACACCTGACTAGATCAAATCAATTTAAATGTTTCAACAAATAAACCAATATTCCCTAAAAATAAAATAAATCAATACAGTAAGGATTCTGTCCTTTGGGAATACGGCATTCATATACGAGGTGGGCGCTGGATGAAGCAGAAAAAAAAGGGAAACTGCCCCGCGTAGTCCGGATGAGCAACACGGGAGGGGATCGTGATCTAAAATTTCTGATCCTCCCGTTCCGGTCTTCCTCTCCTTGCCGCTGCCGGACGCTGCTGCCAGGCAAAGCCAGAGCAGCCATGGTGACTGGCTGTTAGAGATATATAATATTTGAGAGGTAGAGATAAATATGTATTAGCGATAAAATAGGTTTAAACAACCTTGCCTTATACTCCAATCATATCCCTCTCTCATGTACTCTATATGATCTCTCAACACAATATTCAACCATCCTATAATTTTCACATGGTGTTAGAGCAGTCTGTCCAACGGCGCCGATCCTAGGACCTTCCACCACTTGCATAGAGCGCCGCCCCCACCACTGGTAATAATTATAGGAATTAAAAAAAATACACAGACTATACTATGCACATGTGATGTACACAGTACAAGTCATGTAAAACATGGTGTTCATACGTACATACACATCATACAATAATTATAATTTATTCATACATCATGATTGATTTACAATTTTGCATAGCCTGGGGCGAGGAGTGCACAAAAAGATCATCAATGTTCAAGTCGTATACGAAAGAAAATAAGAACAATAGGGTCGGATAGGGTAGACCCTCCTCCTCCTAGTAGCCTTTTGCTCACCCATCCTTTCCCAGATGGAGCGCACTAGTAGAAAAGGGGGCATTTGTCCTGGTTCGTAAGGGCCTTTAGTCCCGGTTCTTGAAGGTCGGGCTTGGAGAGGAGAAAGCTTAAGTAGTGTGGCTCGGGCATTCCATCGAACACCTTGTTTGCATCGGAGGTGAGCTGGAGCACCACCAAACCCTCTCCCCCTCGGCTGCCAGAAAAAACAGAGCAGTGTGATCTGCTCTTACGCGAGGGGGTATATATAGGCACCTCATTGGTCCCGGTTGGTGGCATGAACCGGGACTAAAGGGCAGCCTTTGGTCCCGGTTCATGCCACACCGGGACCAATGGTGGTGGGCCAGAGCGAGGCCCATTGGTCCCGGTTCGTCCCACCAACCGGGACAAAAAGATCCAGACGAACCGGGACCAATGGCCCACGTGGCCTGGCCGGCCCCCGGGGCTCACGAACCGGGTCCAATGCCACCATTGATCCTGGTTCTGGACTACACCGGGACTAATGGGCTGACCCGGCCTGGACCAATGCCCCCTTTTCTACTAGTGAGCTCACCTGCAAGAAAACGAATACGAAGCCATCAACCATGAATCTATGCACCAAATCAGAATTGGGCATCAACCGATATCCACATGATGAATAGGTCTAGTTCGGGTGAGAATCCATGAACTAGCCGTGGACCTCTATAAACCATAAGATGAAGTTTGCATTCGCAATAAGAAAGCAAGAACACAACAAGTCCTCACATAAACTGAATTTAGAAAAGAGTGCTGAGTGCTTATTTACACATTCAGAAACTATAAACATGTAAAAACATATAGTTGGTGTCAATTTTTCATTTGATAAAGGATACATCAACAGAAGTAAATGGTGTTACATGCATCAACAGAAGGAAAATAACATTGTAATGAAAAATACAACAACCAACTTTAACAGAAATAACCTCAAATCTGAAGTGTCATTCTTATACTTTAGAGCTGAACCTACATAACTTGGGAGAGCAAATATAATTAGTTCTACAATATCATACATCCTCATCGGGCTCTCTGAACCTGAATCGGAAATTTCATCTTATATTGTGCCCATCTCAGGACCAATTTTGGTCTACCCTGATCCAGCATCTGTGCATGCTCTTCATCGTTAGCCTCCAATCTGGCAATGTTTGTGGCATTTCTCAATTAAGCATGTGATTTTTGCAAACTTGTAAGTCCTCCACTATGTTCATGCTCTCATGTGCGAGAGCATCCATGCTCTTCAACTCCTTCTGGGACTCCGATCATTTGTCGACCGCGCTCCTAATCCATGCTGCTCGTGCCATGAACCATCGAGGAGGCCCTCGCGGATCATCTTGTAGAGGAGTGGAGATGATGGTACGGTACAGGTGGTTTGACAACGACGAGGAGGCATGGACTCGATGGTGAACATCCTAAAAAAATCAGCAAATCAGGAGCACACAATTAAATTAATTACATTTTTAACAATCGTAGAACAATACTAGACAGAGAAGGAGCACACAATGGGACTTGGCAGCCAACAAATTATGCAAACATGTACAAAAGAAATAGTAGAACATAGGACACCTACATTACCACTTGATTGACAGTAATTAATCAATTAATGATTAGTCATGTGAGTTGACTTTTGGTCCATCAAGGCTCCTTCAAGAACTTTCATCTCTCATGTGATGGTGTATATATATAGTGGGCTCTCCCTCATGGGTATTTTGACTATCGGTGATGTTCACTATTGTACTTCCCCTCCTGCTTTACCATTGTCTCGGAGGAGGAGAAGTACAATAGTGACTCCCTACGACAGCAGTTAGCATACTTCAACCAACTCTCAACAATTGACCTCACGGATATTTCGACAGTTGGTGATGGTCGCTCCATCTTTTCCATCCTTGTTACCAAGGTCGGTAGAGGAGGAAAAAGAAAAGAACCACCCCTACAACAACCGTCGGTACCATTCCTCCAAGAACATCAAACTATCATAAAATGAGCCCCATTGGACTAAAAGTCAACACACAAGCCACATAAGGGGTGCTAAGTTTTTATTACACTTTGGGTTTAATTGCACGGTGTTAATGTACATTGGAAACCGACAATTCTTACTTAAAAATCAAACCACCCAATAAAAAGTTGTTGAGTTCTTATACACCCACTAGAACCACTGCTGAACCACCGATGTGATGAGGTTAACATAGATCTCTTATAGACAGAAGACCATCACCATTGGCAATGGTAAAAATGTAAACTTCTAGCAATGCAATTTCCTTGGTTGCAAGGTCAATTCCCAATAGACAATGCTGCATCTATTTATTCTATATCAAGGCGGAATAAGAAGTTGACTGTTTGTGGTGCTTTTCATGATGACATGTGGATTTGCAACATCCATCATAATTCTGGGCTCTCGGTACAAGACATTTTGGATTTCTATAGCCTTTGGCTCAAGCTTTAAGGCACAAACCTTTAGAACGATGAAGAGGATAAATTGTGTCGAACAATACAAAATCAGGGTCCTACATGGCCACCTCAGCCTACAAGCGCAGCTTGGGGCTTTGAATACTTCCAATCTTAAGCAGGGCCGGTCCTGAGATTTCGGGGGCCCGGGGCGAAAACAAAACTCGGGGCCCTTTATGTATAACGCATGTTTTGATTGTTTAAAACACGGGTTACACTTAACTTTTTAACAATGGAGTGCGAAACTAGTCGACCTACTTTCATGATTTAATTATGTATATATTATATTAACTCTATATTTCTTTTGTTAAGATTTTTCCAAGGAAGTTACATGCATTGTATATTTCATAGTTCGCCACCGAAAAAAATATTTAAATGACTCTTTAGGGCGCACAGCTAGAATTAACTTCATAATTTGCAATGCTAAGATTAATCTAGCCGCCTACTATTAGATTAAATCCACCATGCATTCTCTTATTAATTTTGGCTCAGGTATATCATTATCCATGGATCCTAGTAATTCTCTCCCCTTGTCTTTCATCGATCACCAACACATCCAGATTATTTAGTCAGAAGGCCGGACAACTACATCCAACTATTTTCCGCTAATTCACTTGCTACTCCTAATTCTGCCACTAACTAGCCACCTACCTAACAGAACCTAGCTAGCTCCTATTTTCTTGTCCAGAACTGCCTGCCGGGATCGGGGGTATTGTTACTCCTGTCCATGCCGACGAACATGAAATCACCCAAGCGGCCATTGGAGGAGGAAGCATCGGAGGCCTCCGCGGGAGGAGGTTGCGGCGGCGGCAGTCGTGCATGATATGCGGATAGGTTAGTTCCGAGGGATTGATATGCTGCTAGGTCGATCGCTCATGTCGTGGCCTACGCGAGGGAAACGGAAATTCCACTAATTCAGGGAATCGTTATTAACTTACCCCAGATAGTTGTGGTTGCGTCTAAATCTACGCAAGGGAAACTTACTAGCGCAGGATCAGTTCTTTCACGGGCCCTTTTTTAGGCAAAGTTTTTTCACCGGGCTAATACACAGAGGACACATACGTGGGGGCCCCTACGTTCCGGGGGCCCGGGGCGGCCGCCCCCCTGCCCCCCCATCAGGGCCGGCCTGATCTTAAGGGCCGTTTGGGAAAATTGGGGTCCATCCAAGCACAAGTTATTTGCATGGTTCATCCTTCAGGACAGGGTTCACACGGCGGACCACCTCCAATATCGTGGTTGGCATATTTGCGGGCTTTCCACTTGTGCAAGAGAGAACCAACATTCTTTCCACACTTGCTTGTCAAACGTAGACTCACAAGGCACATTGGGGAGCAAGTCAAGATTTGGCTCGGGTTGGTCGATTTGCATAGGGAAGATTGGGGCAACTTCCTTCTCCCCGCGGATTGGTGGTCCTCGGTGTCCAACATAAATAGACAATAATGGCACCTACAACACAAGAAAAGGGATTGCTTCCCTCCTCATGCTTGTTTCATGGGATATTTGGAATGGGCGAAATACAGGGTTTTTTTAGAAAAATATTCACATTGCCATGTGTTGTTGTTGGTAAGATTAAAGAGGAGGCCTAACTATGGGTGCTTGCGGGCTTTAAATGTTTGACGTTAACCATGTATGAGACCGAGTGTTTGGTTCTTTGTACAGCTCTTCTTTAATTAATATGATGGGGGAAAGTTTTCCGCTCCATTCTGGAAACAATTTGTTCTGTTGTTCAAGGAATCGGGAGCACGAGTCGGTTAGCCTAAGCGAGGTATACAACATACAATGAGGCTCAGGAGAACAAAAAATAAGTTGTTCACTTGTTTTGTGGGCTTGCACTAGGCCTGCTTGTGTTTTCACCAAAGTATTGAACTATTGGTCTAGACATTGGGCTGATCCATGGATCACCGTCTCAAGCCGTGAGCCATGAGTACTAGCATAGGAAGGCACTGCGACACATTCCACATGTTGTCTCCAATTATCCAAATTTGAAAGGTTTTTTCGTCCGGGTGGTAGAGAGCAGGTAGAACAGAGTGGGAACACCTGTGCTGGTGATTTTCCCCATGCCTCCCACTTCAAAGGCATTTAAGTGACAAAATCCCCACGCCATATCGCACTGACAATCACATTGCATTGCCATACAGATAACCTTTACCACTATGAATGAAAAAAAATATCCTAAAATGGGTCTGCACATTATTTTGGTAAAGATTGTGACTTATTATACTCGTGAGGTGTGAGTGTTGTTAACGTGGTTGTGTTGTGTGAGTTGGATGGATGTGGCGCAAGTGGGATCACATTTTATAGGCCTCACTCGTACGCGGAATCTGATGTTGAGTAATGCGCTATATATATTTTAGAATTAATATAGATAAGTTTTCAGTAGAAGATTGCCTAGGTCATGAGCTTCTCTATTATTGGTAGGTTTGCTTCACCTCCTCTCCTGTTTTTTTTTAATCTTTTTTGGTAATCTCAACCAGTGCCATGCACAATAAAAGTCAGTGTGAATAGAGTAACTTGGAATAATCTAAATCAAATCATTACTTTACCAAAAGCGAATGATTTCATGTCTTGCCCTACGCATAAGTGCCACACTTGTGGCACGAACACATGGAAACTACGCACGTTTTTTATGCCAATTTTAGTGACGCGATGATGACAAATTTAGTTGACAAGCATGGCAATTTCTTTTCGGATGGCAGGTTTCAGTTTTTTTCTTTTTTTTTCTTTTCGAGCGGCAACTTTAGTTGAAAAATGTTACGACCGGACTGCTTTGTGCCACACGTGTGGCAGTTATGATTTGGGAAACCTTTCTTTGCTCCCCTACCAATACTAAAATTGAATTAAATCGTACCAAATCTAGCATATGGTGGTTGTAAGTTATATATCGGAGAAGATTGATGTTGAACCACTAGAATATGTATGCCCCATTGCAACACACTGGATATTAGCTAGTATGTTCAATAGTAATGCAGAACACTCCTAGTTAGGGGTGTGCATGTTAACCAAGAACTAGTCTACCGAACAAAAAACAAATAATTTGATACAAAAATCTCAGTAACAAAAACTAGTTCAACGAGTACGGCCCTTTGTCACCATTTTTATTTCTCTTTGTTGCTGACACACGTTCTGCCCTGTTACATGAGGTTCAAGAAAGAGGTTTGCAAGCACTACGAATGTGTTGAAGAGCTCCAAAAATTTCTCATTTGCTATTTGCGGATGATTCACTTGTTTTCTTCCATGTGGCTCCAGACCAAGCGGCGATTGCCAAAGATGTTTTGAGCACTTATGCTTTTGCGTCGGGTCAACTTATAAACCCTTCGAAGTGTTCCATCTTATTTTCTGATACTTGTCCTAGACTGGTGTCTCAGGAAGTGTAACATACTCTTGGCGTTAGCCAAACGACCCTTCAGTCAAAGTACCTTGGCGTCTTGGTTCCGTATGGGAGCAGGATGAACAAAGGCTGGTTTGAGTCAATGCAATCCAGGCTAAGTAAAATTCTAGGATTGGAGTGACAGATATTAATCTTCGGCACGTAAATAAGTTCGTATTAAGGCGGTGTCCCAAGCTATTCCCACATATGTTATGAGTGTATTTAAGCTTCCCTTTTTAGTTTGCGATGATATGACAAAAAGATACTGTATGACAGTATTGGTGGGGAGTGGAGAACATCAAAACGAAAATGGCTTGGACAGAGTGGGACAAGTTGATCTTGCCAAAGGCCAAGAGTGGCATGGGATTTAGAGATATGTGTGCTTTTAACCAAGCCTTGCTAGGTAAGCAATCTTGGAGACTTTTGGTGACACCAGACTCCCTGTGTGTGAGACTTCTGTGTGCTAAATATTTTCCAAATCGGAATCTGGTAAATACGGCATTCCCGAGTAACTCTTGGAATTTCTAGAAGGGCATTGAATATGGCTTGGAGTTTGTAATGAAAGGTATGTTATGGCGAGTGGGAAACGGTTCTAATATTTGAGTATAGCGTGACCCATGGATTCCTCGTGGGGTACAATTTGTACCCATCACTCCGAAAGGAAATTGTCGTTTTAACCGGGTGCCCGATTTTCTGGATGTCAATGGTGCATGGAAAGTTAACTTGCTAGAAAGCTTTTTTTGCCAGGTGGATGTTGAAGCAGTTATAAAAATTCACACGTCTCCAATGCTACAGAGCGATTTCATTTTATGGCCTTGGGAGAAATCTGGACTATTTTCAGTCAAAACTACATGTCATCTCGCTATGACTGAACACTATGATAACTTCTGTCTAGGTAGTTCTAGCTCACGACCTGAGGGGGATTGATCATTTTGGAACTTGGTTTGGAAGGCATCGGTGCCCCCAAAGATGAAGAAATTTACATGGAAAGTTATTTCTAGAACTCTGTCGGTGAATGTGTTGAAACCAAGAGACATATCAGCACACGGGCTTCTTCTGTAGTATGTGTGCGGGGAGATGAATCTACATTACATGCGCTTCTTGGATTCCCCGTTGCTGCTGCTTTATGGGATGCCATGCAGGAGATTTGGCATCTTCCTCGCCGGGTGGACGTTCCGTGGTCTGGCGATGAGTGGTTGTTCAATCTTCTTGACGGGCTGTTGGATCAGTATAGAGATTTGATTATAATGGTGCTTTGGCGAACATGTCATCTTCGTAATGAGCTCTTGCACGGTAAAATATTCCGCCCATGGAGGTGCCATGTTCATATCTGAGTAGCTATCTTAATTCTATTTCGCAGTTGGATACTATGAGTATTGATGATGTGATCAAGGGTAAAACCCCAGTTGTAGTCGAAGCTTCTGTAAAGGTTGCTAAAACAAAGCTGCTGTCGCAGCCATGGCCTTTATCGCCACCTGATTGGATAGTACTTTCGGTTGATGGATCTTATTGTCAAAGAGACGTACCGGCTGGTTCTGGCATGATCCTACGAGATGAACAAGGAGAGCTAATATTCATGGCCCACCGACGCATTTTGCATTGTAACGATGCGCTAGAGGCAGAACTACATGCGATTATGGAGGGTGTTAGCCTCACGATCGAGCGCTTGGCTCCCCCGATGAAGATCCAAGGAGATTGTATAGTTGCATTGGCAGCTATTAAAAATGCTCCCATAGATAGATCTTTTTATGGTCACATTATCGCTCAGTTTAAGGGCTTGTTGAAGAATAGGGTGTTTACTCCAGTTAAAATTTATTGTGAACGAAAGAGGGTTGCACATTTTTAGCGACTTATGGTCGTACTGAGGATAGTACTGCATGCTGGATTAACAAATCCCCTCCTTTTAGTGTTTAACTCGTTACGAACAATTGTAATACTGTGATCTTAGAATAAATACCCTATGTTTCCTCGCAAAAAAAGAGAGCTGAGGTAGCTATTGCATAAGTCATGATCTACATCTAACTATTATATGGTGGTTTTCATAAAATATATGATTAAGTTCTTTATTGAGACACGTTTAAGTGGCTTGAGATCTCTCTGCTTGAATCTATACCATCCCTGCCATCTACTCCCTCCGTTCGGAATTACTTGTCTCGGAAATGGATGTATGTAGAACTAAAATATGTCTAGATACATCCATTTCTGCGACAAGTAATTCCGAACGGAGGGAGTAGAATAATTGTTGTTTTACTTCGTTCTATTTTGCACCTTCGATCCAGATTCTACTGCAGACCGGCAACTTGTCACAACTCTCACATGTCTGCAGTCAGGTTAGTGATTGAGCCGGTGTGACTGAGCCCAGCCCATTGGCACACCAGCCTGCTAACCGTTCTGCTTGCTCGGCCGAGCTCGTACTGCGGCCAGGATTCCTACGGGCTTGAATTACAACGTTCCTTGTGTGTGCAGGCACTGGATAGCGGCAAAGCTAGGCCACCGCCATGCTAGACCAACAGGCAATGGATGGCAACATTCCCTGGTAGACCAGGATGACTATTTTCTTTTCTTTTCTTTGCCGGGGGACTATTTCTTCTGCTGTTATCCCACCGGCATGCCGCCTGTTCGCATCCCAGATTTTTCCGATGCCGCTCATTCATACCTTTATCATGCTACTGGTAGCATATATAGGCCATTATGATGCATTGTCATCATCGAGAGTCTTCATGGCTGCACAAGAATGAAATAAACTTGTATCCAAATGAGGCCTCGATTGTGAGCCTACTCGCTAGCTAGGTAGTGACTATGAGTAATTCAGCATGGGTGTGTGACAGTGTGATGGGAATGACGAGGGAATTAGATGACTCTTTATAGGCTGCGGGCCGTGCTCGTGCACTCAAATGGGTGTCTGAATTATTCATGGGTGATTCTAGGAGGTGGGATAAAAATCTGATCAGACATCTATTTTATCCTCATGATGCAGAGAAAATTTTAAAGCTGCGTACTCTGAATTTAGGTGAGGGAGATCTTCTTGCTTGGCACATGAGAAAGATGGTTTATTTTTTGTGAAGAGTGCGTATAGACTGACACTAGTTCTTAAGCAATCAATAGGCGATTCCCGGAATTCTAGCAATGGCATAAATGGGGAACGGAGGCTCTGGGACATTATTTGGAAAGTGAATGTCCCCCAGAAAATTAAAATCTTTGCTTGGAGGGCTGCCTCTAATAGGGTAAAACACCATCAAACTATTCTAGGTACGTGCTCAATTTGTGGTATTGAAGATGAATGTACTTTTCACGTGTTGGTAAACTGTCCAAAGGCCCGTGCATTTCGTATGGCTCTGAAGGAAGTGTGGAATCTACCGGCCGAAGAAATCCTCAAATATTCTAGGCCAAACTGGTTTCTTATATTACTGGATCAATTAAATCCGCATATGCGTGAGCAAACAATTTTCATGTTCTAGAGAGCTTGGCACTTAAGAAATGATTTAATTTTTGGTAAGGGAAAGGAATCGATCACGGCTTCGGTAAGTTTTGTTCCAAGTTATTGGGCTACTTTCTCGTCTTTTCAGGTGTTATAAAAAGCCTGAACCGATTTGCAAACCATAAAAACAGTAAATTTTCCCAACCTGGTTCCTTCCAGCGGTGGGGTCTTCCTCGCAGTCCATGCGCTTGCGTGGCCGCCTCGTCCTGGAGCGCATCACCGCGGCGGAGGCGGCATGGAGTGCTAGTACGGCCGCGCGTGGATGCGTGCATGGCGTCTGCAGGTGTTTGTGCCTGGGCATCCCGATTGATTTAATAGCACGTGTAAGATGACTAGCAAGGAGTGCGGGATCCCGCTAGTTTAACTATTTGGGACTCGTGGATGTATAATTGATGAATGGATCGTGGCTATTCCTATTTGATTCTTATTTCTTTCTTTTGCTGAAGGACTTCAATTTTTGATTGAATTTTGTTCACTTTTCGTCCAAATTTTGCCCAATTTTCATTCAAAATTTCAATTTTTGGATTGTCCTTTTCTTCCAAGATTTTCCAAAAAAATACCGAAATACCGAATTTCGCCTATTTCGTTTGAGGGCAGTAAAATTTACAAAATGAAATCCAAATCCTTGATTCTGTGGAATTGACGGATAGCACAGTGCTTTGGAGGAGGGCGTTAAGGCGATGAAAGACCGGCTAGGCGCTTGCCACCGACGAGGCGGGGAACCGACGACATAGTAGGAGGGTTCACTTCGTTTTTGCGCTCAACACCCTGGAAATTATTGTTGTCATAAAGTTGAGGACATGACAACTGTCTTTTGACTCGAAAGAAGAGAAGAAAAAAATGTTTCAACAATCAGTCGGCTCACCAACCATCTGGTAAGACCCATGTGACCGTTCAATTCGTCAACATTCGCTTTGGCTCAAGTAGTAGCAATGCAACGTCCCTCTCTGCTCACCTCCCGAGCAGCATCTTCATCCTGTTTGCCTGTGACCTCGAAGCAGTTGCGTCGCCAAGTTTATAAGTACCACAAGGTTTCAAAGTGTAAATGCTTCATCCATGGGGCACCCTCCCACGACCAAAAAAGATGGGGTGAGTGATGTGAGCCATTCATGTAACCGCCTTTAGCCAGCATTGTGGGAAAGCCACATCCCACTGCACAGACACAAGGACCCTATTCAGCACACTCCAGATCGGATGAAGCTCTTTATTAGTCCACATAAACCGCTTCACGCGAGCGATCTCGCAATAAATAAATCCTACATACCTAAGAGATTCATCCCTACTACTTTATTTATCTCCACATGCAAGCTATCTACCTCAGCCATGCAACCACGTCAGCCCATCTAATGATTTTCGTTCCAGGTTCATGCACCACGTCATCCCTTTGCTCTCGCCCCCGGCACGGTGGAGTCGCCGCCGCCTTCCCCACAACGCATGGTTGTACGCCAATTAACTGCCCATCCACTATTTCTATCTGATCCTATTCATCTTCTCTACCGAATAAAGGCGGGCCTCTTTCTTTTCTTTCCCATACGTAATTGTTCCTTTTCGTCTTCCATCCATCAATCATAAATAGATGTGCATTGGTGCCTACACGAAGCACCAAGCGCGGCCGCCATCTGCCTCACACCTACCCATTGTTGTTGCATCACGAGGGTAGCCGATGGATGCTCTAGCCCTCCCTCTTCATACCCTGATCCATCCCCTCTCCATTGTCCATTCTCTGCACGAGTCACACCAGGAGGCCCTCGTCCAACTTCCCCATCTCCACTCCTCCCGATCCAACCCTTGAGCGAGGTGGAGGAGGAGGATTGCACGAGGTGGAGAACTCCGTTACCCTCCTATCCCAACCATGGTGAGGCCTCCTTTCCCGATACATAGGTAGACGAGTAGATGGGGAGGACCAAGGGCTGCTCACTGTTGCCTCATCTCCACCAAGGTTGAGGCTGATCTGCTCCTACACTCCATCAGAAAACCCCACGCGGATAGCAAGCTGACGGTGAGGATAAGGGGCTGCTCCATCGTCGCCTCATCTCCACGGTGGTCCAGGCCGATCTGCTCCTGCATGCTGTTAGGAAATCCCACGCCAAGGCTGATCTGCTCTCGTGGATGACATGGTGACATCCACGAGCACCTTATCCAACACTCTCTATTTCAGAATCCATGTTAGCGTGTTGATATACGTTAATATTCATGTAAGTCACATGAGATTGCTTATGTCTTTTATTTAATTAAAAATGATAACATGTTTCACATTTTGCAATTTATATTTATACCATGTATCCATTGCAATTTTTTTATCTTAAGTATGTAAATACACTATGCAAAAAGTTGTTCAATTTATCTACCATCATGGCTATAGACTATGAACTCCCGCAACAACGCGCGGGGTATCATCTAGTTCATTAAATAGACGTATGCACGGAAGGTCCACACTAGCTAGCTTTTATCTGCCTACTGCCAGATCAGATTGATGTTCCCCACCACAGCCAACCTAGATAGGTCTACCTTAGCTTTGAGCTCCATCCAAAAAACTGAGAACTGCCCGTGATCGGCTGGGGTGTAGACAATTCTACCTCCCAACCTAGGTTCAAACATTCTGTCGGTCAGGGACATCCCGATGAAAAAATATATGTGATCCATATCGTCAATTACGACATGTCCTCCTTGGCACCCAACACGATGCCCCCCCCCCCCCCCCCCCCCCCCGAGTGAGAAGTCACAGGTAGCCATTGCCGCGCAAATGAGTGGCGAGTCAGGCTCTGAAGCTCCCAAAGAGAGAAATCATGTTGAATCGTCTCCTGCAAACCCATAATATAAATGTCCTCCTCACGAATATACTTGATCAACTGACGCTCCTGGCCCAAATTGTTGTGGCATGGCTTGGTGCCTACCTGGATCTATGAATCATTCATAGCATTTCCAAGGACATCCAATATACACCAGGAAGGAAAAGAGATAATCCGGCCAACTGAAGCTCTTGGAAATAATCTTTGGTCATACACACATCTAAATGTTTCGATTTGGCATTGCACGCATGCAGATTAATCTGTTCGCTAACAATGCGTATCATGCATGAGTACAGTACATGATCGTGAGCTATTGGGACAATCTACATGCTGCATGTTTTTGGTGAGCCACATGAATATTGCATTGTGCTGTGGGTCAAGATCTTAAACGCAATAACGGGGCTTCTTCGTCCCTAACCCTCGGTAAAGACAATGCACACTCAAGTTCCCAGCAGCTATAATAGCAAATTAGCATTTCAGGCGCAACATGTACCCCGTACTTACTAAATCCGAAACTCCTGCACTAGTTGTGTGTATCAAACAAAATAAGGGAAAATGAGACACCTATTAACGCCCCTCTTAAAAAACCAATCTCTAAAAAGATAGATATGAGAAGAGTTTTGGATTTTGTTATGTAAAATATGCCGTCCTTGAACGAAATTCGTGAAATTTGGCTTTTCGGAATTTTTCGGACGAAAAGCACCAACCAAATTTGAATTCTTGAACGAAAAGCGAGCAAATTTTGAAGGAAAAATGACCAAAATTTTGCCAAAAATCGAAATCCAAGAACAAAAAGAACCAAGACGAACAGCAATGATCCACTAGTTGATTATGCATAAATGAATCAGAATTGTTCAACTAGTGCTGCACCTGCTGCCCAGGCACACACACCTGCTGCTTTTTGGATTCAGTTCCGGCCACCCAGACGCCGGGACGAGCGTACCTGCGCCCCAGCCAACAGCTCGCCATGCCATGGAAGAGCGAGCACATCGGGCGCAAGGATGAAGTCATCTAGTACAAAGAGGGGGAGCAAGCACATCAGGCGCAAGGGCTGCGCCGCCGCCTACAAAGAAGAGTTGAGGAAATTCATGATTTTCTTGGGTTTGAAGCTCAGGTTCAGGGGTTTATCTTCACAAGAAGAGCAACACAGGTTGGCCCAGAGGCTGAGTTGCGCTAAAAACTCAAACAGAGCCAAAATATTTGGGCCGGCAAACAAATCTACCCGGGCTAAACGTTTGTCCAAAATTCGTTTTTTAGGCCGAAATCCAAACCTCTGTATATGATACAAAGTATGCAGCAAGCAGCATCGTCTGGGTGGCTAGGAAGTCACAGTGTCATGGAGAAGTGGCAGAGGTCGGCCGGTCAGGGCCAGGTTCCATGTAGGTCTTCTGGATGACGATGCTGTCATTGACGTCCACTGGCTGGTACTTCCGCCCAACAGGTGGCGTCGGCATCGATAATGATACAACCAGTTTCGACTGTAGTTGGACCAACGACAACGACGACGTACAAACTACCCACCAGGATCAAGTTATCATTGCTCCATTAGTTACTGTTAATGATGTATATGTGCCAAACTATATTATCGTTGATAAACATTACACGGAAAAGATTGCAAAATTAATTGAAGTTACATCCATGCATACTTTGGTATTGGCAGAGACGCACTCGGTCAAGAAAGAGGAAAATAAGATGTTTTTTAGGGGAGGAAAATAAGATGTTGGACGTGCATGCATTACGTGGGGAGAGATACATGTGTGTACATGGAAAGATGGATTACACTAGCACGATTGATCAAGGTGTGCATCAATCTGGTTATTTCTTTTGGTTGCTACGTCCGAAATATGTCCATGTTATACACGTCTAGGAGATATGTTTCCTTGAGATTAATCACAGAATTATAAGCTGCTACTATTTCTCACGATTAAGACCGCCAGAGTTAGAGGTGCACGTCAGCAGGTTTAAATGGTGGAGATTGTTTTCCTTGTGCGATCTGGGATGGGATGTCGTGGTTCTAAGACTGACAGTAGAAAGGGGGGTAGGTATGGAGAGGCAAGATCTCAGCTATGGTGAAGGTGTACACACGAGATTTACGAGTTCAGGCCCTTCTCGAAAGAAGTAATAGCCCTACGTCTCGGTGCCCGGAGGCGGTTGACTGGATTATATGTGTGTGATGTTACAGGGGGTGCGAACCCTTGTCCCGGTAGGGGGTGGCTTATATAGAGTGCGCCAGGACCCCAGACGTCCACCATTACAAGGGGCTTAATGTACATAAAGTAGGGGCGTTACTGATAACGCCAGGCTTAAGTGCTATTAATGATCTTAAAGACTACGGAGTGAACGCCTGACCGTTACAATGCTGAGTGACTCCTGATCTTTGGTAGGTTGAGTGATTCCTTGAATGGTCGAGTGACAATAGGTAGGGGGTCACCCGAGTGATATGACTGGTCGAGTGGATTGCACTCGACATATTTGACTGGGGGTCTCTTGTTGCCTCTTGGACTTCTTATCTTCCAGGGTGGTGAGCTTGGGTAGGACATATAGGTCAGGGCCATGACCCTACCCCAGTTCTGTATCCTCATCAGTAGCCCTTGAATGGATTAAGGTTCGAGTGCAAAGTAGGTTGAAGTTGAACTTGTGCTGAGCTTTGCACCTCGCGAGCATTTTCTGCAAGATGGAAAACTCACGTTGGTACTTCAGCGTCGATTCAGTCGCCTTGATCCATTCAGAAAGTTGCCGACTGAACTTATAGCACCATCTGCCGAGGGCTGTCTTGGAGTGCAGAGTCCTTGGCGCGATTGATTGCAGTGTATCCCGGATTTCACGGGATACGAAATTTCGTGGAAGCGCGCGGGATGGGGAGCGCCGAAGTAGGCGGAGCGGATAAACAGTAGTGCCTCGATTTCCACGCCGCCTTTTCCACCACGTACGTTGCGTGCGACTGTTGCGGGAATTGACAGGATCGCCTGGTCCCACGCGTCAGCCACTCGGAAGCAGCCCTTTATAAGGCGACAGGGCCGAGACGTCTGCACTGTGCACGCCCATTTCTCTTTCTTCTTCCTCTGCTTCTCCACCGCATTCAGTCCTTCTGCTCTCGACGCTGCCGCTCCACCGCCATGGTGAAGGACAAGACGACGGAGCTGGAGCGCACGAAGAAGGCGACGGGGGCGGCGAAAGGCAAGAAGAAGAACCGTGGGTCATCATCGCGTGCGGGGCTGCTGCCAGGCTGGATCCAGGGCGATTGGATCTGGTCTTCGCTCCGGCAAGAAGATCTGGACGAGCTGGCGGAGTCCGACTGATTGCCAAGGGTGCGGCAAGGCTGCCTGCGGGGGAGATGGAGCCGCAGCCTCGACCGAGTGAGTGTGTACTGCTCGCCACCCACGTCGACCGGGGTTTTTCGCTCCCTCCGCACCCCTTCTTCCGGGGCTTCCTGAACTTCTTCGGTGCCCAACTCCTCCATTTTTCTCCCAATACCATCACGTACCTGGCAGCATTCGTGTCGATGTGTGAAATTTTTTGGGGTGTCGACCGCACTTGGGCCTTTTCAAACATATCTTGACCACCCGTTCCCAGTCGGCGAAGAAAGCGAAAACGAGTGACTTGAAGACCCATGTCATCCAGATGTGTGGGGGTTTGGGTATCCAAAAGAGGCATAGGAGTTCTTTCCCCACTATGACTCTCCCTGAATCGATTAGAGGCGGGTAGTCGACCTGGTTCTACTACCAGGACGTCGCAACTCCAGGTCAGTCGACTGGCCTTCCCCACTTCACTTTCGACCATGTCCAAACTCCTTCTCCAATGAAAGTGACTGCTGCTGAGAACGTGGAGACGAAGATGTTGGTTGAGAAAGTGGTCCAACTGATTGATGAGGGTGTCACTGGCCTGGACCTGTTGGAAGTATTCCTCAGTCGATGCATCCAGCCTCTTCAGGCCCGTGACCATCCTATGTGGCTATATTCTGGATCCGACAACACCACTCGGGTTCATCCAGAGGAAGTGCCACCCAAGACCATGGCCATGTGGTTGAAGAGCATCACAAGCAACCAGGACAACCCCAGAGGAGCCAGGCGAGTCATCCCCTTCAGCGACGACAATCAGCCCGACAAGGTATGCTCTTTATTCTGACTGTCTTTGCATATATATTCCGACTATACTTGATCTCGACTGACTTTTACTCAACTTTTTGTCTTGTAGGTTTTCACTGAGATGCATTCGATGCCCAACGGCGAACATGTTCTGGAGCAGGACTAGGAGGGAGAGGCCAGCGCAGAGGAGAGTGGTTCATGGGAGTCTTCGGATGAAGACGAGGAGGAGGAGAGCGAGGAGTCAGACGACGAGGAAGAAGTTGACTCTCCGCCGTGCTCCGAACGCCAATCCAAGCAACACCATGACCCGGCGGGCGGGCGCGGAAAGAACGTGGTTCCGAGTACCCACACTCAGAAGCGCACTCAGACGTCGACTCTGGAGCCGGCAGGGAAGGTCGCCAAGCAGCCCAAGGTTGCTCCTCCAAAGACTCGGAAGACTTTGCCGCAGATCAAGATGGACGTCCCTGTTGCTTCGGGGTGAGTATCTTGCTTGTGTTTATATAGGCCGACTGAAGTTTTTGTTATGACCAACTGGATCATGTATCTTTCTAGCCCAACCTCTGCTGCAACTGACATGGATATCGACAAAGCTCCAGGAGACAAGGAGACTGATGATGCGGCCACTTCCCGAGTTGGTAAGTCCATTCGTCCGGGCTTCATTTAGTCGAGTGGGTTGTCAGTCGGCTAGATTTCCAATGTTTCTCTCTTTTTGCAGTTTCGTGAGAAGTTGTTGTGCTTCCTGATGATGAAGAAGAAGTGCCTCTACAGGAGAGGAGGAGGAGAGGCGGGGGCTCGAGCAGGAGAAAGCTTGACGTTCAAGTCCCTCAGTCGACGCCAGCGCTTGAGGCCGTGGTCGAGCGTTCCGGAGATCTGGTTTGGACCAACGTCACATTTGCCAGCCCGTTGACGACTGATCGTCCATCAGGGTCGACTGCTCTGGTGCAACTCCACTTGTCTGACCCAGTAACTGTTTCGGCCGCCTTAGAGCCATCACTCTTTAGTGCATATCAGACCCCAGGCGATTCACCAAGTGCTGCCAGGGAGGCTCTTCACCAGGTGAACCTTGTCATGGAGCAGGTGAAGGTGATGCATGAGGCCAGTCAGGTGGCTTATAACGCCAGCACCGCCCTGCAGACCAATGTTAAGGTCAGCGAACTACGACTGAACTTTTGAATGCTGTTTTATATCTGATCACCCACTGGGGTGTGCATGTATTCGGATTTTAGGAAATCTTCCACTTCATTCGAGTCATGTTGAGTCTTAGTAATCTGTCCGAACCAGTGGGGGCACGCCGAGTGCACACACTGGGTGTAGTCCCCGAGACCACGGTTAGACTGCTTGCAGTCGGCTGAGGTCTTAGAATCTTCTCTTTTTTTTGACTCACGCTGGGTAGACCATGCTGAGTGTTGATCTAAACTAGTGGGGGCACGCTAAGTGCACCCACTGGGTATAGTCCCCGAGACTATTGTTGAATATCTGATTCGGCAGTAGTCTTAGAGTAACTTTTCGCTGTCATTGTCTTTTATTTTGATCGACTGATATATCTGTCTTGTTGACTGCAGAGGTCTTGTGATCTTGGAGCTCGGCTTTCCGAGTTGAAGAAGAAGCACATCAGCGTTGAACTTGATCTTGAACTTGCGAAGAAGGACCTCAAGAATGCTCAAGAAGAAACGGCTATCATGGGAGGTAACCAATCGACTCCTGACCACCTAGTAGCTCGCGTCTTTCACTATTTTTTCTTTCAGTCTCTTTGAATCGAGTGACTTCACACAAGCAGATGTGCGTAGTGAAAACCGTCAACTTCAGGCTCGTCTGAAGAGTGTTGTTTATTCAGAGAGAATGAACGAAGCTTTGGAGAAGAAGGACCAGGACCTTGCTGCTGCTCAGAAGGAAGCACGTGAGAAGACAACGCTTGCGGACAAGAAGCTGGCTTCAGTCGGCAATCTGGAAGAGGAGAACGCGAAGCTGAAGAGACCGCCATCTCGGAAGCCAATCGGGAAGTCGAGCAGCTGAAGAAGGACAAGGAGAACCTGACCAATGAAGTCGAGCAGCTTGATGGTACATCCGCCCGACTGGTTAATTGTCGTTGATTGAAGTACGTTGTAATATTGTCCACAAACTATTTTTCATGATGGAGCAGAACTTTGTCAGGATTTTGAAGCTGAAACCGGGCGGGTCGAGACAGGTCTCGATCCCATCAATTGCCCTGTGAAAGATGACATTGCGATGAACTTGCTGCGGTTAGAATCACGCTTGGACAGCGCCGTTGCCTATCTGGCTCGATTGAAGGCGGCGATGACCGGGTGGACGCTGAACTCTGGCCTCAGGCGTAACTTTCTCAAGACCTCTTGTTATTGATGACTCGACTCAATCAGATTCTTGGTCGAGTGTAGGAGTGGAAGAAGTCGTCTGCTCACTGTGGCGCTGATGTCGCCCTGTCATTGGTTCGAGTGCACTGCAAGGAGGCCAGAGAAGACAAGCTGGCGGCCCTCAAGGTTGTGAATAATAGAAGCACTCCTTCCAGTCCTTCATGGACACCTTCCTTGAGACAGTCACTCGTATCGCTGACAGCATTGACCTTGATAGCTTCTGCGACCCAGCCAGTCCTTCTCTCGCCGAGTGATTGAAAAAACATTATGCTTCACCATCATTTGCCTCGGAATGCCGAGTGGTTTTGTAATCGTTGAAACTCCTTCGGGCCTGACGCCCGAGTACTTTTAATCCGCGGTTAGAAACCTTTGTATTTATCTGAACTTGGTTTATCTTTGAATATGTGGTGTTTGTCTTCGAGCGGAACTCGTTCATCCCTCGGATTGGTTTTTGTATTCTCGATGCAGCTTCTGAGGAAGAGGCCGCAGTAGACCTATTGACCGAGCCTTGAGAAGCATTGATCAACTCATCATCGAGGCACTCAGCAATGGCCTTGACATTCCCGAAAGCCGTTCGTCTTGGCACTAGCTGTTGAATGAGCCTTTGGCAGCATTGATCAGCTGATCAGCAAGGCATTCAGCAATGGTCTCGACGTTCCTAAAAGCAGTTCGTCTTGGCGTCAGCTGCTGGATGAGCCTTTGGTAGTGCGCACAATCTCGTCCTTCTTCTTGATGGTGCAGCCCCGGGGGAGGGGTCGTGGTCGACCTGCACCATTTGGCCGGGTTTTTTATACATTGGCGAGTACTGGACTGCAGCTAAGCCCCCGAGTGAGAGGATTTCTCACCACTTGGTAGGATTTTTCATACTTAGGCAAGTACTGGACTGCAGCTAAGCCCTCGAGTGAGAGGATTGCTCGCCACTCGGTAGGATTTTTTATATGTAGGCGAGTACTGGACTGCAGCTAAGCCCCCGAGTGAGAGGATTGCTCGCCACTCGGTAGGATTTTTTATACTTAGGCAAGTACTGGACTGCAGCTAAGCCCCCGAGTGAGAGGATTGCTTGCCACTCTGTAGGATTTTTTATACTTAGGCGAGTACTTGACTGCAGCTAAGCCTTCGAGTGAGAGGATTGCTCGCCACTCGGCAGGATTTTTTTATACTTAGACGAGTACGGGACTGCACCTAAGCCCGCGAGTGAGAGAATTGCTCGCACAATCTTGTCCTTCTTCTTGACGGTGCATCCCCCCCCCCCGGGGGGGGGGGGGGGTCATGGTCGACCCGTACCATTTGGTAGGATCTTTTAAACTTAGGCGAGTACTGGATTGCAGCTAAGCCTTCGAGTGAGAGGCAGGCTCACCACTCGGTAGGATTTTTAATACTTAGGCGAGTACTGGACATCAGCTAAGCCTCCAAGTGAGAGGCTGACTCGCCACTCGGTAGGATTTTTTAACACTTAGGCGAGTACTGGACTGCAGCTAAGCCTCCGAGTGAGAGGCAGGCCCACCACTCGGTAGGATTTTTCAAACTTAGGCGAAATGGATTCGCAGCTAAGCCCCTGAGTGAGAGGCTGGCTCACCACTCGGTAGGATTTTTATTTTCAACTTAGGCAAAACGGATTCGCAGCTAAGGCACTCACTGGGGGATTTTAGAACATGCAAAAAATGAACAACAATCATTCGGAAGACTGTAAAATCATGTCTTTCGATACTCAAACTAAAAGGTATTTCTTATTACATCTCAACAGTCTGAATGCTTTAACAGTAAAAGGGGTGGAGTAGTTCTGCATTCCAAGCGCGTGGCTCATCTTTATTGTTCTCAATGTTGAAAAGACGATATGCTCCGTTGTGGAGCACTTTGGTGACGATGAAGGGGGCCTCCCAAGCAGGAGCGAGCTTGTGCGGTTTCTGCTGGTCCACCCGAAGAACCAAGTCTCCCTCCTGAAATGCCCGACCCCTTACGTTTCTGGCATGGAATCGATGCAGGTCTTGTTGATAAATGGTCGACCAGACCAAGGCCATCTCTCTTTCTTCTTCCAGGAGATCGACCGCATCTTGCCGAGCCTGTTCTGCTTCTTCTTCTGAGAAGAGCTTGACTCGGGGCGCATTGTGGAACAGATTACTCGGGAGTACGGCTTCAGCTCCATAGACTAAGAAGAATGGAGTTCGTCCAGTCGACCGATTAAAAGTTTTCCTCAATCCCCAAAGTACTGATGGAAGTTTATCGACCCAGGAACCTGCTGCATGCTTGAGGTCACGCATCAATCGGGGTTTCAGTCCTTTGAGAATTAATCAATTTGCTCTTTCTGCCTGCCCATTCGATTGAGGATGGGCGACTGAAGCGTAATCGACCGTCGTGCCTTGGGAAGCACAAAAGGCTCTGAACTCATCAGAGTCGAAGTTCGACCCGTTATCTGTGATGATGTTGTGCGGAACACCATATCTGAATATCAGTTCTCTGATGAAACTTACAACTGTACTTGCTTCAAGGTTTTTGATGGGCTTGGCTTCGATCCATTTGGTAAACTTGCCGACTGCTATGAGCACATGGGTAAATCCACTCCTCCCAGTCCTCAGAGGTCCAATCATGTCAAATCCCCAGACAGCGAAAGGCCAGACGAGTGGAATAGTCTTCAGGGCTAACGCAGGCTTATGGGACATGTTGGAGTAAAACTACCAGCCTTCACATTTGTCTACTATTTCTTTCGCCATCTCATTGGCATGTGGCCAGTAAAATCCGGCTCGGTATGCTTTGGCCACGATGGTCCGAGAGGACGCATGGTGACCACAAGTCCCCGAGTGAATATCATTGAGGATCATTCGGCCTTCTTATGGCGTGATGCATTTGTGGCAGACTCCAGTTACACTTTCTCTGAACAACTGACCTTTTATCACAGTAAAGGCTTTAGATCGTCGGACGATCTGTCGAGCCTCTTCTTCATCCTCTGGAAGATCTTTCCTAAGAATGTATGCAACATATGGCACTGTCCAGTCGGGGTTGACGACAAAAACCTCCGTAACTAAGTCGACCATGGCTGGGATTTCGACTTCAGTCGAATCTGTGGCGCTCTTAGGCTGTGGGGACTCTTTAGTGCAAGGATCTTCCTGAACTGAAGGTGAATGAATATTCTCCAAAAAAACATTGCTGGGAATGGCCTCTCTCTTAGATCCTATCTTTGCCAATTCATCTGCAGCTTGATTTTTTAGTCGGGGTATATGGTGAAGCTCCAACCCCTCAAACTTCTTTTCCAGCTTTCTTACTGCATTGCAATAACCAGTCATGGTTGGGCTCCTGACATCCCACTCTTTCATCACTTGATTAACCACCAAATCCGAGTCGCCATAGACCATAAGGCGATGGACGCCGAGTGAAATGGCCATGTGCAACCCGCATAAAAGTGCTTCATATTCAGCTTCATTGTTGGAGGAATCAAAATGAATCTGGAGAACATAGCTAAGCTTGTCTCCAAAGGGAGATACCAATACTACCCCAGCACCTGAACCCTTCAGCATCCTAGAGCCATCAAAGGACATGGTCCAATGCTCCGAGTGAACTTGAGTCGGCAGTTGCTGCTCAATCCACTCGGCAAGGAAATCTGCGATTGCTTGGGACTTGGTAGCTTTCTTTGCCTCAAACTTGATATCCAATGGAAGGAGTTCAATCGCCCATTTTGCCACTCGACCAGTTGCATCTCTGTTGTTCAGAATTTTAGATAATGGTGCGTCGCTGACGACTATAATAGAGTGGTCAGAGAAATAGTGTGCAACCTTCTTCATGGTCATGTAGATTCCATAGACAAGCTTCTGATAATGTGGATATCGTTGCTGGGACAGTGTCAAAACTTCAGAGAGATACTATACTAGGAGCTGAACTTTGTAAGCCTTTCCTTATTCTTCCCGCTCAATCGTGAGTACTGTACTGACAACTTGTCCAGTGGCTGCAATATAAAGCAGTAAAGGCTCTTTGCTGATTGGCACAGCAAGCACCGGCTTGGTGGAAAGCAGGGCTTTGAGCTCTGCAAATGCTGCGTCAGCTTTATCAGTCCACTCGAACTTATCAGTTTTCTTCATCAATCGGTAATGATGTAAGGCCTTTTCACCGAGATGAGAAATGAATCAACTCAAGGCGGCCAAACAACCGGTAAGCTTCTGAACGTCATGCCCACGCACAAGGCATTTCATTCGGAGGATGGTATCGACTTTTTCTGGATTGGCGTCGATCCCCCGTTCGGAAATGAGGAAACCGAGTAACTTTCCCCTGGAACTCCGAATGTGCACTTTGACGGATTAAGCTTGATATCATACCTTCTCAGGTTGTCAAAGGTTTCTGCGAGGTCAGTCAGTAGGTCGGAACCATTACGAGACTTGACCACAATGTCGTCAATGTATGCTTCCACATTCCGACTGATTTGACTGAGTAGGCACTTATGAATCATTCTCATGAATGTGGCTCCGGCATTTTTAAGACCAAATGGCATGGTGACATAGCAAAAGCACCCGAATGGGGTGATGAAGGCTGTTTTTATTTCATCGGACCATACAATCGGATCTGATGATACCCGGAATATGTATCTAAACAAGACAAGCGCTCACACCCCGTAGTCAAGTCAACAATCTGATCGATGCGGGGAGAGGGAAATGATCTTTCGGGCAGGCCCGATTGATATGCTTGAAATCGATGTACATACGAAGTGAATCATCCTTCTTAGGGACCATGACTACATTGGCAAGCCACTCGGAGTGGTAGATCTCTCGGATGAACTTTGCTGCTAGGAGCCGAACCACTTCCTTGCCAATTGCCTTTCTCTTCTGTACGGCGGACCACCGAAGATGCTCTTTGACGGGTTTTACCTTGGGATCGACACACAAACGGTGCTCAGTCAGTTCTCTGGGTATACCTGGCATGTCAGAAGGTTTCCATGCAAAGATGTCCCAGTTCTCATGAAGGAACTGGATGAGCGCTTCTTCCTATTTGCTGTCGAGTGTCGTTGAGATGTGAGTCGGCGCGGCATTGCGATCGGTCGGGTGAATATGAATCGGCTTCATTTCACCAGACGACTGAAATGCAGGATCTGTGGCAGGCTTCTTAGCTCAGAGCAAATCACTGGGATCTGCATTCTTCTGATATTCTTGAAATTCAACTGCTTGCATTTTCGCATCGGCAATTTTGGAACCCTTCTGGAAGAATTCCTCTGCTTTCTGCCGATTGCCAGCAACTGTGATCACACCTCTGGGGCCAGGCATCTTCAACTTGAGGTACATGTAACATGGTCGAGCCATAAAATGTGCGTATGCAGGCCTACCCAGGATGGCATGATAAGCACTCTGGAAATCCATAACTTCGAACGTTAACTTTTCCTTACGGTAATTCTTGGAATCACCGAAAACCACATAAAGGGCGATCTGGCCGAGTGATTCGTCTTTCTTTCCAGGGATAACGCCATGGAAAGTCATATTGCTCTCGCTAAGTTTGGATATCGGAATGCCCATCCCCTTCAAGGTTTCAGTATAAAGGATATTCAGGCCACTACCACCATCCATTATCACTTTGGTCAGTCTAGTGCCTTCGAACACTGGGTCGACCACCAACGCTTGCCTCCAAGGGGTGGCTATACGAGCAGGGTGATCAGATTGGTCGAATGTGATGGCTGTCTAAGACCATTTCAGGTATGTGGTCGTCATCGCCGGAGCGACCATATTCACTTCTCTGTTGATAACTTTCAACCGACTCTTGGTCTCAACATCAGCAAAAATCATAAGGGTGGAATTGACTTTGAGATAACCATCGTCTTCCTCTTCATCCTCATCTTTGTCCGACTCTTTTTCCTTCTCACTGGGCTGTTTCTCTCAGAACTGCTGGATTAGGAGTCGACATTGTCGAGTGGTATGCTTAGGGTAAATCATAGTACCCTCTTCGTCCTTCTTCGTGTGGATGTGACATGGAAAATCCACATCATTTCCTGCTTGATCCTTTACCTTCTTAGGGGGCCAGGGCCCTTTGGGTTTTCCCTTAAACTTTCCTTGAGTCACTGCTGCAATCTCGCCGGGTGCTGTAGGCTCGGCCTTACTTTTCTGTTTCCGACTGGAATTACCCCCACCGGCCTCTTGGCCGACTGGTTTACCGTTTCCGCTGCAGAGTCGATCCTCTTCTTCTCCATTAGTGTACCGTATGACTACTTCCATCATCCGTGTCAGAGTCATATCTCTAGTCCAACCGAACTTCAGGACCAGCTCTCGGTATTTGACACCTTCCTTGAAGGCACACACTGCTTGATGCTCTGATACATTTTCAACGGCGTGATGCAAAGTGGTCCACCTCTTAATGAAATCCCTTAAAGTCTCACTTGGTTTTTCCACACAATGCTCCAACTCTATCAATCCTGCTGGCCGCTTGCAAGTTCCCTCAATAGTTCTTACGAACACTCGAGCAAGCTCGTCCCAACTGTATATAATGCCTGGGGCTAACTGAGTCATCCACGCGCGGGCCGACCCTTCCTACATCAGAGGAAGATGTTTCATTGCTACTTCATCGTTCCCGCCACCAATCTGTACACCCACTCAGTAATCCTCAAGCCAAGTTTCAGGCTTGGACTCTCCAGTGAACTTACTGACTCCAGTCGCCAACCTGAAGTTGGGAGGAATCACTGCAGCCTTGATGGCTTTGCTGAAACACTCTGGACCTGAAACATGCACTCTGCTGCCAATCGGACGATCTCTGCCAGGGTCTTCTCTATGTGCTCTGTTCCGGTCGACTAGACCTTGAACGAGGATATATCTTGCATCGAAGCCTGACTCTCTTGGGTCAACTGGTGCTCTACGCTCGCCACTGTGATGATGTCTATCATCGTACTGCCGAGGCACATATGATGTACTCCTCGGAGGAGGTGTGGGCACTCGACGACGATTGTCGCGGTCGAGCCGGTGATCATACTGCCCATGGCCTTCATGCCGCAGGGGCGATCTTGGGCCGTGGGCCGACTGAACTGTATCTGCTACTACGGATCTGCTGTGAATCCTATTCCGCGACTGAGACACTACTATGTTCTGTTCTCCTGCTGCCCGGAGCAAGGCCCGGATCTGCATCAAACCTCTGCCAGCCTCCGACTGGGAAGGTTGAATTGACTCTGCTATTCGGGCCGCAGCTATGAGATTTTGGATCGGAGTGCGGTATACCTTAGGTGGAGGCGGGAAAAGCTGTCGTCGACTGGACTCAGGGATCCGTTCCTGAGAACGCTCGTCGAGAGCATGCTGAAGGTTCTCCAGTCGAGTGTGCTCAGCCAAATTAGCCAAGCGCACCTCTTCTAAGGCCTGAGCCTCGGGGGTTTCTCCAACGATAAGCGTGTGGAGTGCATCCATGTTGCGGCGATGAAGTTCTTCCCTCTACTGCGAAGAAAGGGGTTCGGAATGGTACTCCTCATGTACGCATGACGGATCGCCACCACCATCCTCGCCGTCTTCATGGTGGAAACCAGGCGGACCACATGGTCCATTGACCATCAAAACTTCAGCCGCAGGGTTGCTGCTATCGCACTCGGATGCGGTCTCGGCGAAGCCAGCCGACAGATCGAACAGGCCGTGGAGAGTTTCGTCGGGCTCGATTGTCGCGACTTGATGGGTGGCCGAACATTGAGCCACCGCGTGTTTCACCCACCGCTGAAGCCGCGACTGACGGGATCGCTTACAGCGGCAAACAGCGGTTAGGGAAGACACCATCAGAGCCGACCGATAGTCGACGGCTGTCGGAGAAGGACGCCGTGAACACACGCACGAAAGTGCGCCGCCCCTCAGATGGGGAGCCCTCAACGTCAAGGGGAGCTTCCTGAAGCCAAGCGGAGTCGTCGGCGATGAAAACGAGCGCGCCGAGATGGATCTCGCGGCCCTCAGCCAATCCACCGCCGGAAACCATGATGATGATGATCGCAAAAATTGCAACTTCACCAACAAGTCGCTAAGACACCAGCCCCACGGTGGGCGCCGACTGTCGTGGTTCTAAGACTAATAGTAGAAAGGGGGTAGGTATGGTGAGGCAAGATCTCAGCTATGGTGAAGGTGTACACACGAGATTTACGAGTTCAGACCCTTCTCGGAGGAAGTAATAGCCCTACGTCTCAGTGCCCGGAGGTGGTCGACTAGATTATATGTGTGTGATGCTACAGGGGGTGCAAACCGTTGTCCCAGAGGAGGGGGTGGCTTATATAGAGTGCGCCAGGACCCCAGCCACTACTAGGAAAAGGCCTACTAATGGCGCTCCAGTTTTGCCTACTAATGGCGCACCGGTAGTGCACCATTAGTAAGCAAAACCGGTGCGCCATTAGTATTTTTTACTAATGGCGCACCACTGGTGCTCCATTAGTATCTGGTATACTAATGGCGCACCCAGCAGTGCGCCATTACTTTGTAAGAACATGCACCATTAGTATGCCTCCCGGGGGGCCATACATAACCATGTGCTTTGTCATATTAATGGCGCACTCTGAGGTGATGCGCCATTAGTATCCTTTGGCATACTAATGGCGCACCTGGAGGTGATGCGCCATTAGTATGAATATTTGTTTTTTTTTACTTTTCTGATTTTTGCACAGGTTACAAAATATATTATTGGACAAAATATAGAAAGCAGCACACAACAACAGCAGATTCATCGAATACAATAGAAGATTAGTCTCCGAATACAATTCATCATATTAGTCTTCTAATTCAAAAGACCGTACAAAGATAAAACATTACAAGTCTCAAGACCGCGAGTATCGAGTTTGTCTTCACATTACAAGTCGATATCGATCATCTAAACTACCATCACGTAGAAGAGAGCTGCAGTCATCACGATGAGCATCATCGCGATCAAACTGGTCTTCATCCTGTTCCTCCAACGCTCCCTCCTCTCTCCCGCTAGATAGCGGGCGTATCTAGATTCGGCCTCCGCCCTAGTGGTGTACCCTTTGTAACTGTTACCGCTGAAACGGTGAACCTGTCTCCGACACTCCTCCTAGTCGTCGTAGACTCCGGGAACCTTACCCTTGTACACGACA